>AP028168.1:19467462-20717462 GCA_014132275.2 Samia ricini
TGGACGCGGGTTCGAGCCAATTATCCAACTCTAAAATTAACCTGAGCTTTCGATCAAGGAAACAAACGTAAGGACACCATAACATGGTGGCAGGGCGTTTTTCTACTAATGCCTGAGTATCTATCTACCTCAAGGTTGAAAATTTGTCGTTAAACACGAATAAGTGTGTTCCGGGATCACTTGAGAACCAGTACCTCTAGACTTAGTCCGTTTACTATTCTGGACCACATTGTCACTCAACATCATGTAAGGTTAAATTACAGAGCCTATACCGTGTAAAAAATACTTATTACTTACTTTTCAAGAACGACCTTCATAATTTTATATAATAAGGAATTGATATATTTGCGATGTTAATAAATCTCGTTACGGCAAAGCTGGGTTCCAATGCGATAGACTCTAGTTGTTTTCTAGGTAATTATGCTGTTGGTCTGAAAGGTCTTTACATCTTCACCGAGTTTATGTGGCAAACAATTAAGACAGTCTGTCTATGTGGTGTCGGTTAAGAATAGTACCACCTGATATCTCCCCGTGGGTGCTGTACAAGGCGACTAGGGAGTAAGCCAAGGGATAGGCATTCCCTGACAACGACAAGCACCTGACTGCGATCACCAACCCAACTGCTAAGCGTGGCGATTATGGCAATCCCCTCCTTATAGGGGAGACCTATGTTCAGTAGTGGACGTCTTTCGACTGAATGGATGGATGGTCGAATAGGCCAACCAGCCATTGCACAACTAAGGTTGTATAAATATCGGCTTGGGATGAAATGAAAATAATCTTGGCTAAGCCTATCCTTTTGATCTACACATCATCTATACTAATACACAAAATACAAGTGACAACATAAATTTTTTTTACTAAGTAGATAGAAATATAAATACGATACCTATACCAAAAATATATTTTTTAATTTTTGTCTATCTGTTTGTAATGAATAATCTCCGGAATGGTTGGAACGATTTTAACAGGATTTTTTGGTAGATAGATGAAGCTACTCTAGTTATATTAGGGTACTTTTAATTTTCGAATATAATTAGGGTTCCGTATAAAAAAATTAAAACGCAGTGAAGAAAATATGAAACGCGGGTGCAGGCTAGGCTTAGTGTGTTTACTATCCTGGACCTCATCGTCACTCAACATCAGGTGAGATTGTGGTTAAAGCACTAAGCCTATATCGTGTATAAAAAAAAGCCGCAGGTACACAACTGCTTACGTTACATAAAAGGCAACGTCGGTCTCTCTGTACGTTAATTGGCTTCTAACTCGAGAACCAATGAACCTACTTATTTTTTAAATCTTAGATTATATTAACTGATCAAGTTTTAATTTATGAATCTGTATCTATTTTTGTTACATATTAAATATTTCGAATAAAATATTCGAGTAAAATTAAGTTAATCCAAAATGTTATTATTCAAATTCTTTGACTCTATGTAATTATTTCATTAATTCATTGAATATTTAAATAATAAAATATGCAGTGAATTACTATGCGGAATAAAAAATATGATATGCGAGCAGAGCCGTAGGTCGAAGCTTGTGTAAAATATACGAATAGGTAGATAATAACTAGTTTATCTTGTTGCACGTATAAGCATTTAGCGTATACCCTATGAAGTAAGAATGCAAAATAAGTCACTCAAAGTAGAAATGATTTCCACTTTCCACTGTGTTAGGATTCACTTGGATCAAACATTGGCGGTGCAGTTGGAAGCACGAGCAGGAACCTTTTCAACATAGTTCTTAAAAATAGCAACCTATTACGAACATCTCACAGTAAAGCGGCGGTCCTCTTTGATGTTAATTATTTATTATTCAAATCCTCCATCGACCACTTAAAAACCACGTGACTTGCACACGTGTTTTGCTATTTCATTAAACAAAACACTAACTTTCACTAACTTCAAGTGAAATTTATTTCACCTTTGATATCGTATTTTGTTGAAATATTTTGCATTTCGAAGTAAAGGTATCTAGGCAACTTTTGTTCTGCAAAGTAGAAATTTTAATATGAGTCATCGAGCGTCAACCCTTCAAACGACTTTTACTACCTTAAATTCGTGAATGCATACTTCCGTTGTTCTAATTGAATGAAGTAAGAGAAATATTTGGCATAAATAAGAAGTTATAATACTATTATTAACTATAAGAAATCCTTTAAAAAGACGTAGTTTTTATTGAACTATAACATAAAAACTAGTAAAAAAATTAACATGATTTCAAAATACATAGATTAGTTCTTTGTCTACATTTTAATAGATAATTAATAATTTAATAATCATTTAGGTGAATAATACTACTGTAAATGTTCTATTATAGAATGCAGTAAGATAAGATTGAAAACAAAGAATGATTTAAGTCAGTACATTATTTCATAGTGGTTGTATGGTTGCTTCACGTGAAGCTGCGAGCGCCGATAGGTAAAAAATGTTGTTCTATTTGACACCTTCCCCTTCTTATTAGCTATAGTAAGCAACCCCCCTCATATGATTACGTAAGCATTGGTATAATTTTAAACAAAAAAAACGAAGATTAATAAGCGAATTTTACTTACGTAATCACCATTCAGACTCTGTTCCCCATGTCATCAAAGATCAGCAAAGCGTGAACCCCTCCCTCTAATTCAGATTCCGTTCCCCATGTCATCTAAAATAAGCATAGCATAACCTCTCCTCTTATTCAGACCCCATCCACCATGTCATCAAAAATAAGAAAAGCGTCAACCCTTCCCCCGGTTATTTATGGTTACGCAATATTTGAACGGCATCTTATGTATGAAGCAAAATCAGCATGAGAATGAGTGAGATAGATAAAGATCTCGCTCACGCAGTAAAAACAAAATGGCGATGAGTAATGTTTGACAGTGATTGCCGTTCGATCGTATTCTACAAATAAATATTCTCTAGTCTAACGTGTAGATTTCCGCCTTCTCGTTTTATATTCTTCCTATACTTCATTTCTACCCTTTTGTTATATTTAGAATAATAGAACTAGTGTTCTATTTCAAGTTATTTGTTTCTGTGTAACATACTTGATTTTACTCGGGCCATTTTTTTTCACGATTCCTATTTTTGTTTATTCAATCTAATTCCAGAACAAAACACTGTATGTACATTTGCATTCTCAGAATAATAAGTTAAGTATATATGAAACTCGAGATCCACTCTCTTTAAATGTAGTTAAGGAACCCTTCGTTATGGGAATCTAGTGTTGTATTTCAAAAAAGGTTCGAGATAACAGACTTTCTTCAGCGACGAATTGAGATAAAGATTCTGGGAACTTAAAATAAATATACATATATAACAATTTTTATTTTATGTTTTTGGATTTGGATGTTTGTCGTGATTGGACTGTTCGTCAAAATGTGCGTTTAATTTGTGTGGATATATAGGTTCTATTTCTGTTATAACAAAACTTAGGCTTGAGGTCTACTAATATTTTATAAACTTTAGATGTTAAAATATCTACGTTTTATTCTCTATTCACTATTTAATTCATACTTCCTTATAGTTTTTTTCATTATTTATTATCTATATCAAAAACCAAATACATAATTGTTTAATATACGGAAGATATTATAAATCAAGATTCAACTTATTAAATTTTGTGTTAATCTTTATTTAAAAATTGGGACTATTGCATAAGAAAATTACTTGGTTAAGATTTAGTGTATCTCAGTATCCAAATTTCAACTGTTGGCGTTTCATTAGAAAGTATTACTTGTAATCACCAGCGCATAACTATAATCATTGTATTAAAAAAATACAGAAGGAAACAAAATGTTGTGGACTATGGATTAGGAAATATGGAATAAAAAAAACTATTTTATCGAAGTAGTAATTTCTTTATGTGTGTATATGTAAACTAAATACACAATCATCATTTGAATAAAATATGCTTTCATTAATTTTCTAGGATATGAATTTGGTCACTTCATGAACGGTCCGGAAACAAGGGGGTTCAAGACTCCCGAATTAAGTTTCTACGTAAAGTCCCAACCTGTACGAAACTTCCGATAGCGAGGAATGATCTATCACTTATGATGAAAGAGTAAGGATGAGAAAGCAATAGTTTTCCCATTTCTACAGCTTCGGTATTCAGGAAAAATCTTAAAAATCTGCAAGTAGATTTACAAAGCTGATAAATGTACGTAAAAGAAGTATTTGATTCTTATATAGATTCAGTTAGTTTTTTTTATTGAATGTACATTATATAATGTTAAATAAACCCTTAGAACGATGGTGACTGCCGCTAGATCCAATCGCCATCATCATACTAGCCTACAGACACATGTACATATTGATAACATGGCGCCCCTCTTCCATAAGGGTAAGCAGAGATAAAAAAATGTACATTTTTCCAACTGTTACGATCATGGGCGCTTTTGCACACGTTCTTCGGTTACGGGTACTTTTGACCGTGGCCTTTCTTCAGGACGTCTACAATCTGATGGAAATACGTTCGCCTAGGTCGACATTTAGCGGCTTGCTCGGTCACCCTCGTCTTTTAAATCTGTTTCGTTCGTTCTCTCGTCTATTCTTTCCACGTGCCCCAGCTAATTAAACATTCGTATCTCTATCGTTGTCAATGCATTCTGTGCAGCGTTTCCTTATCACACTATTCCTTACTTTATCTTCTGCTTATAGTAGCATACTAATACCTCTAAATAAGTCTGGGTGAACGCTATTGCGGGGATTTTACCATGTTCGTACTGGTATATATACGATAAGTTCAAGTGAGTAGGTAAGTTTTATTTATATCGCAGCTGAGAAAAAACTCCAATAATCTTTCTTTCCAAAACCATTGAATGTAATTGTG
This sequence comes from Samia ricini, assembly GCA_014132275.2. NCBI lineage: Eukaryota > Metazoa > Arthropoda > Insecta > Lepidoptera > Saturniidae > Samia > Samia ricini. The sequence goes on from AP028168.1 coordinate 19,472,284, forward strand.
AGTGCCGTTTTAAACCAGGCTATTTTATATCGTGGGCATTATGACAGGTGATTAAGGCATTAATTGAAGAACGGACAATGACGTCGTTTGAGTATTATTGTAACACCGAACTGCGGTCGCAAAACTTGCCTGCCAGGTTCATTTTTATTGTAGTTGTCGTTATTTAGTAGTAGATTTTTTGTTATGGTAGTTAGCTACGTGGGTATCGCAAATGCTTTTTACATTACATTTCCAGTACATGTTCTGAAACTTTTAAAGATAGTAGCTAAAAAAATAGCTCACTACGTATCACCAGGGTGAAAGGGGAATTAAAAAGTTTCTAAAAACATAACGTTCCTACGATTTTATAATACCATCAGGATGTTGTTTTTTTAAGGATTTAAACTGAAGTCATAAGATACGAAGACAAGTCGTGCTAAAGCCTAGCAATCGTTTAAAAAGAAGCTGATAAGTATATAAAAAAAAAATACTAGGCAGCCATAGGGACTGCCAACAGAAGTGAATACTCGCAACTTTAGAAAAACTGTCGTTTTTAATTTATTTCCTCAGCTTTTAGAAGTTCGATATTGTTATTGATTTAAATAGGTATTTAGCAGTATTTTTTCAGCTTCGGTATTTCCGTAAATATTAATCAGGCCACACTGGTCGTCTGTCACATTACCATGTCGATGACGCGAACCCGCAAGTTTTTCCCCTACCGAGAATCGCTCAACGCGGCTTAAAAAGTTTTCATTTCACAAGCACATATTTTCTTCATTTCTCACACTTTTACATAATATGTTATATAATACAGAGTAAGGAAAAGAAATACGTCAGAAAATTTACGAAGGAAAAAAATTTGTTCACCGTATAAGGTTAGGAATGAGTAATAACAAGAGTTGTTACGAACGTTACAAAATACATTATGTAATTTTACGCACGTACGTATGTACATACATATATATGTATATACCTGCACGTTCATCGTGTTATCCTGGTACCCGCAAAAAAAAAACTACGCAACAGCAACATGTTTCGCTTTATTATTAAATCGTGATCAAATAATTCAAGTCTGTGGAAAAAACCCCCTGTTATGTATTTTATCCAGCTTTGTATTGTTTTCATTTAAAATGGTCAAATAAGTTCTCTTTCTTTCCCCATTTTGAAGAGGGATTTTTTTATGGATGGCGTATTTTTACACTTTTATAGAGAGTCGTGTTTATTATTTATAACACGTTCAGGTTATAATGAAGAATTAAGACTTTCAGCGCAGTGGGATTAAGTTTAAATCATATCGATACCTAAATTCTTGTATGGGTTAAGTATGCGTTTGGGAGGTAATGAAACGAGCACTAGATTAAACGATGATAACTTTACTGTGTTATTCTACTGAGTTACTAGGTAATAGCGTAAAGAGCCCTCCGCATGCTGTGATACTTGGAGCCGCTCCGATATTTCAGAGTGCCCATGCACAGACGGGGGCTGTTGAAAAGTTATCCGGAAGACAGGGAGGGGTAGTCTACATTGACGAATAGGACACCACCGTCGATCTTAGGACCGCTCCTGTGGAACCTGGGTTACAACTAGGTCATCCGCAGCGCACTCCTATGCCATGGTCGTGGCCAAGCAAGGGCATGGGGAGAGGTGGAGTGCCTGGCCACGGAAGGAGAGGATCTAGTGGTCAGGCGCATCAAGATCCTGGGGCTCAAGGTTGCGGTAGAGAAAGTCTGAGGCCCTGTTGTTTCACGGGTCTCTGCGCGGACCACCACCTGCCGTCAGCGTCTCGGTGGGAGGGCACTAATTCCGGGTAAAGGCCCAGATCAAATATCTGGGCCTGATACTGGATGGGAAATGGCGGTTAGAGCCCCATTTTCGTGGGTTTGGACTGCGTATCGCCGGTGCCACGGTGGCACTGGGGAGGCTCCTTCCACACTTGGGAGGACCCGAGCAGAAGTGTCGCCAGCTCCACGCAGGGGTCGTGCGTAGCATGGCCGTCTATGGGGCGCCAGTGTGGGCAGAAGTGCTTAGCGTCAGCAAACATACATGAAATTAGGCTCGTTGGTTTTAGTCTCCACCGCGAATAGCAGAATAACTATAAGTTTATCGTTTGGCTCCCCCACGGTGGCGGCCCAAGACGTGCTCCGTTTCCCAACTGGGGAGGCTCTTGACATCGCTACCAGCGCGATACAGTGAGATTGCCCATGCATCAAGCATTACACGCACAACACTGCATACACACTCCTGCACATAACACGCAGGTACATAGGTCCCTGTAAGAAACCTTTTTTTTAATAATAAATAAAAAATGTAGGGATTAGCTAAGATCAAAATTCCGCGGGAATTTTTATCCACAGGTAACGGCGAAGCCGAGGTTCTTACCATATTGGTACCCTTGCGCTAGTTACCTTTTGCGACGAGTGCGTTCAGTACTCGCCCCCAAAGTTACGGTGAATCTGTAAAGGTCCTTCCGGTCAACAACATCAGCTAGGTTAGAAATAAAGAAGAATAACTATGATACAATGTAAACTTTGAAAATATTCACCGAAAAAAATTATGAAGAAAACTAATTTTTAATTCAAACTGTGTATGGAACAGTTTTTTTTGATGACATCTCGAGGATGGATTAAGTAATTTCGATGATTTTTTTCTTTCTTCGTCTTTCATGCCCGAAAAGTTTCCCCACGCATTGGAAGAAAAACTTGAATAAAATTCAGCTGAGATGACATGAGAGTTATTGATTCTGAGATGGTACGAAGTTCGCCGAGCAGCTTTTTAGACATATGTATGTATTAAATAATATTGATATCCCTATCACACGATAGAGGTCATTGAAAACTTTTTGTTTATACTACTAAGGGTGAGTGCTAATGGCCGCTTCGGTGAGATCAATAATACAGCGTATAACATTGACTCGTCATTCCACTAACTGTCGACACCGCGGCGCCCTCATTAAGGATTCCTTCAGCCGATGTCGATATCGATATGACGTGTTTTATATACGAAATGTGTCGTCGCTTTGACATTTCATTTTCTCGATGCATTGTGATACGTCTTCTCGATTCTTACTTTTCATTACAATCTTATATATACACATCGTATTGAAATGTGATTTGCAAGTTTATATTGTTTTTAAATGTATTTTTAATTCGTTATATTTTCTTAGAGCTTTGATCCCAATTTCGCCTGTTGTTAAATGAAGAAGTGTTTTAAGTCGGTAAACACACTAATCTTAAGGCGTTGGTTCTTAAATAAGAGTATCAGAATATACCCATAGATGCTTGGCGACAGATTTTACTTATATATAGGTATATCAAGTGGGTATTATTAGATTTTTTTCTACCTATGCTACGGTTTTACCACGATTTTTTTTTTACCAAATTTGAGAATATATGACAGGTGGATTCGTATATGAAGATAAATAGTCATAATTGTCTTATATGTTATTTTATATTTTCTTACCCATGTGCTTTGAGACTACTCGGCTAACTCTGAACAGCTTTAAGTTAAATGTATTAATAAATTACGAGATAATAAAGTTTTGAGCGAAAAACATCTTAGTGCATTGCGTTGATAAATTCATAAAAAATGAAAATAATTTCAAATTATATTTTTATATGCGTGTGTCAAAGAGATAGAAAAAAATAACTTAAATGTCGATAAAAATATCTACAAATCGACAACCCTACACCGTTGAAAGATAAGAAAGAAACGTGAGAGTAAACTTTATCGTAGTATTAGATATTCATTTTGTATATTTTATTTATTTTGCTGTTCAGGTTGGGGGGACTAGGTTCCTTATATCTTGAAATTGTATCGATGCTATCGTTAATTACATGTGAGTTTTAGAACAAAGAACTTAAAAAAAATTAACAGATAGAATTTTGTTTCTGTTTGCATTTATTTATTTGAAACATTTCATGCTTACATTTTGTTTTATATGCTATAAATAATTAAAGGAAATGTGACAAGTGCAACCTTAATTATAAATGAGTACGTTGAATTACATTTGTGAACAAGTTCGTACAAACCAAAAAGATACTAATAAATATTTTGATACTATTTCCACACATTCAACTGAAAGACACTCCTGGACATAGGTCTCCCCCAAAGCTATTTTGAAAAGTGTCTACAAGAAATGTATTAAAATGTTAATTACCATACTATTGTGTAATATAAGCCATAGATTTTTTTATAATATAAGTAGTGTTTGCCTAATTCGAAGATAATTATTGTTGAATACTTGAGGTAAAAACAGTTTCCAATTCTTTTATTGATAACATTAAATTCATTATTAGCTACTGAACAAAAAAAAAGTTAGTTGGTTGAGGAGAAATAGAGGAGAAAAAGTAACTTATTGAAATCATTATTATCTGATGTAAAGTAAACGATATGGAGCAGTTCAAATTGTATGTATGATGAAGTAAGCATGGGCATAATTTTGAACAAAAAAAAAGTTTCTTTTACACGGTACAGGCTCAGTGTTTTGACCACAATCTAAACTGATGGTAAGTGACGATGTGGTCCAGGATGGTAAACACACTAAGTCTAGGTACTGGTTCTCAAGTAATGTTGCTGGAATGCATATATGAAAATATGTCGCCAACCCCAATAGTGCGTACCGGCAGAATCACTTGAGAGTCGGTACATCTGGGCTTAGTCTGTTTAGCATCGCAGATTACCATCAGGTGAGATGGTGGTCACTAAGACTATACGGTAAAAAATAGCTAGGGTGTGTTATTTAATTCAGATTAAGACACTCAGCCTTAAGGGCAAATCCAGGGTGAAGCTGTCAAGGACTTTTATATCAAGGATGTCAATCTATTGGAAAAAAAAATGTAGTACCCCCAGACACCTTGAGATAAGAAACGGTGGCAGTTTTTAAAACAGGCTTCTGTTGTAGGAGAAGCTGTTTCAGAGGAAACGGTTCCCAACAAATAAATACGTTAAAGCTTTAATTTACATGAAATAAGTCTGTATAAGGACAAACGTGTTTTTTATATCATGGCGTGTGTTCTGAAGAAACCATTTGGCTCAGTTCTCTATTTTATCTTTATTAACTTATCTATATGCGTTGGGCTTCGAAATTGTATAGTAATCACCATCTTAGTACGAACTAAGAAGTCAGAATGTCTTATCCTTGCCGTCTTCTCTGGAACATTATCAGAATCAATTTTTTGATCACTTCTTATGACCACATCGGATCTTTAAGCGTAAATTTAAAATGCGTTTATGCAGGCCAATAGCCAGGCAGGCAGGATTGCATAAGGCTTGCCTTACCATAAGGTGCATTGTAGTAACATTACAGTGCTTCAATAACAAAAAAGGAAACACAGCGCGTGTAAACTGTACATGGGGTTGAAATAAAACTTCTTTGACTGTTGTGACATGTTACAATGTAATCATGAGATTTTAACATTTAGTGTAGCATTTATTGATATTTTAAAGAAACAGTAATAAAAATTCCATATTTACATAAAATTATTTGATAATTGTACTTTTCACGTCAGAAATTCTTGTGTTTCTATCAAGGGCATTTCTGTTTGGAAACGTTACTTTTGTTCGAAAATTATCTGAGATGAAGCGATGATGGCACAGTGGATTGTGGGGCCGAATTCCTTATCAATAGACACGGGTTCGAGGCCACCTATCAAACTCTAAAATCAACCTGAGCTTTCGGTGAAGGAAAACATCGTGAGGAAAACATAGCACGGTGGTAGGTCATTTTCTAACAATGCTTACCTGGGTAGCTACCACCCTTTAAGTTTAAAACATATCGTCAAATGCCAATAGTTATGTTCCGGCAGCATCACTTGAGAACCAGTATCTCTAGGCTTTGTGTGTTTACCATCCTGGATCACATCGTTACTTAACATTAAGTGAGATTCTGGACAAAGCACTGAGCCTATACCATGTAAAAGAAAGTTACGCAGAGCTATGACTCGCCTAAAGAAAAAACATCATTTTATAAAATAAAAACCAAGGATTATTTTATTATATTATGCAGATATTTATCATTGGAATTTTTTGAATTAAGCCATTAATTATTCCGGCTTAAGTAATTCCCGTAATTAAGCTGAAAATGCTCCTGTAATTTGGCGGGTTGAGTTTTACTCGTGGCCCTCACACCTAACCGTTTAGGCGGTGATTAGTTATAATTGAGTTTCGGGTAATTATTTTCGAGATATTCCGGTCAGCTCTTCGAAATATTAAGCTATATTGTTTTATAAAATACTAGCTGTGCCTGCGTCTACGTTTGAACATAGTAATTTTAGTAACTTGCGAATGTTTACCTCATTATAATATATTCATTTCGATTTAGGTATATGCTAATTTGGAAGAGGAGAAGCTTGCCAGTGCCTATTTATTGACTATTGTGTTCTTTTATTTTATTATTATTGACCCATGTGGTGCCGGCTAAGAACGGTACCATCCCATATCTTCCCGTGGGTGTCATAAAAGACGACTAAGGGAACCAGGGGATGGGCAGCAGTATCCTCGCAGTAGCACAGACACTTTACTGCGATCGCCATTTCGCCTGCCAAGCGTGACGATTATGGCAATCCCTCCCTTATTGGGGGAGACCTATGTCCAGCAGTGGACGTCTTATGATTGAATGGAATGGAGATATTACTAGCCGTGTGCCTGCGGCTTCGCCCGCGTTTCATGTTTTATTCACCGCGTAATTATTTTGTTTAATTTTTACACCCTAATTATTTTCCAATTTTTTTTACTACTGACATTAAGCATAGTTATTTCTCACAATTTCAAATACCTGCCAGAAAAAGTGTGCGTTGAAAGGGAGTTTTATGAGTTTTAGTTTATTTACGCGAATCCCTAATTGAAATATTGAAATATAACAAAATATTATGTGTTTTTAAATTTTCTCGTTCTTTAACTAGATAAAATTATTTATGACAGGTCTTACTTTAACGTGCTTTATTTATTTACATTGTTACACCGTAATTTCGATTAGGCCGTTGTCACTAGTTGAGTGACAGTCACTCAGTGCTTCAGTTATTTCGTATTTTAGGTATATTAAAAGATTTATTCATTTTTTTCTGTACTTTGACCACAATCTCACCTGATATTAAGTCACGATTTGGTCCAGGATGGCAAACACACTAAGCCTAGAGATACTGGTTCTCAAGTGATGCTGCCGGAATACGCCTATTGGTATTTGGCGACAGGTTTTCAAACTCGATGGTGGTAGTAACCCAGGCGGGCATTATTAGAAAATGCCCTACCGCCATGCAATGTCACCAAACAATGTTTGCGACATCGCGTATTAAAAGCATATGCCCAGCTTAAAGACATTTATAAATCCGTTATTTGATTCATAAACTTATAACCGACCAATAAATAGACAGACGGAATGACGATACGTTTGATAATATGCTGGTAAGGAATTATGGTAAGTCTACTTAAAATCTGTCTTTGTTTACTCAAAGTATATTCTTTTAATGGCGTTTATTCATCGAAATTATTTTAAAGGTTCAAAAATAGATATATCATTATTATTTTGTTAGAAATATATTAGCCTTAAATATAATATAATCCTTGAAAAGAAAACAATACGAACGTAAACATCTAATTGGTTTATTTTATTCTGTTTCAGATTGTTTTAAGTCCCGGTGAATAAATTAAAATTTAGACAAAATACTACATAATTATAACTTAACAATTGCAACCTATATTATCAAAAATGTACTTTAAAAGTAAGTGTAGTAATTGTGGAGTTCATACGAAAGAATAAAATTGATAATTTCTGTTTTAAAAACAAACATAATTATGTAGAAGTAAATTTTATAATAAATTCAGTGAAAAGATAGTGGAATCAACTGTAAACTGTGAATGTGATAAGTAATATAATTAATTGTGTATTGAAGTAAATAATGAAATTAAGCGTAAGCGCATATCGCGCACATGCGTCTGCGCACAAGAAGATCCTGACGTCATCATACCAACAACACTATGGAAGCACCGCCGCACCGCCTTCGTGCAACCCACAGCCGACAAACTTTACACCACCTCAGCAGCAGGTTAGTTTACTTATATTTATTTATAAAACTGAATTTCAACAATTTAAAGTCCTTCTTACATTAAAATACGTGTAAGAGACAATACTCTGGTCATATACCAGAATGGTCTGGTCATGGTCTGGAAATTTAATTATGTCGAGTCACTATCAGTGACGAAACAGCACTAATAATTTTTGAAGTTAAAACTTTTTTAGCACTGTTGAATAATTTTCGCTCGGGGCAAAAACTTATATATTCACATTACTTATGGAATGTGATATTAATTGTCAACCTAATCAACGATATATAATTTTTTTTTGTTTTTATCTGATGGAAAGGTATGTTAAGTATGATGGCAGATTTCTAAACTTTTGTGTTGCAACATATAAAATATGGAATATATTTGATTACTAGATGCACGAAAAAAATGTTCGAGTCGAAACGATTGCTACTAAAGTTACCAATAGAAAAACAATCTTTTTCAAAATTTTCACTTCTGTCGGCAGTCCCTATGGCTGTCTAGTTTTTTTTTTCAGTGTAATTTCTTATGGGAGGGATATGAAATTCTGATCCGTAACCTTTTCATGTAGTGAAAAGTGGCGGGAGTAAACACTGTGTCGGATAGAGTGGGTCGCTTGCCTTCGTGTATCGGAGTAGAGTGAGACAAATTCTCTTCTCGCTTTTTCTTTCTCGTTGTCCGTGGTTGCGTGTACAGCGTTTAGTTGGCCGGCGTGGCGATCACCGAATACAGCTGCTATTCAAAAGCGATTGACGAGAAAATATTTTCTTGCAATAAAAACGTTTCACTCACACCTTGGTTGTTTAAAAGAAATAAGAGACGTAGGATGTAGAAGATACTGGCTTCATACATATATTAAAAAAATAAATAATTGTAGTCCTTTTGTTGTTTCACAAGAACTATAAAAAGATGATTTGAAATTTGCCTGCACGGCGGACACAGGATACAGGAAGGTGAGTGTTAAATTTCAAGGTCACGTTATACGATGAGCGTCAGATATTAGCGTCACGATATTGAATAATAATTAAAGGACAAATAGAAATAGAAGAAATAACTTTACGGCTGTAGAATTATTATTTTCTCCTTTTAACGAATGTAGTACAATCAAAAATCAAAATCAATAAAATCTTTGTTCAATTTAGATCCTAAGAAGGCGCTTATGAACTTCAAAACACAACCACCGAAAATAACTTAGGCGAGAAAATCCGGCAAGAAACTAGATCTGGTTCCTTTTTTTATAAATTCAAATATAAATAATATACATATTATTTTTATATAAAACTATACAAATCATAGTTAAAACAATTAGCGCTAACAATTAGCGGAAGCACAGAGAGGGGTGTAAATTCCAGACATCACTATCGTTCACGCAATTATATAACGTCCACCCTGTAATAAACTTTTGAAATTGACTACTACTAGGTATCTGGTGCTTGAACTCAATATCAGGTAAATCGTTAATGTTCTTTGGGATGTTATTATAAAACCGAATACTATAAAACTTTTATTAGAATTACATAGCCTAAAGCGTAGGACGGCCAACTTATCTTTATCCCTGACGTGGGAGTTTGAAGTGGAGGTGCTCGCCGACGTATCCCGGTTCACGGTAGTGAGGAGGGATGGTGGAGGGCTCCGCTTTAGATATACAAAGGTGATGGTGGAGAGGAGAGTGAGGAAGGCCGCGTTTCGGCGTTAGGAGGAGGACCTAGCGGATGTTCGCTACGGTCGTCGTACTGTAGAAGCCATTCGCCCGGTCCTTCGAGAGTGCATGACCCAGGAACGCGGTTCCCTCACTTTCCGTTTTCTGCAGGTACTCTCAGGACACGGTTGTTTCGGGTGATGCCTGCACAAGATAGCTAGGAGGGAGCCGACAGCGGCCTGCCACCACTGTTATGCTGCAGAGGATAACGCGCAGCACATTCTGGTGGAGTGCAATGCGTGGGTCATGCAGCGTCGCAATATCGTGGCAGAGATGAGAGTGGACCTCTCGTTGCCGAGCGCGGTGAGAGCCATGCTTTGCAGCGGAGGGTCTAGAATACTGTGGCCTCCTTTTGCAACCTAGTCCTGCTACAGAAGGAGGTCGCAGAGAGGGAGTGGAGGGTAAGAGGAGGGTTGCTTTATACCAAGTTCCCCCCTGGATGGAAGATACAGGGCTCTGACCTGGCATGGCAGATTATACCTCTCATGTTACTTGGTTGGGCCTGCCGCTGGGGCGACGTAGAGTATGTTGCTCAGTCCCGTATATATAATAATTTATCTATGCTATATAATCATGTGATTTCGAACACATATAATAGCTTTTGTTGTAATATATTGTTTATGCCAAAGGCGTTAAATTAAGTGTTGATAGCAATAATAGGGAACAAATATAATCAGAGTTTTTCATAAACAGGTTGTGTTAGTGACCGCATACGCAATACTCAACTTGGTGGGAATATACTGTACTCACGCGGGCCATTCAAAAATCGAAAGCAGGCCACATTATAGCCCCCGGACACAGGGTTGCGTAGCTTTTGTTTAGACGATACTTACGTTTTTACTTAATACAATAAAATTGCAAACGTAGTACATTAAAGTTACTAAATTGGAGTTGCCTTGTGTTAACTAACAAGTGCTCAGAACTGTCATTAGGGAGGAAGCATATAATCAAGAACGGTAATGTTCACTCTATATTGAGTACATTGACCAGGATAAATGAATTTAAAATTTTATACTGTTTTGAGTGTATCTTAAGTTAAATGAAGAAAACTAAACAGAAAATGTAGCGGTTGGTGCTGTTCGTGAATTCGTTTTAAACTGTTTTCCAGGTATATATGTAAATGGTGGATTAACTCAAGCGGACGAGGAAATCGTTGAATAACCGTTTACAGTGCCATTACGTCGTTCAATATCCTCTATGGAGACGTTTGCCGGACGCGGACGCTCATGTGTTCATAGAAATTGCGCATTTCACACTTCCACATTTACGTCGTTGCAGTGCTTTGGATGTTTTCTTATAAATATATTTTTAAGTACACCGATACATAGTTTATTATGTCTTTCAAATATGTAACTCTAATTACGTTGTCTACATCCTAGAATAATAACACCAAGAGCGATAGTTTCATACAGCTTTCGTACAAAAATGAAGCTGAAAAAAATGTGTGTGTAAGTGATAAGGAATCAACAGCACGCAACGTGGCCTTTTAAGGTTAATATGAAATAGTTTCTCTCCTCGCGCGACTACTGCCACTCTGAGTGTTCTAATTCTATGGTCTAGACACTGATTTATTAAATATCATATGCGATTATTTCTTAACAAGTAGGTGCCCCGGACTGTATTAAATGATATTTAGTTGAGGGATGCAGTCTATCGAGAATTAAAACTTAGAATACCATTATAATAGCTCCGTCAAGTTATGTGCTTTCATTTATTCTATAGAAATATGGAAGATTATATTTTTGTAAGTGTATAGAGCATGAGCTAATAAACAATAACAAATACATTATATCGTTTCTTATAAAATTACGTCTCCGACATTTTTAAAGAGAAAATCGTTTACTTTTAGGCTACTTTTTATTTATATTTATTTCTAGGCATTTTGTCCTGTATCTAAGATTTTTATATCTCAAAACGATGATACTATATGTTATATGGTACCAACGGTGACCATCGAAACGCGACAAATCATTCTCTATTACGAGTATACTGCCATGAGTATGGTTGTTATAATCTACTCGATCACAATTATTATCACCTCATGTTATTTCAAAATTGATATTAAAAAAAAATGATTTGAAATATCGTATGACTCGTATCGACCTGACTCCTATGCAGTGACGCGGAATGATGTAAATTTTGATGTTCCACATCTTTTGAGTATCTCATGACGGCAATTTTTTTATATACTAGCTGTGTGCCCGCTGCTGCGCTCGCGTTTCATATATTATTCACTGCGTTTAATTTGTATACATGTAACTCCAATTGTCTTCCAAAAAAAATTTAGTACTAAGATAAAGTAAAAATATTTCTCATAAATTATCGCACTTGCCCGTAAAACTGTACATTGAATCGGATTTTATTAACATTATTATGTGTTCCATTTTTTTTTACCAGAACCCCAATTATATTCTAAATTTAAAAGTACCCTAAGTTACCCGCAGTAACTTTAGCTATCTACCAACTAAATTCTCATCAAAATCGATACAGCCAATCCGGAGATTATCCATTACAAACAGAAAGACAAAAATTTTAAAAAATTGTATTTTTGTTATAGGTAACTTATAAACATTAATATCTGTTTAGTTAACAAATTGAATTTTGATATTACATACAGACACTTCAATTTTATTTATTAGTAGACAACTCTTTCAGTGTATAACGTCAAATCTTACCGTTGGCAACAGTCAGTTCGAGAAGTATGTAAATATCTTTCAAAATTATATGCGGATTTCGTGCTCCATGTAAGAAGTCCTTACTTGACTTTTCAGGTACGATAAAGTTGAAGAGCATTTGAAAGTAAACTTTAATGTGTCTTGTTCTCAATAAAACTCGTATTGAATTCTTTTATGCATTGCGTAATATATTCGTATTTATGTTACGGACTTAGTGGAGAATGTATGCGATGCACTAAGACTATGATCCATTATAATAATAATAACATAGTTTTTTTATTGATAAAACGGTTTACCTAGTATTTTATTTAATTAGAAAACAAATAGACTTTATACAACAGCAAAACTTATTTACGAAAGTGAAATTACATTTGGCAACATTTTGAAATCTGCATGCGCCTGAAATAAAAAAATATCGTTTTGTAATTTCCTTATGTTAGTTATTTATTAATATATTTTGCAAGTCTCTTTTATCGCTCTATTTCGCATTAAAAAAAACAAAATATATACATTATGTAGAACTCAGTGTAGTATATATTTTTTCTAGTCGTATTATGTCAGACATAAAAAGTTAATGTATTGATTTATGTCATTTGTCTTAGTAATAGAAATATTCATCCGATTATTATTCTGAAGTTTAAGCCTGTGTCAACATCCTAACAAGACGATTACAATCCCTCGAGAACGTTCCATGGGTTTCTCCTGTCAGAATAAACGTTTCCTATATTACGTAAAACGCCACCTTTTGGTCCATACGATATAGAGTCAAGTAACACAAGTTATTGAATTAAAAATAACACCTACTTCATGAGAGACTGAGGTGCCGCGGAAAAGCCTCATTAGTCTTAATATAAACGTCAATTTTTATTTTCTTTTAAGCGACAAAGCAAAGGCATTAAATGAGTATGCCTTATACGTAAAGTACGTTTACATCCTTTTAAAATAAGATTAAAATAATAAGATTCAATGAGGAACTCGTGCATGAAAACAAGCGAATTTAGTAAAATGAAAAAATACGGGTCTACTTAATACGGAAATAATTACTGCATTCGGTCAAAGGTATAATAAAACCAGTACAGTCATGGATAAATTGCAAATAGGCTTTTTGAATTAAAAACAAAATCAATACTTAACACTCTTCTTTAGATTATTAATTTAAAAGTCTTAATAAAAGTCATCGTTGATATTAACTTATCTATCAAGAGTTAGGTATCAAGTATATCGAATTCATTCAAAGGATGCCCCATAATAGATCTCATGCCGTGCCTCGACGACGTTTTCCAATTGTCTACCCGTACAATCGTATCCCTGGGTCGTTAATAGACAAACTACTTTATTACATAAGGCATGAAGTTGCGAATCGATTGTCGGTTACCAATAGTTTATCAGTAGGGTTGTCCCCGTTATATAGATATAACCATTGACGATGAAACAAGTCGCACCGTGGCAGACGCGACAGAATTGGACTCATTGCATGCTAGCTATGCATTTGCTGAATAGTGTCTGTCATTTATTCTAACAGTTTGATGGTTTGAGTTATTATTGAAATGTTAAAAAAAAATGTAATGATTTGATTTCTTGAACTAGTAGATGTAAAATCAGACCTGAAACGGATGACATGTTAATATAAAATATTTAATGAGATAGATAGATGAAAAACACATTTTATGAAAGTTCCGTTAGTTAAAAACCATGTGGGTTTGGTTGGTTTTAGAGCTAAAACATATGAATAATCAAAATGCTAGGAGGACTTTTAACGGTATTGTTTTTAAAGCATTGCGAAAAAATGCTAATTTCAAAAAGCCACCTAACTTATCACGTTAATAAGAGCTTAAGGCGACTGAAGTTTTCATGCCATCATAATGTCTTTCGAAGGACGTTCATTGCTACATATAGGCCTCCCCGTGGAACTCTGTATCGACCGGGTTTGCGCCTCCCGCATCCAAAATCGGAATTCCAACTTGTTGAAGTTCTGGCCATACTCCGTCTTTCGGTATGTGGTCACCATTCTAAAGGTTGTTGACCGCATCGCGCACCGTTTTTAAGAACAATATGTCCCACCCATTTAACTTAATTGGCTGTTTGTTTATTCTTCAAGCAATGTCGCTTGCTTTAGTTATTCTGTGTATTTTTTAACTTCTGATTCGATCACACAATGAAACTCTGAGAATAGCCGTCTGAATTGCACTTTGAGTCACCTTATTCCTTCTTATAAGGTTGATTATGAATGACCTTATCTCATTGCAGTAGATCATCATTGGTAATACACACTGGACGAAGACTTCAGATACTGTGGTATTCTAGACGAGAAGATTCTACGTTGCTTCCTGAAGTCAGCCCGGTCGAGTTGGATTTGACTATTGACCTTTCTCTCGAAGTTTAACCTATTTATAACTTAATTTAGACAGATAGAGTAAGTTTTTAGTTGCAAATAAATAAATAACATTTAACTTAAATTATGCAAAAACACTATGTATATTTAAAATAAAAAAAATATCAAGTTCAGAGTATTGTTGGATAACTAAGTATAGTATCATCGAAGGACGGTATAATAATATTTGGCAAGTACCTTGCATTCTTAATTAATATTATATTAAACTAATTAGATAAAATTACATTTGTAAGTGAGTATACGGTATTGTAATAACGGGATAAACATTACGGGAAGAGACTAGCGTCTGAGATACAGGCTCGACCTAGTTCAAGCGCTAGGAAACTTTAATATAGCCCATAAATAAATTAAACACATATTTGTTAATAAAGTTATTATTTTTATTACAAAAAATGAGTAAAATGTTTACGTAGACGAAAACACTGATAAAAGTATAGTATTGTAGAAAATTTATGAATTGTATGCACGATGTGATTAAGAAAATATTTGCAAAACTATTCTATTTACTACTAAAAGAAAAACCTTTTTATGTGTAAAATTCGACATGACATAGTTTTTGAGCTGTCTTACTGCTTCAACTGAATAAGGCGTGTCTAAGTTTAAGCGAGTATCGTAATCTGCATATAAACTGCAAATTTGCCTAAGGCTTGTATAATGCTGTCCTTAAACGTACCGCGGTTAAGCGTTCCAAGTGCCATTTCCTTACAAAGGGTAATGTCGAGGCTGTAAAGTGGTTACACGTGCGTGTATTCAGATTAAACGGTTTTTGTGTGAATTGTTTTGAAAAATTTCAATAATATTAACAATTACATTTTGCAATAAATTTTAAAGAAATGCAAAAAATTATATGTCTATTGCACTATTTCACAACGATATTTTAAGGTTTACCCTGTTAAACCCTGTAAAAAAACTCCTTCTCAGTTATGGCAGTTTGAATATACCATTAAAAATGTAATTTAATACATTTTGACCCTTAGATCTCTTTGAAAATTAAATGATGTGAAAATTACATCGATCGCCGTTCTAGGACTGTGCTTTATTTAACGCTAGATGAAGGTAAGTCATTTTGTCGAGATCCTATGAAAAAATTGAATTTAAAAACGTTGTTATCGTAGATAAATTATTAAACTTTAAAAACTATCTGATAGAATATTTAGGTAGGTCGTAGATTATATCAAGTGATTAAGACTCGTAGTCATTAAACAAAGCGGTTGTACTATCCACAACCTAGCTGGGTATTGCATGGGATCGCGTAAGCATGCGCTGTCTGTCTCAGCCTCTCTGCTTGCCTCCCTGTGCTAAGAGAATACTTTAAATTTATAAGCTATGTTGACTTATACTAAGGAATAGTTAGAGAAATACACAAAGGTAAACAAGATGCTTTCGAACCACTGAAAATTTAAGATAAGGTAAACTTTGAACCTATATTTTCCGTTGCAGCCAGGTTTATGATAGGTAACTATCGTTTAATTATCTATTACCTATTTATGTAGACATATATTTTTTATGTATATAAACTAAAATAAACCCCTTTAGTCAATATACTTTAGTTTTAGTTTGTCTTCCATTATTTTGATTTCAATTTTTTTTAGCGAGAAAATAATCATGTGTTTGGGTTTCTTATATTTTATGAGGTTATTTTTCATGCAAAATTGGAGTAATAATAATAAAGTATTGGAATAAATAAAATAATAGAGTGAAGAAGTAATAAAGCACTATAAAACGATTTCCGAGAAAATGACGAAGAATTAAGTCGAAATCATATTTCACATTTTTATTGTGAGGCACATTGGCCGTTAGCGCACCTACAAAGGGGGGCTCTTTGAGCGCACAATGCACGGCCAGTAACAAGACTCTTGGCGAACGTATTGTATGGCCTCACTAATAGAGTTTTAATAAACGGATTCGCTTATACTATAATTTAATTAAAGTTTCATTGGGACAAAAAGGTAAAGTATTTATTGTGTTATTATTTCCTTATAATAAATCTTCTTTAAAAGAAATACTAATCTACCTTGTCCAGAATGTATAATGATGTATCTCAAATATGCGTATTGTTAAAATTATGCTATAAAATCTCTTTGCTATTTCAATTTTTATTTGAGTGATATTTAAAAACTAGTCTTAAATAGCAAAACTGATAAATAATTATCTATTTTAGATATTAGATTTTATTAAAATAAAATACATTTATTTCATATTCTGTTGTTTCCTTATACGTCACAGACGTTAGTTTTCTTATAATTTGAGAAACACACAACCGATTTATATGATTATTTTTTAAGTCATAAATGTTTTTTTTTACATATTTGACCAAATCTTAGTTAACATTGAATTAAGTTAATAAAAATGTACGCTCTTTATTTATTTAAACCATGGTATATATTAAAAAATGACGATACAGTGATTAATAGCGAAGATTATTTTATTTTTATTAAATTACTAGCTGCGGCTGCACTTGCGTTTTATATATTCTTCACTGCGTTTTAATTTTTTTATACAGAACCCTAATTGTTTTTCTACAAAAAAAAATTAGTATCAAGATAAAGTAAAAATATTTCTTATAAATTATAATACTTGCTCGTAAAACTGTGCTCGTAAAATGTACCCTACGTTTTCACCTTTACCTTTGGTTACTACCCAGTTACAAAAAAACTCTTGTCAAAATCGGTGCAGCCGTTCCGGAGATTACCTGGAACAAAGATACACACAGATAGCCAAAAAAAAAAATTGTTTTGTTTGATATAGGTATCGTATACATTCATATATATTTAGTTAAATTCATGGTTATTTTGACATTACAAACACAGAGCCCAATTTTATATCTTAGTATAGATTAGCAGTTCATATGAGTAGCCAATATGAAAAAAAAAAATTCTTACATTTTTAATAATCTCTCAATCACTGGGCCTTTACTTAAGTTCAAGTAAGACAAATTAGACGGACGGATTAATTAATGAAGGTATGTTTCATAAAGTACATGACAATCTTGACACAGTTGCGTACAAAGAAAACTATATCGCAACTATGTTTTTGTCATCATCGTCATTCTTATGCCTTTTCCCAACTCACTTGGGGTCGGCGCAGTATGTTTTCTTCTTCCATAGGTCCCTATCAGCCGTCATCTCTTCATTTACTCCTTTTTCTTTCATATCATTTCTTACACAATCCATCCACACTTTCTTTGGCCTTCCTCTACTTTTCCATCCTTCCATATTAATATTCATTACTATTTTACCCACATGCGCTTCCTCTCTTTACATAACATGTCCATACCACGACAAACAGGAACCTTTCAACTTTTATACCACTGGCGCAACTTTCAAACATTATGTTTTTGCATTAAAAGAAAATAATTTATTAATAAAATTATTTAAAATCGCTATTAAACGCTGTCATTGAAGACATACGCTCTTCTATACGTTTGTGCAAGTCAACGCAGGCTACATGTTAGTACTATAGGCTCGACACTGCCATACGTCGGACTTACATATACATAAACAGGTATATTTACATATATTTCGTATAATTCTTTTGATGTATTTCCATAAAATGTAGTATGAAATTGTATTAAAAATTAGATATGATTACTTTTCTATAAAATAATTGTTTACTGATTAATTCAATACAGAAAAGAGTGAAAGGTTAATTTAAATTTGGGTGTTTGTCTTATACCCGACCCAACTCCCACACCTACCTGGGAGTAGATACAAAGAGAAAGCAGTTCCTACTCTCTGGACAAATGGGTGATAGAGGAACTCCACGTGGATTTGAATCCGCCACGTAAAAATTTGGTAGTGACGGCAAAGTTCTCTCGCAAAACTACAAAGATCGAAGTTAAAACTCGATATCTATTTCATGAGTTTTAGTTTTTTTTTTGCGCGGAACCCAAAGATTACGTAGAGTATCTCCGGCTATGTGCCAGAAAAAGTCCCGTCAAAATCGGTTCATCTGCTCCGGAGATTACCCGGAACAATCAGACAGAAAGACAAAAAGTTTAAAAATTGTGTTTTTAATTTAGGTATCGTATACATTCATACGTAGTTAGTAAAAAAGTTGTTAAATTGATAGAACACAGATTACTATATTCATAATGAAAAAAAAACCTATTACACTGTATATTATACTTTAAGAGCTACGAAAGTTGCCTTGTTAGTGAAAAGAATGTCCTCAATGTAAATAGAGTATATCTACATACAAGAACTTACCAACGACTGTGAGTTTAATTTCTCTAGAAAACTCCTTTACCAACTTTAACAATATAATAAACGTCTAACAAGTCTTGGAATGAATTTCTTAATCTTGCTAAAGGCCTAAAACTTGATGGTATATTTCGCGAATTGCGATCAAACATTTAGGTTTGAATTAAAATAAAAAAAAATCTACGAAAAAACTTAAAAATAATTTACAAAACAAACTTTAGCGTATCATCCTCATCAGCCAATAGACTTCCACTGTTGAACATATAACTACCCAATAGGGAGAGATTGCCATAACCGCCACGCTTGGCAGGCGGGTTGGCGATCGCAGTAGGTGTTTGTGGTACTCAGATGATGCTGCTGCCCATCCCCTGGTTTAACACTTAGTCGCCTTTAACGACACTCGCGGGAAGATATGGGGTGGCACTATACTTAGCCGGCATCATACGGCTAAATGTTTATGATTAAAATTTTGGCCGAGTCTATATAGCTTTATAAAGCCTTTCGATCCTTCTCGTTATGCTCAAAATTATCTATACTAATAAATAAAATTGAAGTGTCTGTTTGTAAAGTAAAAATATTTTTTTTTACTAAATATATATGAATGTATATGTACATAATATACCTATACCAAAAATACAATTTTTAAAATTTTTGTTTATCTCTGTCCGTCTGTTTATTCCGTGAAATCTCCGAAACGGCTGGACGGATATTGACGGAACCTATTTTTGTAGATAGCTGTAGTTACTCCCCGTACCTTTAATTTTCGAAAATAAATAAGGTTTTGCGTAAAAAAATTAAACCTCATAAATATTTAATAAAATCAGATTTAATGCACTTTAAAAAAACTAGGATCTGTAAAAAAAACGCAGTGAAAAATATATATAACGCTGGTACAGCCGCGGGCACACAGCTAGTTAATTATAAATGATTGTAAAAATAACCAAAACAACTTAACCAGTAGGTAAACGACTTTGGAGTAACATAAAAGCTTCAACGAAAATTTTTGCTTGTTTTTACAAAATTCACCAGAACAGTCAAATTCTAGAGATAAAATAAAAGCATCGAAAAAAATTCCTCCCATCGTAGCAAAAGTTTGTTACACGGAACAATTAAGCCTCATGTCTGTCGACCCCAATATATCGCTGGAGTTTTGGAAACATTTCGACCCTTTACGTCGTAAAATAATTCCAGTTACCTTAATGTATTTAGGTATACAATAGTACTTAAACATTAAAATATATAACATAACATATGTTTTACAAGAAATCACAGCGTACAAATATCTTTAACCCCGATATCGTCTGATGTTAAGTAACACATCATTACAGGATGGTCCGGATTTCCTTACTTTTCCTTCTCTATATTTTGTGAAAAAATTAAGGGCTTAATGCGGAACTATTGCGGTTTAAGTAGCTAGCTTTAATTAATAAGCTTTAGAGCTATAAAAAAACCAAGATTAGTTAAAATAAATCTGTGATCATCCAAAGTATTACAAGTTTCATTACGTACGTTGCAAAATTTGAGTGACACGTCCGATATAATTTAACGTTTCGAAATTTGGCACCTCGAACGATATTACACGATATCCGAATGTCAAACGGATGCGTCAATTTAACGTCACCTATATCTCGCTCGTCATATATAATAGTGGCGAGCGGTATCCTTCCGCTTCATTGGCCAGTCCACAGTTGAACTGTAAGCAGTGGTACAACTCAATACATTAAAAAATTTCAATTAGGTTATTCCGTATCTCTATATTTTTGTGTTATTATAAAATAAATTCAGTTTATGTATAATGTCGCTCAAAAAAGGTTAACCTACGACCTGGTGAAGGTTCCCTGAAACTCGTTAAATTCGTTTGGCGCCTGACCTATCACTCTCGAGATCTTTAGGTAAGTTATACATATATGCAGCAGTGGACGTCTTTCGGCTTACATGATGATGATAATGTCCAGCGAAGATATACATCTATTACGTACAATATTGAACGTTTGAAAAAAAAATTTAAATAATTATTTTAATGAATCTAGTGAATATTGAATATATACTAAAATATACTTGTTTGTTATATAATATACTAATAATATATTACTTTATTCAGGTATCAATGGTATATTTTCAGGTAATAATGTTAAAGACTTCATGTTTTGTAAACCTTATTCATTCATCTCTCTCTAATAACAGATCCATGCGTGCTGGTTTACGAAGCCACATGGTAGATTGTGTTTTGGTATGCAAAGAGTAGTTCGTAAACTCTTACCTTTCCCGTAATATGCAGATGTAGAATCCACTTCCAAACAGCGCCGTCTCTCCTTCCTAAAATACAGGATCCTTCAAAAGAGGTGTCTTAACAGACCGTATGATTTTGATGTCAATTATTATCAGGTGCTACAAAGTCATTTTACAGAGTCATCAGAAAAAAATACGCTAAAGGTTATAACTTTTTTGTGGTACAATCGTAAAATAAATGCAACCATCAGTGATAATTTTTCTGTTTTCTTTCTGGCTAAACCACGTTTGTTAAAAAAAATAACATGATACGAGATTCTTCTTGAATTGACCTTGTTTATTTAGTTTTCATTGCTATTTTATTAGATTTATTAATTTCCAATGAACTTTTAATAAGAAAATTATATTTTCGAGATCCTCAAAACTGTCGAAAAATATTTTAATAATAGAATTTAATTTAATTCATTCAAAGAATCTAGTCCAAAAGAGACTCTTCAAAAAGGGCTACAGGAAAATCTAGCAATATCCTCTAATTCTTGTTAAAATATTGTTTCTTACGACATGCAGTGGCTATTTTAGCAATTTTTTGATAGAGTTTGCTATCACGATTTGTTTGATAAGCAATAGTGAAAATAGTATAATTATTTAATCAGTGTAACATCTCAGCGATCCATATCGAAGTATATATGATCACTGGTGCATGGGTAACTACTGAGTAGCTCATCGACAAAAAAAAAAAACTTAATAGAAAAGTTAAATCACTTAGTATATTTACACTGTGGCAATTTAAACCATATCAGAGGTAGACATTAAGCGGAAATACGCTACAGCGACAATTTCTTCGCCGGATAACACAAAATGAGAGTTTATTTGATCACGAATTAGTTTTGATTTAGTTGAACTGTATTTTCTCATCTGTATTCGAGAGATATATTTATCGTATGCCCATAAATTTTCCTCTTTAACCTGATTGAGATTACTATTTATAATGACATTTACTTAATTGCTTCATATAGGATTTTTAGTTGTGAAATGATAATGTCGAAGTATCTAATTTACGGAACGTTGTACATGCAATTAATATCAAAAAACTTGAAACAGTATTAAGTCAAGCATCATCTGAATAATGCTTTTTAGCAATGTACTCTTTAAAATATGCTTGTTAACGTGTAGTTTTAAATTTTGAAGTTACTTTAAATAGGAAAATAGAGGTCTAAAATATCTTAAAAGGACTAGAACGACTTTAAAATATTTGTACATATGAAATACTATGCTGAATAAAGTTTATTAATATGAATTCTAGCTTGCTCGTCGCCATATTTTCCCTGTAATGGCTCGCATCACATTACCGCTTCCTCTAATTCGACAGTATCAGTAGTGTCGAATATGTATAATTTGTAACTGGAACGGGTTTCAATTAAATTCCGAACTAAATTCGTACTGGTCGAACTTGGATTATTTCCAGCTTAATACCAGAATTAATTTTGGTTTGATAATTTAGTATATATATATATATATATATACATGTATATACAATTACGTTATAATTTGTTATGTATTTGTTTTTGAAACGAGTGTGTAGTGCGCCCGGATTTCGCGTCAATCGACGTGGATTCGATCCCATCTATCTAATTCTAAAAAAACGGGCTGAGGTTTCGGTGAAGGAAAACATCGTGAGAAAACCATAGCATTCGAATGATGCCCGCCTGGGTAGCTACCACCCTCAAGTTTGAAAACCTATCGTCAAATACAAATAGGTCTGTTCCGGCAGCATTGCTGGAGAACCAAGTCCTAGGTGTAGTGAGTTTACCATCCTGGACCACATCGTCACTTAACGTGAGATTGTGTTCAAAGCACTGACCCTAAATCGTGTAAAAAAAAAACGCTTGTTTTTGATATATGGAATTAATGAAATGGCGTTAATTTATCAAAGTTGTAATTACAAAGCTTAAAGGGCTTGAGGAAGGAGAGAGCTATGCTCAGAGTTATAATGCGTTATAGAATCAGAAATGAGGAGATACATAGAAGAACCAAAGTTGGTTGACATTGCACGAATAAATGCTAAAGTTAAGTGGTTGAGCATATTGCTCGTAGAATCAATGCCCGTTGGGGCCAACGAGTTCTTGAATAGCTGCCGCGTAACGGAAAATGCAGCGTGGGTAAGTCCCTAACAAGATGGACCATCCAACTGGTGAATATAGCGGGAATCCGCTGGATGCGAGTGCCGCAAGATCGGTCGTTGTGGAGATCTTTGCGGAAGACTTATGTCCAGCAGTGAATATCTTTTGGTTGAATAGATGAATGGATGGTATATTTATCAAGCAAGTGTGGAGTTGACACTCGTATGGCCCATGTTAATGCTACGGTAGTTAAGTACAAAAATCGTCTCAGGATTCATAGACTGTTTTGTATTTGTGATGTCTGGAATTAACCCACATCTCTGTGCTTCCGCTAACATTATTAAGACTATGATTTGTATAGTTTTTTTATATGACAAAAAAAATGATATATATTATATTTATTAAAAAAAAAGAACCAGATCGAGTTTCTTGGCGGCTCTTCTCGACTGGGTTGTTTTCCGAACCGGTGGTAATATTTTAGACGTTCATAAGCGCCTTCTTAGGGCCTAAATTGAATAAATAAATTTTGATTTGATTTGATTTGATTATCGGTTATTGACGAGGAGAATATGTAAGCAACTTATAATATTATAGTTTATATAACATTATTTCTTATATAAAATAAACCTAAAAATCGAAATGTCTTTATTCAATTTGGTCCTTATGAACGTTAAAGAACAACTACTAAAGAGTTGTTAATTCATTAGTTTTGTAACATATTCAAGAATATGCTTATTGAGTATTAAATATATAATACATTACCAATGAATAATAGAATGAACGCACATCAAGCGTTATATTAATCTGATAAAACTGAATCGAGAATAGTAATCTAGCTAAATCCATTTGTATCCCATGCCGTAAAAACTTCAAGGAGGTCGACGATAAAGCAAATCCTCCGCCCGCATAATTCGCTAATCAGCCGAAAGCGGTGTGGATTTCCCACAATGCTCTTAAACAAACTCGTTTTCATATTTTCATTACCGCGTACAGTCTCGGACTGCCATCATTGTAAGATCAGGAGAGATTACAAGGTTATAAAGGTCTTTAAAAATCATCACAGTACAGAATTAATTGTGTTTTGAATTAACTAGTAGAAATATTGGTAATAATGGTCACTTTGGAGAATGGAGAATGCTTGGCGCGATTTTGGTTCGTAATTTAGTAGTCTGTATTTTTAATTTAACAATCTCTATTATTTAACTCTATGTTATTAATTTTACGTGATATTACGATAACTCACAAATACTCCCTTGGAACGCAATTGGCCGCCATTTTGTCAGAGCATTGAAAATTAGTATAATAATAAAAAGTTAGACCTATAGAACTTCTATTCAGAGCCATAATATATTAAAAACAACAAGTTTATCATGGATCATTGCAAAGACAACGATGGAATTAGCATGGGCGCGAATATTAAAATAACGAGAGATTAAACAATTCAACAAAGATTCTATAAAGGAAATCATAATAAACCACAACATAGTTGTTATGCATTCTCTTATGGTTAACTATAACATTGGAGTGGAAAATCTATCAACATTCTCCTAATAGGTGTGTTTCAATGACGTCACTTGAGACCCAATTCCTTTAGGTTTAGTATGTTTACTATCTTCGAACACATAGTCACGTAACATAAGATGAGATAGTAGTCAAAGGCAAAATCTGTGAACACATTTAAAAAAATGTAACAATGTTTTGAATTCCTGAAATAAATACTATTATATGTTTCTCAATTTTAAAGACAATCTTTTAACAGAGGCGTTATTAAATACAGACTGTAAAGTTTGAAGAAACGATAAACGTGACTTATATTGTGATTTATGATAGTTAAACTTCATTTCTAAATCAGTTACGTTGATTGTTTCTACGGTATTTAGTTACTGCTTCCATCTTTAAGAATTTAAGAGTAGCGTACTTCAATAGAATTTATTATCGAGTCTTTTAGACGTTTTAATCAATACGAAAGAAAACGTCATTGTGACTTTTGAAGTCACGATTAGTTTACCGTGTTACCGCTTGCCTTATGATCCAAATTAAGATTTTAAATACGCGGTAGTTCATTGATATGGTTATTGCTCTGATCTCTAACTGCTATTTGGTTAATACAGTGGCTCTTCATGCATTAGCAACATATTATGAGTACAAAGCAAACAACATTGCAAACCACATGTAAAATACATAGGTTATTTTTCTTCTTCTACTTAGATAATGGCATTCTGTGTGATAAATATACACAATTTATCCCAGTGTCATGAGGTAAAACGTTCAATCTAGTATTAACGATACAAATTTCCAGCAAAACGGTGGCACATACTGATCTAACTTTGCATGGAGTTTTCTAGGCACCTCAGAATAAACGTTACGCATTATTTATAATAAACTTAACTTGTATACAATAACCGAAATATATCACACAAATAGACCCCAAGAATTACACGATATACAGTCAAATACAAAAGTTAATGAATTAAAGAAAACAACAAAAACTCCGATACGTAGGTTATGTATCTTTTTTGACATTTTGTTTTATAATTTATTACGGTCATGAACACAAGTTTTTTTTAGGCCTAACTTCATGTTATTTTACTAATGTTCAGGACTCCAACAAAGGAGTGACCTTTGTTAAATCGTTCCAAATAAATTATTGCGAAATATTAAAATAAGCGCTCTGTGTTATTATTTTCAATACAATTCACTTGTGCGCAATAATTAAACTATATCACGAAAACGCCACAAAAATAGTATAGTATAGAACCGTATTGCAAAATCGCTTGAATACTTCAATAGTATTTATAAAAATGATAGGTATAGCTATGGCTAATTCCACAAAACTGTATGATGCAGGATAATTGGCTATTGCCGAAGCTCAAGGATCTAATTCTCATTTGTGCTAATCTGTATTTTCCGGTTCAGGGCTTAAGTGTTCGCTATGAAGCCCGGTGGTAATGATATCCTTTCTCTTTCTCTATTATGGTAATGACGTTATTATTTTATCATACTTTGCAATGATGTCCTGATATAAACATAAATTAGTTAGCTAGGTTTTTTTTTCTAACCTAAGTAATGCTGTTGACCGAAAGGGCTTTTACAGCTGCACCGTAACATTGTGCTGAAGGCTGCTATATTGCATTTACGTCCTTGTGTTAGCTACCTCAGCACCCTTCCGGTGAACATCGTTTAATCAATTTGAAAGTAAGTAGTGGTTTCTATAGTAAGCATATAATTTAAAAAAATACGCTCAAAATAAATAAAGAATGCTTAAAATAAATACGGTTTAGTAGCATTATTGTCGTATACTGCGTCGATAGACATTAGTTGTAATGCGCCTATCATATCCTATTTGACCCTGAGCAAAGGAAACCATAGTTTGGTGATAGAATATTTATAATGATCCCTTACTAAGCAAGTGTGTTCCGACAGCACCACTTGGGATACCAGTAACTTAAGGTTTAGCTTCTTCAACAACATCAATACGTAACATCAAATGAGGTTGTGATCAAAGCGCTGAACCACCTATATATACATATAGTGTATTCAAAATACTTCTATTTAATACATTTGGCTAGAAATAATAGTCGAATTAAAAGTAAGCAAGTAGGATAATTTAGGAAAATCACTAACAGGCAGGAAATTAATAATTAAACGTACAAATAATATTCGTTCTTCAAGTTATTTATGATAATAGTTAAATTAAGTTTATTATTGCAAACTAAATAATTGAGATTGGTATCGCCCACGGCTATTGCGTGTGTAGAGTAGCCTTTTCAGTATATCTCTGTTAACTGATTTAGATAGCTTTTAAGATAGTAAACCTTTTTTTTATTAATAATAAAATTGTTAAATTCTTAATATGTCGATTATCCCTAAAAATGAGACAATAGGAAAACAGTGGTAAGCTGGCGTAAACGCCAGGATAGTGCTCAAGGGGTTAGATTTTTAGGTTATAATTATATCAAGGATTCTTGATTCCATATTAATCTTGTATATTATGACTTGTGTGATGAAATTTATCTATCTATAATTCATTCCTGACTTTAATTATTCTTGTGACACCACATATCCATCTCAATATTCGCATCTCAGCTACATGCAATCGTTTCTCATCTATTTTCTTAACAGCCCAGCATTCTGATGTATACTATTGTATCCATCCGTACATATTGTAATATAATATATTGTATTACATATTGTATATAATATATTCAAATAAATAAAGCATCGTGATATTCCTAGATGTGTAACAAAGTGCAGCCCGTTAAGAGTAGAGGCGACATTGTTGTTTACAATGAAGCGTTCATTCGTTATTTGTGTTTTGCTCGTAAACGTATTCGACGATTGATGCGTGCAGGGCTCGATCTAAGGGGGCTAAGCCGGGGAAATACCCAAAGCGCCAAAAAATAAAAGTGATAAAATTACGTTTGTTTGCGTTTGTTACACATAAATACAGTCATGAAATTCTCGTTCAGAAGCTCAAGTAAATTACTAACACATGTGAATACTATATAATAAGGATATCTTTACTAATCATTTTTGTCCCATAAAAACACCATAAGACTGACAACTGAAAACAAAATTAAAATGTGATCAAAAATGAGGAACTTATAAGTGTTTTAACTTCATCTTAGAGAGGGAGAGAGAGAGGGCGCAATATGCTAAAACATGACGTCACAATTAAGTAAGTAATAAATACAAGTTATATACTAATATTTATTTTTAAATAATACAGCACCCCCTTTCAGTCCGCACTAGTATTTTTAAGCGCTGTAATTCTGAATTTTGTTAGCCGAATCAAATATTTTATCGATCTACGTATTATTTTAAATTATATTATTCACTGTTTGTTGTTTTCAATAAATTAAACACTATTAAAATCCTATTTCAACAATATTACAAAAATGGGTTGAAATGCTACAAAAAAAAATTAAAGTTTGCATCACCCCATCTCTAGAATAACTCATTTGATTATCCTTTATAGGGTGTAATTGTGAGGAGCGCCAAATATTATTTTTTCCAGGAGTGGTTAAATAACTAGATCTGCACATGGATTTGTACGCTTCGCTAACGGATTGGTGATGCGAGACGAATGTTTGCGTGTATTTAAGTGAATGCTTTTATGCACAATTGTTTGAGAGACATTGTCTAGATGTACAACCACAATTATTAAGTTTTCGCAATGAAATTCCTTGA
Organism: Samia ricini; assembly: GCA_014132275.2. NCBI lineage: Eukaryota > Metazoa > Arthropoda > Insecta > Lepidoptera > Saturniidae > Samia > Samia ricini. Next base: position 19,500,807 of record AP028168.1, read on the forward strand.
GTACGGCGGAGAAAACAAAAATTTTGACGAAAGTTAGCACATGCATGGTTAGGATATATGAATATACTGTTTTTAATAAAACCATATATACGCTTTTACCCGTGTTAATATATTATTTATCCGGCTGTAGCTTTCAATTTGAGCCTAAAATTCGAAATTGTTTTTAATTTATCAAATGATATTGTATTTTTTAATGTGATTATATCAAAGAAATGTTTAAATTAGTATAATTTACGGGTCACATAGAATTTTGTATAGCTTTAGATTTTTAACTCAAGAATCTAAAGGTAAAGTTCGAAAATATTCTACCATCATATAGGAAAGTAAAATGAAATTGTAATTATATTTTTGAATAGTGTTTATAATTATTTAGAAAAAAGTAAAATTAAGTAAACCATTGTAATCACAAATCATGTAAATATAGAGACATATCATATCATATATAGATACAGTGCCGGATTAAGCAAGCGCGGGGCCCGTAGCAAGTTCTTTCAAAAAGCCCTTGATGATCTGCTATGGGTTCTTAAGTATAAAGTGGTAAAAATACAATTCCATACTCAATACATTTATTTACTCAGGCAGAGATGAGTGGGTTTAAACAAGCGGGGCCCCTTTTCGCGCGGGGTCCGTAGCAATTGCTACTCTTGCTACCTAGTTAATCCGGCAATGTATAGATAGAGAAATAAAGACCAAAGCAGGTATGGATGGATTGTGCAAAGAATGATATGCGTTTTATGGTAGTAAAAAAAAAACGTAGGGCTCAGTTAGGATCAATTCCGCGGAGTTTAAACTTACATAACTGCTAAGGTCGATGTACACTTTGTTGCCCTTGTCATCTTTTTAGGTTGAGTGCCTTAAGCGCTAGCCCTTTAGTTCGGTGAAGGCCCTTTTGGTCAACAGCGTTAGTCAGTTAAAAAAAAAAACTGAAAAACGATAATGATGAAACTATTATAATCACGAGAATAATTATTGTGTATATTATATTATATTTTTGTATATTTAGTAATATCTAGTCAAGGTCAACATCAAGAAACATGGCATCGTAAGCTCCGTTTCTCAGGCCATGCAGGCGAAGGAATATGTGCAACCCATTGTGTACTCTCTCGCCTTCATGACCTGAGGAACTGGGCTAAGTCAGCTGAAGACAAACCGCCGAAGTGCTGTGAAGTTATCATCTCTGAACTATGTACATAAATGGTGAATATATTTTTAAAACAGTAACTGGGGACGTACTGTGTTTGTTTTATTTTTTATTTTGGATATTTGTAAAATGACTCTTTGTTGTTTGATGTTAATAAAGAATGTACGATGACGACGTACTGTAGTTGAGAATTTGCCAACAGTTAACTACATCTACCTAAAGCTTCTAAGTATATTTAATAAATAGAGGGGGAAAATATAATCTTTACCTATGTAAATAAAGTCATGGGTCTGCACGAGTATTACGTCGCCATGAATTCAAACATAACTCATATATGTATAGATGTATTAAAATCGTAAGTAACATGGTTATAATAATTTTATTCGATTGTTTTACACCAAGGCTGCTCACCTTTTGTATCAGTCGGGCCAAACAAACAATTCAGAAATATTTGGCGGGCCACTAACTGTTACTGTTGTTTACTATAATACAGTACTGTGCCTTATTTTGACCTTTTGATGATAACATAGTTTTAGATTTTTGATTTATTTTTTAGATAATGTAATTAAAATTGTAATTTGAATTGTAAATTCCCCGCGAAAACGTTAACCGCCATTTTGGTTTAGTTCCTGACGTCATTGATCAAGCAACATCTTAAGAAAATCGATTCTTTCCGAATAAGACTAATTTGTAATTCACCATATACCAAAAAAAATTTAAATGAATACTATGATATGTAACTGATAACTGTAATCAAACTAATTTCATACATACCTACCTTTTGTTGTAATATATTGTTTATGCCAGGAGTTAAATTAGGTGTTGATGGCAACAATGGGTCACAAATATGTTGCTTAGTTATTAATGTGCGGTATTTATTTTTTACATAGCTACTAATTTTACACAACTATTAAGAATATTTTTTCATAAACACCTTCTGTTATCGTGACCGCGTACGCAAGACTCAGCTTAGTGGGAATATACTTTGCTTGCGCAGGCCATTCGCAAATCGTCAGCGGGCCATTCGCAATTCGTAAGCGGGCCACATTATGGCCCGCGGGCATAGGGTTGAGCAGTCTTGGTCTACACTAAGACTTTTCATCATAAAGGGTTGTTCCTATAATATAAGCATGTTTTTGATTATTTTTGATGACATGTGGAACGTAAGCAATATTTATAAATTCTCCTTGTTTTTTCTTAATATATGCTAATGCTTATAAAATCATTAAGGGGTATAAGAGCTATTCTTGGTGACAATGAGAGCGGAGGGTTAAAAATGAAAAAAATAATGCTTACCTTATTCTTGAACGACCCCGTATCTAAACATTTACAAATTTATTAACTTAAGTAGGTTCCTAACCTAGATGAAACTTTAGGATGGTTGTAACGCATTTTCTAATACCCCTCTGGTAATTAAGATCCTTAGTATGTTAGATAAGGTGTTAATTAGATGTGCTCTAGTTAGATCATTTGAGAACCAGTTCCTCTGAGTTTAGTGCGCGAGTTTTCAAGTCACATCGTCAGTTGTCATTGTGATCAGAGCACTAATTTAATACAAAATAAAATAAAAAAGAAAAAATTCGCAACAAATCCTCACCGTGGTACTAATCTAATTTTCATCATCTCATTCCAATCATCTGTCGTAAACAACGCATCAATTTCGTATTCCAGTAAATGCAATTGAGACCAATTTCTTTTCTTTTGAAGAGGATATGAGGGCGGAGGATATTCCATATAAACGCATTCATCTGTTTCCTTTCTGGATTTTTTCATAGTAAATATTTGTATATATATATATATATATACATATATATATTTACTATCACTATTCTCGTACGTATTGATTTTTTAGATTAATTATTTATAGAAATTAGGAGCCTTCGAAAATGAGAAAAAAATGCACGATAGTTATCGGATGGAAACGTCTGTCAAAAAAAAAGAAACAAAACGTAGAGGTATAACTAAAGTATTTTATAATTGAAGAAAAAAAAAAATCGGTCCTGTTTTGGAAGAAGAAAGAAGGGAATTATCAGCTCGTGCTACAGTTGCCTCTTTCGCGTTTTATGACTCTTACTTTGGGGCGCAACGCGATAGCAATAGATTTCTGAAATAGCTATATTTTAAATTTGTTCCCGACCGCGTATCCTCTTATTGTGATACAATTTATAACCATTTTAATAAAATCAGATTGTTACCAAAATCAAGTAAAATTCTTTTTTTTTTTTACTGTACTGCAAATTCACATTCTATTAAGAGTTATATATAGTTGTATTTTAGAAAGGCCGTTGAAGACCGAAGTCGTAAAAATAGTTGTCATGCGCGCGCCCCCGTCGTAAAAGTCTTCATGCGACAATGGTGCAAGTAACTGACTAAAGCGGTATGATATTTTACATGGAATTATTTCAATACCACCTTATAATACTAGCTGTACCCGGGAAACGTTGTCTTCTTCTTCTTCTTAGTTAATGGCAATCTGTGTGTACACACAATTTGTGCCAATGTCATGTAGGTAAGATTTTCAATCTTGTATCAGCGTTACCAAGCTCCAACAGAACGGTGGCCTATCCTGCTCAAACTTTCCATGGAGCTTTGTCGGCACCTCAGAATGTATGCTACGCGTTGTCTTCTATAATAAACTTAACTTGAACACAATAACTAAACTATTTCACACAAAACGCCACCAAGATTACATGATATAGAGTCAAGTACACAAGTTTAATGAATTAAAGAAAACAATTGCTACATGTCAGACTGAGATCCCGCCAAAAACTCAAAAAATAACGCTAAACGTTGTCTTAACCGTTTATATAAAATATAAATAATTACGTTACCATGGCAACTGTTGACATGGCAACGGGTACCATAGCAACCGCGTCACGATAGCAATGTTTAGATACTTAGAGCAAGCGGGTGGAAAGGAGTTGTATATATATAATTAAATTAAAATGATAAAAATCAACTCTGTATAGGATTTGCGTAAAATGCGTTTTAATGAGCGTTTACATTGCGACAGGATTAACTATGCCCAATTTCAAGTCAATCGGGTGTATAGTTTCGGAGATTTCGTTTATATATATGTATATACTACTAACTGGTACTCGCGGCTGCGGCCGTGTTTTATATGTTCTTTAGGTTTGAGTGAAAAAAATCCATATAACATTTAAGTCTTTTGTTTTATTGACGGGAAAAATGTACATTAGAGTAAATTGAAAAAAAAATTAATCCGAAAAATAAATATCCTATCTACGAAAAAATCCGCGTCGAATGGTAGTAGTCCTATCATGATGTGTTCAGTAGTTTTGATGTGATGGTGCGTCAAAGTAACTGCATTTTCTTTATATAGATTGTTACATCAGTAGAGAAATTTAGACAAAAAAAAATCACTGCGATTTCAATCACGGGCCAATAAAAAAAATGTAGAATCATGTGAATATAAACTGTTTTTGTAGTTTACATAAAGGGTACTTTATGTGATTCCTTAGAAATCATATTATCACTTCAATAGTGCACAACATTAGTCAATATCATATAAAATTCCCACTGAACTACATAATACTGGATTCAATAACGCAATGAATAACAGATTAAAACTGATAGATGACAGACTAATATACTGCCAAAAATGGCTTTATTGTTTTCGTTATTTGTTAAGTTAACATAAATACATTTTTTAAATTAAATCGCTACTCGCTTATAACTTAGACCAACACCCGGCACTCGGCAACGTTTTATTTAAATCTCGAACACTGTGTTATTCTTTTTTTTTTGTACGTCGTATAGTAGGAACCCAGATATTGGATTCACAAAGAAGCATGGAACATGTCTATATTTCGTAGAATAATTTATATATTTCAGAGATTTGTGTTGTTGGATCTAACTCGAATTATATGGCTGCACGTTCTAGTAGAACTGTAAAGGCTAAAACAATGATTATTGGTTAGAAAGACAGTACAATCGACATACGTTTCAAATATTCGTCTATAACTTATGTCAGATTCCCACAATAAATTACCTCCTAATAAATGATTTATAATACAAGTAAATTTATAGTACATAATACGTATTTGTTATAAGTATATTATAAACAATTTATATAATTTATAGACTATAAGGAAGTGACGACAGCTCAATGGACGTATTTTTTTTTACATGATGTAGCCTCAGTGCTTTGACCTTAATCTCACCTGATGTGAAGTGAAGATGTGGTCCAGGATGGTAAACACACTAAGCCTAGAGGTATCGGTTCTCAAGTGATGCTGCCTAAACACACCTATGTGTATTTGCCGACAGGTAGATTCGAAATTCGTGTAAAGTTTAATTCGGCTTAATTTATTCTTGGTTAAAAGCTTGCGTTTTCAGTGTAGGGAAAAAGGAAAAAAAACTAAAAATCTTCATCAGGCTTTACGGAAGTGTGAAAGGTTAATTCCATGGTTACTATCCGTTGATAGGATATTTCCAGCCAATGTCGGTAGATAGTGAAGGAGGTTGAGTTTGTGTGGGGGAGTCCAATGTGCTATTTTGCTCCTTAGAGCCAGGTTTTTTGAACTACGACTTTCTTCTTCTTATTATTTAATGCTAATCTGGGATTTATATACACAATTCTGCCGGTGTCAAATGAGTTATTTATACGATTATTTGATTTTTAGTTATATTATTAAAACTACGCCTACATTTGTTAACTAAAATTACCAATCAATTCAGCTGGAGGTACATCTACCTATTCGTCCTTTTTGGTAACTTTTTTTGGTTCCTTTTTGGTTACCTAATTGGTAACTTTTTTCTATTTTTTTTTATATTATTTAGATTCAGCACTTTAACCGTAGTCTCACTGGTACCAATAGTGCGGCCGGATTCCGCGTCAACGGAGGCGAGTACGAGCCCACCTATCCACCTTTCAAATCAGCTTGAGCTTGTGGTGTCAGGAAACATCATGATTAAACTATTGGATGGTTGTAGGGTATTTTCTATTAATGCCCGTTTGGGTAGCTACCACCCTCAAGTTTGAAAACCTATCGCCAAATACCATTAGGTGTGTTCCGGCAGGATCACTCGAGAACCTGTACCTTTAGGCTTAGTGTGGTGACCACATCGTCCTTAACATCAACTGAGAGTGTGGTCAAAGCACTGAGCCTATACCGCGTAGAAAAAAAAACAGTGACGATGTTATCTACGATGGTAGACACACTAAGCCACGAGGTACTCAAACGATGCTGCCGTAACACTTCTATGGTGTTTGGCGACAAGTTTTTAAACTTCAGGATGGTAGATAAATACATACTACGTGGAATGTTTTCCTTGCAAAATTCTTCATTGAAATCTCAAGTTCATTATAGAATCGTATAGGTGAGTTCGAACTAACGTCCATTGAAGCGGAATCCTCCCACACTACCAACTGCGCCATCTTCGCTTCCTTTGCTTTCTTTGCCTTTTCATATATATATGTAAAGATAATCCATTCTTACATATGAAAATTTAACATTTCTTTGTTTATCTATGTATTTCCTCCTCTCTCTCTGTTTATCTGTTCATTAGTAAACTTGAAATTCATAACCGACCTCTCCGTTTCAAATATTTTTATACGTAATAATTGGCCAGGTTTTAGAATAATTATAATTTATTGCAATAAATAATGTATGGAAATTATATAATGAGTTTATAGTGTAATGTAATAGTAATGGGGTTATATCACTATAACCCCACTAACGTGACAAAAAAAAATCAAAATGCTTTGATTATATACGAGATAAAATATATAGTAAGTAGAATTGTTATATACAAGTCGCAGGGCAATAATAGTATCTATATTAATAAATAAAATTGAAGTGTCTCTTTGTTATTTCAAAATAACAACTTTTTACTTAATACATCTGAATACGGTAGCTATACCTAAAAACATAATTTAAAAAGAAACTGTCTGTTTGTTTCCGGCTAATCATCTACAGAACGACTGGGCCGATTTTGACGTGACTTTTTTTGCCAGATAGCAGTTTTACTAGTAAGTGCTTGAATTTATGAGAAATATATTTATCTTAGTACCAAATAAAAAAATTGGTTAATACTTAGGGTCCCGTGAACAAAATAAAAATTCATAAAATTGACAGCAAAACACGATTCAATTGACACCACCATCAAAAAATTATTTTCCAATTATTATTTAAAAAACTATATTACGCACTGAAGAATACATTTATGAAACTTGGGATACAGCTTGTAATGTAATATGTCTATTATAACTATGAAATGTTCAAATTTTATTATTACACTTAGTTGAGAAATTCCGTTCCTAAAATACCAAATAATATACTAATACATAATGATGTTTCAAATAATGACAAATGTGTATCACAGAACACTTTAATATTAAATTCGTTGGCTATTTTATAAAACATTTCAAACTAGAAACGGATGGAAATATCATAGAGACGGATAGACAGGTAATATCAAACGTGTTTGTGAAAAGTTCTGCGCGTATATAATTTGTTTTTATTCATAGACTGTCATTCATAGACATTATATGAATTTTGCTATAGATTTTTTTAAAATTAAAGTTAAATATAAGTAACCGCTATTAACTATAAAGTCTAGTGCAAGAAAGGACAAATTAGTATGTATGGATTTTAATAATTTCAAATTAATTACTTTTTTCTTCTGTAAATAGGGAAATCTCATCGATTGTTACTTGATGATGTGGTCAACACACTAAACCTAGAGGCGCTGACTCTCAAATAATACTGCTGGAATACACCAATAGGTATATAATAATATTTTCCATCCATCCGTTAAACCGAAAGACGTCCACTGTTGGACATAGGTCTCCTCCAAAGATCTCCACGATGACCTGTCTTGCGCCACCCGCTTTCAACGAAAACCCTGCGATCTTCACCAGGTCGTTGGTCCACCTTGTGGAGGGCCTACCTACGCTACGTCTTCCGGTGAGAACCCGTTGACCTCATCGAGCATAGGTTCTGCGAGCAATATGCCCAGCCCACTGCCACTTATGTTTAGCAATTCTTCGGGCAATTTCGGTTACTTTGGTTCTACGGATCCCCTCATTTCTGATTCGATCACACAGTGAAAACTCCAAGTATAGTCCTCTCCATTGCCATTTGAGCAACTTTGAGTTTTTTTATCAAGCCCATTGTAAGCGACCACGTCTCAGTGCCGTATGTCATCACTGGCAACACATACTGGTAGACTTTCGTCTTGAGACACTGCGGTATTTCAGACGAATAATAATAAAATAAGCTTTATTTATGTAACACTTAATTAAATATTGTATCTGTGTATAGATCCAAGGTGTACCATTTTGTTTTCTCATTAGCGATGTTTTGCCAATCTTGGCCTGGAACTTTTGCTATTTCCTACTGTATACTAACTTATACCTATAGGTACTTGGCGACGATATTTAAATTTTGAGAGCGGTAATTAAAACTTAACACCATATTTTGTGGTTTCAAAATCTGGAAGTAATAATATTATCATCACGTATCAATGAGTAAGAGAAGGTGGAGGCTTATAATTAGCAATTGTAACACTTTCATAATTTCTTCTACCTATATTCAACATTTGACTGTAAGCCTTCCCAAAAACTTTAAAAATAAAAATAAAATAAATAAAAATATTTTCCTCAAGATTTTATCGATTATTTGTAGCTGTAATTTCATCCTCTTATTATAAAAAAAATAAAAACACTGAAAATTGGTTTTGAAACATTCACTTAAGTGCTAACTTAGTTTAAGTTTAAAGCTCACTTATCCTTCATCAAAATGCATAGTCACATTGTCTATTAAATCGACTTAGTGTAAATTATTTCGGTTAAAATTCTTATTTGAATAAATGTAGGCATAAAAAGATTTAAAAATAATAATGTATATTTGCAATGCAAAGAAAAAAATTACATATATCTAAATTAAGTATTACGGTAAAAATGTAATGTATTTTACGTTAGTTCGAATTATTTATAGTGTATATTCGAGAGGTTTATGTGATTTAATCAAAAACCATTAAAACATGCACACATTCATATATCATAGATAAATATATTTGATATGTGTACGTTGTCATAAATAGCTCAAAAAAATTTTTAACGGAATTAAAATATGGTTTTCATCAATATTTATGTTTTTATATAATTATAAGTTAACTTTATATTAAGAAAGACAGTCAGTAAAAAAAAAAATTAAAATCAATACATAATTAACATGAAATTCCCGAAAAATTTCTAATACGCCATAAATGCAATCGTAAAATACCACAACACCGCGTTTAAAAGTAAATCTAAATACGGTCACTTGAAGTGCTTTGTATAGTACAAGTTATAAAGCGGGTGCGATCGTATACTAATAACGCAAATTTGAGGTGACTTATAAAGGAAATCATTATTATATTTTAAACTAGCGGTGTGCCCTCTGTTGCGCCTGGGTTTCGTATATTCTTCACTGTGTAATATATATAACTATATAAATTATATAAATATATATATATATATATATATACTTACGGAACCCTAATTATTTCAAAAATAATTTTGCAAATAACAGAAGCAGTCTAGATTCAGCATTTAACGGAATAATAAGGCAAGTGAGGTTCTTTCTCTTATATGTTTTGGTCATTGAAGGTACAGACTAACCGATAATTTTTTTCTAACATTTATTCAATGTACTGATTCAATTTATTTACAATTTTTTTATATGCATAGATTGGAAAATTTGTAAAATATCTTTTGAATCCCTTATTCATTTAAACCTATATGGCTAAAATACTTATATAATAAAAATAATGAATTCATTTAATTAGATAGGTAGATAAAAACTTTATTGGACATAAAATTTTTACATAGGCGATCTTAATGGCACTTGGCATTTACATCTCGAGTATTGTTAGTAAGTTTACTTCAATTCTTATTAGTACAAATTACTTATTTTTATTTAAGATTCAATATGGACTGCCTCGGTGGCGCAGTTGTATTATGTTACGACTGTCGATCTGAGATCTCGGGTTCGATCCCCGGGTCGGGTCAAGCGATATTGGGTTTTTATACTCAGTATCACCCCGGAGTCTGGAATTTGTGCCCGATATGGCGGCGACAGGCTCGCCCTCTGTCACACCTGCGACGGAACTAAGCTCGGCGAAATGTGGGTTTATAGTTAGTTATTTCACCTCTGCCTAAATCTCGGGGGGGATAACAGGCGTGAGCTTCTGTTGTGTATGTTAAATATGGACTATATCTGGTAAAAACCACCTTCAGCTTCTCCCATAAGTCTTTCTTTTACTGATGTTAATACAGTCGTCCCTGTCATCTGTGTTTTCATCTAATGACGAGTAAGTATCTATATATACGAATAAATAAATATGCAAAAAGAATTCAGTACCCTTTTCTCCTCTCTTTTTTAACCGAATTAATTTTTTACATGTTTAGTAGCTTTAGCACTACTAAAGCTTATGAAAAAATATTTATTTCATCAATATTTAATTCTGGTCAAATTTCGACCACCAGGAAAACGCAACCCCATAAAAAAAGTGGAAGCCATTACAAAACCTATACTAATAAATAAAATTGAAGTGTCTATTTGTAATGTCGAAATATGTTTTTTTTCTAAATACATATTAATGTGCATATACGATACGATACCTTCACCAAAAATACAATTTTTAAAATTTTTGTCTATCTGTCTGTTTGTTCCGGGTAATCTCCAGAACAGCTGAATCGATTTTGACGGAATTGTTTTGTTAGATAGTTGAAGTTATTACGCGTAACTTAGCGTACTTTTGTTTTTCGAAAATAATTTGGGTTTTGCGTAAAAATATTAAAATTGATGAAATTTCGAATAAAGACCGATTCAACGCACAGTTTCATCGGTAAATGTTTTAATTTCTGAGAAATAGTTTGAATTTATCTTAGTACCGTAAAAAAAAATTAAGAAAATAAGTGAAGTTCCGTACAAAAAAAAAATTAAAAACTATATTACGCAGTAAAGAATACATGAAATGCGGGTGCAGCCGCGTCCACACTCCTAGGATACAATAAACCGCCACCAACTCCGCATCAGTGCTTGAATTAAACCGACATCGTAAACTAGATTGTATCATCACATTTTCATTGTTACGTTTTACGACGTTTTCGACTTACCTCAAGTGTGTTCATTGGATATTGGAAAAAAAAAAACATATTCCTCCCAGGGAATGACATTTAGGAGTTTATTATCTTCAAAATCATGAAAGCTTCTCTTTTTATTGTGGGATAATCATTTCAGAAGATATTTTATTTAATAACATTGGGGTTAATAGAATAATAAGAATAAATATTGTATCTACATGAACAGAAGAAACACTGAGTAAACTCAGTTGTTACAAAACCTTTTTTTTTATATATGTACTAACTGTGCGCATTTTATATATTCTTTACTGTGTTTTAATTTTTTTATCGGAACCCTAATACATTTTTAGTACTAAGATAAAGTAAAATAATTTCTCATAAATTCAAGCACTTACCCGTAAAACAGACCATTGAATCGGATTTTATTCACATTTTTATTAATTATAATTATTTTTTACGCGAGAAGCTATTGACATAATTTACGCGGAGTAACTTCAGCTATCTACCAAGAAAAGCATTTTCAAAATCCATCCAGCCATTCCGGAGATTACCCGGAACAAACAGACAGACAGACAGACAAAAATTTAAAATTTAAAAAAATAATATTTTTGGTATAGGTACCGTATGTACATTCAAATCTATTTAGTAAAAAAGTTGTCATTTTGACATTACAAACAGACACTTCTATTTTATTTATTAGTATAAATGTACTAGCCGTTCCCGCGTTTCCGTTTGCATGGAATTCTGTGTTTATATAGCAACGATTTCAATACATATAGATACATATTCGGAGCTTCGATATTGAACTAAACATACATACAAACATGTCATTTTTTTCCATATAAATATACCGTCTTAATTCTTGAAAAAATGTGTTCCGTTATTGATGCTAAAGCGTCCAGTGTGGTTTTCTATACTAATAAATAAAATTGAAGAGTCTGTTTGTAATATTAAAATATTTTTTTTTAGCAAATAGATATGAATGATACCAAAAAATATATTTTTAAATTTTTGTCTGTCTATTTGTCCCGAGTAATTTCCGGAACGGCTGAACGGATTTTGATTTTTTTTTGTATAATATATAGCTGAAACTACTCCGGGTAACTTAGGGTACTTTTAATTTTCGTAAATTATTAGGCTTCCACGTAAAAAAAAAATAAAACTCCTAAAAAAATTAAATAAAATCCGATTTAACACACAGTTTTACACGCAAGTACTTGAATTAATGAGAAATATTTTACTTTATCTTAGTACTAAAACAATTATTAGGGTTCCATATGAAACAAATTAAAACGCGGTGAAAAATATATGAAACGCAGGCGCAGCCGCGGGCACTTGTTACTTGTTGGTGGGCTCCTGTTTCCGCAACTAGACACATTGGCAGTCCGTTGTGCGTGCAGGCAAAGCCAGCTACTCGAGCCAGCCCAGCTCCTTCTAGAAGCGCAGAAGCCTCCTGGGGCGATCGCAGGCTTCCTGGAGCGACCTCATTTGCTTGAGGGTTTTTGCCCGTTGGATGACTACTCCCGTGCATTCCAGGATCACGTGGGTCGTAGTCTCTTCTTCTTCTTCCAGACATCCCCTACACATGGGGCTATCTGTCAGACCTATTGTAAATAAATGTTTATTAAGTGAGCAATGTCCCGTCATCACACCCACCACTAGACGAAGATCAGTGTGAGATAAGCTGAGCAGTCTCCGGGCCAAGCTCCGTGATATTTCCGGAACAGCTTGTTTAGACTGTCTACAGCCAGGAGTGTTAGCCCATCTCTCACTGTGAGTGCTGTGGGTGTATTGACGCAACCATGGTCTAAAAGTACTGTAAGCAAGAGGAAGATATGGGACAGGCCCTGCCACTGTTGTCGTCGATCCTCTTCTTGCCAGTTCGTCTGCTGCGTCGTTACCCATTGATCCTCCTGTATCCATTCGTAAATGAGGCCTGAGGTGATGGAAATATTCTCAAGCGCTTGAAGTACGGCCTTACTATCAGAGAGAATTCGGATACCAAAAGTCCCTTATCTCCCTTTTGAAGACTGCATTTGCTGCTTGGATGATAGCGACACATTCACATTGGAATATGGTACTGTGCTCACCCAACCCTGTAGATAGCTTGATATTGAGATCATGCGAGAATACTCACGCACCTGTTCACCGCGGGCACACAGCTAGTTCATAAATATATTTGATATGCTAAAAAGCAATACACGTATCAACCTATGCGATCACCATTTTGAGAAAATAGCAGTTAAACACTCAGAATATATTTTGAAATTAGTAGTATAGACAAAATTAGAAGTGACTCATTTAGATTTAGATGTTTTTTAATAATGGTAATTGGCGTAAAATATTAGTGAAAACATTAATAGATAAAATTAAATACAAATTAATGTACGAAATGTCTTTAATTGGAAAATTGTTTCGTAATCTTTTTTTTTTTAAGTACCAAGTGTTGATTATGTCACACAACACCCTTTTGTAAAATGTACAAAATGTATTTTTTTTTTACAGTTTTATTAAAAGTATTACATATTTTTGAACACCACATGTGTGAATTTCAATTGATTGTCTATTTAAGTTTTTTTTTTCGTCAAACGCTGACATGTTTTATCTTTATTTATAACTTTATATGGAGAGTTTTATGACTCTAATTCAATACAAGCTTAATTCCCATAACAATTTTCATCACCTCTTTCACTCACTTTGGGGTGACTTTTCAGAAACTTTTTAATACTATATGTTACCCCGGGATATATACTATTTCCATGACGTATATCACTAAAATCCGTTTAGTGGGTAATGAGTGATGCGTGCACATACAGACACAGAAATATTCTAAAAATGATAAAAATACAGTTTGTTATTAATTTAGGACACCCTCGACTGGTTTTATTAAGAATGTTTAATGTGGTTAATTTCATTGTATAGATATCTCTTTCTAGTTCCCTTCTTACAAAGCATGTAAATATTTATTTAGCCCGCACTATCATTAAACAATGTAAGACGATTAAATGTTACGTAAATATTGTTTTTCGCCGCGTTTCCCCTAACTACCTTCCTCGTTTGTTTACATAAGAATCCATTGTTCGGGGTTCTTTGTAAACAAGGGCTTTAATCGTCTTTCTTCGCTTTATCTATCTATCCATTTTATTCTTACATTATTGTTATGTTATTTATTACAATAGAAATATCACTTGAAAATAATGTTAATAATCGACGTATTATGAACTTTCTTGTAAATAATATCTAAAAGTAAAAAAGTATTTAACGTAGTTATTGTAATGCGATACCAAGGTAAGCTATACATAAAATATGAGCCACAATTCAAGTGAAATCTTCTGAATCTATTTTTTCCAACTACCTAATCCATTGTATATTTATAGAAACGAAGATAACGATATGAATAAATAAAGACGAGGCATGACTATGAAAAATAAGAATTAATTTTTATTCTATTAAATCATTAAAAAAATCGATTAATAGAATGGAATATAGATTCAATGTTGCACTATTAAATAAGTAGAGAAAATTATCTGAACTACTTTTTTCATTGAGTGGTATTTGTTGTCAAATAATTTTATCACATCTAAAGCTGGCATACTTAAATACGGAGCATTCGTTTGCCAAAAATAAGACCTGCTAATAATTCTTATGATACGTCATTAAATGATTATTATTATCCTCTTTTTTTTACTTTTATTAAACTATCACTCAATAAAATTCTAGATATCCGTTTGGTCGAACTGTGTTGAAATTAATTATGCTTTTCACCGTATGTCAATATATTTATCCTACGATACCTGAATTTATATTGTTCCGTACAAACTGAGAGCGAGTGGTCGCGTCATCGCTCATCAATTTAATGAATGGCAGTTATGCCGGCCGCCATTAATCTCCAGAACGAATTACAGGACCGTACTCAAGTATGTAGTGTACCGGATTCCCCTGAAAGTTAAAGACTATTTTTTTATTTAAAAACTAAATGAAAATTGTACCAACAGAAATGTAAGAAGACGTAACTTATATTTATTATAAGTTAATTCTGCAATAATAGTTCTCCGTACACATAATAAGTTTTACACGAAATGTTAATCGTTTATAATTTAAAAATAAAATTGATGAAATAAAATTAATTCAAACTCATACATATTCCAGTTTTTTGTATAAATAACCAATAAGCACCTACGGAACACAAAGATGTATGTCAAAATCGTAGCAAATAAAAGTATGTAGTTAGCCTCTACTGTAGGAGACAAGCATACAATATCCGAAAAATAACACCTTCATCAAACAAATAATGTATGTATTATTAATTATTATTTTAATTTAATGATTTATGATAATTTATATATTTTTCATTTCATGCCTGAAGGCAATTTGAAATTATTCATAACATAAAATTTGACCCAATAAATAAATATATTAAAAAAAATTAAATGAAAGAAGTATTTAAAAATATAGTGATAATATTTATTAGATCAGTTTATTAGGTCGGTATAACGACGACGACCGTCGGTGGTATCTGCCAGCGACGGTCGTCGAAGTTTTTGGACTGTACCGTATTTACCATCAGGTACTATATAGTCATTTCACCGAGCTTCTATAAAAAAAGAAGACATTCGTACAGATATTTTAAATTTTATGGGCTTTAGTTTTGATAATAGTATCTAATATATTGTTAAGGAATTTAATCACATCGGAATTAGGATGAACTACCAGTTAATTTAAAAACAAACTTATTAATCAAGCTTATATATTAAATTTGCTATAAAAAATATTTAACTTTGCTATAAAAAAACTAAATAAAAGTACCTAATTATTACTATTACCTCTATAAATAATGAATGCAGTTCAGCTCGCCGCCAGGCGGGAAGGTTCCCAGATGGCTGGCCATATTGCCACGTTGGATAGCAATGCTAATTCGCTGTGCCAAAAAATAAGTTAAAACATAAAATAAGTTATAATTTTAAAACATGTTGATCAAAATAAGTCTAACTTCGTAACTGGTTCGTGCACAATGGCATATTAATTAGCGTTAAAGCTAGTTTTGAGTATGTTCATATGAACTGACTCTTTGCAACTTTACATGTTCATTCACATGGAAAAATTCACTCTACATAATTTACTGTGTAAGTTTTTTTGGTGCGTTAACGAGTTACAGTAATGTATTTGCCTCCATACATTATGGGGATATGCTAGGGGCATTTATACCATACAAACGTAGTCCCCGGTTCCCTTTTTAGATAATAGTATTATGGTAAATATTTTATACCAAATAATAAATGTATCCACCACCGACATGCCCGTTTTGATTATCCCATAAATTAATTTAAAGACGTCCGTCAAATAAATTTGATGGATAAAATTTAAAACACTGGCATATAGCCAGTTTTTATTATTCTAAAACTGAATGAAAATTAAAATTCGGCTCAGTTTTGGAGGAGGAAACAGGGTACTTACGAAGAGGTGTTTTCGTTTATTTTGCACAGGGTAAAATCAGCCTGAGGTGCAATTATCCTTTACGTGTTTTATAATTCTTTTTTTGGGGCGCAACGCGATTGTAATAGATTTTTGAAATATCTACTTTCCAGACCGAATGTCCTATTAACATCAATAGTACAAATATTTCAGTACAGTTTTATAAACATATAATTATTGACTGAATAATATTAGCTTTACTCTAAAAACCAACGAAAATAATTATCAATGTACAATATTATCGTACATTTTCCATACTTCATATGCCAATTTCTTGACCCTACCATACCCAACGGTACAGTAATTTTAGCGATATAAAATAAAACGGAAATAATAAAAAAAAATCACAAGATCTTATCTTAAAATGATTTATGAAATAATATTTTAGGATGAAAATCCCAGAGTCGTTCTCAACAGTTTTTCAACAGTAATTAGGTTTTTTTTTTGTTGAGATAACAGCCGGTTCCGAGTGAGCTGTGAAAAGTTTAAAATTCATTAAAGATCATTCAAGCAACTAAGTTTGTAATCGGTTTTGGGTTTCAGATAGTTAGGGATGTCGATTTTAGAAAGTCTGCGTAGTTTAGCAGATTGTGGAGTTTAGTAAAATGTTGAGTTTGATGAATTGGTAATATTATGTGGGGCTTAGTAAATTATAAGGTTTGATCAATGTAAGAAAGGTTTATGGTACAATGTAAAGGTAAAAAAAATTAGGATTGATTGTTCTCTAATATGCCTGATAAAATATCAATTTACTAATTTAAAGTATTCAGTCAGCTTCATTCCCTATTTTCAGATAAGTAAACGAAAATTATGCATGGTTCGAGTAGCTACCTTAGTACAGTCGTGGTAAAAAGTACGAAGCTTTAATGGTGTAATGTTAATAACACATTAAAATAGTGTGAACACAATTTTCGTAAATTTCTGAGAACTAGTCAATAACACAATTATAATATAGTTGCTGTAATTTATTGCTGATACCTCTTAAGCTACATGCCTCTGATGACAAACTATCTCATACCGTACTTGAATCTATCGCAGTGATGATGGCGCAGTTCCTACTGCGGTCGGATTCCGTGTATTGACGATTGGGATGGACCTATTCAACGACAAAATGAGCTCGAATTTTCGGTGAAGGAAAACATCGTGAGGTAACTATGGTGATATGGCATTTCTTAATAGTGAATAAACAGGTGTATTCCGCCAGCATCACATGAGAACAAGTATCTTTAGGATTAGTGTATTTACCATACTGGAACACAGTCCCTTAATATCAAGCGAGATTGTGGTCAAAACACTGAGCGTGTAAAAAAGTTTTGTCAGGAAGGGGACCTTTGAGAGGTTCACAGGACTTTTGTGGCTACCGCTTAGGACATTCAGCCGGAGAGTGGTAGCGAACCTCGCTTCGCGTTGCTTACCCATGATGTAAATTTCATGGAGAGAAGCAAGGTCCCAAGCAAGAACCCATGTGCTTACGTTCAATGTGCAGGAGCGTGGGGTGGAGTATAATGAACGTGCTTGCTATGTTACTATATCGAGCCGGGGTAAAGTACAAAAACTTTCGCAGTAATGATTTCAATTGGAGATTGGAGCACGTTCTGGGCCGGTACCAAATAAACCCGAGGACAATCTGGGATCACATATCGCTTAGCGTCACATTAACCTGTAGTGAAACATTAACCTCTAATACAGGCAAAGTCCTCTTTACCATAAGAGGTTGATCCAGTGAGACGTGAAATTGGATTGAAAAATATACAGAAACCGTTCAACGGTAACCAGAGTTTACTTTACTAATCTATTCTATATAAAATATGTGTAAAAAATGTAGTTGTTATAACACAGATAATATAACAAGGGGATAGCCAATTAGATAAGGGTCGTGCTAGACGTTTTAAAGAAAGGCCATTTTAGAAGTACCCGTAACCGACTAGCGTGTTTGAAAGACATTCATGACCACTCATGAATGTGGAACATACGAAAGTCATGTGTCAGGATCGTTGCAGGTGGAAGGATGTAGTCCCTGCTTATGGGAGTGAGGCGTCATGCTATAATTTTATATATACATAATATATACATGTTTACTTTATATAATGATCGCTGCAAAATGTTAACTAGTGTATGCCCAGTTTTACACCTGAGGGGTTACACTCAGTAATTGCTATCCTAGAATAAATACCTACCATTCCCTTGATGGATGCATTTCAATCTACTAAAACGTTGGAGTTCTGTTTACTAACCGTTTGTGTATTTTAATTAAAAAGTTTAATACGTTATTGTGATTGTATTTTAGGTTTTATTATCGAAACAAAAAATAAACCCTGCTTACGTTAAAGTATACGCGTATTTTTAAGAAAGTTCACAGCTAATGCTTACTTATGGGAAGGTTTTTAGTAAAAAAAAGTTTTCTTAATTTTTAAAACGCTTTTAAATTTAAAATTAATCCTAAACGTTAAACAAAATTAGGAGTTATTTTTTTTAAATTAAAATTTCTTTAGGTGCTGAAAGTGGGAAAGAATACGTAAAACATTTCCCGACGCAAAAAAAACCCTATTGTCCATAATATTATATTCTCTAGTAGGTGCGTACTTGCGGCTGTGCCCGTGTTTCAAATATTCTTCATTGGATAAAAATATTTAAATAATAATTGGAAAATAATGTTTTGATGGTGCTGTCTATTGAACAGTATTTTAAAAGTATGACTTTATTTACACAGAAAGGTATTCTTTACTATTCCGAAGAAAAAATCATTCGGAATCGAATTAAATTTTACTAATAAATAAATGTGTTACCGTATGTATTAAAATGCGTGTGTGTGTGTATGTGAATATTATCTACGCCATGATATATCAAAATTAATTTCCGCCTCCGATTTTGACTATATGAAATCATTTTGAAGCGACTAAGGCGCAGTTGGTAGTGCTATTGAATTCCGCATGGATGGACGTAAATGCGACCCCACCTCACCAACTCTTTGCTGAGCCTGTTTTCGGTGAAGGAAAATATCGTGAGGAAACCACAGCATGGTGGTATGGTATTTTCTAATAATCCCTTCATGCTTGAAAACCTATCACCAAACTACAACAGGTGTATTCCGTCAAAATAATTTGAGATCCGAACCAGTAGGCTTCTAGGCTTATATTATTATTACACCTCTAGGCTCAGTGTGTTTACCATCTTGGACCGCGTTATGAAAATTGTGGCCAAAGGGCTGAACCTATATACTATAAAAAAAAAAAAACTGGTCAATACAACATTTAACTCTTTTGAAGTTGTTAAATATAATACTGATTATGTTTATATATTAAATATAAATTTATAAACATAATAATAGCTATAAATATTTAAAATATATAAACATAATTAGTATTATATTTAACAAATTCACAAGAATTAAATGTTATAAATATATGTTATGTTATGATTGCCCTAAGGACTATTTTTGTGCTTGGTTGTTGATAATTATAGACTCTAGAGACCAGTTACGAGCAGGAGAATTTAATTTTCTTTTTAAATTATATAAAATACAACGTCTGTCTGTCTGTTTGTTAGTTGTTTTATAACTACTGAATCAATTTGCATACAATACTCAGTAAGGTAACTAGATAACCAAATGCCATGGTGTAAAAAAAATTAATGTCAATATTTTCAATTTTTTCTCTTTAAATGCACATGCAAGAACAGAATTCTGAAATCTTTTGTTCAATTTATGTTATTTTCACAAATTATTTAGACATATAAGTACGATACTTATATGTATCAATGTACGATGTAATTTATGTACGATATATATGTAATATTTTATAATGTTTTTATTTTTTATCCAGTTCTAATAGAAAAATTGGTGGTGGCATGCGGAACTAACGGGCTAAATTAATATGAAAATCATGCCATAACTTTGTTCTTTGTTGATACTATAAAAGGAACCGCATTTTTCAAATGATTCCAATGAAATCAGATAGATGGCGTTGTTCTAAAATTGCCATTCTATTAATTTTTTACTCCTTATTTCGTTTGATCGTAAATCCTTTTTGTACTCTTTACCAATGCTGTGTCATTGAACTTTAAATAAAGACCTATCTATAAGAAAATCTATTAAAGTAAATGGTATTAAAAAAAATTACATATAAATATTACTCGTCATTCATTCAAGAAAGTCTTCTGCGTAAAAATTCTGCGTAAAAAATTACAAAAAATTTTAAACTTTCAGTAAATACATAATTATAATGCAAATAATATTACATGTAAAACTGTCATAATTTTCACTTAGGTACATCTAATTGTTAAAAAATTTAATAACCATAAAATAAATATAACAAATCAAACAGAACGTACGCTATCATCAATTAGGGGTGATGTAGTTTATACCGTTATTTAATCATCGGAATAGTTGTTAATTGTTTAACATAATGAATACCCTTTATAAAGACCTGTTTACATCTATTAAATGATCTTAAAATTTATTCGATTTTAACTAGGCGGACGTAAACTAAATCATTTTAACAAATATAATTTTATCTAAACCATTCAGTAGTTACTATTAATTCTCTCATATGAAATTGTTAAAATGATTAACTCATAAGCCACATCCAAGAACAGTGCACGCGGTACGGGAAGAGATGTCACTTAACGAAAAATAGATTCATTTGTATTCAATTTTTTCAGTAAATCAATGAATTCTTAACTTACGACTAAAAAGCTTATAAACGGTTGGTTACACGCATCGTTTTAGTTAATAATTTAATTACTTCATACGTATAAACAAGGCTTTACTTAAAGCGAGCGGGCTTACGTAATTAATGACTCTTTGTGATCGCTTTGAGCATGCTGCAAAATATCTCACGTCACTGCGTCTTCTGATATTATGTTTACCGAGGGTTTTATAGGTTGACCCAACTTACTTTTGACACAAGATTTATGATAATATTATAATTACTTTTATAAATTTGTTTATATTTTAACATGTATTAAATGATAGATATGTGTTTAATTATCTATTTTTAGTCCCTTCTTCTTTTCACAAAAATCGAAAATGTACAGACACGTGAATTTTACAATTTTATTATAGTTCACTCTTACGTGCGTAGTATACTAGAGTATGCTTGTTCTGTCTGGAACCATTGCTATAGTATCCACGCAAAAAGAATTGAGCGTATACAACTTACCAAATTTATTGCTTATAAAGACTGTAGTTTAATTTTTTTAATTTTCGCGTTAGGATAGGAGAAAGGAAAGGTAATGCGTGAAATCCCGTTGTTAAATAATTGAATTTATGGACTGTAGTTGTCCATATCGAGCTAATTATTTTACAAGATTATGACACTTTAAGATGACCTCACTGAAATAAAGGCGTTCAGAGTGTGATGTCCTGACACTGCATAAGATAATACAAGGGAATATTTTTTCACCAGATCTTCTTACGCAGATAAACTTAAGTATTCCGCGGAAAGTACCATGATAACCCATTAAAAATATATTCTCGCTACAACGATAATGTACTAACTTGGGATTACACGCGCCAATCAATAGATTTGTCAGTTCGTATGACGAGTTAACAGCAGACAACGACTTGACATTTTGCATAATAGTTTTAAGAAAACCCTACAAAATGTTAAATAACCATTTAGTAATGTTATTACAATATAGATAAATTTCTTGATTTTCTAATTAACTGTAATCCAAATTGTATTTAAAAAAAAAATATAAATATATTTTTTTAAATTATATTTTCTGTTCTACATATTTTATACTCAAATATTTTTCATATTTTATTTTAATTTAGTAATAATTTAGTAGATTTTTGTTAGTAACTGTGTTATTAAACAAGAAACATAATTGTATACACCTGTAAAGACTCGCCACATTGTATTAGTCTTAGAATAATTTAATGATATATGTATTTGTAATGTGCCGTTGGTGTTTCTTAATTCGATTAACCATAAAAATAAGACAATAGGAAAACAATGGAAAGCTTGCGTGAACGCCAGGTTAGTGTTCAAAGGGTTAAATTAATAAAATAAAGGTGCCGATAAAACCTTGGCAACAGATTTTCAAAATTAAAGGTGGTGGTTGGTCAGGGGAACGTTGGGTTGGGTTAATGGAGGAAAATGTCTCCCCTACTTCGAAGGTCGCAAAGGGCGATGGCCGTCAGAGCCGTGCATTGTTACCGCACGATTTCATTTGAGGCGGCTACACTGATGGCGGGATCCCCACCGTGGGACCTGGTTCGAGAGTCCACACGTCCTTATATTACGGACGCGTGGAGGCTCTGGGCCGGGGAGTTAACCTCGCGCCTCGCGAAATGGAGGCAATGAGGGACCAGCTACACCTGTCCTCGTGGTGGTGAGGAATGGAGCCGTCGACTTTATGATCCCAGCTTCGGCGTGGTAACGGTGGAAGCCATCCGGCCGATTCTTGCTGGATGGTTGAAAAGAGGGCACGGCACCCTAACATTCCGTGTGACGCAGGTACTCTCAGGGCATGGCGGCTTTGGGAGCTTCCTGCGTCGGATAGGCCGGGAACTGAGCGAAGGGTGCCACCGCTTTGATACGGTCAGGGACACTGTGCAGCCCACAGCGGAGGAGTGTCCCGCTTGGGTGAAACCACGTCGGGAGCTGGTTGCATGCGTATTGTGCCGTGCGCCTCTTCATAAGGAGGTAAAGGAGGGTCCGAAAAGACCACTCGAACAGTTGAAGGGGCCTCTACTCTTGAGGGGCCGACACTGGCCAGTTCGAGCGGTAGTAGTACAATTTGCAATTCCCGCTCCCCGGTCAAAAGGTGTGAGAAGGCACTAAGGAGTTTTAGTGGGTATAACCGGCCGCCCATCTCTGGACGGGCGAGTCCCACGTACCTCTCCGTTAAGCCTTGTAAAAAAAAAAGAAGGAAAATGTCCCACAACTATGCATAGTTCTACTTAAGTAAATTGAAGGTTTAAATTAGGTTATAAAATGCATTTTTTCTTGGAAACAAACAACATCAACTGAATAATATGAACATTAAGTTAATGACTTTATTATGATAAATCCATTATTATGATATGTTTGCCAAAGTGAATAATTAAGTTATCATTTACAAATGTGACGAATTGGAATAGCGAAGTGTAATTAATAACCGTTATCAATTAAATTGTTTCAGTTTAATTTAATTGGTAACGACGTTGTTTGAGAATTATGTACGTATCTAATAAAGTTCAGTTTATTATTCCTATATAGGAGTTTAGGTATGTTAGTTTATTAACTATTATTCAATATATACATTTTAATACTATTATATGTATATTTCATTTTGAATATAATTTATTAGATAATAAGAAGGTTTTTTTTTAAAAGGCCGAAACACTCCTATTGGTATTTAGCGGCAGGTTTTTCAAACTTGATGGTGGCATATACCCAAGCGGGCATGATTAGAGAATGCCTGACCACCACACAATCGTTTTCTCAAAATGTTTTTTTTTCGCCGAAAGCTCAGACTGATTTTAGAGTTTGATAGGTGGGCTCGAAACCGCGTCACTTGACTCGGAATCCAAAAGCACTATCAACTCCGCCATCATCGTTTAGTAAAGAAGAACGCTATTTTTTAATTCTCTACTAAAGTTACATTAATTTAAAAAAAAAATCCTTACGAGATGCCAGGTATAAGCACAGTGCCAAAGTTAATAGTAGAAATCATAATTAACTAAAACCATTAAATATATATGGAGAAAAAAAAATACATAGATTAAACGCGTCAAGCACAAATATAGTGGAATAAAATGCACAGGCATTATACAACTCAGGAAGATAAAGAACATTGTGTATAGTATAAAATGATGGTATTTGGAAGTGTCAAGCCGTTTGCTGTCACTTCAATAATGATGTTTTAATTACCTCAACCCCTTGAGCACTAACCTGACGTTTTCGCCAGCTTTCCATTGTTTTCCTATTGTCTCATTTTTATGGGTAATCGACTTATTAATCTAAGTCGTAATTATGAACAGCGTTTTCGAATAAAGCTCTTGAAATAGACTCTCAATTTGAAATTTATAGCAACTATTTAAAAGCAATCTGTGTAGGAATCCATGACTAACTTACAAGGGCGAACTAATTACTCGTAGTAACACAGACCACGGCTAATAGATGGCGTTGTTCGCAATTTGAATAGCTACAGACGCTAGTTTGTGAAACACGATTCCGTGAATAATCAATCACGAAGACGTCATTGTATTCAATTTACAGCTTTCTTGCAAGTATTTTATTGTCTCTTTGCATACATAAAGATTTAGGAAAAAACAATTACGTTAGTTCATTATTAATTCGTTTGACTGAGAAAATGTATATTAAATTATATCTCTACATTGAAGCACTAACTGAACACTATTGTTTAAAGGAACACATTTATAATATTAGTGTCCAGACCATAAAAGAGTTCAGACTCTGAGAAACGGCAGACGAAATGTCACAGCACATTTTATGTGAACGTTATCCGTTAACCCATACGCAATGACATTTTGGGTAAGCGCGTGATACTCTTGAAAGAAGGACATACGCTCCCTCCCAAATAGATTTAACAGTATATCAAAGAAGTTAGGTATATACGGTGAGTTTTACTATATAGAGCGATGACTATAGATCTACCTTGATTGTAGTAACACTGGACTATTTTAATCTGCATAAAAATTGTAGACTAAAGCAATATTTAATACGAACATGATAGATGTGACAATATTATGTTTTAGATAAGCATAAATTTCTACTTCAATTGATTATTATTCAGGATACACCCAAATAATAAATTGGTATTTTTTGTAACTATTAAAAAAAAAATTTTTTAACCTTGAATAAATATTGCACGTTATTATTTCTAATAACCATATAGAAATCACGCAAAACAGACTAATGTAGACGCAGATAGACTGATATTTTGTCAAAATTCAATTAATTGTTTATTATTTCACTACAGATTTATTAATCAGGTTAATGCTATACAAATAACAAATATCTTTTTTATTTATTTATGTAAAAGCATTTCTAAAAAGTAATAAATACACCATAAGACAATTAATGTACAGCCAAAGAACAATAAATTGAAACATTTTAAATAGGATAAGATTTCCTGAGCGAAATGCAAGACACGATTTATGCCTTTAAGATGGTGCTCGTAGCTGCTACGACGTAGCAACTACGATGTAGCAACTCCACTTAAGCTACATAGAATTTATATAGATTTGTATGATCTGTATTAGCCTTCTTATTTATTCAATATACCTTTTTGAAGTTATACTTTTTTAGTGCGTAAGGGAAATATGATGAAAGTAAATTTTTACGATGCGCGCGCAACCGTCACGAAAAAAACGACTCCCTGGAGTTAGCTGTCAACGTTTTAGTTTTTTCTATTATTACGTCAGAGAAGTATAACTTCTTACTTGCTTACATAAGTACACACACACTTTTTTTATTTCATAAAAGTTTAATTTGTAAGAAATTAATGAAGAAAATTAGGCTTGTATTATAAATAGATGTGGTAGGGTATTTTCTAACGTCCTTAAATTTCAAAATCTGTCGCCATACATCTAGTACCTCTAGATTTAGCGTGTTTACCATCTTGAGTGATATTATCACTTAACATCAGGTGAAATTGCGATCGCGAATAGCTATAACATGTCTATAAATACAGATTACAATGTTGGTGGAAGCATCATATATCTAGGACATGACCTGTAATATTTAAAACAAACAGAACATTTATTGGTAGACGTCTGAACTATTAATACATTTATCTATCCAAAAATGTAATTTAGTATTCGTTTGAAAGCTTGTCACTGTATATTTAATTGATTCATTTAAGTATGATATGTTATCAAGTAAAAGTAATAAAAATATTATTCCGTAAAATGGTAATTTTTTTTATATCACGTGTTACGTCATCAGAGATTATTCGCTCCCAATCCAAATCATTGTCTTAATAATCTATTAAATACAGATGTCATAATTTTAGATAAGGAAAAAGTGTCGGTGATGTAAATCTAAAAAAAGATTGATCGAAATTTATTGAATAGTCTTTGCGTGATCCACGCACAACTGCAGACAGACAACTTTATATACAATAAAAAAATAACATAACATAAGCTCACGCCTGTTATCCCCGAAAGGTTAGGCAGAGGTGAAATAGCGAACTACTGCACCCGCATTTCGCCGAGCCTGTCGCCATATCGGGCACAAATTCCAAACTCCGGGATGATACTGAGTAGAAAAACCCAATACCATTTGACCCGACCCGGGGATCGAACCCGAGATCTCAGAACGGCAGTCGCACCGTAATACAACTGCGTTACCGAGGCATAATTAAAAAATGATACCGGTAATTAAAGTTTAACTTGCATAAAATATCAAAGTTTATTGCTCCCAATACCGTGCAGTTTTTATACACGGATGCTTTATTCCATACGACTTTTCTAACGTCTATCCATTCAACCGAAAGTCGTCCACTGGTGTACATATGTCTCCTCTAATAAGGGGGAGATTGCTATAATCGCCACTACTGGCAGACTGATCGGCGATTGCAGTAGATTTTTGTGGTACTCAGAGAATGCTGCTGCCCATCCCCTGGTTTGTTTATGTAAAGGTCCTCAGTCGTCTTTTGCGACACGCACGGGAAAATATAGGGTGGTAGTATTCTTAGCCATCACCATACAGGCTAAGTGGAAAGTTTTAAATAATATATTATCTACATTTTTCAATTTACTAGAATATTCTTAGCCGTGCATTTCCTTTTGTAAGATTCTTTAATACAGTTAGGATTTTTTTACCGCGAGTTCACCCGAGACTCAATTTTTTTTGTATTATATTCTTTTGAGTAACATTACAGATAAAATAATGGTATTAAATACCATATTCATGTGTTTTTTTTTTTTTCTTAATAAAAGTCTTTGAATTTTAAATATGTGGTGACATAGTTGAATTGTATTCAAGTTTTATATTATTATCCTTCTATACTATGTATTTATACCTGAAAAAATACCGATAAATCCAACACTTAATTTATTTAATGCATAAATAATATCAATAAAACAAATAATTGTAATTAAATAAATTAATTCAAATAATGCTTATAAGTAACACGAAATTTAAAAATTAAGTTTCAATCCAATTAGACGATTATTTTGATTAATTCATTAGTCTATATCAATTAATAAGCTATGAACAAGGGAGTTGGGAATAAATTGAATAAAAGTACATACAGAATAGATATTCGTTACAAATACTGTTATGTTATTTACAAAGAGGATGCGTCTAGACGCAATTTGAGAGATATGGTACTGTTGCATCTCATCGCAATGCACTAGAATTTCTGATTAGAAATCTTCTTATCTGTGGGTATCGCCAGGATCTCTACGATCGTTAGTTACTTGTAATTTGAGGCTTATTTGATTCTCTTTAATTCAAATACATATTCAGGTTTAAGGGATTTGTTTTGTAAAATAAATAATGATAATAAAGGAAGTAGCTAAAAAAATTACAAAAGTTACAAGATATTCTCTGGAAAATAATTGAATTTCGAATTCTATCGTTTAGTTGCGTTTGACAGCATTTCATCGGTTTTTAAATGGATATGTGGTCAACGTCTGTCAGCAGACTAAGTTTAGGGGTACTGACTTTTAATTTACGCTGCCGAATACACGCATATAGAAGATAGGCAATAGATTTCATATACTATTATGGTTATATCACTCTTAAAAAAAAATCGTGATGCCATATTATACCTAACTTTCATATTTACATCACGATGGTCATTATAAGATAGATAGGATATATTTTTATCTGTAATTTCTTTTGAGTAATGAATTAAATACATACTGTTTTATAAATTTTTAACACACTGTATTTAAATTCATTGTATGGTCTAAGGAATACCTTGAGATATTTAAATAAAATATTTATTTCGAATTGTCATTGCGTGACTTGGTAAAAAGCGAGAGTTATAGGGCGTGATGCAGGAAGCAATATAAATAGAAAAACAAAGTAAATGATGGTATTAGTCTCATTTATTAGTATAGTACACACGTGCTGAGCCGCTAGTACAATTAATAAGTTTTAGGTAAAAAAATCAAATATAAATACGTGCGGGTGAATAGTTTTTTCTAAATTCTAAAATCAAACACTTCGAAATTCAAAAGTTTGTACTTTTACTCGTTTACTTGACAGTAGTAAATTTGTCAGCGTTACCGTAATCTGACAGTATGAAATTAACGGACAAAGATAATTAAATAGTGTAATAACATAACGACTTATCTATTTATAATTTACGGACTTATTTACTTGCTTCAATTAAATTTATAGGATAAATGTAATTGATTATAGCTTACATATTTGTACAATTAAGTAATTATTATTACATTTTACAGTGCCTTATCATAATATAGTGTATATTATTGGCTGATTTAAAAGTATTTATATTTTTCACTGTGCTTAGTACTTACGAGTACACCAATAGATGGTGCAATCAAATAAAATTCGA
This sequence comes from Samia ricini, assembly GCA_014132275.2. Lineage (NCBI taxonomy): Eukaryota > Metazoa > Arthropoda > Insecta > Lepidoptera > Saturniidae > Samia > Samia ricini. The sequence continues at coordinate 19,530,002 of AP028168.1, forward strand.
ATATAATTTCAAATAATATATCTATTTATTATAATTATTGTATAGTTATGTGTGCTTCTAAGAAATGTAATTTATAACTAGTATAGTTAATGAACATGCATCGATTTATTCATGATCTTATAATTTTTCTAGATTTATCACTAGTCATGTAAATTGGTACAGTGGTTCTCGAGTTATAGAACAGGCAGACTGAGATACAGATGCCTTTTATAATATAGAAGAATTTCTATCTATCCCAGTCTATCATTGGTGGGGCAGGCTTATTCTATCACTGAATCTTACGTGGGTCTTACCCAAAGATTATTTTTGTCCATTGTCCGTACTCAGAGACCCAGTCCGAAAATTGCCTAGGACGAGTTCCGAGTTCCGATACTCAACTGGTAAAATTACTGTACTTGCCTCATGCACTAACACATCACGCATTGCACGGCACCCTACACATCTACATACTACACGCAGGTACAAGTGTCCTGAAAGTGACCTTGTTTTTTTTTAGCACGGAGCGATTTCCGCGCAATTTTTTGCCACAAGTAGGAAATTCAAGTCAAGATCCGTACCATTTTGGTTGGCACTTATGTTTATTACCGTTATAACCGTTTGCCCAGAAAGTTCCCAGTTTCCCAGGTCCATATCGTCTGTGATATTTAGAAAAAATAATAATTTACCCGTCCTTTCATCTTGAATTATGGCTAGTTTACCTTGTTAACTTTATTTGTACGACTGACATAGAATGATTGAGCAGATTTTATAATATTATCCAAACACACTTATATACTTCTATCTGGAGATTTATGGAGGTGATCAAACATCAATTGGGGGGTGAGAGATAGACCATTAACACTTTGGGATCATTTTTATATTAGTGTAAACATTTACAGCCTACTACATCTATTCGATTTATTTACAACATAATTTAAGAGCAAGTTCAAAAATTTTATGGCGCCATCTTAAAGCTTATAAAATATTCAACATTGATTGACGCCTTAACACTGATAACTCATTTATACGTTTCTCTCAATGTTTTTGAAGTTTACCTACTAGTAATCAACTCTGTGGTGTCCAAAATATTGTTGTGTAGCGGAACGGGGCGTATAATTTACAAAACACTCCCGTCTATTGAGGATCATTCTCACCTTATTAATACCCAATCTTGCTAATGGGAACGCTATAAAAGTGACATATAATAATACTCAGCGGAATACAAAGAGACTTGTTTTTATTAGTTATTTGGAATTCTATTTTATTTAGATTTTATCATGAAATTCTCATATTTCGGATTTTTAACGGGTCTATAAAATGTAAAATTTACGCAGTAACCTCATAACAGATTATTTTAATTAAGTTTAGTTTTCCTTTTAAATTCCATGAACATAAAAATAAGGTATAGTCTGTCTGTCTATTTATTGGCAGCTTAAGATTTTTTTAAATCATCGATCTTTTGACATTTAACGTTAAAACATATTAAATTATATTCGAATAGGTAATCCATAACATTTGAATTGTATTACTTTTGTATAAACCTTCAAGATATTATTAAATGCTACGATGTGAACTGCTTGCTGTTAAATACATCACTCAGTATAATACTCATAAATTACACATTTTTTCTACAGAAATTTACATAAAACAACTTTATTTATCGTCCATTGCTTATTTACGACGTAAATGTGCATAATTTGGGTGCATACATAATGCACGTAGAATATTCAATTCAAATAAAGAATTTTTTTATATAACTATAAAACGCATAAATTGAAACGAACGAATTGAAGCGATGATGGCGCAGTTGGTAGTGTGGTCAGACTCCGCGTCTATGGGGCGTTGGTTCGAGATTATTTATACCACTGTAAAAAAATATCCTGAGGTTACGGTGAAGGAAACCACAGCATGGTGGTAGGGTGGTAGGATAGTAGGTATTTCTAATAACGCCCGCCTGGATAGCTACCACCCTCAAGTTTGAAAAACGTTCGCCAAATATCAATAGGTATGTTCCGGCGGCATCACTTTCGAACCAGTACCTCCAGGCTTTAGTGTGTTTACCATACTGGGACACATTGTCACTTAACATCAGCTGAGATTGGGGTCAAAGCACTGAGCTCAAACAGTGTAAACAAACCGTGACCATGTAAACATTTAAATTACTATCATTATTTCTCTCAATCATATTCATGAAAAAGTAACCTATGACATTCTAGACCTACCTAGTTTGACCTAGTTTGTTTTTTTTCTCTACTATTTTTTATACACATTTTTTTTTTAAATAATTATAGTCATTTGACGTTATGTATCTATCTGAATGAGCAAAGATAAACAGTTGAATAAAATTTTCTTCTATGTTTTTTTCCGATTATCTTTTTATTTTTCTGTTTAGTAGGTAACTTTAGTGTTGGCAATAAAATTATTTTGGAAACGGTTCATTTTTTTGTTTCTTGAATTTATCTGAATTTCGATCTTCAGGCGAACACAAAGTGCATGCGATATGCATAACAATCAGCTGCGTAATAGTATGAACGTTTATTGCGAAATTTTAAATCCAAAATCGTATGAATATATGAATATGCTGTATATAGTACATACGGCCAATATCAGCCAAACCCGACTTTCGTTCATACGTGACCTTTACAGAAACCGAAATAACCTAACCCGATTCCGTTCCGGTTTCGTATCGAACAAACGTATCGAACCGAGAAATATCTCTAATATCATTCGTGTATCCACGACGTAATTACAAATGAACGAGCAAATGCCGGTCACACCGGATCAAATAAATAGTACCGCTCCAGAATTATATTAAACTACCGACAAATACTGGCTTCACACGTGTATATAGAAATTTTTAATTCTAAAAAACTTTTTTTATTAAAGACAAAACCGGCTTCAAAAGAATTATCTACAAAAATTCACTAAAACACAATAAATAATTACTTTATTAACCTGCTTCGTTAATTTTGAAATCGGTGCCAGCTTAGGGATAACTAAGTGGTGTAAATATACGTCGCTAATTATATTTCATTTTAATGAATCATAGCCTCTGCGTTGTTTGAAGTGTATGGGCCTTGGCCATGTGTATGTCATGCCACCATTGAGAGAGAGGTTCTGTGCTACCGCTGTGGGCAACATGGCCTCGTAGATGTAGATTGTGGGACTGAGAAGCCGACTTTATCTCAGACCTCATTTAGAAATGTTTCTGTCGACGTATGTATTGTAGAATCTGGGCAGCGCAATCCAGTGCCGTTTAGATTATATCACTCTGCCAATCCAAGACTGGAAGGGGCAGGGCCCTGACTTTACATTGCACCGATGAGGCCGTCTGGCCTTTAAGGTTGATGGGAAACTAGTGAAGTTTTTAGTGGGTATATGACGTGGTTTAGATTTTTATATGAGTTTTACACACCCTTCTTTGGGCACTACCGAGGACCCGCATAATGCACTTCTTCCACATATATAAAAACAAAATTGGCAGCAATGGGGACTGTGGATAGAAGGATAAACTTCGGTATTTCCATAAAATTTAATCCAGTCGCACTGATTAGTCACATTAGCATGTCGATGAGCGAACCCAGAAGATTTTCCATATCAAAAATCATTCAATATGGCTAAAAAAGTTATCACTTCAAAAAAAGTTAACCTTTACCGACTTGTCAAGTCACCCTAGTTACTGCATCCTTTACCACACCACAACGTTCCCTTATCACACTATTCCTTACTTTATCTATCATTCTCACGCCGTCATTCTCAAAGATTACTAAAAAATATGAAAACATTGTAAACTTGATCAGTACATTCAATTCTAGTAATGTATATGCGCACGGCTTTGAACGACTTTTATAATACAATATTATTGTAAAATTCCAATTCCGAAATTCCAGTTTGAAAACCAGCACCTGTGTGTTAAAAAGATGGTATTCCAGTTACACTCTGGAGATAGAGTTAATGCGATCTAGCGGGTTTATGTTACGGATAATGTTGTTTTCGTTGTTTTGGTGTATTAATTAATACACTCGTGTATATTTTAATTATGTATGATTTAATAGGAGGCTTTTTTATTAATTTTATAGGTTTGGGACTTTTGGAATTTACATAGTTATAATTACTTTGCCGTGACATGCCGGCCAAGAATAGTACCACCACATAACTTCCCGTGAGTGTCGTAAAAGGCGACTAAGGGTTAGACCAGGGGACAGGCAGCAGCATCGTCTGAGTATCACAAACACCTACTGCGGTCGCCAACCCGCCTGCCAAGCGTGGCGACTATGGCAATGCCCCCCCTCTTTGGAAGAGACCTATGTCTAACAGTGGACGTCTTATGGTTGAAAGGATTGATGGATCACTTTTAAAAATATACATAAGTAAAAAAGAATCTTTCCTATTTGAGAGTATAAAATAGAATTAAATGAAGGGTAATATTTATTAGTAATGTTACATTTGAATTAATTTTATAGGCGGCGCCGATACTTGACGAATGTTATGGGTTCGTATTATATAACTATTGCATTAATTTCGTAACTCTTTAACATTACTTGCATGTTGAGCTAAGAGAGATGTGTATCTTTACATCAATGTTTGACATTGGAAAATTATATTGTGGTTTATTCTTTCAAAAGAGGTTTTCAAAATGTTTAACTAACTCCTCTTAAATATGATTTGTTCTCTTTCTGTTTACCTTTTAGTCGTAATATTTACTAGCTGTGCCCGCTTGGAATTCAGACAGTTTGCCTGTGTTCTCGGCCTGGACGGCAATATATGTCATTACCAACTTTCATCGAATTCGGTTCAGTAGTTTTTGCGGAATCAAATTACAGACAGACGTAATTTTTTTTAAACTATCGAAATGTATTCTGAATTGGATTCTGAAGTTCCGCATAGTATTATTTCCTAAATATCTTCAATGTACAGATTTCGTCTGGTTAGCCTTATACGAGATGTGTTCAAAAAGTAAGGTGACTTTTCAAATTTCGCGGGCAACGTACTTTTGATAATCGATTTCATTTTGTTATGTTGGTACACTCTTTCCGAACATCTGTACCAAGTTTCAAGTGTATAGCATTTTTTGTTTGGTTGTGAGAGGCGTAAAGGTTATAAGTGTTTTGCGTGCTCGCCGATTTCTTGCTCTCGAAAAATATGGATCAAAGGATTTGCATCAAATTTTGTGTAAAAAATAAAATAAAGTGCTCAGAAACACTTGAAATGTTGACAGTGGCATACGGTGAAACTGATCTGAGTAAAAAAATGTTTACAAGTGGTACAAACTCTTCCAAGATGGCCGGGAAGATGCCAATGACGAGCCTCGCTCTGGACGCCCAAGCACGTCAACAACTGATGAAAATGTTGGTATATCGCTTGGCTCGTGCCATGAAATTTTTTCTTTCGTTTTGAGCATGAGACGTGTGTCAGCGAAGTTTGTTCCGAAATTGCTAAATTTTGACCAAAAGAACCGTCGCATGAGCATCGCTCAAGAACTGTTGAATGACGTCAACGACGACCCAGATTTACTCAAAAGGGTCATAACTGGTGACGAATCATGGGTATATGGTAATGATATCGAAACCAAAGTCTAGTCGTCCCAATGGAAGAGCCCAGATGAGCCAAGACCGAAAAAAGCACGTCAAGTTCGATCAAATGTCAAAGTTTTGCTCACTGTTTTCTTCGATTACCATGACGTGGTAATCAGGCATCAGGAATTCTTACCATATGGTCGTACGGTCAATAAACAGTATTATCTTGAAGTTATGCGCCGTTTGCGAGAAGCAATACGAAGAAAACGTCCAGAATTGTGGAAAAACAATTCATGGCTTTTGCATCACGATAATGCCCCTGCTCACTCATCTTTGCTTGTTAGAGATTTTTTGGCCAAAATCAACACCACAATCATGCCTCAGCCACCATATTCACCGGTTATGGCCTCATGTGACTTTTTCTTGTTCCCAAAACTAAAGAGAACTATGAAAGGACGGAGATTTGCAACGATTGAAGAGATAAAGACTGCATCGCTGGAAGAGCTCAAGGCTATACCGAAAAGTGCTTATGAGAAGTGCTTTGAGGATTGAAAAAACCGTTGGCATAAGTGTATTGTATCTGAGCGGGATTACTTTGAAGGGGACAACATAAATAAATAAATATTTTTTCGTAAAAATACAAAGTCACCTTATTTTTTTAACACATGACGTATATGTATACGACATGTATAGATTTACTACTTTTGTTTTTCGAAAATACTTATGATTTCGCGTAAAAAATTAAAACTCGTGAAATTGTGAATAAAATCCGATTCACGGTTTGACTGGCAGGAACCCGTGGGGGTTTAGTGGGTGTTCCCGGCGTTTCACGCCGGGCGAGTCTTACGTACCCCCCTGCTAGCTTTAATCCGGGAGATCTTACTCCCGAATTAGAGTTATCAGCGGGGATGCGTAAATGCATTTCCGCAAGTAAAAAGTTCCGTATAAAAAAATGGTAAAAAAAAACCGGTTAATTAGTCAGTCTTAATATTTATTAATAATATTTTATAAAAATTAGTATTACTATTGAGAAGGTTTTACTTTAACCAATTGACATCAAAAGCAAACAAAATTGTCAACATTTTTTAAATTAATTATTACTATTTTATAAAAAAATAAATTAAATAGTTTAATGGATTAGGTCGCTTTGACCATTAGTACTTATAAAACATTCTACATTAATTAGTTGTCATTTGATCCTTATCCACCTCATATAACTAAAAGTATCGCCTATCGGACTAAACATGGGAGGATACATAGCATAGGATAGGTGTGACGTTTAACCTGCACAATTGCATTAGCACAATTGAAATTAACTTTAATTTTGGTTTTAAAACTAGTTGTGCTAGCGGTTTTGTTTGCATTGAACAGTCCTTTTCTTTATAGATTTATGTATGTACTAGCTGTATGCCCACGGCTGTGTTTCTCATATATTATTACCGCGTTTTAATTTTTTATACGGGACCCTTATTATTTTCGAATATTAAAAGTTACGCGGAGTAATTTTACCTATATACCAAAAAATATATTTTTTTTTTTTAATTTTCGAGTTCCATAAATAATTATTAAAACCCAGCCGAAACGTCGGGAAAGGTAACGTGTGAAAACCCGTTTTAATAATTGCATTTAAAAAACGTCGAGTCAAAATCGGTCCAGACATTCCGGAAATTGCCCGGAACAAACAGTCAAACAGCAGATAACAATTTAGAAAAAAATATTTTACGTTTAGGTATGGTATTATACATTCCTATCTATTTAGTAAAAGAAACAGCTATTTTGACATTATAAACGGACACTTCAATTTGATTTGTTAGTATAGAAATATCGATTACAATTGGTTATTTATTTAATACTGTATCGGCTTACCACTTTGTCCAATAGCTTATCTGATATTAGTCAATATGTGCCGGAGTATGGTAAATTTTCAATACTCAAATTCTCAAGCGATGCCCATCTATAGCTTGGCCACAAATTTCCAAACTTGAGACTGGCATTTGAATAAACATGAGCAACATAGTGTCAACGTCCACCTTCACAATTTTGGGAAAATGAATGCAGTTGTTGCAATTACTAGTAGGACCCTGGTTTGGTTTTAACATTTTTGACAGTTATTTTCCTGTCATCGCCTGTGATCGAAACTCGACCATAATTCAAAATTCATAAAAACGCTAACAATTCTGTTTGCTTTTCATTGTCAATTGCTTAAAGTGAAACTTTCTCAAAAGTCAATATTCTTTCTGCACGATAAATAAATGTCAATTCTGACATTGACATATGATGGATAATGCATCGTAAGGGATAATGTTAGATGTGTGTCTGTGTCAAACTAATGGTAGTGTGTGAACTGTATTGTTTTATTAATTTAATGTATTTTTTTATGAATAATGTCAAAAAATATTAGGATTCTGCACTCCTTATATAAACTATAAGTGTGCGAAATTTCATACACGTCCGTCCGCGCAATTTTTGTCAAATGGGGTACAAAGTTTTTGCTTCACGTATTAATATTATGACAATGACGATACCTACATATTTAACAGAATATCTACATACTAAAACTTAGTCAAGACGGTGTAAATATTTCTCGGACTATAAACCAACCAACGTACGGACAGACAAACAAACAGAGACACAGTCTTTTATAATATATATACACTCAGCACTTTCAATCTATTAACTTGGTTTGAAAACATACGAATTCCCTCTTGGACAATCGTCGATCTTATTACAAAAATATAAGACAACCATGAAAAACGGTTTGTTAGGACAAAGTTAAAACAATTTATTAGTATTAAATTAGAATGTTCAAAATTACTCGAAGGCTATGGTCAGAATTTAACTACATGATCGAATCAGGAATTACGAGATCCGCAGAAGAACTAAAGTAATCAACATTACTTGAAGAAAAGCCAAACTAAATTGCCAGTAGTCTGGACACATAGCTTGTAGAACCGATGTTCGATGTGGTCAACGGGTTTATATTCACGGGAAACATTTCATGAAAATTTAAACTTTTAAAGCGAGGTCTAAAGCGTGAATTAGTAAACAGAGCGCATTAGATCGGTTTGAAGTGGGAAAATTTGTTAATTTGTGATTTGTAACACATAGGACTAAAAGAAAGTGACTTCTTTTAGTTAAAATGAGAAATGTATTAAGATAGATATACAATATTGTATTCCACAATTTTTATTATTTAAATATGAAACTAAAGTTTGTGTGTTTGACGTGTTATTTAGTTGACAGTTAACAATTTTTTTAACTTGAGTTTAAGCCAATGATGGGATTGTCCTAATTATTACAAGATTCAGGTACACCCTATAGTATAATTAACGTAACGACTACAAAACCGAGACATTAAGCAAACTAAGGGCGTCGAGACCATTAAACCGCTTTGAACAGATTTTAGAAACGCACACTTGAATTATTCACAGAACTGTACGTACATAAGTAAATATATTGAAATCTTTAGACTACAATTATATATGTAAGCTCAGTTTGAAAATGTTAGGTATATATTTAAAGTTAAATAAATAACTTATAGTTCTTATGCTAGACCAGACACTCACTACTATACCCAAGTGTATGCAGCACTCCACAGTCAATTGCGCTTTTTCAGTTACTTTTAGGCTGCACATGAAGTTACGCAGAGCCCCATTCACTCTATTTCGTAACAAAACTCTTCGGTCAATATCACACTTTCCATCTCTCGTAACCTTTGAACCCTAATACATAAACTCTTTCACTTGTTCCACTAATTCTCATTCGATCGTAATAATGCAATATGTCATTCTTTCAAAATTCATTACTTTCGTTTTACTAACATTCATTTTCATTTCTTACCTTTCAAGGAGCATATGCACAATAATGGCCATCGCCTGCAACTCCTCTGCTGATGACGCCAGTATAACCTGATCATCAGCATATAGGAGGCATTTGCCAGTCAGGCCATTTATTTTTAATGCATACTCACTTTCATTCAAGTATTTTAAGCAATTGTCTATACATAGGTTAAACAGATCTGAAAACGCAACACATCCCTGTTTAACACCTTTATCGATGTTAAACCAGTCTGTTAGCCTCCGTTTACCCTAACACATGCACTAGAACCCTCAAATTGTCCCTTTACTCCATAATTATAGACAACGTCGCCTATAATTCATTCTGTTCACTCTGTCGTAAGCCTTTTCCAAGTCTACGAACCCAAAATAGCCCTAACTACAACCCAAACATTTTTCGGTTATTGTCCGTAAGGGAAAGGTTTGATCAATGCATCTCATTCTTTTTCTAAATCCCGCCTGTTCATCCTATATTTTTCCCTTTCGTTTCTTTGTATAATAATTTATGAAAAGAAATAAATACAATACAATAAAAAATAAAAATTCACATTTTTTTAAAGATGATTGTTTGTGAAACGTTTATATTCATTTCATACAAACTTTACATGCAATAAAATTATTTTGTCCATTTTTGTTAGTATTACCTATATAACTATCTGTTAGTTTGTGCTATATCCAGTCTATTTTTTTTATCTATAACTTCATATTACTTATATAATTTATAGTGAAGTTTTAGTAATAAAATTAAATATACTCGTATGTTTAAAATGGATTCGTTGCATTTTTATCGACATTTTATTTACAACTCACACGGATACAACATAACAGGACATAGTGCGTTAATAAAAACGAATTACTACAATAAATTAATTAATTAAGTTAATAAATACGAGAAAGTTGTAATGAAGATTGAAATATATCTGTAATCAAAAAGCACTTGAAAGAAAATTGAGATATCTATAGATTGACATAATAATATTGAAAGAGTTACGTCAGTGGCAGAAATTTACTCGGTACATTTTAGATGTCATAAAAAATATATTTACCATCGTTATGTGAGATTTACTGTGCGAATGGGTTACATTTTGCAATTCCGCACTCAGTACGCAGTAAAATATATGAGATATTACTTATTATGAACGTTAGGTTATATAATACTTCTAGTTTTATTAAGATACCGGAAAGCTTACAGTAAGTAACCTTTTTTTTTTTTTTTTTTTTTTTTGACGGGGGAAAATGCGTTTACGCACTCACCCTACCTATTGTATTAGTGGGACCTAGTGCCCCTCCAATACAATGGGTAGGGGGACAGTAAGTAACCTAAAAACCATAGAGTTAAAACACTCAGAACAGCAGTAGTCGCACACGATGTTTACTCTACAAGCTCTCAACTACTGGTTGTAAATATTAAATTTCATGTTACTCTGGTTCTCATTTTGGCGGATTAGCTAGGATCAAAATTCCGCGGAAATTTTTACACACAGGCCAAGACGAGGTTTGTACCACTTTGGTGCCTTTGTGCTAGTTACCCTTTGCGGCGTGTGTCTTCAGCACTCACCCCCAAAGTTACGGTAAAGCTGTACAGGCCCTTCCGGTTAACAGCATTAGCTAGGTTCAAAAAAAAATCTCAATTTGATAATTTATCATAAGGAAATATCGTTAAAAATATTTCTAAATGACGAAGACAAGGCATGAAATAATTAAATGAACTACGATAAAAAAGAAGTCTTATTAATTAGGGAAATTAAGTTAAAAAATTACTATCTTTCTCCATTACATTAAGTAGATAGAGAAATATTTTTAAATTATAACCCGCAACGAGTAGAGAAAAATTAATAAAAAAAACTAGAAGTAATAATGATTACTAAATAATTTTGTATATATATAAAATAGACCTTTAATCGCTGAGGCACTTTAGATTTTAAAATCAATCACTGTAAACGTTACCTATAGCTTACAACAAAGCAACGCGAAACCGATTTACCAATGTTAAAAATAAAACAAACGAACATTTATAAATACCTTAATGTGTCGAGTACCCATAAAATAAGACAATAGGAAAACAATGTAAAGCTGGTGTAAACGCCAGGTAAGTGCTCGAGGGGTTAATAATCAATAAATGTTTTATTATATATTCCTTTATAATTTTCTATCTATTTTTTTAATCTTCGCTCAGTGCCCGAAATTGGTTCTACTCATCACTGAAATTTTGATAAAAAAAAACTATTTCCATTTTTTTTAATAACATCACTAACGCTTAAATAACTACTAAACAAACACAAAAAGATTCATGTGTTATTTTATCTTTAATAGCTTTAACTCGTGTATTTAACTCTATATCATGTACTTTTGGTGGCGTTCTGTGTTATATATTTTGGTTTATGTTCAAGTTAAGTTTATTATAGAAGATAACACGTAACATATATTCTGAGGTGATGACTAAGCTCCATGGAAAGTTTGAGCAGAATGGGCCGCCGTTTTGCTTGCTTGCTTGGTAACGCTGATACAAGATTGAAAATACATCTTATCCATATGACACTGGCACAAAATTGTGTGTACACATATTGCCATTAACTAAGAAGAAGAACAAACACAAAATAATCAACAGAGCGTAAAAATGTCTTGAACTATTATTTTTTTATTTAATTTATTCCTTTTTATGGAAAAGGCAAAGTTACAAGACCATACAGCCAAGCCTGATGCTAGGAACACTTTTCACACAACTTTCTAACAAAATGGTGGCCCTTTGTTAAAGCTGTCATTCCAAAGGAGTTGTTGAGAGGTCTCAGAATTCACACTTCATATCATTATTTTTAATATACTTCAACAAGCAGACTATATCACAGAAAACGGCGCCAAAATTACATAATCAAGGCCAAAATTCTGCAAGTTAATAAATTATAAATAAGAACTACTACTAAATATGAAAGCTAAATCGCGTTAAAACTCCAGTCTTATATCTTTGCCTGAAAATAAAAGCTACATTTTGACAGCAAAACAGCTGACATCTGTCTTTATATAAAAACATTTTACATACAAATAAAACATATAAAACTTTATCTGAAAAGAGATCGCTTCATGTCTCATACATGTACGTAGTAGAAAACAACTGCGTTTTATTGTTCCAACACGACTCTCTTAAGATAATTAGCGACAGGCTTTAGACAAGAGTATATTAGGGTTGTCTATTGTTTGCAGATTTAATTAATTTGAATCACTCCTTTCTACCATCGAGGTAGACTGTAAACTGTAGAGACTGCATCCTTTTCAAAAAAGCATTTTTTTAAATTTTTGTCTGTCTGTCTGCTTGTAATGGCTAATCTCCGGAACGGCTGAACCGGATTTTTTCGAAAATAATTAGGGTTCCGGGTTAAAAAAAATAAAACTCATATAAATTGGAATAAATTCTGATTCCATGGACAGTTTTACTGGCAGGTATTTGAATTAATGAGAAATATCTTTGCTTATTGTTAGTAGACAAAAAAAGCGCATAATAATTAGGACCAGTATAAAAAAAATTAAAAGCTATATAACGGAGGGAAAAATATACGAAACGCGGGTGCAGCTGCGGGCACACAGCTACTTCACAATAAAACTTTAGACTACAGAAAATTTGTAATTATTATTTTTTATTATTGTTATAAAAAACCGTTTATTTCAGGCAAGCCATAGGCAAAACATACATACATAGTTTAGTTTAATTAAATCGCTGCGGTTTTCCTTTTTTAAGAGAATAATCTGCAATTTATTAGATACATTTGCCTTATAGCATAAGCATTTATATTTATCGTAGAGAGAGAGAGTACACAATACTAAAATATGACGTCACGCATTACCCTTACAAGTTCTAAATTGGTAAAAGAATACCCCTCTCAGGTCGCGTAAAAAACTTGCAACGTCTATTATCTCAGAATGTTATAAGACGAATCAAATAATCGTATTCACATAATTTGAAAAAAGTAATTTCATTTATTAAAAACAAGTTGACTAAGGTATTGAACATGATGTTCGGCAACCCTAATGAATTTTCTCAACACAACACTTGTACCCAGGGGGTGTTTTGTTCACAGCGTGATTCTACTTAGGAGGAGGGAGGTCATTAGGTACCGACTGAGCCAAATATACTTAATATTGCTTGTTACTAACAAAGTAATAATTTCGTGAACTAACTAATAGTTTAACGTATACAAACTACCAGATATTAATCTAGATGGGTATAAAATAGTTCGAGGCCTTTTATGTCCTCTATTTATCAACCGATATTTTTTTTTATTCATTCATTTTTATTTTTAAGTTATTTACGAGGTTTAATGTTATCAATATAAAATTGGCAGATAACTTGGTCATCGGTATAAAGTATACAACATGATGCGTATATTTAACTTTACTGATAAATTTTATTAATTTCAAGCTAGGTCACAAAGAGTGAAGATTGATGGCTCCGTAGTAGAATGTTTGGATACCAAGTTCATGCTGCACTTCTGTTTATATCCTCGTATTTAAAGAATATTATTTTTTTTACAAATTTTTACTCAAGTACCGGATGAGCTAAGGTGTACTTTGGTGCGTTTGTGCTAGTTAGCTTTTTTGGGCTGAGCGGCTTAAACGCTGCCCCCTAAAGTTCGGTGAAGCTGTTAATACCCTTACGTTGAACAGCGTTAGACAGAAAAAAATATTAATCGAGAGACAGTAACTCAAGGTTTATCGTGTTTACCATCTTGGATCACAACGTCGCTGAGTTTATATAATATTACAAAAAATTCATTGGATGTTAAGTGAAAATAAGGTGGTTCAGGATGATGCTTAGCGACAGATTTTCAAAATTCATAGTGATAGCTAACCAAGCGGATATTAAAAAACACATTCTTTGTTTCTTTATTATTTATTGTATATATATAACATGTGTGTGACAAATTTTTTTTTTCTTTCACTGATTTCTTCACAATGTAAATAAAATTCTTTCTTATAAAAATTAAAGACGCTAAAGAAATAGAATTCGATGTTCAAATCTTCCCATTCGTTTTTCTTATCTTGTACATGGCGTCGTGTTTAAAAATGAAAAGGTAAAATCTTGTTGATTTATCTAGAGACATTTGCCTAAAGCGTTAAAAGTTCAACAGAATAAAAAAAAAACATTTGAAAGGTAGTAAGTAGGTACTGTCCCTTTTCACTTAGGAAATTACAAAGCCGCACAAGTTGCTTCATTACGTTTGTACAGGCGATGACATAAGTCTTTTTTCTTTTTATAGATAGGTACTTTATTCTAATAGGACGTTGTATATGTTTTATTTCGCTAAATGAAAGAATTATATACAACTGTAGTGGTCTTAATAAACTACAAAATCTTCTTCGAGTTTAAGACCTGTTCTCAAGTATAATACCGTGTGGCTCCGGTTAAGAATAGTATCACCTCGTATCTTCCCGCGGGTGTCGCAAAAGGCGACTAAGGGATAATGCAGGGGATAGTCAGCAGCATCATCTGAGTATCACAAACACCTACTGCGATCGCTAACCCGCCTGCCAAGCGTGGCGATTATGGTAATCCCCTCTTTTGGGGGAGACCTCGTCCAGCAGTGGACGCCATTCGGTTGAATAAATCAATCTATCTCAAGTATAGATTTTGTAATCCAAAAATTCTATTATTTAATTTGTTGGCTTAGTTTTAGCGTTAGAGATAATTCGGATAAGAAATAAAGTACAACTCACAGTAGTTAATTAGACGCCTCGTTCTGATAACATCATAGTCATGTACTAAGGGCTTGAAAGTATGCTATTATTTTGAACAATATAGGGTGCCTAATAGAACAAATTTTTAGTAACATTTTTGTTCAAGTAAAAGTGAATACAATTAGCTGTTCTACCAGTCTCGGATTATATTTATGTAAAATATAATTTTAACAATATTTATTATTATTAAGAAAAATTTATTATTCCAGCATGTTTTTTTATTACATACCCAGTTCCGAGTAGTTTGTAGTTTAAACAAGTTTTTTTAAGTGCTCGATCGACAGGTATAACAAAACCGTTAAAAAACTGCATCAATTTTAAAGTAATGTTTATTTCTCTACTATGAATCGTTTTGCCCATATTTGCGTAAAAAAAACTAAATATTAACAAAAGATCGCGCACGTACAACAGTAATTATTATGTTACTGTCCATACTGTAGCGTCGTTGACGAGAGCGGTAAGCGGAATGAGTGAAGGGAGGGGACGCACATTCCTCGCAGCGCAGGTCGAAGTTATTTCTTGGAGCTAGTTATGTTATCGTACTGAAACAAAAATTTTTTTTGTATACTATACTGGGTGAAATTGAAATTAATGACAATAATTAAACGGGAGCTTGCAATTATATTCAGAAATATTTTTAAATAAGTTTAATGGAAAAAATATAAATTTTAAAACATGAATTATACATTCAATTAAAGTATCCAAACCGCGTAGCCGTTTTGCAGGGGTCATAACCTTGGGGGGCAGGAAGTATATCCTGCCCCCCGGACTGCAGACCTATCTAGGTCATGCCTCCTACGGGAGGCGGGCGAAGAGGTGGGGTTGAGAAGTGTGTACACTCCCCCTTCCCCGCTGGGCCATTGCACGACGAGGCCCGGTGGGTTCGCTGCAGGGGGCGACGCGGTGCTTGCGAAAGCCACCCCGTGTCGCCCCCATCCCAAATGCAGCGGACGGCCCCGGGGGGTTTTAGTGGGTATTTCCGGGTGACTCTCGCCCGGGTGAGTCCCACACTGGCGCGGAGCTCGTCACTCCGTGCCCCCTTATCTATTGTATTGGGGGACTCTGATCCCTCAAATACAATGGATAAGGGTAGTGCGTAAATGCATTTCCCCTCGTCAAAAAAAAAAAAAAAAAAAAAAAAAAGGGGTCATAACCTAGTAACCATGTAAGCAAAATAAACAGCTGACGAGCGCGAGCGCACGCGGGGTCATGCGCGCCGAATACGGTTTTAACACTTCAATTACATATTGTTATATTATATATTATTTTTTCCTTTGTACTTATTCAGAATTATAATATTTTATTTAATTAAACTATTGCAATTAACTTCAATTTCACTCTGTATCGGTGTATGTTCAATCTGTGTTGGACACAATTTGTAAAGTGTAGGTTGTTGAAAACAAAATTGTAATGAATAGAATTGATTGACTGATGAATAATTATTTAGTTTTGGTCTTATGGTTACGTTATTTAGATATAGGCATGATCGATGGTACACTAGCGAAACCGACGCCCGCTTCTACTGGTATGCCATATAACTTTATTATTACTAGAAGTAGGCAAAGATGTAATTTTTTTTTTTTGTAAAAATAATTATTATTGTATTTTCTATACTGTAACGGTAAATATTGCGTATGCTCCGATAGGGCTGCCATAGACACTGTGTAAAAAAAATATTATCGTGGACTTCAAATACATACATTGGGTCATTTTATGTGTTAATTCAATTTCATCTATAAATTTAGATTCGTTTCTATCAAATCTCATCGCGTTAATATGAAAATTTCATTAATCCGTAATATCCTAGAGTTTCAAAAGTGCCAATCATCTACGTAATTTGAATTTAATCCAATCGTGAGTATGACACTTTGTTGAACTATGTAAGCTTCGTAATGAGCAAACGCACTTATTGATTTTGCAAGACTAATGTCATTTAATGTTTAGTGATGGGCGTTTTGTTTTCTGTTAACGATGCTTAATAGCATTATTATTATAGTTATTATTAGCATCGTTTTTTCAAAATAAAAAAAAATCTTTATTCAACTTAGGTCCTAAGAAGGTGCTAGTGAACGTCTAAAACATGGTAGTGTTTGGAAAACAACCCAGCCGAGAAGAGCCGGCAAGAAACTCAATCTGATACTTCTTTTTTTATAAATATTATCCCTTTTAATATTATTTTTACAAATATAATATTTTTTTATATTATAGTCCCTTGTTTCAATTAATTCAATATGTAAAATTTGATACTAAAATACATTAATAATGTTAATAAGCAATGTTGTAAATTGATTCATTACTTAAGTTACAACCTCATTAGAGAACAGACAAACAAACATATAGAGTTGTGTTTTTTTTTAATTACTTGTACCCGGCAAATGTAATTCTGCCAGTGTATAAAAAATATTTACTCGAATATCAATTTATATTAATTTTTATTGCCATCGTTCATCGTTATGCAAGTTAATTAAAAAATCCTTCTCTATGAAAAAATAAATTTACACGCTAAGAATTTCTATGGTAATTGATCGAAAGATACTGAAGTAAAGCGATGCCATGCATGTTATTTTTAGAAGTAAAAGCGCTACTATTTTTTTTACATATAAAATCATGCCATCTGTTTGATCTTGTTAGAAGTTTCAATATTATTATCTTTATTTTATTTATTTATTTACATAAAATATTCACAGCTCGTATAAAATAGACATATAAACTAAACTGATACATAACATAAAGAGCCAAAATTGAATTCATTATTTAAAAAACAATTATAAGTCTATGTTTACATGTGTGTGTCTATCCGTGTGTTTGCGTGTGTGTATATTTGTAATTTGTATATGTATGTTTGTCGATATGTTTATGTAAGGATATATGTTTGTGTAAATTTTATGTTATTTGTTTACTAGAGTGATTTTCATTTGGTTTCTAAAACTGTTTTTAGATATATTTTTGTTGTGAAGTTAAACAGATCTATATCATTGAATTGTTTATTATAAGTATACGAAATTCTGCTCGTCAAGTTATTGAATCCATAGTTTGTTCGATGCTTGGGAATATGAAATAATTGTGTGTGTCGAGTACGAGTGCTTGGCTCATGTAGTCGCTACATTTTGTTGATGAGTGTAGAACAATCGAGTCCGCATGAGCATATAATAGTAACATATATTGAAGAATTCGCCCATTATGCAATGATAGTAGCTAATGCTTTTGACAAGCTAGCTCGTAATCGCCGGATGGAAAGTAAAATCGAAGTGAATCTAGAATCTATAATTATAATAAAAGGCTAACTAGACCAAATCTGTACATTGAAGATAAAAATACTATGCGGAGCTTCAAAATTAAATACAGTATATATTTCGATTATTTAAAAAATAATTGTCTGCCTGTCTGTTTATTGATTTGATTGATTCCCCAATCACGCAAAAACTACTGAATCGATTTCGATGAAAGTTGGCAATGACATGTATTAGATCCTGACCGAGAGCCTAAGCAAATTGTAAATTGTCTAAATTCCAAGCGGATAAAGAAACAGCACAGGACAACTAGTCTTCTATACTTTTATAAATAAAATTGAAGTGTCTGTTAGTAATGTTAAATTGTTTTCACTGAATAGGTATGAATGTCGATAACGATACCAAAAAACAATTTCTAAAATTTTGCTCTTACGCGTTGCTCTTATAACAGTAAATACATTTGACACTGGTAAATATTACAGAGAAGCCTCTTCGAAAAAAAAAAAACAAACAATGCCATAAGAAGTTCAACATAGGTACGCTTTAAAAACCTCTGCGTAACTTTCCAACCAACTATCTACGACTTGTACGGGTTTTCTTTGGTGTAAGTTTTAATTAAAAAAGGAAATGGTCCCCGGGGTAATATTAGTTTTATAATTTTCAAGGCGCCGCTGTAAACAGTGATATACCAAAAATATATACAGGGATATAACAAAAAAAACTTTTTTGACTCTCTAGTATTTGTTACATTCAGTACTTTACTTGCAAATACATATATTTTATTTTTACCCTGTGGTGTTGGCTAAGAACAGTACCACCCCATGTCTTCCCGTGGGTGTCGCAAAAGGCGGCTAAGGGATAAACCAGGGGGTGAGCAGCGGCATCCTCTGAATACTACGAATACCTTACCGTGACCACTAACTTCAAAATTACAACCAACTTAACGATATGAGGCAATGGTGTATTGACATACATATTGTAATTCCACAGAATAGTCCAAAATAAGAACTAAAGGAAATTATTTGAACTTTCTTTGAAATATACTATTTACGAAGCTTTTAAATGCTGACCTTTTTTGAGTTTTATAAACTAAAAAGAAAATGAAATATTTAATTCGAAAACGTAATTGGTGTTTGAACAACCATACGACACGTATTCTATAATAAAGCCTAAATTTCTATGAGTGAAAGCATATAATATCATGATAAATCAAGTCAATAATGTTAAGGTTTTGGTTATCTACCATTTTTAAGATGGAAACTCTGCCACTAAACAGTCTATTGGTGGGTTCCGGTATCATTATTTGAGAGTTACTTCCTCCAGATTTGAGCGTGTTAACAATTTTGGGTCACATCGTCACTTTAGTGTACGTGAGATTGTTGTCAAAATATATTTTCATCACAATAAAGTGTATCAACCTTTTTCCCTCCTTGACTGTTTCTTGTTGCATATTCGACAACAAAAAATAACCACATAATACAATGGGAAAGTTTTATACAAACTATTGTTTCCAACTTAGTTCAAATGAAAATGTTTTGGATATTTCACTGGAGTTACGTATCTTATGTTGATGTAAATTACTAATTTCTGATAAATTAAATAATTTTCTTTTTTAATAAATCCCAATAATAAAAATCGGAAAAACTCCGACTTAAGGTATATTATGAGAGTTTTTTTTCTTCGGACTAACTAAATGGTGTTGACCTGAGGAAGCTTGACCGCTTCACCGAATTTTATAACGGGAGTTTATAATCTCGTAATTAAGGGCAGGCTGTAGTGGACAAAAAATGTAAGCAAATATATGCTTTCTCTGGAATAACACTAATTAAGGTTAGATGTCTCAAATATAATTTAAGTAGATAAAGTTTAATACAAAATATATCATAAAAACGTTTAGCTGTAGCCTGCAGTAGACACTTAAAATCATATGACATTGATACATATTTTCTAGTATAAAAATAAATACTAATAAAGACATACTTCACGACACTGAACATACATATTCAACGAACATGTAATCCTAGTTTTATAGTCAAAAGATTCCTTCGTGAAGTATGTAATAGTTTTTTTATTGTGTATAAAGTAAGTAAGAAAGAAAGTAAAGATTTATTTATTGTTGTTATATCCGAACAGAATTTAATAAAAAGAAGTAAATATAAAAACAAAAGATTATTACTGTATAGGATAAAACAGTTACAAAAAAAATTCTTCTGTGTTAATGCATCGGATTTTCTCTATTGATTTAGTAATTATTGATAAGCTTTAGTGTTATCAAAACAAAAAAAAAAATGGTAACAGTTGGTTTTTTTTTCTCTAAATTTTCAATTTTGATTTTGGTCAAGTTTCGCAGTCGTGTTATTTAGTCACACATTTAGCTGACAGTATTCGATCAAAAAAAAACCAATGTTAAATTTATTAACAAATAAATTTTACATTGCCCATATAGTTATAGTCACTGTAACACCTTTCAAAAAACCTAATAAATTGAATGACACTTTTACATCCAATTTCAAGGAACAAATTAAATCTTCATATTTATAAATCTTCTGTGCGTGTGTATGTGACTAAACTCCTCCTAAGTGGCTGAACCGATTTTGTGTCTACTCCTGAGGATTCGATAATGGTTTAGATTCACAATATGGTCCAATTAATTTTTTTATATATGAAACGCGAACGAAGTCGCGTGCACAGCTAGTATTAATATATACGTACGTACTGAGTACTTGTTTGGAAATTAAGAACAAAAATGGCTATAATTTCATAAATATAAATAAATTTCATAAAAAGATAATAGATAAATATAGATGTCGTTTCTAGTACTTTAAAAAACTTTTTAATTTATTGAACTTTAATTACGGTGCACAATATAGTAGAACCTCTATACATCGGACTTTAAGAGAAACAAAATAAATCGAGTTATAGAGCCTTCGGCTTATGGATGATTTCGACTTAGGCAGAGGAAATATTCGACTTGTAGAGGTTAAGATTTATTGTAGTCTATTCAAGTAATGAAGAGTTACTAAACGTATTTATTCGCAAACTACATAACATTGTTTATCACTTACATTATATATTAAACAATACTACATACATACAGACATTATATATTTTTAAAAATCAATTTTCTTTTACATAATTCGGTCGTTCTCAATCTAAATTATTTATCATCCAGGTTTCTAATTTGCTCCATAAACATCGTAAGGTTATAATGGTAATGCTGTTCTTGCATCATTAATAGAACCCATGTTGCACATATTGTATTATTCGTGACTTCTGTGTTATCTAATTCTTGAGTTTCAGACTACAAATGCTTACTAAAATTGAAATTAAATCAATAACAAGTATCAAAAAAGAAATGTGTTAACATTTGTTATAAATTTCCTATCTAGAAATTATACAAAGGAATTTGTAACGTTCGAGTTAAAATCATATTTATTCTACACTCGTGTTAACTAAAAAACAATGATTCTGATTGTCGGCAAAGGTAGTTACAGTGATAATTAGTTTTAAATGATCGAGTAGAAAATAAAGGTTGTAAAATCAAACATTGCTATGTTCGACTTATAATCCTATTTATTATATACTCTTGTTGTCTAAGAAACAATGACTCGGATTGTCGGCATATGTAGTTACTCACTGTTTATTTCGACTTATAGAAGGTTGAGATTTCGAGTAATGGAGGATTTATAGCTTGCAGGGAAGCGAACAAAACATTTCTTCGAGTTTGGGAGGTTTTCGACTTATCGAGGTTCGACTTAAAGAGGGTCTACTGTATATGTATCTATATATGTTTCAATCAATCATATTCTTATTTAAGGTAAAATTAACCTAAATTTGGAATAATTCTATTTTAATAAAATTCTAAAAATAAATAAAAACAAACAGGTATACAGTTAATTACAACCGTCGAAAACATAAAACACTTGTGCACCCGTCAGTACCTACGAATAAGCTACGGCAACTTCGCAACTCAGTCCCACTTCGGAGTCGATCGCGGTTGACAGTCTGACGCGACCTCCCGCGGCGGCAATACGAAACGACTTGTAAAACAAAACGCGATACCCGAAAAGTGAAAATGTAATGTGTGAATAATATCATAGTTAGTTTTGCCAGTGTGGCAAATGGCAAAATAAAAAAAATAACGTTGTGCGTTTGCCATCAGTGGTATGTAATATAACAAGATATAATATGGAAATGCACATTAAAAAAAAATAAGGAATGAAACTGTAATGATATATAGTGTGTGGCATGTTTACAGGTTTTTACATGATCAGCTTAGATATTGCTTGGCTTCTTGTGTAGCGTAACGTTCACACTAGCTTATTGAAAACTTATGTCGGGTATAATTGAATTATTGCGTACAATTTTTTTTTTTTAATTTCATTTAGTACCTATTACAAAATTATAAATATATCTCAGTTATATTTGGTTTTAGTTGAATTTGAAAAAAAATCTTATCACCCGATATTTTTTTTCATATTAATATTATAGGCACTAGTATTTAATTATTATAAAATGTTTCATAAACTATTTCGTACATATAATATACGAATAAAGTTGTTTTTACTGTGTCAAATCTTATGTTTATTTATTTCTTGAATGTATTCATTATCATATTTCCTTCATAATATTGGATTTATTAGACTTTATTATTATAATTTATATCATTTAGGTATTATTAATAAAATACAGTATTGAATATTATAATTGCATAATTAAGGCTAATCCTAGATCGATAGTTAAATAATATAATAACCTTGCTCAACCTTTATTAAATCGTTTATTTAGACGCAAATTAAATAACACACACACACACACACACGAAATATATCACATGATAATTTTATCAGCAGCTCGGAATTAATTCAATACCCTTACTTTCGAATTAGGGATGGGATAATAAGATGAGGGTCAAATACGCTTTTTGAATACACGACTCGAAGATTATTTTTTTTATACGGGCTACTCAACTTGACTGCACTTCGTCTGACCTATACGTTCGCTAAAGCTGAAATGTTACCTATTCTTTTAATGTTTTTTTTTAGAAATTTTGCAATCTACACTCAAGAATACTAGAATAAAATTTCAATAATAATTCATAGTTATAATTAAATGATAAATACAAATGCGAGTTTAATGTTTTTGCTCGTTACAATTTTAAGCTGAACTTTTGCATACATATGGTCAGGAATAAAAAAAAACATATATATCACTATATATATTAACACTAGTGGAGCCGTGGGTACAACTTAGTATAGCGTAAAATTACGATTAAGTATTTGCAATGAGCTCAAACACCAAATTCAAATAATTATATAATACTTCATAAACCAGTTTGTATTAAAAGCATAGTGATAGTTCATGGCACGTGTTAATTGGGTTGATTTCAAAAACACATCTAGCAAGTTACATCTAGTTAAAAGTCTGCTGCTAAAGACTTCTAGTAAA
Source organism: Samia ricini (assembly GCA_014132275.2). Taxonomy (NCBI): domain Eukaryota; kingdom Metazoa; phylum Arthropoda; class Insecta; order Lepidoptera; family Saturniidae; genus Samia; species Samia ricini. The sequence goes on from AP028168.1 coordinate 19,553,738, forward strand.
CATTGTTATAAAAATAATGTGTACATTTGAAATTCAAGTTTGAACGTGTTAATAATCGTTGGCCTTATTATTACAGTTACTCAAAAATATACAGAGCTAGTTTATATAATATACTAGCATTAGCCCGTTGCTACACTCGCATATGACAATTTCTATTTTTTTAAATTATTCAGTAAAATACAAATACACTTTTAAATTATCTGTAACGTATTTAAAGTATTCAAAAAGATTGCAACGCTATTCATTTTTATGCCGAGTTCGTTCGTTAAAACCTTCATAACTTTTTCTATATAACTTAAATTAATACATATAGTAAAATATGTGCAAAAATACATGTATGGGCTTAAAAGAAAATCATTTAAATCAGTTTAGCGGTTCTCGTATTATCGCGCCCGCGTAACCGCCGACGGGGACAGGCGGCTAATTTTGCTCCCGCATACTCTCCGGGCCCCCCTCAGGCGGCGACCCAAGACGTGTCTCGTTCCCCAACTGGGAAGGCTCTTGACGACGCTGCCAGCGCGATACAGTGACACTGGCCATGCACTGAGCATTACTCGCACAACATTGCATACACACTCCTGCACATAACACGCAGGTACATAGGTTCTGTAAGGAACCTTTCTTATTATTATTATTATTTAAGAATAAAAAATGTAGGGATTAGATAGGATCAAATTCTGGGTGAATTTTTTGGTATAGGTACCAGCCAAGCCGAGGTTCGAACCCTTGTACTAGTTACCTTTTTGCGGCTGAGTGCCTGTACTCGCCCCTAAAGTCAGATGAAGGCCCTTCCGGTCAAAAGCATTAGCTAGGTTCGAAAAAAAAAAATCGTATTATAAGCTATCTAACGAACACAAAAAAACGGAGGCGTTGCCATTTATAATTTTAAAAGACCATTTTATTCAATTTAGGCCATTATAAGTCGCTAATAAACGTCAAAATACTACCATCGGTTCGGAAAACAACCGAGTCATCGAGAAGAACCGGCAAGAAACTCGATCTGGATTTTTTTTTTTTTCTGCATGTTTACAACTAATAGTTACAATATTTATTAGTGGATGAACATAGAATATGAACATATCTGCTCCTTCTATGTTTCAAATATCCTATGAAATCTCATTATAAGTTGCACGTTGTAACTTCTCTTATTCGGTCATGTGAAAATATTAGGAAAAGAAAGAATAAACAAATATATAACAGAACATTATAAAAGCTCGATTTATCTCACAAAAGAAACTTTACACGTACTATTTTCTTCTAACATATTTTTCCTGTTCGGATTACAATAGTTTTTGTACATTTTATGTCTATTACATTTTTTTTTGTGTGTGACTAGAATATTAAAAAGTGTTTATGTATAAATAAACTGCAGTGTGTAAATAATAGATTATAAACCTTTTCTATACCATCGCTTCTTTTAGAACAGAAGAAAAGCAATATTTTTATTTCTAATATTTAAATATATTGCATATTATCACTAGGTACCAAATTTGTATATAAATTGACCGCCATTTTGAACATTTTGGCTATTAAATCTCTTGCTTTAAGAATCCATGACTTATGGTACGCTTGATGGTTCAACGACCATTGATCATCAGAATTACTCGTAAAAAAAAATTAATAACAATAATGTTTTAATATTCAATATCATTAAATTTATGATTAGTAATTGTATAATAATTGTAAAAAAAAAAAAAATTCTTGAAGCACACGTACAGCCCACAACTGCCAACACGCTCCGTATTTGACACTATGCGACCCTTGGACGCTATATAGTTCATGGCATCATAGGTTGTTATTGCTTTATAAAATCTATAGGAAATTTGCGTTTTTAAAAATATGTTAATTAATAGATGGTATCAACTACCAAATCTATTAAAGTACGGCCCGCAAAAGTACCTCTCATAGTCCTATGTGGCCTTTGACCAGAAAAGTGTGAGGACCCCAGCTGCTCTAGCTCATCCATAGTCCATATGACTGGCTTCATCGCCCACTGAGAAATGCTATCGCCCTCTTTAGAAATTTAGCTTAGAAGGATGTGTTATTAACATTAACATCTGGTTATTTTTAACCGACTTCATAAAAGAGGACGTTATCTATTAGTCTGTTTTTTTTTGTTGCTCGTTTTCTCCGTCTTTTGTAAACCGTTTTGCACAATTTTCTTTTTAATCGAAGGAGTATACTTTCGCGGTGGTCCCATTTCCACCAGATCAGGATCAGATTAGTGGGATCAGTCGGAAATTGAGAAAAACCTTCGAATATTACAGACACTTACACGTGTTTCATATGTTCGTTTCCAAAGCTATGAAGTAGACTTCACAGCTGTACCTAAAAGTACATACTTAAACTAAAAGTAGAAAAAAAGTTTATTAATTAAAAACAAAACCGACTTCAAAATAATAAACTATAAAAATGCATTAAAAAGGCAATAAATAATTACTTTACTAATCTGCTTTGTTAACATTGGAGTCGGTGCCAGCTAGAGTTAACCAATGTACTCAATAACAAAAGGAAATACCTGACTAAATTTTATAACAATTACACATAAGCTAAATAAAGGACTAGGGTGATTTTAAAGAACAATTAATCAAAATTGAAGACAATTAGCGACGTATAAGCTGGCACCGATTTCAAAATTAACAAAGCAGATTAATAAAGTAATAATTTATTGACTTTGTAGTGCATTTTTAAGTTTAATTTTGAAGTCGGTTATGTTTTAGAAATAAAAAAGTTTTTTTATTTTTTTTACATAGTATATGCTCAGTACTTTGACCACAGTCTCACCTGATGTTAATTGACGATGTGGTTTAGAACGGTAAACACACTAAGCCTAGAGAATCTCAAGTGATGCTGCCGGAACACACCTAATGGTATTATGGCGACAGGTTTTGTAACTTGAGGGTGGTAGCTACCCAGACGGGCATTGTTTTACAATGCCTTACCACGAAGCTATGGTTTCCTCACGATGTCTTTCTTCACCGAATGCTCGGGCTGATTTTAGAGTTGGATAGGAGGATTTGACCCGTGTCCATTGACGAGAAATCCGATCGCACTACCAACTAAGCCATAATCGCTTCAAATCGGTTAAAATGTAGTTCTGGAATGAATGGCAATGTACAATGTATGTTGCGGATTAACCCACAATTTTCAGCGCATAAAGAAACTCAAACGCACGAACGAACATAAAGGGAAGCAGGAAGTCGCTTCTAACATTTGGTAGATAATTGCGTGGTTCGGTACAGTACGGCCGGGGAAATTTGTCCGGAAAGAAATTCGTACAAGTGCATGCACAGAAAAGAAGCATTTAATGAAACTATACCATATATAACCATATGTTATTTAAACTTATACTGTAAATTTTGACAAGTTTATTCTGTAATTTTTATATACATATCAGTTTTTTCTCTCCCTCTCACAACTCATACACGAAATTTCATAGAAGGTAAATTAATAGCGGCCAAGATATATCGTCCGTATTGTAAAACGATTTTATTGGTAAAAAAAGATGTATTTGTTTTTATAACGTGACTTACTCTTTCTTTGTTATCATTTTACTGTTATTTAAAATATCTCGTATAAGTTGTGCGTATAAAAAAATATAAACCACTTGCGTACTTACCATCGGTGGGAAGTAAATCGCCATACTTTGGACAAGCTGGATCCATAAGGATACGGTACCGAAATTTTTAAAAGGAAAGTGAAAGAATTTTTAAAAACTCGTAAACTCTTCGGCACTACTATGATCGCTTACCATCAGATTTGATTCCTATGCCAGTTACTCAGTTTCCTGATATAAAAAAAAACTCGTCAAAATTTCAAAACAGTAATAGAAAACAGTTTAATCGCTTTTATTCACTGTTTTGATTAATTGATAATGAAAGACTTTAAAAATATGAAAAAAATTTACCTTACAAATTTTATTTAATTTCACATAAACATATCTTGAGAAAATATTATGAAAAAATGTTGATCACATTTTCACAATCTCATTCAGAAAGAAAACAAGGGCTTTTGTGTCTATGACAAAAGGCCTTCGGATTATCTATTAAATTTAAAGCCTTCCGTTTAGAAGACGTGCAAATTGCGAAAACTCGATTTTTGGATCCCTTTACTAAATCCCTTTACAAATGATTTATTTAAATTTTTTTCATTTTTGTTAGTTTTGTTTATAATTTATTATTGTATATAAGTATAATGCATATAATATATGTACAAATATTAACTATCCATCCATTCAAGCGAAAGACGTTAACTGCTGGACATACATAGGTCTCCCCCAAAGATAATTATTAAGATTATTTTAGTTTTTAATCAGGAACAGATGAGTAGAAATTTTTCGGGGCGGGATCCAGGGTATGTCTTTCGTACTCGACTCGATCGTGACAATCATACACATGGTAAAAACTCCGTTATAGTAACACAAGTCAGTAAGGCTAAGCAAATGTGTATCGAAATCTACCTAGAGACTTTATACGGTACGATGATGGTTACTGTCGACAGATTCTCATCCATTAGCGGTCGCCATCATTCTTGGACTATACTTTATATAACATGAAATTAAGAGGATACGTGGTCGGCAACAAATTTACTTTTTAGGTATTTCAGAAATGTATTGCTACCTCGTTGCGCCCTATAAAAGCGCCTAGTGATTTAACCTATGCATGATAGACAAAATCATCACTTCGTATTCTCTTTTAAAACTGGACCGATATAAATTTAATTATAAAATAAGAAAGACTTTGAGTATGCCACTAAGTTTTGTATTTTTTTGCTTCTGTTCGTGAAATTAGTTTGACAGACGTCCGAAATTGACTGAAATGAGAATGAACTGATTTTTTTTTCATTTTCGAAGTGGCCGTCAAAGTTTGTACAATTATTTATTTTATGAAAAAAAATCAAAACCTACAGGCGGTAAACCTACACCGCTAGGTGGTGGATATATTATATAGTATAAAAATATTTGCAAGATTGCAATTATTCAGGGAGGAAACAGGGGAATACTTTTGCATGGAAAAAACGCCGCTCGCTTTTTCTTTGAAGTGCAATCATTTAAGCTTGTGTCAAAAAGTTCAATGTTCACTGATAATTGTTTATTTATTTACATTAAAATATTTTTATTATAACATCTTGTTTATTAGATATGTGATAGACATTTGGCATTTCTTTAATAAGATAGTAATAGATTGAGCTTTTCCAGTCGAACGCAACGCGAAATAACTCTACGTCGCGCGTTTACGGTTCAGTGATTTAAATAATTAGTGTTTTAGATAAGTTTTCGAAGCGTCGATCAATCTTACTTTATATGTTGTATAAAGTTTTAAATAATTTTAAAGTTTTAATATTAGATCAGTCTATTTAAACGGGCGGAATATGTTCATGGCTATGTTATATAAGAAGTAATTTATAATCGATAGGTTTTTTTTAGTGTAAACTAGTTAAGCGGTGTTGAGCGATTCTCTGTAGGATATAAATTTATAGATTCGCATTACCAACGCTATGACGACAGACGTCAAAATACTACAGTGTGTCATACAGATGGTGTTTAAGTACTGGCGCTCAGAAATAGATAATAACATTGTGTTCCATCCATCCATCCATTCAACCGAAAGACGTCAACTGCTGGACATAGGTCTCCCCCAATGATCTCCACGATGACCGGTCTTGCGCCACCCGTATCCAGCGGATTTCCGCGAACTTTGTGCCAGGTCTTTGGTCCACCTTGTGGGGGGTCTATCCACGCTACGTCTTCTGGTGCGCGGCAGGCATTAGAGAACCCGTTGGCTCTATCGGGCATCGGTTCTGCGAGCCACGTGTCCAGCCCACTGCCACGTAAGTTTAGCCACAATGTCGATTACTTTGGTTCCTCTGCGGATCTCATAATTCCTGATTCGATCACCCAGTGAAACTCAAAACATAGCTCTCTCCATTGCCCTTTGAGCTTTTTTATTAAGCGCATTGTGAGCGACCACGTCTAAGTGCCATATGTTATTACTGGCAACACACACTGGTCGAAGAATTTCGTCTTGAGACACTGCGGTATTTCGGACGAGAAGATTCTGCGTAGCTTCCCTAACGCGGCCCAGTCGAGTTGTATTCCACGATTAACCGCTTTTCAAAGTTGAATACACCTAACTGGACGGTTTGTTCCAGGTATACATAACTGTCAACAACTTCGAAAGTAGAGTCACCGATTTTTATAGGAGTTGGCACAACATGGATATTAGGTATAACTCTCATCTTATCCATGTACAATTTAAGACCAACTCGTTCGGAGGCTCTACTGAGGTCACCGAGCATCGTACTTAGGTCATCTGCGGTCTTAAACATGACTACTGTATCATCAGCAAAGCGGAGGTGTGTTATGTACTCGCCGTTTATGTTAATGCGAAGTCCTTTCTAATCCAGAACCTTGAAGACATCCTTGAGCGCAGCGGTGAACAGTTACGGATAAATGACGTCGCCCTGTCTAACGCCACACCGCAAAGGTTAGGTTTCGAGGTCTGGTCCTGTAATCGAACTGACATGGTGGTGTTTTTCGTACAAATTCTTCAACGCTTTGATGTTCCGATAGTCTACTTGGCACCGCTGGAAAGACTGCAGTATATTGTGTCAAATAAAATTTTGTTTCTTATATTTTCAGGAATAATTTTGGTCAAATTTCAAACTTTAAACAATCGTCTTGCTATGTGTAAAATTATTATATTATCTTAGTGTGTAATTAATATTAATTCATCCATATTATATATTTAAATATTCGCCCGGTGTTTGAAATGAAATCATAAATATGCATTACTGAAAATCTGACGAAAATAAACCGGCTTCCAAAATATTTTACTGGCAACACGAAAGTTCAACAATAGATAATAAAATAAAGAACAAAGAAAATTGTTTTGATAGAAAACAGAAAGAAAAAAATTACTGGAACTGTTTTAAACTTTGCCTATAGATATATTTTTGTATGAAATTTATTATCTATGTCTAATAGATGTACGTCTTAATGCATGTTTATATCATTCAGTTGGGAAGACACTAATAACTATTTCTTTAATATTCTTTACAAAGGGAGTTTCAATGCGACCAACCAATAATAAATAAAGTATAAATTAAAATATAAATGAAATTAATTACTGATAAAAACACATCTAACTTACTTTCTAACTTGTCTCGACATATTACAACACTTCTTTCCGTGAATTATACTAACACTTTTTAAACTTTATATCTTTCAAAGTAGCGTCACAAATAACCATCAATTCCATGAAAGTCGCTTTACAGTAGTAAAAAAAAAACATATTTTGAGACTCGATAGTCACGGTGTAAACAATAACACAAAGAAATGATAGAGCAAATAACAGCAGAATAAATGCATTAATTGCTTACCAAATATATAAATGTTTGCCGCATACAACATAATTATATCGATTCCTAATAACATACCACACCACGTGATTGAAAAAGACATTTGCTCTGTACGAACATAAAAAAATAATCTTAATACGTTGCAATTTCTTATCATAATATATCGAAATACGTGAAACAAAAATGTTATATCCCTTTTTTACGAAAACTACGCGGACGGAGGAGTATGGAACTTGGAACAGTTAATGTTTATATGGAGAAGAGGTGCAGAAAGCTAACATTTATGAATAATATGCATTAGAAATAAATTAAGTTATATAAATAAAACGTTACGCATACTACTCTCTGCTTTTGACTTAAAAATCTATCATCATCCCTTACGATTACCAATGTATTATTTATTTATTTATACTTTATTTACAATTTGTGTAAAAAGGCGGACTTAATGCCAGAGGCATTCTCTACCAGTCAACCTTAAGGTGGTGCAGAGATAAAATAAAGTAGGTGTACTAAGAGATAAATAGAGAATAGAGATGAATAGAAAAAATAGAGAAAGAAAATATGTGACATTTATACATAATACATATGATAATATATGTACATATACATACACACATTATCAATCACGTTTCATTGTTAGACTGGATATTATTAACCGCATGGGCAGAATATTTACTTTTGAGAAGGTTTTATTTTTAGCAATTACCAAGGAAAGGCAAACAAAATCATTCGCATTAAAAAAAAATGTTACTCTTTTATATAATTAAGTAAATCTTTTAATGAATTATGATTGAATTTCGAGGCTACTTCAATAATTGACAGAGGATTTTTTTTACACGGAATAGGCTCAGTGCTTTAATCACAATCTCATTTGATGTTAAGTAACAATGTGGTCCAGGATGGTAAATACACTAAGCCTAGAGGTATTGGTTCTCAAGTGATGATGCCGGAACACACCTATTGGTATTTGGCGACAGGTTTTCAAACTTGAGGGTGGTAGCTACCCAGGCGGGCATCATTGAAAGCCCTACCAACATGCATGGGTTTCTCCGAAAGCTCCGGTCGATTTTAGAGTCGGATAGGTAGGGAACGAACCCGCGTCGATTGAAGCGGAAGCCGGCCGGACTACCCGCTGTGCCATCATTGCTTCAACGTCAAATTCATCTTGAAGAAATCTGAACAATTAAGATCTAATCGTAACAGCCTTATCCTTTGACCTTATCTTTCTTTGATATTATATTTAATAGTCCACAAATATGCATGCCACAACCTTAAAAAAAAAGAATTACCGACGTGGAAAATTTTATACCATACCGTTTTACTCTTATTAAATAACCTATCTCTCTCAATAACCTACTTTCCCCGGTTTACGGTGTCCAATATAAAAATACACATCTCGACACCTTTTACCAAGAATAGGGCTGTCACTTACTAAGATTGGATGATAACAGTCTGACGGCGCTCTCAGGGGCCTCCTAATAAGTGATGGAAGTGGCAGTAAGTAGACTGTAATATTGGATATTTCTTCACATATATATATATTGTGATGGTTCTAAAAGAGTTGGTGAAACCTTAGCCAATGATTCTAATATTGTAATATTATCGGTTTAATACGCGCACTTACTAGTTGCTTAATTTCTCGACGTTTCGGCCTAGTTACACAGGGCATGGTCACGAGACAACTGACGTTTTGCGGTGTCTACGTCAGCGTGGTAGTTATAGAAGCTACCCTTGTCTATTTAGGGTCATTAAAGATATTTTGGTACCCTACGCTCACTGTATCCACTTTAAACTTTGTCGATCGCATGCGAAGTATTTCGATCACTGGATTCCATGCCGATATAATTTTAACCAGTCTTCCCGATTTAAATTTTTGTTTTTTTTATTTGAATCGCTTCTCTTACTACTCTAGGAAAGTATATGCAATCTATGGAGAGGTTTTTGGCTGATGTAGTTCCATCCAGTGATTGGGCCCCAGTGACTGTGTTGCGATGGCTAACTTCTATATTTTATGGCTTTTGACTGCAGTTATGTTACTTATGTGTACTAAGCCCTTGTTACGATTGTACGCTTTATTTAAATTAAATATTAATATTATTTTTGTATTCATTAAAAAGTATGGTTGCTGTGAAAATGATGGACAAATTAAGAAATATTGTGATAAGGGAACATTTTAGTGTGGTAGAAGATGTCGTTACAAAGAATGTAGTTAGAAAGGGATGGTTAATTGGTTGGGCACGTGGAGAGTATGGAAAAACGAAAGGAAACGTAGATTAACTAAACAAATTTACAAGGCGAGTGTGACTGAGGTAGCCTGTAAGGGTCGCCCTAGGCCAACGTATCTCGAACAAATGGAAGATGTTTTAAAGAATTGCCGCGGTCAAAAGTGTGTATGAAAGCGCTCATGAAAGTGGAAAAAGTAGTCTGGCAAGTGGATGAATCTCTACCTATCCTTATGGGAGAGAGATGTGATATGACATATACATGTAAGTATTTTTATCTAAAATTAAGTCGAACCACGATTATTACTCGAAATACGTAGGTACATACATACATATATATCTATATAAAAGAATTGATTAATCCATTTCAGCCAATCGCTCTTAGCGACTGCCAATATCCCGTATTTTGGACATTAATCAGTCTAATTATTTTGTTATTGATTTCTCTTTAGATTCGCATCATCGCCTCTAAGGTTCAATTGCGAAATTATATTCTGACAGTCTTAGTTATTGCGATCGATATTTAATTAAATTTGAACTCTATGTCTTGTCCTCAAAATGAGTAAGTAATTAATTACCTACTTGTAGCATTAAGTAAAACAATGTATCCAAAAACTGACGTGGTATTCAATATGACTAAAAGTAAGAAATTTTAGTGTGTTATCAATCTAAAGATAATTCTATAAAACCTTTGTGTCAAAATCTTATAAGCTTCTTCGCTTTAAAAGAAATCAACTACTCTAAACATCTTTTAATATTTTACAAGAAAACGTCCGTCTATGTGTCTATGTATTATTTATTCTTTATAGGCTCATTATTTTGACCACAATCTTATATGATGTTAAATGGTGATGTGGGCTAGCTTCATAAATGCACTCAAGTGATGCTGCCGGAACACAAATATTTATATTTGGCGACAGGTTTTCAAACTTGAGGGTGGTAACTACCCAGCTTATAAACGATCAATAATTGAACCTTCATTGAATAATTAATATTGACTTTAGTTTTAAAACATGAATATTATTATTAGGCGAAACCTCCGTGTACTTACATATTTCTGACATTAAAAAAAAGCCCCAAAAACTACGATACCCAGCCGCGTAGAGGTAAAAAAAATAAATTATAACTTGTCTTGAATGTAATTTAAAGACAATGGATGGTGTATGTAAATAATTCTCATTTATTGATCAAAGAAAATACATCGCTTTATACTAATAGTTAGTTATGAATTGTAAAATATCAATATCTCTGTAAGTAGGTAATTTTAATTTGATCCGTAAAGTTTTATTCCAATACAGATAATGTAAAACAGTTACTTTTTTTTTCTAATGTGATTACATTATTATATCGTAAACGCGTGATTTTCATTTGATTTTCATTCGTTATGAAGCAACACTATCATTTATTAAAATCTCAAGCACATAATAAACATAACAGATAAATATTAGAAATATTATAATTTTTATATCCGTTTTAAGCGTCGCTCTGTATTTTTTCCCCCTGGTTTATATCAGATACATTTGTAAGACAGTATCGTATATCTCGTTTTAAGAACATCAATCATCGGGTTTGTCTTGTAATTGACTTCTACGCAAACTTAACTTTTACGTTCTACGTTTCTCTCTCTATAATAATGGGCAGTCGCGGATAAATGACATGTTGGAAAATCTTCAGTTCGAATTATGATTGATTTAAAAAATATACTTTTATCAAGGACTAAAAGACATATCTGCCTTAGTGGAGTGGCTTTACTCTGCGATTTATATTCGCAATGATATCTTCTGTTCGATTTTCTTTTATTCTATATAGGTTCAGTGCTTTGACCACAATATCATCTGATGCTATGTGATGATGTGATCCAGGATGGTACACACACTAAGCTTCGAGATTTTGGTTCTCGAGGGAAGTTGTCTGAACACTATTGCTTCTTGGTGAAAGGTCTTCAAACTTTAGTGTGGTTGCTAGCTAGCCGGGGATTATTAGAAAATGTCCTACCACCATGCTATGGTTTCCTCCCGATTTTTTCCTTCACCGAAACCTCCGATTCATTATTATGAGATGCTGGTTCGAACGTATGCCAGACGTTGACGCAGAACCCGAGCACACTGCCAACTGATCCATCATAACCGAGAAAAAAAAGACACCGACAAAGCCGAAAAATTAAAATAATTACATAGAACTATTCAAATTAAAATTTCAAATTCAAAAATTCTTTATTACATTTAGGCCCTGATTAGGCGCTTATGAACGACAAAACACTACCACCGGTTCGAAAAACAATCCAGTCATGGAGAAGAACTGGCAAGAAATTGGATCTGTTTTTTTTGGAACTTTACAACTAATAGTTACAAAGTTATTAGTAGATGCACAGAGAAAGCTGTCACTTGCAGACATCACTATCGTTCACATAATTATCAACCCTATTATAACTTTTGCAAATTAAAACTTGCTTGACATGGTGCCTAAACTCATTGTCCGGTAGAGCGGTAATGTGCTTTGGGATTTTATTGTAAAATCTAACACTATTACCTAGAAAACTCTTGTTAGTTTTACTAAGTCTGAAAGATGGAAATGTTAATTTATTTTTATTCTTTGTATTAAAAAAATGTGCTGGTCATTTACAAGGTCAAGCTTGATGATTCTTATGTGCACAGTTTTGACCCAGCTCTTTGATCACAATCCAACCTCATATTATGTCAGATGTGGTCTAGAATGGTAAATAAGCTATGGTTAGAAGTACTGCTTGGCTACCTAACTATCATCTTTAAATGTGGAAATCTGTTGGCAAGCAATTTTAGGGGTGTTCTGATATCATCACCTGAGAACCAGTCTTACTTGGTTTAATGTATTATGCTCTTCCACCTTGGAACTCATAACTTTATATCAAATTGCATTCTGGGCAATCGCTAAAAGCTAAACAAAATGAAAAAATAAAATAAATTCAATTAAAAAAATTAAAGAACAGCTTTACATTATATAAAAGGAAACGTCTATCTGTCTGTATGTCCATTAGTTGGCTTATAAATCGCGAACCACTGAACTGATTTAGATGATCCTCTTTTTAAATCGTAGATGTGTTATCTCGTCAGGTTTTAGTACATATTTTGATACGTTTAATAGTATCTAAGAGTATATAACTAAATTAATTTAAATAATAAGAAAAGATTATAAAAGTCCCCATTATCCTGTACCTTTTTTGTATCCTTATCGTTACATTACATAAAAAGCAACATCTATCTTTCTGTATGTCTGTCCGCTTGTTGGCTTATAAGTCAAGAACTATTATTAAGAACCCATTTATATGATTTTTTTTTAAATTGTATATACAGGTATTATCACATCAAATTATGATGATAAAAAGTGAAATAAGTAAAGAAAAATAACAATGTATAATTTATAAAAAATAGAAATAATATACGCGAGCAGAATCGCGCGTACAGCTATATGAGTGAGCTAGAATTGATTTAACTCATATAAGAATAATTTATAAGGTAATTCCGTATCAAAGTTGAAGATCCAACGATTCAAGTTATACGAGTGGCATATAAATTGGCCTTAAATTTCATCTTCAACGATTATGGGATGATATTTCATTACTTTCGTTTGCAATTTTCTCTTTCCCGCGAATTCTACTGCGCATTAAGCTAACGCGACGATATTTCCATATTCGTGCGTAATATGACTTTACGTTTTCCGTTATTTACGTTAGTGGAATATTTTTTTACTGTATCGTTAAATATGAAGTGAAATTTAAATTAAAAAAATAAATAAGTTAATGTTGAACCAGTTGAGATCAACAGGAACTGATCAATAACGAAATAAACCCAACTATAAATGACAACAACAACACACGTAGTGCACACCCCATATGCAATGATGGTCCGTCACGGAGCCAGACACGAAGTGACTTGAGAACCCAGATCCGCACGCGAAGACGGTCGATAAAATACTGTTTCACGCTCTTCTTTTTTTTAACCTAGCTAATGCTGTTCACCGGAAGGGCCTTTACAGCGTCACCGTAACTTTGGGGACGAGTGCTGAAGGCACAAGTCTAGCACAAGGGTTCTAACCTGAGCTTGGCCGCCACCTATGTTTATAAATTCTTGCGGAATTTGATCCTAGTTAAACCCCTACATTTTTTATTTAAAAATAATAAAAAAAGGTTCCTTACAGGACCTATGTACCTTCGTGTTATGTGCAGGAGTATGTATGCAGTGTTGTGCGTGCTTCACGCTCGCATTGCAATAGGAATTTCGTTAATGAGGGTAATTGCTAATAGTATAGACACAAACGCTTTGACCACAATTTCAAATGATATTAAGTTACTACATATGTGGTAGGGTGTAAATGTTCTGTTTAGCGATAATACTATTGACTTTCAGTAATTACCGATCGATCCGTTGTATGGATGATATTAACTGACTGCACCACAGACGTAAATCTCTACGCTGGTGGCTCCAAGTAGCAAATTACATAGGTAGGCTCTACCCTGGTTAACCGCATCGATCTGCGAGCTAATAATATATATAATATAAATGAGTTAACAAATGGTCACCTGTTTTTAGTGACTAAAGTCTGTTGCAGCTCGGAAGTCAGTCAGTGTTAATAAGTTCGTCTGTTCCAACAATTGAGTCGCTGCAGTAAAGTATTTATGATATACTGTAAAGGGCGTATTTAGGGGTCCGGGAGTGAATTGCGGTCATTCAATGCATCCCTTCTTCTAACCAATCGTATTGAATTCTCCGATCCACCGCTACTTAGTTTTTGGGGACGTGACATTGGCTCTACATCAGCGCAATTGCTTCACTTTAATACACTTTTGACCTGATGACTCCTGGCAAGTTTAATGACAAGATTGTCGCCATCGACGGATACGTCTGGAAGAACATCATCATAATCATCACCACGTATGTGGTTCAAGATGGTAAACACTAAATCTAGAGGTACTCACTCTCAAGTGATGTTCTCCGGGTACACTTACTAGTGCTTGGCGACACGATTTGAAACTTGAGAATGGTAACTAGCAAAATTATCATTTTAATATTATAAGTAATCACAAGTTAGCCGCCTCATAAATTAGACTTAGTAATGCTAATAAAATATTTTTAGAGAATACTGTTAGGTTTTACAATATGGTATGGCAAAACATATTACCGATTAATCTGACAATAAGTTCAAGCAGGTCTTCATGTCCAAAGGTTATTATTATTACAAGGTGGATCATTACGTGAGCGATAGTGATGTCTGGAAATGACACCACCTCTTCGTGTATCCGTTGAAACCGATTGTGGCAATTAATTATATAATTTTTCCACAAAAACCAGAACGTTTTTCTTGTCACCTCTTCTCGACTGTGTTGTTTTCCGAACCGGTAGTAGTTTTTTGACGTTCATATGAGCATTGTGAGGGTCCAAATTGAATAAAGTATTTTTTAATTTCGATTTGATTTTCATTTTGAGACGTGCATCTGACATGCTGTGGTATCATCAACTTCCTGGTCTGAAATCTCAGTCTCATTATACAACAGGATACAAATCTACGTCGATTGCTATAATATCCGTAGCCATAATGGCTACATCATACATTGCATCAAAAAAACATTTCCATTAAGTAGATTATTAAGAATAAATTATTTCATTACGTTTGGCTTTTGCAATATGAACTATATTGAATATATGAAACAATTCAATTCCGAATTCATTAATAATTTCCGGATTAATTATGACGTGCCTTGAAGACTGGAGACCGAAACTAATAAGAGCACATAAAAGTGATATTAGCTACGTGTTCTTTAGAAATAGAAGAGTAGGTCATATGAAGCAATCTAACCGATATCCTTGAAATGTAGCTTCATTCGATTGATCAGAGCGTACTAATGTGCTAGCTTTATTTTTTTAACCATGGTAATAAATTAGCAAAAAATAAATCAATGGAAATAGCTGTATTAAAATGTGAGTCGAAAATCGACCGTAATCATTACTGAAAATTAAAAAAAAAATAACCGTATATATTTGTATGCTGTGTACTGTTATATTTGTGCATGCTTTTTATGGAAGAGAAAAATATACCAATTATTTATACTAATAAAATATTGAAGTGTCTGTTTGTAATATCAAAATAATAATTTATTACTAAATACATATGAATGTATATACGAAGCCTATACAAAAAATACAATTTTAATTTTTTTTGTCTGTCTGATTGTTCTTGCCAATCTCCGGAACGACCGGGCCGATTTTGACGGACATTTTTTTTGGGACATATCTCAAGTTTATCCGCGTAACTTAGGCTACTTTTATTTTTCGAAACAAATTAGGGTTCCGTGTAAAAAAATAAAAAACTCATGAAATTATGAATATAAAATCCGGTTCATTGGTCAGTTTTATTGTCAGGTGTTTTTGAATTTGTAAGAAATATCTTTGCTTTCTGTTAGTACCAAAATTTTGTTTGGAAAATAATTAGGATTCCGTGTCAAAAAAATTAAAAAATACGGGCGAAACCGTGGGAACATAGCTAGTTCCTATAATATAGTGTAAGTACTAGTATGTATTGATAAGATTAAATATGTTTATTTTGTAACTTTCAACAATTCTTTTGTAGATACTTTAGTAGTCATGTTCTGTAAGCCAATTTAAAGATAAACATTGCGCGCTATATTGTCTATACTGCAGCGATGTTAGGGCTTTGCTGAGAACGCAAGAAATTTATTACCAATACACTTTCACGTGCATGAATTGGGTAAGTAATCGAACCACAACACAATTTTATATCACCTTTCCTAAAATACTTTACTTACTTTTAAAATATATATCGCGTAGAGTATATAAAATACTGTTTATTTATAAACTCGTTTATGTTTGGTATAATTGAGTACTCAAGTTCTTAAGAAAAGACTGAAGACCCCAACTTGTGTGGCTCTCATATCTATCGCGAGTGCGATCCAGTGATTCTTTTCCGTACTGGTATAGCACGCATTACACTGCAACCCAAACCCTTCGAGATTACACGTAGTTACATGGTTTTTGTAAGGGATTGATTGAACTGAAAGACGTCCACTTCTGGACATAGATCTCCCCCAAAAATGAAGGAATTGCCATAATCGCATGCCATAATGCCATAATTGCCATAATGTTCTCAGAAGCTGCAGAGCCTGCCCATACCCTGGTTTATCCCTTAGTCGCCTTTTACGACTCCCGCGGGAAGATATATGGTGGTAGTCTTAACCGGCACCACACAGCAATATATATGGAAATGAGATCCATATTTTGCCTAAATCACGAGTAAAATACCATCTCAGGTAACTGCTTAAGCCGAGGTCTGTACCACTTAGTAACCCATACTTTTAATTATGTTTTTAAATTAGTTAATTTTTTTAGTAAGTATATTATTTCTTGTATGCTGTACTTCAATTTCACCTGTATGTGAACGCTATAAAAACGAATTTTTTTAATCATATTTAGTTGGTACTTTCTGGAAAAATAAAAGCCCAATTTGTTATCACCGCACTCACTGAAGTGAATGGGAAATTAATGAGGATACACCTTGTAACTATTAGTGTGAGATTATTTCCGTAATTACATTTACAGCGTGTAGTGGGTCGTTAGTGTGTACCCAATTACATATATATTTATAAGCCACATATATACATATGAATGTATGGTACTTTATCTATTTCATGTTTTATTCATTCGTATTTAATTTTGATACTCTAATAATTCATGATTATTTGACGGCGGAATATTAAAACTGAATACGATGGAAAAATAGCAACATAAATTAGTTTTATTCATAGTATAAAACGTTTTTTTTTTTTGTTTTTTTTTAACTGGCTATATTTTGGACGAGTCTCTACAGTTTTATTAGTCTTAGTGGTTATCATAAAAAGAGCTTATATGCGTAAGTTCTATCAAAATCAGTTCAGCGATTCTTGAGATAAAAGCCAAGCAACGGACAGACAGACAGAGAGCCGTTACCTTTTACATAATGTAAGGATGTTTACATATAATAAAGGCGAGCCTTTATAATAGTAAAGATGTTTTATTTGGCTTATAAGTCAAGAACTAATTTACATGATTATTGTATATCGAGATAATATTAAATGAAATTGATAGAATAATTATAACCATTATCTTCCTAGCAGTACTTTCAAATAAATCATTATTTATTAGAGACATAATGCAACATATAATATTTTTTCATGCTTACGATGCCACTGGCATATAAAACAAAGTCGGTTTAGGTAATTCGTTTATAACTCAAGAACGGCTAAACCCATTTTTATGATCTTTGGTTTGTTGTATTTGTCTTCGCCCTTAATAACAGAATAACTATTAAACCAATTATACAGAAAATTATCTTTTTCATACATTTAGTGTGGAACGGTTTTTTTGATGATATTATCTTGAGAATTTTTATTCATCACTCGAACTCTAGAAATTTCCTCGCGCATTAAACAAAAATAGAAATTGAATTCAACTAATATATATATATATATATATATATAATAACACAACATTTATTGATTCTTTCAAAAATTACTGGAATAAGCTAGTCTAGAGATAAAAATAAAGCAAAAACACAAAACTATAATTATAAAAGTTGTCACCAAATAATAGAAAGTTAGGTCGTTGCCTGGACTCGATCTCCCGGCAGAGTAAAAATTAAAGAAAACAAATACTGTTACGTTAACTCCCAACGTTTGTTTATAAGAAAAACGAACATAAACCAAATTATATGAGGTCGTATAACTCCTGTTTAGAATGCAGAACAAAACGTAATAACATCAACTTGGGTTTGTTTATTAATCGTTTGATACATTTTTGTGGTTCTATTTAACAAATCCGTCTTATTTGTGAAGTCTATTTTTACTCGCTAACTAACCTAAATTTAAACGAGTTTAATATAACAAACGGCCGTCATAATTTTAATACCAGAAATAATCACAAATTAGCAATCCCATAGTTTAGATTTCACTCTCTATTTCACTCTTTATTAGAACTTTATTTAATGAGGTAGCTTTGCCTTAATTTGTATATCCACTATTGATATGTTAAATGTTTCGAATCCATCTATACATTCAACTGAAAGACGTCCACTTCTGGACATAGGTCACCCCAAAAGATCTCCATAACGACCAGTCTTGCGCCACCCGCAGGCAGCACATTCCTGCAACCTTTACCAGTTCGTCGGTCACCTTGTACGTGCCTACCCACACTGTGTTTTTCTGGTACACGCCCGCCATTTGAGAACCCATGTAAATATTTTAAACATTTAGAATACTATTTTAACGGTAATTAAAGATTTAATTTCTCATCAAATACAAAAATACATGCTAGGTAAGAGATTACTGGAAATGATTTTGTAGTGATGATGGCGCAGCGGGTAGTGTGGCCGGATTCCGCGTCAATCGTTGCGGGTTCGATCCCCATATATCCGACTCTAAAATCGGCCTACGCTTTCAATGAAGAAAAACATCATGAGGAAACCATATCATGGTGGTAGGGCATTTTCTAATGATGCCCGCAGGTGTAGCAACCACCCTCAAGTTTGAAAACCTGTCGCCAAATACCGATAGTGTGTTCCGGCAGCGTCACTTGAAATTAACATAAAATGAGATTGTGTTCAAAGCACTGAGCCTACACCGGGTAAAAAAAATATTCTGAGGATGATATTGTCAGAATATTACTGGCACAAATCACACGCTGTTCTTCCATCTTCAACGCACTGAAAGATATATCATGTAAATAACTATAATCGAATTTAACATTTAATAAGCCTTTAATATATTTTCATTTACCTACTGTTTCTCGGAATGTATTGGCGAAAATTGAATTTTTCCAGATTATCCTTCCCATGTATTATTCCGGATATATGTTAACGTCGAATATTGAATCGTTATTTCACCTGACCAATAGCCTTGGGACGACCGCGTTCTATAAAGTAATATTCTTTCAATAACATCATTCGTATGAATATTTGAGGGTCTGAAAATTACTTATAATAATTTGAAAACACAGCTTTCAGATTAATCCGGGAGTGAAATTGTGGAAATAATTCAAACTGTTACTAGTTCTATCTCTTTTCTACTTACTTTGAATCGCATTTCATCTGTTTATTATCTATATACATTAAATGGAAAGTTGATAAACGTTCTCGCATTTACAATCTAATCCCCAGTGGTGTAAATAAAGGGTGGCTGTAACGAACTAACGCGATTCTAATACGATGCAGTGTCAATTCGCCACTCTGGATCGAGTATACTGATATACTCGCCGGT
This sequence comes from Samia ricini, assembly GCA_014132275.2. NCBI lineage: Eukaryota > Metazoa > Arthropoda > Insecta > Lepidoptera > Saturniidae > Samia > Samia ricini. Next base: position 19,573,595 of record AP028168.1, read on the forward strand.
AAATACGATATAACACAAACTATCAAGCAATGGGTATCATGCACGGTACTCACCAGATAGTCTGCGTCCAGGTTCTTGCGGTATTCCCTTAGGCCGGCCGGCTGATGTTGGTTTTCTACTGTTCACTCACACGAATAATGTTCAAAATAGTTGGAAAACGGTGGACACGTTCTTCGTGTCGTTACTTTTTTTAAGAACGGTTTAAGACGTAGGTCTTCCTGTTGTCACGTTATCGGACGAGAGTGCCGCGACGCTTGCAACTATGCCGGGTTGTAACGTGTATGCGCTTCGAGTTTCTCGAGCGATCCCATTGGTTGATAACCAATGTTATACCGTATATGAAGGCGTTGCAACACTGCAAGCACCGATTAGATTTAAAGAGCGCGCGAAATCAAAAATACGATACGATAATAACGAAACATCCCGCCCACCAAAATACCAATGGGATTTTCTCAAATTAGAAAAGGGAACGAAATTAACGGAAATATACTAAAAACTAATATTATACTAATTGTAAAACTAGGAAACGTAAAAATAAAAAAAATTAAAGAAAACGATTATGCGGATGGTAGAGGACATAGCTTCAGCAAAGGTCTTTTAATAAGGTGGTCTTTGACTGTTTTTACCTTAGCCACCCGAACCACTCCATCACACCCAGGATGTAAGGAAACTACTCTTCCTAGTGCCCATTGAAGAGGTGCTCGGTTGTCATCTTTGATAAGCACTATTGAATTTACTGCTAATAGCGTTGAATTCTCAATCCATTTCGCACGTTGAATTAAAGCATGTAAGTACTCATGTTTCCAGCGTTTCCAAAACTGCTGTTTAAAAGATCGGATAAGCTGCCAACGATTCAGCCGATTATTAATGTTAACGTCCGTATAATCAGGATCTAGAATGGCTGTCAGAGGCTCTAGCGTTAGAAAATGCCCGGGAGTGAGAACATTTAAAGCATTAGGATCGGAGCTTAATGGGCACAGTGGCCTCGAGTTTAATATCGATTCATTTTGAGTGAAGAGAGTGGCGAGTTCTTCAAACGTTAGAGTCTGATCGCCAATAATGCGGTATAAGTGACTTTTGGCGGCCTTAATTTGAATTTCCCACACCCCTCCCAAGTGAGGAGCGGACAGTGGGATACGTTTGAAGGTAATCCGTTCTGCGTGTGAGGCTTGTTCAATGGGGACGGCGGGATCTGTCGCGAGAGCTATGGTGCGACACTGTTCAGAGAGCACTACGTTATCCTGGATTTTGTACTTCGATATGTCCTTAGGCCATTGAAACTTTGATTGCGATAGCCACTCTGGGCCCGCCCACCATAGCACGTTGTTTAGTAACTCTGCTGGTAATTGACCACGGGAGCAAATATATGCAGGATTCACAGTAGAAGAAACGTGCCTCCAGCATTCGGTAGGTATCATCTCTTGAATATGGTTTGCCAGGTGTTGGATGGTTCGACATGCGAGAATAGCAGATGAGAATATCCGATACATAACGGTATTCAACACGTATTCCTGAAGAGGTTCATCTGAGTGAGCTCGCCAGAGAATATGCTGGTAATCGCGATGATGAGGAGCTATATTAATTTGACGATACATCTGCCGAACGTCAGCCATAAGCTCTAGATAGTGAAGAAGAATCTCAATAATATTTGACTGTAACTTCGTACCCGTCAATTGTGAGTCATTAAGAGATCTGGAATTCGCATTCTTAGCAGATGCGTCAAATACGACACGTAGTTTCGTCGTCGTAATGTCGGGACGTACAACGCAGCGATGCGGAATGTAATACTGACCTTGACCCAATTGCTTAGCTGGTACCACAGACATGTGACAACTTTCGATACAATCAGTCATGAATTCGGTGTTCGGTGTATTGTTGTTTTAAAGCACTGTCACGAGTGAGGCGCCGTTCAATAGCATGAAAGCGACGCAAAGCTATCGCTCTCGAGCCTTCAAAAACTGGCTCAGTATTGTCTTTAAAGGGAAGACAAACGATATGCCTACCAGCCTGGTCGCGGTAATGATCCTTAATGAAACAACTTTCACAACGTTCCTCCTTTGGAGTCAATCGGGAATATGGTGGTACGTTATCAATTTCCCGGAAACGTTGAACGATATTATTTAAGGTGTCGTCCTCGGTAGGGGGTACTACACCCAGTAAGCACGATGATGCGAGTTGAGATTTGCCGAGAAGAAGCCAGCCAAAAACAGAATTGAATGCCCGCGGTTGAGAAGCGTTGCCTTTCAAACGTTCTTCCAAGAGTGACTCTGCAAAAACGTCAGCACCTAACAACACGTCAATCGGACCAGGGATGTCAAAACCAGGATCTGCTAACGGTAACGTCTTGATTTCATCCCATCCGCTCGTGTTGAGTCTTGCGGTTGGTTGATCTCCACAGATGTTTGGTATGACGAGCATTTCCAGACGGAGTTTGGCGTCATGGTTAGCAGCGACATCGCATGTAACAATGCCACTAATTGATGCGGGAGTGCTCCCTAAGCCTTGAACGTTAGCACATGCTACCTTAGGGTCTAGATTTAATTGTTGAGCCGCGCGTAGCGTCAAGAAGTTATTTTTGACTTCCGGAGTCAAATAATGCACGGAATGTGTGAAATTCGCCATATGCGTTACGAATTTTTATGACGGCAGTAGCCAGTAACACAGTTGTGTTGAAAGACGGGTTAGAAGGCGCTAATGACTCATTAGCCACCACCAAGGCTACGGAATTGGATTGGTTATCTGAGGAGTCGGAACTGTTTGCCGCTTGGTCCCGATGTAGCAGAGTGTGGTGTTTGCGCTTACATTTCTGGCACAAAAATATCGAATTGCATTCTCGCACCACGTGAGATGGAGTGAGACAATTGTAGCACCATCTCCTTTCACTGGCTACACCCATGCGCTCGTCCACTGATTTTTCTAGAAAAGCTTTACAAGCTGAAATATGGTGTTCGCCTTCACAAAACGAGCACTTACGAACAAATTTCGGAGTTGCAGAAACCTCAGTAGAAATTCTGCCTTGTCTGTCACTACGTTTCATCGGGTAGGTTACAGTAGGAGCGATAAGAGAATGCGTGACGTTACGTCGGTTCAGCCTCGGTGAAGCTATCGATGCTGCTTTCTCAGTGTTAGCGGTTTTATCATTAACGGCGGTAAAGTGCGTGTCGCGTATTAGTGCTTCGCTTTTAGAATGTAAGAATGCCTTAAGATACTTGTATTGTGGTAATTCTATATCAGTGTGCTTCTCCTCAAACTCGCATCTTAATTTGGAATCAAGTTTTGACATAATATTATAACAAATAACAAAATCCCAGTGCTCGGTAGGTAACTTTAACTTCTTTAAGATAGTCAAATTCTCATCGATCGTATCTAAGGCGTGTCGGAAGTCCTGAGCATTTGTAGTCTTAAAACTCACATCTAAAATGTCCCGCCAGCACGTAAATGCTAATTCACGTTTGTCTTCATAACGCGACCTTAGAGCTTCGTATGCACTTAAATAATGTTCGCATCCGACAGGGAACGTTCTAATCAACAATAAGGCTTCGCCACGTAATACAGACACTAAGTAGTGAAATTTTTCAATTTCACTTAAGAGGGTAGAATTGTGAATCAGTGTATCATAAGTCGAAATAAACTCTGGCCACTCCTTTATACTCCCAGAGAACATAGGGAGCGCTATTTTTGGTAGCCGCATATTGCCGCCGTGCGCATCCGTCAGTAAATTCGGCTTCGAATTTTCTGTCTGTGAAGACGTACGTTGTTGAAATTTACGCTGGATTGCAATGACCTCAAAATAAATTTCATCAAAACATTCCTGCATCTCGTTCTCCTTATCATCGGCATCATCCTCAAGAAGGTCCAAAATAATAAAATGTGCCTCTTCAAAACTATTGGCTATATTTTTTACCTCTTGACAATATGAAAGGAACAACTCGATTTTCGATTCATCGGTGTTGGCTAAGTTTCCAATTTCAAGAGCCTTCGAAATACGATTATAAGCAATGGTTCGTTTACGTCGTTGACTAGGTAAGTTTTTAACGGTGTAAGTTGGCTCAGTACACCTTTTTGGTCCAGGTTTAGATTTACGTCATGGTATTGGTTATTAACAAACAATGTTCACTAATAAGGAATACTAATATTCAATTAATAAGGAACTGAATTTGTATTTAAAAATACACCAATAAATTACGTTGTCGGTAATCGCACGTTCACAACTAACATCGATGTTCATATAACTCAACAACTATTAACACCGTTACTAGAGGTTGCAATATTTGTAATAAAATAAATAATATGTACAAAATGGACTTTACTAACACTTACAACGATTTACAATATTCAAAAGCAGATTGATTTTCACAAAAATGATCAGTATTATTTTTATTTTACTAACGGATATCTGAAATTATCAAACACAAAAGAAAAAATAAAATTAAAATGAAATGACGTTCGTAGAAATGACTAAATGATATCTTATTGAAATTGAAATTTAAATTGAAAGTTAAAATGAAAATTTCAATAATAATTAACGTTGTAGATTGAGCGTTCGAAGAACACTTGTTGAGTTATAACAAAGTTGATACACAAATTATGATGAGATATAATTTGCAATGTTAGTTATTGTAAAGTAAATAAACGATGCAAAATATAGAGAATATTGTGTCAACTAGTATAAACGACTAAATATTTATATCTAAACGGAGTTTTAATAAAATGAATACGATTTTTTTTTTTTTTATATACATATATATGCGTAGGTAGCAGAGCAAAATATGAACAAAATTTTAAATAACTGTTTTGTATAATTATACGATGTACTTACGTACTTATTTGTTTAAGCAGTATGCAAATATAGTAAACGATCAAATAAGGTTATTACAATTACGAAAATAAATCGGTATGTGGCAGGCCAACCGTACCTAAAGATTCCCGGGTTTCGGCACCATAAAGATGTAACGAACTAACGCGATTCTAATACGATGCAGTGTCAATTCGCCACTCTGGATCGAGTATACTGATATACTCGCCGGTAAATACGATATAACACAAACTATCAAGCAATGGGTATCATGCACGGTACTCACCAGATAGTCTGCGTCCAGGTTCTTGCGGTATTCCCTTAGGCCGGCCGGCTGATGTTGGTTTTCCACTGTTCACTCACACGAATAATGTTCAAAATAGTTGGAAAACGGTGGACACGTTCTTCGTGTCGTTACTTTTTTTAAGAACGGTTTAAGACGTAGGTCTTCCTGTTGTCACGTTATCGGACGAGAGTGCCGCGACGCTTGCAACTATGCCGGGTTGTAACGTGTATGCGCTTCGAGTTTCTCGAGCGATCCCATTGGTTGATAACCAATGTTATACCGTATATGAAGGCGCGTTGCAACACTGCACCGATTAGATTTAAAGAGCGCGCGAAATCAAAAATACGATACGATAATAACGAAACAGTGGCAGAGCTGGCAAAATGCCACGGGGCCCGGTCCGATAGGGCTCCGGCCCGCGAAGCCTCGAGCTCAGAAGTATCCTAACATTTTTCACAAAATTCAATAAAAAATTGTATATACAATTAAAGTTAGACACGACTAAATATTTAAACACTTTAGTGATCGCTTTAGTGATTTATTAAAATCAAATTACAGCGTGACGATTTTTACTGGGGCCTATCTAATGTATTTGCTTTGGGCCTCAGATGGAATAGTTTTAGTATATATAGTATAGTAACCTAAGCCACATACACTTAATTATTTTATAGTCGTTTGTTAGCTATATTACACTCATGAACAAGTTTAATTGACTTAGCATCGGATGAGATTTTTGCTATTTCTTTTTTTTGTAATAAAATATGTAGATATAACTGTTTATATATTTTGTATTAAAAACAATGTTATATCAATATTAAACGAATTTTCCCATAAGAAAAAGAGAAATTTGTCAATTATACATTCATATAATGTAAGAAATAAATTTATACTAATTAATAAAATTGAAGTGTCTTTTTGTAATGTTAATTTTTTTTTACTAAATAGATATGAATGTATATCCGATAACTATACCAAAAGTACAATTTTTAAAATTTTTGTTTGTCTGTCGATCTGTCTGTCTGTCTGTTTGTTTCGGGTAATCTCCGGAATGGCTGGACGGATTTTAACGGGGCTTTTTTGGTAGATAACTGAAGTTACTCTGGGAAACTTAGCGTACTTTTAATTTTCAAAAATAATTAAGGTTCCGATTAAAGAACATTAAACGCCTAAAAATATAATAAAATCCTATTCAATACACAGTTTTACGAGTAGGCGCTTGAATTAATGAGATATATTTTCACTTTATCTTAGTACTAAAAAAAATAGGGTTTCGTATAGAAATAATTAAAATGCAGTGAAGAATATGTGAAACACGGGCGCAGCCACGGGCTCACAGCTAGTCTTTAACAAATAGTGAAGTTAATTTCTCCATTTGGTAATTGAACTATTTAATAAATGTACGTATTACATTGGATTTTTACATTCGAAAATTTAAAAAAAAAAATTCGAAATTAATTTTTATATTAGAACTGTTTTTTTTTAATTATTTGCCTTTCAAATTTAGACACCTTGAAAATGTTATGACCTCACGGGCCCGGGTCAAAATCCAGTACTCTATAATATTATGTTGAACTGTATATTTAACGAGTGGAATCGCGGGGTATAGTTATATTATATATAATAAGTATGTGAATAAGTTTGCTTGATGGATGATGAATATTCATATCACGGAGTGCAGTTTGTTTTTTTTCCCTTTGAAATGTATGCGTTATGTTAATATGAGAATGCATTTAAATTTTATGTTACATTAAGTTTTAGAGGGTATTATGATAGATATTCCTGGTTATTTTAGTCAAATCACACAAAACGTCTAGTATAATTAATTAAAGGAGTTTGCCCTGAAAAATGAATCTAGTAAACAGATTGAATGGGACGTGGTCCAAGAAGGTAAACACACTAAGCCCAGAGGTACTGGCTCTCATATGATACCCCAGGAACACACTTATTTTACGTTGGCGACCGATTTTAAAACTTTACAGTGGTGGTTAACCGCGCGTGTAGTATTAGAAAACGACCTACCACCATGCTATGGCTTCGTCAGGATGTTTTCCTTAATTGTAAACACAGACTTTTTTATATAGAATAGATGGATTCGTAGCTACGTCCATCAATGCGGAACCCGTCCACACTAACACTAAGCTATGATCGTTCGACATGTATCCAGTGGCGTAGTAAGCATGGATGGCACAAGCTTTGAATATTGTGGTTTGTGGAGCCACCCCATGATACACCAAATGCAAGACCACCCCCCCTCACTGCCTAAATATTTTACGCTATTATTGAGATATATTATCTATTTTTTGAATAATTGTTTTTAAGTGGCAGGCAGTACTGTTGTGTATTTCTTGGGGGTCCTGGTTATATTTATACCTTTTTTGGGGTGACACCCAGGGCAAACCACCTCCATCACATTCCCCCCCCCCCCCCTTTTTTTTGTGGGAAATTCCTTTACGCAGTCTTTTTTGCATCTCTAATTCCGGAGATAATTTCGCGGTTTAGAAATGCCAGAGGGATATGTGAGTCTCGCCGGGCGTGAAGCGCCGGGAATACCCACTAAAACCCTACCGCCGCCATACTGTGCTGACACGGGATTGCTAGGCATACTCCGCGTGAGTGGACGCTCCACTATTGATGCGCTGATGGTTCTCAAGTCTGTCTATGGAAGCCATGGAAGCTGGGGATAGACTGTTGGCGATATCTCTTGATATCGCCAACAGTCACAGAGGTCTGCTCCCGATCCCTCTCCGCCACCTCTTTTGTGAGCATAACCGTCTCGCCAACCTAACCTAACCTATCTAAATAATCAAACAATATAAATATATCTTACTGGAAATGAAGGATTCCACAACAACAGATCTATATATTCAAACATTGAGAAATGCATAAAAGAATACTAATATAGATTACGTGAAATCATACAAACTGTTCAAAACAACTGTCACCGGTTTTCGACAACAAGAAAGCTTTATTCGATAAAATATATCGCGACAGTTGGCACCTACGACGTATTTTCTATACTTTAAAAGAAAAAAAAAAACTATTATATTTAAAACGCGCGGTTAGTTACCCGAAATAAAATTGTCAGTACGTGTCAAAACAACTGACGACTGGAATTAACAGATCTGCGAAGGATTAATAACTCGATTAATATTTGACGGCGAAACCAAACGAAAATTTAAAATGTTTTATAGTTTATCAAACGGTATTATATACCATTGGATGTATGTAGAATGTGGTATTAAATGTTTATTAAATTATAAAGTAAACATAATTAATCACAATCTTTAATATAATACGTTCGTTCATCTTCTAATAACAAAATTAAATAAAGAATGAAAAATGATTAATTCAATTTTGTTAATATTACGCAAATGAAAGTAAAGTTTTTATGTAACTTATTGTGCAAAACTAATATTATATCTTCATAGTCTACTTCTATGACTTCTATTCTATTATTATAGTGGAGATTGTTTCTTATCCTTAGTTGCAATTCCTAAATACACAATTCCGCTTGTATTAAGTGGATAAATTAATTTCTAATCATATATCAAGGCTTTAACACTCTGGCCATACTGATACGGTAGCCATCTTGCTAAAGCTTTCCGAGGGGTTTTTGTGGCACTTCAAAACATTCACACGTTATTATTTTTAATGCACTTGTGTACTTAAACAATTACCAAGTTGTTTCGCGTATTTTAGCATTTATATTTTTTAAATTTATTACACTGGCCACATGTTTCCTTTTCGAATCAAACTAAAAGACCTCGAGTACTGGACAGAGGACTCCCTCAAAGATATCCACAACGACCGGTCTTGCGCCACCCGCATCCGACTGATTCCCGCAATGATCAATACCTATCCACGCTGCGTCATCCGGTACGCCGGAGCCATTCTAGAACCCGTTGGCCCAATCCGGCATTGGTTCTACGAACAATGTCTTCAAACTACTTCCACATAGGTTTAGCAATTCTTAGTTACTTTGGTTCTTCTCTTTGAATCTCAGATTCAATCATGTAGTGAAACTCAGAGTATAGCCCTTCTTTGGGTAACTTTGTGAGCGACCACGTCTCAGTGCCGTAAGTCATCATTGGTAACTCATACTGGTCCAAGACTTTTGTATTGACAAACTTAGGTATTTTGGACGAGAAGATTCTGAAACTAAAATTGACAATATTAAAAAAATTAATTGCGAGTCGTCGGACATTTACTATCACTCAATTATCCCCCGATCGATATAATAAAATCATATAATACTGAAAAAAAAAACAATATATTATCTGCACTATAGTGTACAAGACTATTCTAATATTTATTTTAAATTTATTATTTTATATTATAACATAAATTTATTCAACATAAACATGCGAGCAAACCCCTGGACTAAGCGAATATTAAAACACAATTGTTTCAATCGAGACCCCATCAAATACTTATCCACACGTAGGCGTTTCCTACCTGTTAAAAAAGCAATCAAGAAAAAGAATCCCTTGATAATTACTACGAAAACAGAGTTGGCGATGGCAAAGCAAACGAAGTCGAGAGCTCACGATCGAGTCGGCAGTTTGATATTGTGACCTACATTCGAAAAAAAAACCTACATTATAGTATTTCATTTCGCGCTGGATAAATGTCAGTGTGCCAGGTTAAGTGGGGGCAACGTTTGTAACCGCCCCCAATAAATGGAAGTTTGTTAACAACATACACGATTTCTTATCAAAACTACATGCATGATTGTTATTTTACTAGAATGATATATAATATCCCATCTATCCATTCAACAGACAGATGCCCTCTGCTGGACATAGGTTTCCCCCAAATATAAGGGGGGAATTGCCATAATCGCCACGCTTGGCAGGCGTGTTGACGATCCGAATAGGTGTTTGTGGTACTCAGAAGACGCTGCTGCCCATCCTTTGGTGTATCCCTTAGTCGCCTTATACGACACCCACGTGAAAAAATGGTTCAATACTATTCTTAGCCGGCACCACACGTAACGGTGGTACTATTCTTAGCCGGCACCGCGCGGAATATATAGTCATTGCAAATTGTACAATAAATGTGTTTATTATTCTATTTTTTTTCGAACACTTTAATTATTGTACAAGATAAATAAAAGTTAAAAACAAACGAAACAACTTAAAAAAAAAGGTATAATGAAAATACTAACTGGCTTCGATCAGTATGACATCCGGCAATATTATCACGGAACGTAAAAAAAAAAACAATTATAAATTCTCAAACGTTTGTCTTAATTTATACCAAGACGCTCATAACGAGAACGTCCTTTGACACGAAGTGTTTTCTTTCGTTTTCAACGAATGTAGTCTTTTCATTTCTCTTGTGGTTTAATTAAAAACATTATACTCCATTATGTTAGTAAATAAAGTGTGTAATACTAATAATTCTTTATAACGTAAATGTTAATAACATAGACACTATTTAATAGATTTTGGTTTATCATACCTACTGTATCCTCATTATAATTAAATGATTTGCAATATTTGACTGTATATTATGTAATTGTGGTGTCATGTTACGTGATATAGTTTGGGTTTTGAGCGCAGGTGAGTTTTTTTTTTAAATAATGATACTGAGCGTGAATTCTGAGATTTCTCAGACACTACTTTGAAAGAAAACTTTAACAAACGGCCGCCATTTTATTCCATACGTCAAATTTGGCTGCATGGTCTAGTACTTTTGCTTTTCCAATCTAAAGGCCAATATAAATGAAACCAAGAGTTTTTGTCGGGATCTCGGTCTGTCATGTAGCAATTATTTTCTTTAATTAATTTAACTTGTGTATTTGACTCTATATTGACTCTATATCATGATATCTTGGTGGCATTTTGTGTGATGTAGTTTGGAGATTGTGTTCAAGTTAAGTTTATTGTAGAGAATAACGCCTAACATGTATTCTGAGATGCCGACAAAGCTTCATGGAAAGTTCGAGCAGGATAGGCCACCGTTTTGCTAGAGATTGATTACGCTGATACAAGACTGAAAATACATCTTTCTCACATGACACTGGCACAAAATTTGTGTAAACAGATTGCCATTAACTAAGAAGAAGAAGAAATGATACCAAAAAAGTCTGTGTATTATTTATCCCTATCATCCTTAAATTAATTGTATATTAATTTAACTATAACTATAAATATAACTAATTTGTCATTTAACAATTGTTAAAATCAAAATCAAAAAACTCTTTATTCAATTTGTGTCCTGAGAAGTCGCTTAAGAAGGTCAAAAAACTATCACCGGTTTGGAAAATAACCCAGTCGAGAATAGTCGGCAAGAATCTGGTTTTTATTTAAAAACCTTGTTTTTTTTTTTTGACGAGGGGAAATGCATTTACGCACTACCCTTATCTATTGTATTTGGAAGATCAAAGTCCCCCAAATACAATAGATAAGGGGGCACGGAGTGACGAGTTTTCGTGCCAGTGTAGGACTCACCCGGGCGAGAGTCGCCCGGAAATACCCACTAAAACCCCCCGGGGCCGTCCGCTGCATTTGGGATGGGGGCGACACGGGGTGGCTTTCGCAAGCACCGCGTCGCCCCCTGCAGCGAACCCACCCGGCCCGTCAGTGCAATGGCCCGGTGGGGATGGAGGAGAAAAATTCCCCTCCACCTCTTAGCCCGCCTCAGGAGAGGCATGACCTAATGGTCAGACATCCAGGGAGCGGGATGAGTTCCCGCCCCCCGTAAGAGGAAAAGGGAAGAATTGTAGAAAGCAGTGACGGGCAAAGAGAAAAATGGGGAAGAAACCCGCCACTGCTTTAAGGGAAGTAGGTCCCTCCCCTTCACTCGTCTTGTCTTAGTCGACAAGACATAGGAAGGAGAGGGATACCTGAAGAAGATGAAGGAAGACACAGAAACAAGAAAAGAAACACATAGAAGAGATACGGCACAAGCCCCCCAACACAAAAACCCCTCCATTACGGCACGCGCCACCAACACTACCACGGCACACGCCACCAACACACTCCCCCCCCCCCAGGGGGGGCACGCCTACATGCGGAAGAAGCTCCGCACGTAGCGTGCCCACCGCCCCCTGGGCCTCTTGCGCCTCCGAGGATCCGCCCCCGGATCCTCTTCACGGGCCCTCTCGGCCGCCTCCTTCTGCAACATAACTTGTTCGCAGAAGGAGGCAACCACCCCCCAGACCTCCTCGCTGCCGACCATGGCGCTGACAACGGTCGGCAGCGAGAGGTCCGGCCCCACCACACCATGTTGTAGAACCTAACACATAGGCCTAAAAAGTTTTTTTTGGTCTTGCTAAGCCTAAAACAAGGGACGGCTAATTTGTGATTACTTCTAGTATTCAAATTATTCCGTACGTTTGCTATATCAAATTTGTTTAAATTTTTACGGACGTACATTAAATTATCTAAGATGTATTGGGAGGGCAATGTTAATATATTATATTCCTTAAACTTATTCTTCAGTGATTCGCGAGGTCACAAACTGTAAATGGCTCGAACTGCACGTTTATATATTAAAAGTATGGTATCTATCTCAGCTGCTGTCCCCCACAGTTTAATTTGCCGTAAATTGTAACTCAATTGTGATTACTTTTTTCTATAGATACAAAAACTTCTACTTAAATCATATTTATACGGTTTCTTTTCATATACCGAATGCGGATGAAAACGTACTTTAAAATTATTCTACTAATAATAATGAAAACTCAACCATTAGAAATATAAATCTAAATAATTAAAGAGTAAATCGTGAGATGATTGGGTTTAGTTTCCTAACAAACGTATTGAGAGACTTCCCTACGGTTAACTTAATTTGTCAAAGTAAATATATGCGTTTACACATAAATTAAGGTTCACTGATTGACACATTTCAACGCTACAAATTGCTTTAAAAAATAAACAAATCGATTTAGGTTTGAAATGTAGACTAGTTAACTAAATATTATGATATTTATTTAAGTTTTTTTTTATCGCGTGTATTATCATTTTAAATGAACATCATTGTAATATTTATAGGTTATGTGATATTTAAAATGATATGCTTGTTTCAGAGGATATAAATCTGATAATTAGTAATTATGATTTCAGTGTTTATTATTTGAATGTAGCTTCTATATTGAGGGTGTTATTATAGCTTATTAGTAATAGTTGGTTCTCTACTTATTTCCCTCATTAAATGTTACACATTAAAAATTTAACATTAATAACTAGTGTTGCGCTTCTTCATATGTGCTGTTTACCTTTTTTTTCCTAGCTTTAACATGTTATAAAAATCGCAATAAAATGTCATCAAATAAAATCACATTTACATTTACTTCAAAACGCTACTAAACTAAAACTAGATTTAATTCCTTTTGTATGGAAAAAGCATGTAAATTCCTGTAAATTATTATTATTTAAATTGTAACTGAATGTTTTTGCACAAAAGTGTTATTTATTAAATACAGTATTATTATGTATAAAGAGGAGACGATACCGCTGATAACAATACAGGTAAGTTACATTTTTAAATTTAATAAAAATATATAATATAAATTATAATGAAATAATACAAAACTAAATAATAGTACCTAATTATAACTATTACCTAAAAAATTATAGGTAATTAATGCCGTCCATCTCGCCGCCAGATGTGTTTGCAGAAGGCTGGCCACATTGTCACGTTGGATGGCAATGCTTATACGCTGTGCCAAATATTGGCCAGCGCTCTGGTCTATTTAATAAAATAATCTGTATAAAGAACCTTAATAGAAAATGATACATGATAAATATTAAAAAATAATGTTATGAAAGAGGTTTTGATAAAGGTATTAATCAAGTAAAATTATTTATCGGAAGCCCCTAAATATAATAATAAATTAAAAAAAAAGAAAAAGTAATAAATAAAACGTAAAACTGTGTTAGTTTAAAGGCGCATCTGATACAAATTCTTGAGGTTTATTTTAAGTTGTACTTGATAAAAAAACTGCACTTTGTCTGATATTCAATAAAATACAATCGAACAACGATGATGATCGTTGACAAATAAGATTCTATCGACAGTCACTATCATCAAATCAGTTTATGTCTGCCACGCCTAAAGTAAATCAAAATCAAGCCTCTAGATACATAGATCTGGATATACACTTTCTGATTCCAGATACGAGACGCGCCCTAAACTGTCACTATGAAGAGATCTTCACAGGTTGATTGTGATCGCAATGTAGTTGGGTTCAATTTTTCAAACTTCGGTACTCCTTTTTAAATGCATATACAAAATTGTATTACAATTTATGTAACTTCAAGTCCCCAATGCGACTTCAAATGTCGAAAATGTAGATTAAATTGGCAACACTGGTTTAAAAAGAAAACGATAATCTTTCATCGGCTTAGTTTTGGGGTGGGTAGAAAAGTGAAAGGAAGTAAAAAATCGCTACGCATTTCTTCTGATATTAACCTTTCAGTCAATGAGCTTGAGCATCATAAAGGAAACCATAGCATTGTGGTAGGATATTTCCTAATAGCTGGGACCACCTTCAACTTTGAAAAGCTATCGCCATACACCAATATGTGTGTTTCGGCAGCATCGCTTGAGATCTAGTAATTTCATGCTTAGTGCGTTTACTATTCTGAACCACATCGTTACTTAACATAAGATGAGATTGTGGTCCAAGTGCTGACATTATACAGTATAAAAAAACAAACGTGTGCGTCTCAGGACGCTCGAAAGAAGTGATAATTTAACCTAATCTAAGTTGATGCCGACCGCTGCCGTATGCGTGAGAAAAAGGAAAGCCAGACAGACTGGCGCTGTAACGCGTTACCTAACGAAGCGGTATAACCTCCCACAAGAAGTTATCCCTTCAAAAATTTGAATTAGAAATAGGCGTAGTAGTTTTGCTAGAGATTTAAGACAGAGTTTTTCTTAAAACAGTATTTACATTATAAACGACTTAAAAAAGAAGGAGGTTATCAATTCCTCTGTATGTTTTTTTAATGTTTGTTACGGACAATATTCAAGCTAAGCATGCTATTCACTGATGCATTGCATGCTAATTGCACCATTTTATTGCATGTTTTTTTAATGTTCTTACAGAGAAATAAATAAATTACTATTAAAATTATATTCCCTCCACGAACTATATAAGCTTATGAATCAAATACAATTTATAGATATTATATTATATTATAAAATCTATATGTAAATATAATTTAAAAAAATTGAAAACAAAAGTGTTTCCAAGACATTTTATTAACGGCAATAAAGCTCATGATTAGCTACGAAGAGTTCTTTTTAAAGAGAATCAGTTGATAAACAACGGAGAAAAATATCTTTACCTAAATAAACTCTGCGTTATTTATGTATAGGTAAATAGTAATTTAATGCTGTTCTTTATAAATCAAATGAGAACGAATCGATTATTTTGACCATTTTCATTCCAAATATTCATAATAGTTTGAATCTTTATGACAAAAAAAGTCTAACAAGTTACCCGGAAAATTAGTAAAGCCGTACAAACTAGTACTGTTTTTTCTAAAAAAAATTTTTAAATAAAAATGCAAAGAATTATTGACATAAATATATCGTTACGGATAGTTTTTATTAAAAATTAAATAACCAAGTTAATTATATTCACGACTTAGTTATAATCTGGATTTTATTGATTATATCGCAGATAATTTTCTCACTATGCAAGTATATCAAAATATACGCTTACACTACAAATGAGTGTTTAGATATTAAAAATAGAGAACATATAATATATTTTATAAAGTCACTGATTAACAAGTCAAAGTGACTTAAATCGTATTACGCTTGATTGAATTAAGTTACGTTCGGAATTTGAATGGAAAACAATAAAACTTTCATCGGATCTCGTCCATTATGAAAGATAATACAGTTTTCATTAGCAATATTCCAGTTAGAGTTTTAATAAAAAATAATTGTGTGTTACTTTGCGAATTGTAAATTATATCGAAAAATATGAATTCATTTTAATAAATATGTCCAAATGAATTTTTACATTGTTATTTTTTAATCGCTTATTTATATATAGACGAGCTCTGTGCCCGCGGCTCTGCCCGCGTTTTGTATACTGTCGCTGGGTAATATCGTTCTTAAATGATCATTGGAAAATAATGTTTTGATGGTGCATTCCCTTGAATCGTATTTTGTTTACAATTTCATAAGTTTTAATTTTTTACACTGAAACCTAATTATTACATTTTCCTAAAAAAAATTTTGGTACTAAAAGAAAGCAAAAATATTACTCATAAATTCAGGCGCTTGCCAGTAAAATTGTGCATTTAATCGGATTTTATTCAAAATTTCACCAGTATTTATTTTTTGACGCGGAACCTTAATTGTCCCGTCAAAATCGGTCCAGCCATTATGGAGATCACGCGGAACAAACAGACATACAAAAAAAATTGTAAAATTGTATTTTTGGTATAGGTATCGTATACACATTCATGTGTATTTAGTACAAATTTCTACTTTGATATTCACTTCAATTTTATTTATTAAGTATAGATGAAGTTTATAAATCTGGATATTATTTCTTTATTTTACTTAATATGACAGATATTTGAATATAAAATACGACAAAACTTTAAGATTCAAGAAAGAAAATAAAGAAGGATAACAATATTATAAAGAGCTCCCTATTTCTTTAAAATAACCAATTGGCAAGCTCATTACGAAGTAGGTAACTGCACTCATTTTATTATACAACTACTGAAAAAGAAGAAAAAAAATGTAATTAGGACCGAAAGACCATTCAAAGTACTCAGCGCAAATTAGTTTTCGTAGGAAAAAATCACACAAGTGTAGAGAGATACCTACCTAATAAAAACGATGTCCGTCGCAATACTATAAATTTTACCGCAAATTACCCCGTCGAGCGAATACAACGGTTGTTTACGTAATAAATACAAAAAAAAAATACAATTACAGAGGTAGCTTTGGTGAAATGTACAACATAATATTGTCACTCCGTCCTAAACATTAATAAACAGAAGTAGTTGAGTAGTTAACCATGTACAAAACGTTATGTATCTGGTTGAGAAATTTATCTTTTTTTCATACACGTCAGGCCATACTTCTTAAGTCTATCCTTTTTAACATACGTCGTAACATAATAATCTTAATTAATAATGTTTCGTTGTTAATTAATTTTGTCATAGGTTTTTTGCGGGAATATTTGTTGAATGTTTCGTAATATAAGAATTGAATGAATTTTGTTTTTAATTATATTAATTATTAACTTGATATAATGGTTAGAGTATTTGTTTGTTTAGTAAGAAGGTAAGTAATGCACATTGAGATATTGTCTCATTCAGAAATAATAATTAATACGGACGCCCACTTAATTTTTGAATTATTAAAGTCATTTTAATAAAATCATTATTATACTTCCATAATCCATATTCTATACAAGTAATAAAACCGAAGTTTTGTCTGTAAATTATATTTTTTTTTAGAAATTTCATGTTATTTTAACTGTTATTCATCTCGACTCTGACATTGAAAAGGTTTTTGTCCATCTGACTGTGTGTATGTCCGTCCGTATTTAACTCGAAAAAGGCTTTACCAATTTAAAATTTGATAAAATTTTGTACACGGAAACTGTACCTCAAGGAGCTGTTGATAGGGTGTAGATAGATTTTCGAAATTATTTTTAAAATTCGTAAAATATCAATTGAGAAAAAATTTGTGCGGCCTTAATCCAATAATAGGCTACTGTTTCGATAACATTTTGTTTGCACAAAATATATGTTAATTAACGCTTGATAGTCTAATAAAAATGATCTTATTTTTTATATTATATTTATTGTATTATTTTTTGAAAACTTGTAAAAAATTAAATAAAATTTTGTGTACAGGAATCGTATGTCTTTCGGTAACATGTAGGCTATGAAAAACAAAACCAAATCGGGGCATCCCAATTGAATCAAGATAAAACACGTAGATGAAGTCACCGGTACGCGCTAGTATGTAATAAATGCTGAATAATTAACAGATTTCTTTCATTTCTAACAGGCAGAAGAAGGTACGACTAGGACATCAGAAGGTGAAGACAATGAAGGTAGCGAGGTTAACGCAGGCTCATCCAGGGTACTGTCTGCAGCCACATCCAGGGAAGACGATGATGACTCGAGCATTAATGCGAGCAGTGATAGCAAAAGTCCTGGCCAGAGGTTAGTATAACATATTCAAACATTTTTATAACATTATTATTTAAGAGTAAATATTTCCAAATACATTTATTAACATTAAAAAAGAATTATTACGTTATTATGTTTTGTATTTTTACAGCTTACTTATTTTTTTATTTTTAAATCTGCTAGTGGTAATATGTTATATATTAATAATATATTTAAAAATAAATACAAAACGACGAATATACGTATTAGATAATCATGTGAATACTCGTTTTGTGTTACTTTTTTGGAGTTAGGTATTGAACTTTCAGAGACATCGACCAATCGATCGATTAAATTTCATAGAATAAAATCTAAGGGATTGGTTCATGTTTTTATACACGATATAGGCTCAGTGCTTTGACCACAATGTCACTTGATGTTATGTGACGATGTGGTCCAGGATGGTAAATACACTAAGCCTAACTAATGGTTCTCAAGTGATGCTGCCGGAACACACCCTATTGGTATTTGGCGACAGGTTTTCAAACATGAATGTGGTAGCTACCACATATGCTATGGTTTCCTCATAATGTTTTCCTCCACCGAAAGCTCAGACAGGTTTTAGAGTTGGATCGGTGGGGTCGAAACCTCGTCTATTGACGCGGAAAACGGCCACACTATCCACTGCGCCACCATCGCTTCAAGTCTGTTATGTGATTTATTTATGTTAAAATAAAAATAACATTACTGATGTAAACGAATAACGTATCATATTCTTTTAATATACTATAATATGTAATATAAACTATTCTTAGAGTGTAAAAAAAATACATGTTTTTAAATTTAATTTGAAAAAAAAAATTTCGTTTCGTGCACTATTATACTAATTATATTTAAAATTATGTTCAAACTGATTTGGAATCTTCCAAATGTCTACTTAATACTGTAAGAACTTAAGTATAATAATACGTAGAATAAGTGTATAAAAATGATTGTCTGTCTATATGTATAGGATCGCTAAATTTCAACAGCATTCTACTGATCACCTTGAAAATGATACTGAGGTGGTTCTGCAGTAAGTAAACCAAGAACTTCTAAACGCAGAAATAATTTGTGAAGAGAATAAACATAGGACTTATATCAAAATCTAAATAACTCCGCTGAGTTGATTAGTTAAATAAAAAAAGTGTGTATGTATTTATGTACGCACGTAAAAAGTGATACTTCTTTGACGTAATAATAGAAGAGACTAAAACGTTGACAGCTAACTTCAGGGCATTGGTTTTTGACGGTGTGCGCGCGCATCGTATGTTGACTAGCTAACTTCAGGCTATCGTTTTTTCCTGACGGTTGCGCGCACACATCGTAATAATTTACTCTCATCATTTTTCCCTAACGCGTCAAAAGAAGTATAACTGCAATAACTTCTGAATATGTAACTACTATAAAATACAATTCAGTAAACATGGTTTTACAATTAATTTGAATAAAACAACAGTGAGAGACAGTCGCTCAGGATGGGCCTAATAAGAATTCACAAAGTTACTCAAAGAGCAGAGCCGTCATTACCTATAGAGCAGGGTGTGCAGCGCACACGGGCCCAATGTTTTAGGGGGCACCGAGCGACCCGAGCGACACCTACAAAGATGCGTCGCTCAGGGCGCCAACTCTCTCAATTACCCTGCACCCGTGTTATGGCCGACTCCGAGCGCGGTAATAGTTAAAATTGCTTCCCGACATCCGATCGATTGCATCCCAATTGTCGTTTGAAAATATAACTGTATGTATTCTATTTTGACCGCTCGCATACTAGAGAGCGTCAAGATATTGGATGCAGACTGACGCTTCAAGGGCTAGAACCGCCACTGTAAAAGAGCAATAGAGATGGCCATGATCGGAGTTTCACTGTCATATTGCATATTGACATATTGCTCGTAGAAGCGATGCCCGATATGGTCCATAGATTTTCAAATGAAGACGCAGCGTGGGCAGGCTTGGTAAAGGTACGACTTGGTAAAGGCCGCTGGAATACGATGGACATGGTCGACGGGAGACCGGTACTTATGGAGATCTTTGGGGGTGCCCTATGTCCAGCAGTGGACGTCTTTTAGCTACTATCAAGATGATGATGATAACAACAGTTTCTATTTACAGATAGATAAATGTAAAATGTATATGAACATTACACAATGATACATAATATTGGTTCATTGACTTCATATATAGAAATAATTTACAAACCATTCTCGCGTAAACCAATTGATTGTGATTTGGTTTAAGCAGCGAAATTATATTATTTTGTTATTCATATATTGTAATAAGGGAAGTATAAAGTAATGATTAATTGAATTTGCTACCATTGATTTATATACTTCTCATCGACTGGATATTATTTTACAATAATATGTTATAATAATAATTATTCTCATGTCCTGTTCACAAATAAATTGGAGTCAGTATAGTATGTTTTTTCTTTGATACGTCCCTATCAGCCGTTATCTATCATTTACTCCTTTATTTAATATTATTGACACTCCATCCATATCTTTTTTGGCGTTCCTCAACTTTTCTATCTATATTCATATCCATTACTATTTTATCCACATTCTTCTCGAAACATATGCACGACAAACAATTCCCCTTCAACTTTTCTACCTCTGGCGCCACTTTCAAACTCCCTTTAATACATTAAATCCTGACTTTATCCAATCTTGTGATACCACATGTATGACACACATCCATCTCAACATTCGGATCTCAGCTACATGCGATCATTTCTCATCCATCTTCTAATTAGCTAAGCATTCGGATCCATACAAGATGACAGATCATTTAATAGACTTACATATATATCCTGTCCTTTTTACAATAATATATAAGTAATGTTATATCTAAAGAGATTTTTTTCTATGATTTACAAACTATACCCGTTACTTCTCTCGTGTTTATTCTATTCATTATACTGTATCTCTTGAATACAGTTTAAGTTGAAAATATGAAAAAAGAATGCGCTTATATAATTTGTTTCACATTTTATACATAATGTAATAAAATCTATTCCAATTAAAATATACATAAGTTAGAATAAGTATAACATTTGCCTACAATCTCGCCTAATTTTAAGTTACGACATAATTGAAATCACTAAGCCTAGTAGTTAATTGACGGGTAAAGTGAGGTTACTTTTTTTTCTAAATTACAATTTAATTTCTTTACGGTTAATTAAACCAGAAATTCTTGTATCTCGAGAAGATTTCGGGTTATATTATAGTGGCTTGGCAACATATTTTCAAACTTGTTGGTCGTATTTTATATGCTTTTATCTATACTATACTAATAATATGTATACTAATAAATGTATTCGAAGTGTCTGTTTGTAATGTCAAAATATTTTTTTTTACTAAATACATATGAATATACATACGAAACCTACAACAAAAGTACAATTTAAAAAAAAAAACTTTCTTTTTGTCGAGGTAATCTCCGGAACGGTTGAACCGAATTTGAGTACCGCGTAAAAAAATTAATTTGATTGAATTAAGAACATATAAAACGCGGGCGCAGTCGCTTGCACACAGCTAGTATCATAATATTTTCTTTCACCGAAATTAGTCCGCCATTACTACTATTACTCCGTCATTGATAAAAAACATTCCTTAATGTGTCGAGTACCCATAAAAATGAAACAATAGAAAGACAATAGGAAAAAATGGAAAGCTGGCGTAAACGCCAGGAAGGCGTTGAAGGGGTTAATATAATTATATAGAATAAATTATTGGAAGCTATAAAAGGCGTAAACGTGATTCCTTTCATTTCCTCGATCTTTAATTCAAATCATGTCCGCTCTGTATGCGATACTGGAATCGCTACATCTATCTAACTGTATGTATCTTTTCCGATATTAGAAGAAGTGATATATGAGTCAATTTCGAAGATTCTTTATAAGCATTTTGAAGCAAATTATGTCATATCTTATTTTGGTTATAACCAATTTTCTTTAGTAGTTATTTATCAATCATCAAACTTATCATATCAAATCATTATCAAACTTGTCATATCATATCAAATGCATCATAACACAGCCATAACTATTTGAAATAGTTATTTCACTAAAAGCATGAGATATAGTTGAAATTATAAAGATACAGAAATGTATAAAACGTCGAGGAAAGCAGGTTCGAATCAATCTATCCAACTCTGCAATGAGTCTGAGCTTTTGGCGAAGTAAAACATCGTGAGGATCCCATAGCATGATGGCAGAGCTTTTTAAAAGCTCAAAAGCACAACCCTCAAGTTTGAAAACATGCCGCTAAAGACCAATACGTGTGTTCCAGCAGAATTAATTTTGACTCAGTATCTTTAGTGTTTTCTTCCTGGATAACATCGTCGCTTAACATCAGGTGAGATTGTGGTCAAAACATTGAAACTATACAGTATACAACACATACAATTGTAGTTCCTCATTTTAAGAATAATTTCGAATCAAGGAAGATGAATTTAAATTCTATAAATACTATATAAGTAACTTTTTATATTTATTTATTTTACACTTTTTACACACACGAGAGTACAATTGTGGACTTAATGCCTTAGATATTTTTAACCTGTCAACTTTAGGGTTTTGAAAAGATTAAAATGGGTATGATGCAAAATGTATAACTAAATATTAGAACATGTATATTTATGTAAGATAATCTATGGATACGATACATAAAATTATATATCACATATTTAAATACACATATACAATATTATAATTATATATATATAAACATAAATACATTAACATATATAATAAGACATATTACCTATCTATACGAATAAATAAAATTTAAGTGTCTGTTTGTAATGTCTACAATGACAATTTTAACTAAATTCATATATACTCGTATGTATATAGATAACCTATACCAATAATACATTTTTTTTAAATTTTATCTGTCTGTCTGTTTGTTTCGACTGATCTTCGAAACGGTTGGACGGATTTTGAAGGGACTTTTTTGGTAGATAGCTGAAGTTACTTAATAGTACCCTAAGTTACTCCGCGTAACTTAGTGTACTGTTAATTTTAGAAAATAATTAGGGTTCCGTAAAAAAAACACACAATAATGAATATATAAAACGCGGGCACAGCCGTGGGGACACAGCTAGTTTATAATAAATTGTTACATATAATATTAAAGCGATGATTCTACCAAGAAATTAATATATTTGTTATACATACCAGTGCAACGTTACTCTAAAATGTATAACGTTATTAATTGAATAAACTTGACTGTTGTTATATATATCACGTAACATCTGAATTAATGGCACCTTCATAAATCTATATGACGTCCTTATAAGAAGGGTTGTCATATATTGTACTAACGAGACATTTTAGAAGTGACGGACGTAAATTGAGCAATCGTTAGTCTAAGGTAAGCCGGACATATACTGTCAATGCCACCAGACACCCCCATAATCCGAGAATAAAACAATCGATACGTGCCGGCCCGTGTTAGAAATACGCCGGTAGCCGATCGTGGCCCCTACCATGGCTTTCAGTTAATTGAAGAAGTTTAAATTCTTTATCTCACGTGTGAATATTATTGTCATAAACATCTCCTTACCCCATCCCATTTTTATTTGAGTCGCCACAACGTGTCTTCCCTTCCATTCCTCTTATTTACAGTCATCTCCGCATCTCCCTTTCTAAATATATGATCTTTCACTTAATCTATCGATTTTTTCTTTGGTCTTCCCCTTCACCTATAACCATCCACATTCATACCCAATACCTTTCTCACAACATAATCTTCTTCTTTACCCATCAAATGGTCATATCATGACAGACGACTGGTCCTTAACTTCTATAGTACTGGTGCAACTTTTAAACTTTCTCTATCATGCTTATTCCTAATCCTGTCCATTCTTGTTACCTCACACATCCATCTCAATATTCGCATCTCGGCTGCATGCAGGCTTTTTTTGTCAGTTACCTCTATGGCCAATATTCTGATCCATACAAGACGACAGGCCTGACCATATCATGGTCTTGTAAATTTTCCCTTAGTAAACCACTAAATATTAATCTGTTGAATTACCTATCTTTCTTATTATATACTGTCACGGCAATTGCACTGCACTTCATCTGAAGAAGAATCTGATCAAGAACGATAACAACTGTTGACAGTATTATGTTGGCTTCCCCCGAATAAGGTTTCTGGATATATACTTGGTGATCACGGAACAAGTCGTGCATTAACATATCATTATGACGGGTTATCGATAGGTGTACGGTGGAATGGAGATCCAGTTGGGATTCTTTCAAAATGCACTATATCACTTCGAGTGCATATAGTATAAATTTCGAAATCATTGTTAACGTTTCTATAAGCAGCATATTATATGTTATTTTTGTTTAATGAATAAAAAATGGATAATGGGTTTTTTTACACGATGTAGGCTAAGTGCTTCGACCATAATCTCACCTGACATTAAGTGACGATGTGGTTCAAGATGGTAAACACACTAAACTTAGTTACCGGTTCTCAAATGATACTGCCGGAACACACCTATTGGTATTGCTATTGGATGGAGGATAAATGTATCCTTTGTAGCATAAAAGCGAAAATTGTGGTTTAAATATGAAATATACATTGTTAAGGCGGCTGAATATTATTTAACGGTTTCTATTGTACAAAAAATTTGCAACTAATGCATTTTATTTCCTAAATAGTTAAAGGTTCATTTACATATCTAAAAAACCATGCTTAGGGACGTTTTTTTGTTTGCTTTATTTACTTTTATTCTTATAATTTGTTAAATATAATACTGAATATTACAAAATATTTACAGAAATTTGGTCAGTGAATAGCTTTTTGATTCAAATAAGGATCACCTAAATCTAATCTATGGTTTGCAAATTATAAATCCACTTACTGAGAGACGGACAAAAATATTGCTTTTTGCAAAATGTAAGACTTAAATATATCATGTATTTTGAAATCTTTAATTATTTATGTATTGGTTAAACTCTCAATTAATATTAAAATCAATTAGTGAAATAAAATATCATAACTTCTATCTAATTGTTAGCAAGTGGAAATTAATTTTGTATATATCTTTAGAATTTGTTAGATACCACCTAAAGCATTCTTCTAATAAACCTCTTAGTTTATTTGTCAACTTTTTTATACGGTCTACAGTCTTATTGTGCAAATAACAGTTTATTTCTTTCTTTTTATCCCTTTTAATACTGTCTTTTTGAAGTTGGAATTGAAATTGGATCCGATAAATGAAACAAATATAAAACTTGGGATTTCGGTGTCTCATATTTAATATGTGCCTCTTAGATGACTTCTTGCTAATTGTGGTAGAGGGAAACAAACCTGTAACAAAGCTAGTGAGTAATTAACTACTAAGTAAACATCCCAACAATCATTAATTAAAGCAATGTCCAACGTAAATTAATCTAAATCAAGGTTGTTATCTATCTGGCTTTACTCGGACTTAACTGAAGGGAACTTGCGACCAACAGTTGCAATTACATTATTCAATCCAAATTCTTGAAATAATTTCCTTGAACAAATTTTTTTTTTTATTACCTGTAACTTTCAAAGGGTTTATAATATTTTATTTTAAAAATTATATTTAGCTTTTAGTATTATGTAGGTACATTATTTTTTATGTAATGCTAGATCGGAGCATTATACCAAGAATTTTATTGAAAAAACCCACCAGAATGACTCACTCTGTTGTATAATATTTCGAGATCAGAGAACCTAGTACGAGCTTCAAGAGTTCAAATTAGATGAAATAATTTTTGTTTTTATTTCTTAAAAATTCTAATCATACAGAGGAAATCAAGATTCCTTCGACCGTATGGAAAAATGTTTGCAACTCTCTTAACTCAAGTTACATTTATCTAATTAGTTGATTACTAATGGACTTGTTCATTTATTCGACCGTTAGTTAAATAAAATTTGTAACAGATAAAGTCCTAAACCTCTTATTTAATTCAGCGCGAAACCTGTTTCAAATTTTTCCAGATGACTGTATATTGTACGGTACGTTTTATATAATCATTAGGTGACAATACATTTCTTGAAGCGTTAATGGCTCATTTGCCAGTTTGTTTCTGTTCTATAATAAATCGGAGTTTTGGTGAAGGAAAACATCGGGATTGAAAGTGAATGTATGGTAGTAGGATATTTTTAATTGCTACCTGGTTAGTTATCATTAACAAGTTTGAAAATATATTATCAAACACCTCTAGATTTAGTGTGTTTAGCGTAGTCAAATTGCTGAGCATCTATACAGTATAATAAAAGAGTCTCAAACTTTTGACTACTTCAATTTGATATTCTTTAAGTTTCTGATTAGTTTTTTTTCAAATGAGGTTGTCATGTTGAATTAAATATTCATTAATATTTTTTTTAACTTGTTTACTTTTAATGTTTTGACTGCATATTTAATACGTTACTATTTAAATATGATAAATTTTAGCGATTACTTGAATTTACATTATGCTGTATTTTGCATAATATCTTTCTTACACTATCCTTCTAACGATTGATGTCCAGTTTCTAGACCGTGAATTAATTTAATCTTACCTCGATCAGTGTCAAATTTAATTAACAATTTGTACCGTGTCATCGTGCTAAAGATTTGCTTTAATATAGGTGGGTGTCTTGTTCAAGTATAAATTAATCTAAACCCTTCATAAAGTAATATTAATCTATCGTAGTTACGTTTACAGCCAGTTGGGGACAATGGTAGGGCCGTTCTTGAATATATGAATTATTTCATTCCGAAGACAATTGGACGAGCTTCTTGATTTTAAAATGTTATTGTATTTTTTTGATTGCACAAAATTAAACATTGCAATTTATCTACATTTTAATGTCACTTTATACTAACTACCTCTAGCAATTTTAATCGTATGTAATTATTCTATTGTCACAGCCTTATCATTAGAATAAAATATAATAACCTGTAATTTTCTCAGATTTACTGTTCATGAATCAATTACTTTAGTGTTGTATTCATAAATAAAATTTAACTTACGTGAAACGATATCTCGATGTCATTTTTCGTCCATTGATCTAATTGGTTGATTTACAGCTAACGTTAATTAACTAGAGTTAAACTTCTGAGATACGTGAGTACAAATCTCAATTTATTTAATGATCCTTTTAAATGTAATTGGTTCTATTTATTTGGCTAATGAAAAAATAACGCGTTATGAGACTAGTTATTAAAAAAAATGTAATCGTACTTTGTTATAATTAGCAAAATTTATTGGTAAAATCATACTACATGTATATTATTCTTACATTAAAACAATTTAATGATGAAAAAGTTATTTTTAAGAATATTATTTAAGGGTAAACAGTATTGGGTGTCTACAAAGAGCGCAATAACTTATTGTATCAACTTGGCGATTAAGTCCGGCTGTGGTTGATTAGACATAAGTTAATTTGTGTTAACCCTAGTTTAAACTATTAAGCTCTGTTTTTCTATTAATTATTTAAAATTTATTATTATTTATTTATAAGAGAAATATTTTCCTAACCTGTCTAGGTTATTGAGCAAGTTGACACCATTCACGCCAAGCGCGAGACCAGACGATATGTAAGTAGGCAGAGAATATAGCATCCGAACGCTTTGGATTAGCTTCGTCCCTAGCAATGAGCACGATCCGATACCGAAGCGCTGATTACGTATATTTATATCCGATAGCGACCGTTGTGGCTATTAAGTGACATACGACATCGCTATTATTTAAACTTAGAACAAAGTTTATTTTTAATTATGTGATATGAAGGCTATGTATTGTGACTTCATAGCCATTCATTTTGCAAGAATCAAACGATACGTAAATGGTGTCCCAACACACAAAAATTGATGTGCATAATGCCATATAGTGTTCGTTTCAAAATTAGAATTCACGACCCTGCACAGCTGGACCACTAGCCGGTCACTTGTTATGCAAAAGTTAATATCGATTCACAGTAATTTGATTATATACAGAAGTGTTATTATTGTACTGTAATGTCCGTGAACGAGATTAGTGACAACGTTGACTTATTTATATTATGCATGTTCTACTTTTGTGGAGTCTCGCTAATAATGTTTTGTATCGAGGGGCCGTGGGTTTCGACTTGTACAGAGCAGGGATATTGCAGATATAGGTTTTTTTACATCTGTGGATATAGATGCAGATTTTTGGAGGCTTGTATTCGTGGATGCGAATGCGGATCTTAGCACTTTTAGGAAAATTTATAAGAAATATGAACACATATGGAAAATGTAGAAATAGGATAAAATATATTTTCATATTCTTCTTTTAATGACATTGTTTGTCTCCGTATAATTTTTACTTTGCACGACCTGTATTAATATACTTATCTGCAATCGCATCATCATTCGTATCAATTGTTGCGAATGCGGATGTAGATCTCCAAATTTATGCGGGAGGCAATATTTTCAACATCCCTAGGACAGGTTAACAATATAAACCATATTTTAATCATGATAAGATGGCATCCATAAATTTCATTATACATTAAGGGCTAGAGAGGGGGTTGATGAAGTGTGTCATTGTGTGACAACGAGTGGTGTAGTCATAAGTTTTGGGACATCACATTTCAAAATCGATATCTCTGTATTTAAAAATAAGCGAAAATAACTTTAAAACGATTATATTACCTGGTCATCATGTATGATCAAAATTATTTCTAGATATAACATAGCAAAATATATGACGCCATACGCCAAAAAATCATTAAATTCGTATGATGTAATTTGTAGATGGTTTCTCCCTTAAATAAGACAAAAATTTTAAAATGACTCGTGCGAGATCGAAACCCATGGTAGGGGCCACCGCTACATACACACTACACGACACAACTGCCTCAGTGTAACACGGTACATCCCTTTATAGGCGACCGATCATTGCATCGAGCTCGTCAAGCTCTCGGAAGTCCATGCAGGACTCTGAGAGACCAGGATCTGACTCTGAGAAACGCGGCCATAAATGGAGGCACGTACAGGCTGTCATGGCATACTACCAGGCTCTAAGGAAAATAAAAAGGTTCGATTTAAAAAACGGACGTTAATGTTCCGCATCGATGTCAATATGTTATTATTGTATTATGATTGTTTATGATTTCCCACTAATGTGCTGCTACCTTCGTCTCTTAGGTACCTAATAAATATACTTCGGGAATGAATGAATACTACTTCTTTACTCACTGGATTTTGTGTGTTGTTTTTATTGTGAATATTGTGTCTTTACCTAGTTCACCTTTGGACATTTCTATTTTCCTACTATTATTATTACTTGGGAGATCTAAATTTTTTGTGTGTTATTATTATTAATTGTATTTTTAATGGTTTTATTATATAATAATTATACTCTATTACAAAAACTTCTTCAAATAGATGCAAAATTTAGTATTAGTTAACTCTAGACGATTAATAGATTTCTCTACTCACTGGATATATCCATCACTCTACAAAACTAATATGTATATTGTGAATTTATTTTTTATTTTTTTTTTATAGTGTTAACTTGCCATGCCGCATGACCGATCTAGGTAGATTTGTTTGTTTTGCACGTTTCGAAGTTTATAATATTTGGTTTTTTTGTACACACAATATGAAGTGCACTCAAGTTTTAATCGAACATAAAACCGTTAGATCTTTTTGAATATAGACTAAATCGAGTTAAATATCATCCAGTCAAATTAAATACGGTAACTTTCTGAAACTATGGCCACTTATGCTTACGAATTCCCCGACTATTTACCGCTTTCAAAGTTGCATTAAAATTTTAACTGTAATATTGAAGACACAAGATTCCCTTTCGTTTGTATTACGACGAATTTTATATACTAATATTTAGTGGGTGACTGATGCAGAACAAAATCAAATCAGAGATGGATGAAGCTACGAACGACGGTGCAATTGAGTTCGGCGATACAGAAAAAACCGCCATTGAAGAGAGAGGATTCGTTTCTGAAGCGATTCTCGACACGTCAAACTCCGGCGACGCAAGAAACTGTAAGTTCGATTTATGATACTCCTTAACTTTAGAAATCGTCTATTAAAGGCGTGACGTGTTGGATAACTTTCATTTTGGAGCATTATATGAACAATGGTGATGTTTGGAAATGACACCTTTCTCTGTGCTTCTACCAGAAAAAACACAGATTGAGTGTCTGGCCTGCTCTACCTAACTAGGTCGTTTTCTGAACTGATGGTAGTATTCTAACGTAATAAACGCCTTATCAGGGCCTAAATTGAATAAAGTTTTTATTTTTATTTTGATATTTTCAAAACTTTTTTGAAGCCTCGAGTGATCAAATGGACGACCGTTTAATAATAATGTCACACCCGCTGGTAACTGAAAATTCTGACACGACACGATAAAATATTTTATGCATCGCAGCACGCGTTCAGTTGTTTCCTTGTTCCTAGCTCCGATGCTTAATTCAAACAGAACTGACTGGGTCGATCCACGCCCCCCTTATATATTGAAACAAAGGGTTTCGAGAACGACCGAGAGACTTCAAAGGTCAATGTACGTCAATGTATGTCAATGTGGTCAATTTGTATCGATTGTGTTTTTAAAATGAAGTAATTTGTCTCTTTGTTCTTTTTTATCCTTTTTCATAAGGCATTACAGCAATAATTAAGTAGTGGTATTGTATAAAAATCTATCAAAGACCTATACATGATATAATAGGTGGTTGGTGTGGGTGTGTGGTTGGTGTTGGTGGTGGTTGTTTGTGGGTTTTGGTTTTGTTTTTGTGGTTTTGGTGGGTTGTTTGGTTTGGCACCTGGTCTAATTAACTTACTACACTATTTTCTGTATAAATTAAGATTAAGAACTATATATGTTATCCTATTAAAATCAGTGTCATGTGCCGTCAGAAATTATAAATCAAAAATTGTCGAGGTTCGACCACATCATTCTAGTATTGTTTGAATTAAAATTATACATATTTCTAAATTCCTTTGTCCAATCTCTTCAATTTTATATCTGTGGAATTGACAAAACACACATAAATAAACGGTCATTTTCATTATCATATTGAAAAAAGAAAATTCTTAGAATTTAGTAGTATTACAAAGATTCAAACTTTTCAGACAGCACATATGGTCCAGGGTTTATATTATTGTGTTTTTCCAATCGTATCGAAAAATCTTATAAGTCTCGACAGTTTAAGAGAAATATAAATTACTTTGAATTGAATTTAAGAACTTGCATGAACGACTTGCAGTTCACGTTAAAGTAAACAAAATGGAATTCGTTAAAACTTAGACGAAAATCGTTGCCTTTCTTAACTCCAGTGTTATGAAAACAGATCTAGTTTATCCCGCATTCAGCTTAAATTGAAGAACAGAATGTAAATCAATATATGTACTACACTTAAATT
This sequence comes from Samia ricini, assembly GCA_014132275.2. Taxonomy (NCBI): domain Eukaryota; kingdom Metazoa; phylum Arthropoda; class Insecta; order Lepidoptera; family Saturniidae; genus Samia; species Samia ricini. The sequence goes on from AP028168.1 coordinate 19,605,215, forward strand.
GGTTTTTAACTTATTGTTGTTTTGACTACTTTCACTTTACGCTATAGCGTTTAGGCTATTGATTTTACGGTCATAGGTGGCCAAAACCCAATTTAGTCTTCTAAAGTAATTTTCTTAAAAACTCATGAAGTATTTATTTATTTTAACGTAATTTGTATTTTTTTTAATAAAGATGCAATGTTTAATATTTTTAATGCTACATACTCAGCGCTTTCATCTTACTTGATGTTAAGTAACGATGTGGTACAGGACAGTAAGCACACTAAGCCTATAGATACTGACTTTCAAGTGATGCTGCCATATACACCTATTGGTGGTTGGTAATAGACTTTGATATTTGAGGGTAATAGTTGCCAGGGCGCGCGCATTATTAGGAGATACCTGCCTCCATTCTATGGCTTCCTCGCAATGTTTTCCTTCATCGAAAGCTTGATACGTGTTTGAAAGTTGGTTAAGTGGGGTCAGCGACGCGGTATCCGAACGCAACACTATCATAGCTTCTGTAAATATTTTTGCAAATAAATGTGCCAAATTCCTTTTCTTTCATTAATAGGTAGAAGACACTGGTTCTGAAGGTGCTACCGGCGAACACAGAACGACAAGCCGGCAACGGCGGAGGAAAGTCAGAGCTCCACGTACAGTTGTCAACCCAGACGAGAATTTCTACTTCTACTGGCTCTGGCTAATTACCGTTTGCGTCCTCTATAATCTATGGACCTTAATAGTCAGGCAAAGCTTCCCAGAGTTACAGGTAAGTTAATTAAAATAGTTTTTTTGAAGTGGAAACTTTTTTAGCGGTGTTGAGCGATTCTCGGTAGGGTAAAACCTGATAGATTCGCATTACCAATGCTTTTCTATCAGCCGTCAATATTCTGTAATATGTCAAGTATAAGATGACGTTAAGTGCTAACGCTCAAAGATTAATCTTGAAATTTACACTTACGAAGTCTACCGTATGTTTTAATTATAAATAAACTATATGAAAATTTACGTAATTATTGCTCGGAGCGCCAACAGATGCAAAAACCAGACAAATGTTACATGTCATGTTCATTAAAATTATGAAATTTTAATGAACAAATCATGAAATTTAAACATTAATAAAACAACTTTTCGAGAGTTTCCAGTTTTCGCTTCTGCCGGCGGTCTCCATGGCTGCTTAGTTTTTTCTCTACCCTTAATTTATAGCAAATTACTGACTGGACAGACTTTTGTCCGCACGATGAATAATTATATAGTCTGTTATTTGTTTATATTCACGATCCCCTTGTAGATAGTTTACAAAAAAAATTACCTTACTTTGACGTGTATTCTATTTATTTAAAAATCATAAATATAGATAATAAAGTAGAGTTAGCTAAAACTTCATTAATGTGATCTATTGATGTCCATACCTTAATGAAATAAGGCTCTAGTTAAGGTAAAATCCCCTAATTCTGCTAATAATTCTACATAATGATTCACGCCTATAATAAAAATAAAAATATTATGTCACAAGCGTTTTTATATTCTCTGGAATTTATGTTGAACAAAGTTTTTGGTTCTTTATTATGTCTCGATGGTAAATATAGCGTCCTATTTTCAATACATTTCCGTCTATTATTCATTGACGAAAGTAAAATTCTAAGGACTGAAAATGTTATTGTTTTGAAATTAGATTTAATTTCGACGCTTTCACAATACGATGAACACTTTATTCACAGATCTAGCAGGAATTTCTTTGTTTGTAAAAGCAAACATGTATTTTTGACAATTGGTATTTTTTAATATCAATTTAATGTGAAAATATATGCTTTTAACGAAATGCTTAGCTAGTTACATAATTTTAATGTGAATTAAAAATAATTCATAAAATACTATTTCAAATAAGGAATTATACGATCGACCTTCTTTCATAACTTTAGAACGAAATCTACATTATCCTATGTAAAACATATTTCTCTAAACCACGGAAAATTTCGTATACCAACGCAGAACTATTTACTTCTTATTTACTTATTTACGGAGGTACTTTCCTATTTACGTTTGATCGTACAAAAGTTTGTTAGATTTTACTTTACTGGTAAAAGTAAAAAGCAACGAATAATCCGCCAAGTTTAGACGTTTCTATCAGTAAGTAAAAATCTATTATTTAATTGTGAACTTACTCTCGAACTACGTAATTGAATAGTTTCCAATAAAATCAATTCCGCACCTCACTAAGTGAACGCCAGAGAGAATATAGACAAAGTGAGGTTCCGAGGCGTCTCTTCAATACAATAAAGTGATTATTCCTTTCGCTCGATATCTACCTATTCGTACATTTAAATTCTTAACGAAACAACATAACGTCGCTCCTGTCGTTTTCAGCTACTGGATGTTTATTATTTTACTTCGCTCCCTCCCTGTATCGAGAACGATTTTACTTTTAAATTCAACGTGAAAATGCATTTCGCTGTGGGATACTAAAAAAACCATTGACTCGTCGTGGAAGATTTCCGTTTCTGTTTTATAAATGATGTGTTGTCTTTTGTAGATTGTTTTATATATTTTTGTTTTATGTATATAAAACATAGTCGGGTCCCTCATACCGTTTATAACTCAAGAACGACTGGATCGACTTTTATGATCTTCGATTTGTTGGTTTTGTCGTCATCAAAGTTAAATCTCTCCATACAAACTGTATTTATAAATGGATTTTTTCATACAGTTTGTATGGAACGACTTTTTGATGAACGGATTGACTAACGTACCAATGGATAACCTGCCTCAATGGCGCAGTTGCATTACGGCACGACTGTCGTTCTAAGGTCTCAGGTTCGATCCCCGGGTCGGGTCAAGTGATATTGAATTTTTCTACACAGTGTCATCCCGGAGTCTGGATTTCGTGCCCGATATGGCGACGGGCTCACTGTCACATCTGAGACGGAACTAAGTTCGGCGAAATATGAGTGGTGTAGTTCGCTATTTCACCTCTGTCTAACCCTTTGGGGAAAACAGGCGTGAACTTATGTTATGTTATGATTGACTAATTAAGCTAATAATACAATATTTATTTATTCTGAGGCGATACGAAGTTATACAAGCTAGTTTGATTATGAATAATTAAATGTATTTTAAACTGGATGCAAGCCACAGGATGCTGGTGTTCCAAGACTAATTGTTGTGAAGTTCCTTGAGACAGATTTATTTTCAGTTATATTTTTAAAAGGTAATGGTGATCATCAAATACTTAAAAAATTAGCAGTGAATTTAAACAGAACTATAAATAAGGGATGTCCTTATTATGTCCTACGACAAGAAATATACGACTAAGTCTCGTAGTTTTATAAATTAGGCCATTTTATAATATTCTCCAACTGTTACAACTCAAAGCCGATAATTGTTTGTTGACTTCAAATAAATATTCGCTTCGTTCTCGAAAGGTTACCGGAACCCTTTTCATGTTCAATTAGTTCGCCTCTCAATAAACTTGGCACAATTACACAGTCCTAGATGTTCCCAGTACTGATTGCATATTCATCATTGCTTATTCATAAATAATAAATTATTAATGCTCCGTGTTTTATTGAGAAAAATAATTTTATAAAAGAGGTAATTTTTCTACTGTTTCTACTTAGTTTATTATCATACATACATACATCAGAGTTCCGTGAAAGCATACCTTTTTCTCGTTCAGTAACCTTTATTAAGAAATAATACACATACGTAAATGTTCACTCGCTTTCCTAAAGATTTTACAGATATTTTAATTTAATATCGCAAACATATCCAACGCAAATTTTACAAAGTTCCACAGACGCAAAGATCCTAATTGTCAAAACAGTGCTGACTATATAATACTCGTTTTAAGCACTTTAAACTGACATCGCTAAAAAAGCTACGAAAAATCTTCGATCTTATTATTCTATATATCTTATTATTATATATCTTAATATATATATTAGATCTTATATGTATATCCTAGCGTTTATATAGCGATAACGCAAGAATTCAAAATCATAAAATTTTCTTAAATACAACACAAAACTAACATCTGTTCGCCTCTCTATCGTCTCAAAGAATTATATAACGTAGTAGATCTAATTTATGCCTTATTTCCCTTTTAGGACTATTGCAAATTAATATGTTTTGTACATATCTGTAAAGATACATTATACAATTATATATTTTTAATGTATAAAATTTATGTGTAAAATTTTGTAAATGTGTCGTTGATGTGTCAATAAATAAATATCCTATTCTAATTTTGTTTAATATTTCCATTTGATACGGTTTCTCGAATTTAATCTTTATAAATGTTTGAGAAGTTAATTTATAAAAAAAAAAAAACATGTGCAGGGACGAAACTGCCCGAGTTTTTATCTGTTCTTTGTAACAACAAGAGATGCCTTTTCAAACAGCCAGCAGAACTTATATGAAATACATGTTTCATGTTTCATCTTTAATGATTATAAATCTTCGGTTTATAAATTGAAGATTTTTTTTTTCGTAAATTTATCTGGTTACTTTGATTTAGTAGAATTTATGAGAACACACAAAATATGATAAAATAATTTAGTATTGGTCTCTCAAGAATTTTAGGCCTGAAAGAGAATCAGTTAACATTATTTATCCATAACAAAAATCGTTACAATAAAATAAAGAATGTTTTTCCCTGCTACAAAATGTCGATACGGTAAAAAATAGAACCTATATAAAATTAAAACCATATTTTAACCATAATTAAAAATTCATCATGTTGTCGAAGTATTTCATCAAGATAGATAAAAGTATAATAATAAGAGATAAAATATGTAAAAATAAAAGAGTTTTATTGAGATAAAAAAGAAAACAAAAAAAATTACAAAAGATATTTCAACAAACACAACATTACAAATTTAAATAACATTTATAAAATATAGATGTTCAATGGTGATGGTGTTTTCGGTACGATGTGGTGAGTGCTGTGCTTGACCGGGGCGTGGAAACTGTGGAAAAACATTTGTTATTTATAACTTAGAAGGTTAAAAGTTCAAAGTATTAGGAGCTCATTAAATAACAGCAAATGGTCTCTCATATGAGATAATTAATTGATATAGATATCAGAAGTTGTGACAAAAATATGCTAATCGATTCCATGTTTTCCTAGTACTAATTAATTACGCAAATTATAATTATTTCTCGTTTTTATAGAATAATCAATTATTAGGTCATATGATAAATAAATTATTGACCTAAACTGAATATATAATAAAGCCTTTTTACAAGTGAAAATTAAATAATTTTCCGTCGATAATGGCATATAATCATACAGTCAAAAAGGTATTTATTTTTACCCGGTGTATGCTCAATACTTTGACCACAATCACACCTGATGTTAAGTGACGGTGTGAACCAGGATGGTAAACACACTAAGCCTACAGGTACTGGCTCTCAAGTGATGCTCCCGGAACACACCTATTGGTATTTGGCGACAGGTTTTCCAACTTGAGGGTGGTAGCTACCCAGCCGGTGATCATTAGAAAATGGCCTACCACCAAGCTATGGTTTCTTCACGATGTTTTCCTTCACCGAAAGCTCAGGCCGATTTTAGATTCAGATAGGTGGGAATCGAACCCGCGCCATTGACGCGGAATCCGGCCGTATTACCCGCTATGCCATCATCGCTTCAAGCTTATAAGATTCTCCTATTCTCGAGAATGGCTTCTTAAATAGTCTTATTGTATACTTGAACGTATTCCTTTATGTAATTGAATTACAAAGTCAAAAGAGAACTTACCCGGAATGCTTATCAGCATGATAGGGTACGTGTCTGAGGGTGCCGTCAGGGTCGTGAAGCTCGTAAAAGCCTTTCACGGCATCATGTTCGCGGTGCTCGTGTTGGCTCTTGTAATCGTGGGTATGCGGGTCCTTTATCTTGTATTCGAACTCGTATTTAGGCTCGGTCTGGAAGTCACAACATTATTTACAATATATATAAATAAACAGCGCAAACGATTTTTTGACAAGATGCTAGAACATATTTTTTAATTTATAAAGAATGCCAATCTTGTATTTTATTTATAATTATTTTTTTAAAATAATCTGCTATTTTTATTAGAAAGTATTTGGAATAGTCAGTTATTTTGAGATCCGTAAATACTCAAAATTCTAACCAAGATATTTCTATTAGTTTATCACAGATAAACAATAAATAACTGATTATAAAACTGGACAAATCAAGGCTATTTATTTAAAGCTCAATCAAGTGTAATATATATCGTCAGATTTCTTTTTGAAGCTGTCCTTTCCGGGCAAGAACATTTTGTCCGAAAAGAAAACATGCAAGCTTCAAACCGACATATCAATAACTCAATAAACTCAATAAACTTGGCACAATTACACAGTCCTAGATGTTCCCAGTACTGATTGCATATTCATCATTGCTTATTCATAAATAATAAATTATTAATGCTCCGTGTTTTATTGAGAAAAATAATTTTATAAAAGAGGTAATTTTTCTACTGTTTCTACTTAGTTTATTATCATACATACATACATCAGAGTTCCGTGAAAGCATACCTTTTTCTCGTTCAGTAACCTTTATTAAGAAATAATACACATACGTAAATGTTCACTCGCTTTCCTAAAGATTTTACAGATATTTTAATTTAATATCGCAAACATATCCAACGCAAATTTTACAAAGTTCCACAGACGCAAAGATCCTAATTGTCAAAACAGTGCTGACTATATAATACTCGTTTTAAGCACTTTAAACTGACATCGCTAAAAAAGCTACGAAAAATCTTCGATCTTATTATTCTATATATCTTATTATTATATATCTTAATATATATATTAGATCTTATATGTATATCCTAGCGTTTATATAGCGATAACGCAAGAATTCAAAATCATAAAATTTTCTTAAATACAACACAAAACTAACATCTGTTCGCCTCTCTATCGTCTCAAAGAATTATATAACGTAGTAGATCTAATTTATGCCTTATTTCCCTTTTAGGACTATTGCAAATTAATATGTTTTGTACATATCTGTAAAGATACATTATACAATTATATATTTTTAATGTATAAAATTTATGTGTAAAATTTTGTAAATGTGTCGTTGATGTGTCAATAAATAAATATCCTATTCTAATTTTGTTTAATATTTCCATTTGATACGGTTTCTCGAATTTAATCTTTATAAATGTTTGAGAAGTTAATTTATAAAAAAAAAAAACATGTGCAGGGACGAAACTGCCCGAGTTTTTATCTGTTCTTTGTAACAACAAGAGATGCCTTTTCAAACAGCCAGCAGAACTTATATGAAATACATGTTTCATGTTTCATCTTTAATGATTATAAATCTTCGGTTTATAAATTGAAGATTTTTTTTTTCGTAAATTTATCTGGTTACTTTGATTTAGTAGAATTTATGAGAACACACAAAATATGATAAAATAATTTAGTATTGGTCTCTCAAGAATTTTAGGCCTGAAAGAGAATCAGTTAACATTATTTATCCATAACAAAAATCGTTACAATAAAATAAAGAATGTTTTTCCCTGCTACAAAATGTCGATACGGTAAAAAATAGAACCTATATAAAATTAAAACCATATTTTAACCATAATTAAAAATTCATCATGTTGTCGAAGTATTTCATCAAGATAGATAAAAGTATAATAATAAGAGATAAAAATATGTAAAAATAAAAGAGTTTTATTGAGATAAAAAAGAAAACAAAAAATTACAAAAGATATTTCAACAAACACAACATTACAAATTTAAATAACATTTATAAAATATAGATGTTCAATGGTGATGGTGTTTCGGTACGATGTGGTGAGTGCTGTGCTTGACCGGGGCGTGGAAACTGTGGAAAAACATTTGTTATTTATAACTTAGAAGGTTAAAAGTTCAAAGTATTAGGAGCTCATTAAATAACAGCAAATGGTCTCTCATATGAGATAATTAATTGATATAGATATCAGAAGTTGTGACAAAAATATGCTAATCGATTCCATGTTTTCCTAGTACTAATTAATTACGCAAATTATAATTATTTCTCGTTTTTATAGAATAATCAATTATTAGGTCATATGATAAATAAATTATTGACCTAAACTGAATATATAATAAAGCCTTTTTACAAGTGAAAATTAAATAATTTTCCGTCGATAATGGCATATAATCATACAGTCAAAAAGGTATTTATTTTTACCCGGTGTATGCTCAATACTTTGACCACAATCACACCTGATGTTAAGTGACGGTGTGAACCAGGATGGTAAACACACTAAGCCTACAGGTACTGGCTCTCAAGTGATGCTCCCGGAACACACCTATTGGTATTTGGCGACAGGTTTTCCAACTTGAGGGTGGTAGCTACCCAGCCGGTGATCATTAGAAAATGGCCTACCACCAAGCTATGGTTTCTTCACGATGTTTTCCTTCACTTCACCGAAAGCTCAGGCCGATTTTAGATTCAGATAGGTGGGAATCGAACCCGCGCCATTGACGCGGAATCCGGCCGTATTACCCGCTATGCCATCATCGCTTCAAGCTTATAAGATTCTCCTATTCTCGAGAATGGCTTCTTAAATAGTCTTATTGTATACTTGAACGTATTCCTTTATGTAATTGAATTACAAAGTCAAAAGAGAACTTACCCGGAATGCTTATCAGCATGATAGGGTACGTGTCTGAGGGTGCCGTCAGGGTCGTGAAGCTCGTAAAAGCCTTTCACGGCATCATGTTCGCGGTGCTCGTGTTGGCTCTTGTAATCGTGGGTATGCGGGTCCTTTATCTTGTATTCGAACTCGTATTTAGGCTCGGTCTGGAAGTCACAACATTATTTACAATATATATAAATAAACAGCGCAAACGATTTTTTGACAAGATGCTAGAACATATTTTTTAATTTATAAAGAATGCCAATCTTGTATTTTATTTATAATTATTTTTTTTAAAATAATCTGCTATTTTTATTAGAAAGTATTTGGAATAGTCAGTTATTTTGAGATCCGTAAATACTCAAAATTCTAACCAAGATATTTCTATTAGTTTATCACAGATAAACAATAAATAACTGATTATAAAACTGGACAAATCAAGGCTATTTATTTAAAGCTCAATCAAGTGTAATATATATCGTCAGATTTCTTTTTGAAGCTGTCCTTTCCGGGCAAGAACATTTTGTCCGAAAAGAAAACATGCAAGCTTCAAACCGACATATCAAAAAATATATTTAATGTGTATCGCATCTTACGTAATAATCATGGTGTTCATGTTTGTGACCATGTGTGACCAACTCGTGGTGGCCATCATGCTTGTGGATATGCTGAGAGGAGTGAGCGTGCTCTGCAACTACTGCACTGACCAACGCGGCAATTATTAATACCTGAAAAAATATAACAATTAATTTAATTTTAAGCGTAACCATTCAAGTAATTTTTTTAACCGAAAACAGCTAAAGAAAATTACAAATTACAGCGTAAAGGCAAGTTATAAAAAACAATTTTCCTTGTCTTTCTCTGATCGTTATTTCGCTTATAACTCGAGAAACTATGCACTAACTCAAGTGATTATTTTTTTTAATCAAATTAGCATATTCTGATTATGATTTAGTATTACGATGAAAGTGATTTAAAAGTAAATATGTCACCAGATCCCCTTAAGAATAATAGGACAAATTATTGTATTTAAATCGATCCTTGGTAAGTGCGCAAAATCTCAATTTGATGCGACGTTACACATATACAGATCAAGCTAAGATAAAGCGTTTCAAAAATATGTTATCTGCAATATTCTAATGAAACAATTATAAATTTTAATTCCAAAAAAAAAGAATACACAAATAAAAGACACCATGCAACTATAATTCAAAAGACCGAAAAAAAACACTCCGTATATTATATTTATTTACCTTAGAAAACATTTTGCTTGTTTTTCTTTTCAAAACTGTTATCCGTTGTCCTACAACTCAGTCAACTGATACATCTAACAAAAAAATACCGGCTTATATGTAAATCTTAATCAAACGCAATCAAGGTCGTATTGATTTCTTTACACATTCAATCAACAGAGAAAGTTCTATCTATATACTAATAAATAAAATTGAAGTGTCCGTTTGTAATGTCAAAATATTTTTTTACTAAATATATAGAAATGGATATACGATACATATACCAAAAATACATTTTTTTAAATTATTTATCCGTCCAGCTGTCTGTTTGTTCCGCGTAATATCCGGATCGTCTGGACTGATTTTGACGGAACTTTCTTTTGTTAGATAAATGAAGTTACTGTGCGTAACTTAGGATGCTTTAATTTTACGAAAATAATTAGGGTTTCACGGGAAAAAAAATTAAAACTCTAAACAAAATCCGATTCAACGCACAGTTTTACTGATAGGTATTTGAATTTATGTGAAATATCTTTGCTCAATGTTAGTAGCAAAAAAACTTTTCCGGATACGGGTTCTTATATAATAAGGGGAAAAATATATGAAACGTGAGCGCAGCCGCGGGCACATAGCTAGTTCTTAATAAAAACCCCGTACGTTTGTAGAGTACATACGTACCGTATGACGCAAGATGAGAGATATACTCGAATGCGTAAATCGCGTGTCAGTTCCATATTATAATTGTGTTGTTGTGAAAAATATTGCTAAATAAATAAAATACTAACGTTTATCCGTGTCTTCGTTTATTCTGGAATGGTTCAAATTAATTAATATCTTGTGGAATATTAATTGATACTGGTGTTTTTTTTTTAATTTGTCGACAACACTGTTCCCGAATTTATTTATTTTTGATAACACTAAAGCTTGTCAATAGCGTAGGTAGTATTTATGTGTATTTATTGTGTTATGTGTATTTATTAAAATTGCTATTTATTTTGTGACAACTATAGTTCTCTTAGTTATAAGAAATTCATCCAATTTGATCATGATAATTTTGAAGCGATGATGGCGCAGCTGGCAGTGCGGCCGGATTCCGCGTCAATCGACGCGGGTTCGATTCCCACCTATCCGACTCTAAAATCGGCCTGAGCTTTCGGTAAAGGAAAACATCGAGAGGAAACCATAGCATGGTGGTAGGGCATTTTCTGATGATGCCCGCCTGGGTAGCTACCACCCTCAAGTTTGATAACCTGTCGACAAATACCAATAGGTGTGTTCCGGCAGCATCACTTGAGAATCAGTACCTCTAGGCTTAGTGTGTTTACCATCCTGGATCACATCGTCACTTAACATCAGATGAGATTGTGATCAAAGCACTAACCCTTCTCCGTGTATAAATAAAAATACATATTACACAATTAGCGCGAGTTTGTGCTACCTACTTCTTACTATCTCTATTTTTTCTTAGTCTCAAACTGCCTCAGTTACATCTTTGCACGCACGTTCGCTTGTGTAATTTGTTTCTTTCGTCATTTATAATATGTCCCACGTGTAAAGATCAACGGAGCGTACTTTTAAACATCACAACGTTGGCAATCTCTTCCGGAACAATGATTCTACGTCTCCTTCCCTGCCTTATACGATTTACTAAGGTCACGTTTAAACAAACGAAACATTGTTAATAAGAATACTCATAGTATTGTTGTATAACTAAGTATAGTATCAACGAAAGGAAGGTAGAATCATATTTGGTAGGGTACTTACTAAATTAATATTATATTAAAATAATTATATTAGATAACATTTGTAAGTCTTGACATAATTTGTCTAAGATACAGGCTCGGCCTAGTTCAGGCGCTAGTAAACATTAATATAGTACATAAATTAAATTTATAGGATACGTATAATTGATTATACCTTACATATTCGTTCAATAATTAAGAATAATCGCAGAAAGTGAGAACATATTTAACCCCTTGAGCACTTACCAGGCGTTTACGCAAGCTTTCCATTGTTTTCCTATTGTCTTCCTATTGTCTTATTTTTACAGGTACTTGATACATTAAGTGCGTTTGAAACAATTATATCTCAGTGGTCATCATCGCCCTGCCTTTAACCCATTTTTATTTGGAGTCTGCGCAATATTCATTTCCATTCCTTCCTTTTCCATTCATCTCCATTTAAGATCACATCTACTCGTACATTTACTCTCTTTCTAAACATATCATCTTTCACACAGTCCAACCATCTTTTTCTTTCGTCTTCCGTTTTCCCTATACCCGTCCACATTCATATCCAATACATTTGTAACTCCTCTTCCTTATATAATACAGTATACAATATACAGAATATTTATACTGTGGTACAGCAGTCCTGGCTAGTGATGCCAACTGCACTGTAATTAAAGTAAATTTACTGTAATTTTACTTAAATTGTACTGTTTCTGTAGTACAAAAATACAATGCATTAAAACGCTTCGTGTTGTATTTAATTAAACTATAATATGCTTTTTTTCTCTTAAGATTTGCTTTATTTTAGTCGAATATATATAGGTATCCACTATGAAAGAATAGCTTACAATGTACAAATTTGTGAAAATATGGTATATTTTCAGCATATATATATGGTAACATATCAGGCAAGATATGTTTGCCATCTTAATGGTATACAGATATATATTTTAAATCTCAGAAAGAAGCGACAGAAACAGAAAAGAACAGTTATCAAACATTTACTTGTGTTTGGGTACATTCTATATGTAAATAATTTTATGGTCCTTATAGAACCAAAAAAAAACATTGATTTGCTAGGTTCTATTCTAGGATCAATTCAGTTTTAGATATCGATTTAAAAATAGCAAATTTGGTCTTAAATATCGATTTTAGGTCGCATCCCTAACAACATTGTTTACTTTGCTATGCTGGTAGCTTACGAAAGTTTATTTTTTGGTTGTTTCTAAAATAAGTAACTTTATTACAATTCTGTGATTATTACACATAGTTTACCAGTGAAATTTAACTTAATACTCAGAGTGTGCGATAGAGTAGTTATCTAATAATGTGACTGTGGGACTGCGACTTTTTCGAGGTTAGTATTTGATTCGCGTCATTTTTTTAGTGTTCTAATTTTTTGCTAAGAACTTCTATTGCAGCTTGGGTATAAATTAAATATTCTCTCTCAATTTATTAATATCTTGTTATTGTTATTTGAGTTGAAAACTTGCATTTTTATTATTGTTTTTATACTTTTTATGTGTAAATTAGTAGGGTTTTTTTTTGTTTGTTTTATGAAAAAGGGGGTAAAGTATCTTTGTTTCTTTTATTTTTGTATCATACTTATCTCTAAATAGATAGTAGTGGGTAATATAAATTTTACCGGACATTGGGGTGAAATCATTTTAATGTATATTTTTATACCCGTATTATAAACTAACGTGTGTCTGTGTAATTATTATTACGTACATTACACAAATATCATATAATCGATCTCAGATAAAATAAATATTTGAAGAAACTTGTTAACTAATTTTCAAGAGGAAGAAGTATGACGACCAGGTAGATCTTTTATGTTCCAGCTTTACCGACGATTTTTTTCACGCTTCGCCACTGATATATAAAAATACTAAAATTAAAATAAAATGTTATTTATCTACAATTTGTTTTCAAATAATAAATAGAACATAACAATTATGTATAATAACGTTCCCACATGAAAATATATTATACTTACTGAACTATTAGAACTATCGGATTTACTAGTAAATCTCTATCATAAAAATACAATAACACGTATCGAGTAGGTACTCATTCCTAACATAAACTACCGTATTTGAGTGCTAGAGAATAATATAAAATTAAATTAAAATACATAAACAACCAGAGTGGTAAACCAGTACGCTTGTTGTTGGACAAAATTATATATGTAGCAAGTCGCTGTTTCAATCATTTAAAGAGTTTAATATACCATTAAAAATAAATGGAAAATCGTTTAGTACTTTATAAATTAAAAAAAAAAACTAGGCAGCCATGGAGACCGCGGACATAACTGAAATCTGAAAACTGAAAAACTGTTCATAATAATATGATCGATTACCCGTAAAAATGGTAGAATAGGAAGACAATAGCAAAATAAGTTAAAGCTGGCGTAAATGCCAGGTTAGTGCTCAAGGGGTTAATGTTCAAATTTCATAGTTTGTTAATTGAAATTACTATAACATTTAACATTTGTTTAGGTTTACATCTATTGGTGCTCAAAGCAATAGTTATGTACATTTTCATATAGTTTATTTATAATTCATCCATTTAACCGAAAGACGTTCACTGCTGGACATAGGTCTCCCTCAAAGATCTTCACGACGACCGGTCTTGCACCACCCACATCTAGCGGATTCCCGCGACGTTCACAAGGTCGTCGGTCCACCTCGTGGAGGGCCTACCTACACTACGTCTTCCGGTGCGTGGTAGCCATTCGAGAACCTGTTGACTCATCGAGCATCGGTTCTGCGAGTAATGTGCCCAGCCCATTGCCACTTAATTTTAGCAATTCTTCGGGCTATGTCGGTTTCTTTGGTTCTTCTGCGGATCTCTTCATTCCTGATTCGATCACACAGTGAAACTCCAAGCATAGCCCTCTTCATTGCCCTTTGCACAATGGAACGATCACGTATCAGTCCGCCGTACTTATATTATTACTGGCAACACACACTTAAGTCTTGAGACACTGCGGTATTTTGGACGAAAAGATTCTGCGTAGCTTCAAAAACGGGACCAGTTTTCCTTTTAAAATTTTATAAAATATATACCATTGTTTTATTTTTAGAGTTATATCGTTTCCATGTAAATACCCAATTCACACATCAACGGTACTTGCATGAACTAAAACAGTTGTGTTTGTTTGTATAAAAATTCAATTAAACTAACATCGATACGAAAATACGAAAAATGCGAGTAAGGAAATGCATTCATAAGTATCGTTTCGGTACTCGTTACTACATGGAGTACCCGTTACTCGGTACCGAATACATACGGTTTGCTACAGCTCTAGTCTAAATTATATTACTCTAGAAAATGTTGAAAATTGCATCTAAAATTAATTTTATTGATAATGCAGAATTATTTTTTTTATTTTGTTCTTGACAAGTAAATCTTTTTAATGATTTACAACCGGGCAATCATTTCTTAGTAGAAGTATGTTCGATCATGGTTTTACAAAATAATACAATTAGGTATCCAACTAAAATCATCGATGAACTTTTTCTTTACATATTGAAAAGTAACCTTAGCCACTTCACCTCACTACGACTGTGTCTCTCCGCAAAACAATAAAACATCTAAACAACAAAAAATTACTTTAGAAACTTTGTGAAGAAACATCAAAAATAACAACTCTCGTCAGGCCTATTTGAATGTTAGACACGAATTATGTAGTGAATTCAAACTGTGTTTTAGCCTAGATTCGAATCTTAAAGCTAAAAATTTCAGTAAAGCAAAAAAACATAACCTAAATAAACCTAGTCTTAAGATATTTCTTAGAGTGTCTGATGGCCTAAATGGAGTATAATAAATCTAATTCATTTGGACTGTTTTATTTTTCGTTAACAGATTATTTCACTAAGACATCGCAATTTACTTCTAAAGACTTTCAGGGTAGTACTTTAAAAATACAATACGCTTTTATTGAATGAGAAATCTATTGCATTCTTAGGTGCATTTCCCCCCGTCAAAAAAAAAAAAAAGGTTCAATCCTTTCACACCCTTTCATTCGTTTCCCAAGGCGTCTGCATAAGGTAAGTAAATAGATCGTGTCATAGATAAAAGTTTACAGAAGGTACATTTTGTAGTAATGGAATAAGTGGGAGAGTTAAATAGAGTATAAAAAAAAATCCAGATAATTATATAATGTCTAGTCTCTATACATACAAAACACAACCCCTATTTCTCTTGGCCACGCTACAACTCGAGAAAGGCTTTACCGATTTCATTCATCTTTTTTAAAAAATGTTTTCTAATACTTCATAGAATGTTCTTACTTTAAAAAAAATTAAGAAAATTGCGCATAAACTTAGAAAATTTAAGAAAGCTTAACGACCATATTAACTTTTCTAACGTAAACCATATGGCGTTCAACATAAATGTCTGTTGTGTGACAATTGGCGTGATTGACATAATGCGCGCTGCAAATATCGTTTAAAACAGATGCATCGGTTGGAGTTATATAAATAATTAATTTATCATTTTTTGCACATATGTTGCAATAATATTTTTTTTTAATGAATTATACAATTCGAACTCAATATTCATAGTTAAGACAAGACAAAGTCAGTCGGTTCAGCTAGTTGTTAATAGATATAAACATATAATATATTATTATATAAATATATATATAATTGACTCCGCTAATTTAAAAAGTAATAAAATACACAAAAACTTGGTCAGAAATGTTAGTACGTCATGTATAATTTTAAAAATAGAATTATATATATCAATATATCCTTTTGGTATGCATCCACAGACAGACAAGAGAAACATTACCTCTCATGTTTACTGTTTTCCAATTTAGAATCGTTTGTATTATGATTATCTGACAAATATATTTACATTTTTCTACGCATAAGTAGGTAAAGATAAAACATTTCACTACCACTTTGTAAATAATTTGTATTTTTTTTTTTCTTAATATCTATTGAAAGTCTTGAATTTTAACAATACAAGATTCGTAAACATTTATTTTTATGATAATGGCTGAATCTAACAGCTAAGCGAAATCTCGTAAATATTATACGTATAAAACTAATCTTCAATTAGATGACAAAAACGTCCATTATTATTGGAGCCCGCAACCTCTAAGGCCTCTTACTATTAAAAAAAAAATATAATCCCGACAATAAAATGTGACAAGTTGACCTTCTGTGACGTTATTATGTTATGTTGTATCGTAGTTGTACGAATTCAAATGTCTCAAGAGATTGAATCGGTTAGATTCGAGATTTGTAAAATGACAATCGATTCTTTAAAGGCCTTTTAAAGGTTTTTCAATTTATTTTATATAGGTATTGGCATTATAAAGGGTTCGCGGTTTAAATTCTTAACTTATATACGAATAAACAGTATAATATATTTCATTTACATTCAGACTACTTTTTAGTTTTACATGTAAGTAGATTAGATATCTTAGTTAGATACTTACTAATAATTTTGTTGTAAGAAATTTCTTTGATCGATATTTTAACAAATATGTGGCAGTCATAAAAATATTATCATACTTGGCAGAATTGTGGCCAATAGCCACAAAAGCCAAAAACTAAGAAGTGAAGTGAAGTGAATAAAATTTCCCTGTTTTTTTTTAACTCGATTTCGGTATCTGAGTTTGGTAGTTAATATCTTTCTGCTACACTTCTAAAATCATCGTATTTATACATTACTATAATTACGCTCTCAGGTAACTAAAATCTGTATTATTCGTGCGTATTAATTCGTCACAAACTCGAATATAACTTGTGTATATATAATCAAACATATATACCCGACTCTAGTTTTTAGGATCTTGCATTTGTAGATCGCTTGCGGTTCGATTCTTATTCTTCGCTACGATGTTTAATGTCCGAACTGTGCTGACTGGGTTAGTCCGCAGTTCCCTTATATAGCTACATAAATGGTACAGAAAGCTAATGACGTGCTATCTTTTTCAAGACTTTACATTACTCCAAAAAGGCTGGTGTAGAGTGTGCATAATTATGCAGTTCTATTTATTTTGTTTTTAATCCACACGGCCTTGTCTTGCTTTTCAAGAGAGAGTAACTCGAATCCAAGTGTATTTGGGATTGAATGGATCACAGCCATAAAAAAAATGGTTTGGCGCTTCATCTGCACTTTCACAGAATCTTCTATTTCTTGTATTTTAGTGTTTTAACACCAATGTTAAGGCAAACAGATTGCAGCATCTTTCGTAGCTGATTCGAAATGTGCTTCAAAGTCTTCCTAGCTTACATTATTTTAGTACCCCTTGGATAGTATCTACTAATAAATATGTAAAGATAAAACATTTCAATACATTTATGACCTCCTATTATCAACCGACCTTCTTATTTTATTTAGCGGTATGAATAAAATTTGGAAACATGTTTGTAACTAAACGTTCGACCTCAAGGCAGACGACTATAGTCTGTCAAATATAACTTGATTAAAATGACAGCTCTCAAGCGAATGTAACAAGTGCTGGGAAATTATCGATGAAATGAATAGTTAAAAGTGCGTGTGGTACAAGCAGTCAGTATTTTAAAGTATGTTAATATTTGTATTAGACTGGAATAAAATTTTAAATATATTTTGTTTATCGACTTATTTGTATACACCTTAATTGATTGTCTACAATATTATCTTAATCAGAATCGCTGGAACAATCCTAGAGAATAATTATTAATTAACTGTCACATATGAAATTAAAGCGGATAGAGTTCCAAATCTTCTGTCATAATTTCCCGAATATTATTGATCATCTTATTTCTTTTGGTCATATGGTGTACATGTGCACATGCATTGTTAAATAAGCTTATTGTCCTCCATTGACAAATCTCTGAATTTTTCTTTGGTGATTCCTTTCAAAATAACTCTAATACCATGCGCTTCAGCAACTTGGTCTCATGCTTGTGACAACGGTTTGATCTTCGCGCTCGAAATATTTACGTAAACACACCAAAAACTCTCAGGGAGTTTCACTATTTAGAACAGTTTGTATTTTTAGCAATAAATAAATATTAACAAAAGAACGTAACGAAAACAATAAAACAAATATAATATATTAATAACAAGTATCAAATTATATGAAATTAATGAAAACCGTCATATTTAAGAAAAATGCCAAGTCGATGCGTTCAGCGTTGCCAGTGGAAAAAAAAAACAAATTAAAAGAAAAGAAAAAGTATTATTTGACATACAAAATAGCTACTTGTATTAACAGGACTTTAGTTACGAAATTTGAAAATGGCAACTAGAGTTGCATTGGACTGGCGAACGTAGTTCAAGGGCCGAGACACCGTTTTACTACGTACTGTATGTAAACATAGACTGTAAAGTAGTACTGAAGTAATATTTTATTCAATCGATTTCATCTATTAAATTGACCCGTCTCTAACATGGTGCAACATAACGTATCCTTGTAGGACGTCGTAGAATAGAATATTATTATTTTTTTTAATAAATACCAATTATTGTGTATTGCTTTAGTTTTAAAACTTATTTTATATAGTGGGTTGATTTATATATCAAGCACTATATTTTAAAAAACGTTTCCCATATATGAATGAATTTTCAGGTGGTAATATAAATCAATCGTCAGACGATCCAGCAAGGTTATGTTGCTCTTTTTGCAGATAACTATCATTTTAATCATGTTATACTTCTCAGACCATAGTGTTTAATAATAATACACCTATATTGTATTTTATTACCAGATAATGTGCCATTACTTCTGGTTATCGTGCGACGGTATAAGTGATGTGGTGTTCGCACTTGACCTGGTAGTTCAGCTTCGAACCGGATATCTTGAACAAGGACTTATGGTAAGTTTTATGGATATAAACTCTCGTATGGTTTATATTGAATTATTAATCTATACAAAAATTAATATGTAGGTTTTATCTGTGTATTTTGTTTTTCTTTTTTTAAATGTTTGATGCACCTTATTACAAGGGAAGTATAGGTTAAGGGCGGATTGTTTTATTAATAAGGTATTTATTAATTCGAAAGTGATACTTAGCGGAAATACATTAAATAGTATGGTTGATGTTACATTGCTAATTCCGCTTCAAATTATTTTCAGCTGTCACGTCTATGAAGGCGATACTTTGCTTACGTAATACTTGTACCATCCCTGTCACTTAACGGATATCGTCTATAACTAGGTCAACAAACAAGTTTTGTTGATCTTCTATACATAGTTTAGCAAACCCCAATGTACAACTACCAACTATAAAATGACTGCTGAATTTTTATCTCTTGGAAAGAGAATAAGTAAAAAATCGAACACGTTCCAGCAGATCTATTCGTAACTATCCTTTATTAAGTAATAATGGGATACTTTAATAAAGTCCCATTACCAATTCACAGGTATACGACTCAAAGAAATTGGCGAAGCACTATTTAACTTCGCGGCCGTTTCTTCTGGATATCGCAGCGCTGACGCCTCTAGATCTACTGCAACTGAAAATTGGCACAAACCCGATCATCCGTTTCCCAAGGTTTTTAAAGGTAAGTTAATTGAACTAATCTATTCCATAAGGAGTTAAGGCTTTCGGTGAGGAAAAAATTATCATTATCTACTAACTAAATATTTGATTGTTTGTTTCTTAGTCAATTTTAAAAATCCGACAAAGCACCACTTTCCACTTAACTATTGTCATAAGGCTATTACCATCAATCTATGTTCCATTTATTAATAACTGCCAAACGGGACATCAGCTTGATTATTTCTTAAATAATCACTTTAAATTATATCAAATTGTACCTTAAATGGTAAACCTGAACAAACAGAAATTAGTCTTTAAACCTGTACAAATTGTAAATCTGTTTAATCGTTACGGTAATTCTCCAGATTGTGTTTGTTCCCTTTACAAATCTTCGCTTCCAATTAGCTACGTCGACGCTTACGGGTTCGATAAATTTAGACGGTAAAATTCGAGACGACTTGAAATATCTTAAGTTTGTTTAATATTGTTGATTGTTTGTAACATTGTAACATTTTCTGCCCACGTAACTAATTAGAGCGTCTTGTATGTTTAGATACGTCTTCGATAAAATTACTGCTCGTGTTATTATTATTTCATCTCACTGTTTAGGATAACGATACATGTGTTAACTTCTCTACAATTCATACGTTCATTTTAGATGAATATTGGCCACTGTTTAGATATTCTCAGGGCAGATTATAAATAATTTTAAATAGTACAACATAACTTGTTGATTGTATCAAAAATAAAATAATAAATACTTTGCACCCTGTCATAAAATATGATTTATTTCAAATTGTATTTTTATAATAGGTTTCTTATTTTTATAATAGTAATCCATTTTATTAATTTAAATATGTAAGTAGTTCAAAATATATTTCTTGCAAGGTGAGAAAAATGTTTTGGATCACGTAGATATAGATAATATCTATAGATAATAAGTAATAAAAAAAATTGAAGTGTCAGTTTGTAATGTCAGTTTCTTTTTCTAAATAGATATGAATTTATATATGACTAGCTGTGTGCCCGCGGTTGCGCTCGCGTTACATATGTTCTTCAGTGCGTTTTTAATTTTTTTATAGGGAACCCTAATTTTTTTTTTGGAATAAGATAAAGTATAAATGTTTCTAATAAATTCAAGCACTTGCCCGTAAATCTGTGCATTGAATCGGATATTAGTCAATTTTTTGATGGGTTTTTATTTTTTACGCGGAACCCTAATTATTTTCGAAAACTAAAAGTACCACCTAGGTTACTCGGAGTAACTTCAGCTATCTACCAAAAATGTCCCGTCATAATCCGTCCCGGAACAAACAAACAGACAGACAAAAATTTGAAAAATTGTATTTTTGGTATAGGTATCCTATATACATTCATATCTATTTAGTAAAAAAATAGTTTTGACATTACAAACAGACGCTTCAATTTTATTTATTAGTATAGATACCTATACCAAAAATACCATATTTCAAATTTTTGTCTGTCTGTCTGTTTGTTCCGGGTAATCTCTGGAACGGCTGGACGGATTTTGATGGGACTTGTTTTGGTAGATAGCTGAAGTTACTCTGGGTAACTTAGGGTACTTTTAATTTTCGCAAATAGGTTTCCGCGTAAAAAAAATTTACTCCTAAAAAATGTAATAAAACGGACAGTTTTACAGGCAAGTGCTTGAATTAATGAGAAATATATTTACTTTATCTTAATACTCCAACAAAAAATTTGGGTTCCGTATAAAAAAATTAAAACGCAGTAAAGAATTTATGAAACGCGGGCGCAGCTGCGGGCTCAAAGCTAGTATCAAATAAAATAAATATTTTGCACCCTGTCATAAAATGTGATTAATTTTCATTTGTATTTTTTTTATAAGAACTTTGGATTTTTAGTAAATCATTTAATTAATTTAAATTTGTAGGTACCTCAAACTCTACTTCCGGAAATGTGAGATAATTATGTTGCGAAACACTAGAGGATTAATTGAGCTCCAGTGGGAGTTGATGAGGTTATAGTAAAAAAGTGAAGTGTTAAATAAAGAAAGCTTTCTGGGCTTTGAATATAAAAAAGAGTTTACAGATGATATTTTTATATGGTCTTAATAGTTTTTTACTTGTATATGCAATAAAATACTAGTTTATAAATTTAATTTCGTTGCTAGATATTTCTTCATCATTTTCATCTTGTCCTTTCACTTTTCTAGTTACATGGCTTTTTTAATAACCATATCACGCTAATCCTTAATTTTACTATCACTGATGCTACCAACCAAGGCATACGAATGGATTTGGCATTTGTCCCTGATAAGGACCCGATTTGAACCCATTCTACCCTTGTCCGTATTTAATCTGAAACTAAATTTGGTCCGCCACAGATTAATTCTTGCTTAAGGGAAGACAAATGCAACGCACGGACAATAAATAATGGAGTGATTAGTAACATACTGTTGTTTTTTTTTTTCTGACAGCTGTACTTGAAAGTCAATTAATTCGCTTTGTTGATAATTTACTGTCAACATTACTAACGTTATTAAATAAATTAGCTTTCACTGCGTTTTATTATTTTAATAATCAAACGGTATTTAACTAGGGCCCATTGTCATAACTTTCTAAGAAATTTTAGTGATGTCTCAAAATTCTTGTTATTTGATTTGTGCACAATAATCAAACTATATGAGGTAAGCCCATAATATCACATATTATAAGATTAAATGTATCAACATTAGGAACAATAAAACAACCACTACATGACAAATTAAGATGCCGATATAACCAATAAATTGAACCATAGAAATGGTGTTCAAATAACTGTTTATGTTACTTAAATAACACAGTCACGTTAAATATTGTTTGAAACTTTTGCGGCTATAGTTTATCAAAATATAGATTTATTAAAAACGACTCATACAACTTTACTACATGCCTTTATTTCGATTCAGTTTTCAAAAATGTCTTTTACGTTAAATAAAAATGGCAAAATAGCAATCTGATCTAGTATTTTACACGTTTCAGTAACACGGTCACGTTTTGTATTACGTCTAAAAGCATTTGTCGAAAGCTTCATGAGATTTCGGTAACAAGTTAAGCCGATAACTATCGGTAGAAATTACAAGGTCTGTCCGAAGCCTAACGCGTATTGCGCGGCTCATGTCGAGGAATTACGTTTAAAAGCTGTTACAGGTCGATAAGCACATTACAGAGCTTGTACCAACGCGTATTGCAAATAATCCACACACTTCAACTAAATTTATGAGCTATTAGTGGTCGGAAATATCGTAGGTCGACCTAAGTTTATTCTGTCCTACAATAAGATACAACTTTTAATGAAAGACAATGTGATGACACCTTATTATGCATTTATAATAACCGACTAACTACTTCAGCAGCGGTCACGAAGTTATAAATTCAATTACTACTACTAAATTGCGATTTCTATATAAACTTTGCTAGAAAGTTTGTGACCAATGTAAAAAAAAAGTTGATGTCGTTCGAATATCTTTAGCTTTTTTGTAACAGTTACCCTCCGATAGTATCAAGGGGTTGTCCTCGATTACAGAGTATAACTGAAAAGATCATGTTCGGTATTTCACAAAAATGCCAGAGCACGTAATAATTTTGTTTTCATTACGCTTACATATACAATTTGGTTTACAAATATTGTTGAAGTGGTTGTTTTATTTAAATAAAAAGATAGAAATATTAACATTTTAGTTTTATTTTAGGGGCACATTTTATACGCATTGCAAAGAAAACAACACACACAACAAAAAACATCACGGGAAACTTCCCACATTAGTACTAGATGACGCCACTTGTATCATTTGAACTTTAATAAGATTATAAAATTTACCTTATTAACAACACGCCTCCTTAAATTTATAATCTTAACATTTTACAACATTACATAATCAATATTTTAAAGTAATTATCTGAACTCTAACTAAACTAATCTTAATTCCATCCTGTTTTTCAAAAATTTTGTTTTATCTAGACTCTTAGTTAACATGTCTGCTAAGTTACATTTTGTATCAATTTTAATAATATCAATTAGTTTGTTTTCATAATTCTCGTTTATATAATGATACTGCACTTCAATTTGCTTGGAATTTTTGGTAAAATTACCATACTTAGCTATCGCAATTGCACCTGAGTTGTCTTCATACAATTTTATTGGATTACAAAAGTTTATATCAAATGACTCACTTAGCAAATTTCTTATAAAAAGTAGTTCAGTTACTGCCTATGACATTGCAACATACTCTGCAAAAGTCGAACATTTAGTTACTGTATTTTGTTTACGTGTTTTCCAAAATATTAAGTTTCCAAACAATCTTATAATAAAACCTGATGTAGATTTCCTATCCACATTATCCCCTGCATAGTGTGAATCTACCATACAATCTAAAATATCAGCATCTGCATTATCATAATATGTTAACTTTAGATCCTTAGTTTTATACAGATATTTTAACACTCTCATTGCATATTTGTAATGTGCTCGGTTATAACAACTTTGATATCTACTCAAATAATTTACACTGTACGCTACATTTGGCCTTGTGCCCGTACTAAAATATAATACAATAATTCACCTATTAAATTTCTGTACTTGATACTTTCATCTACCTCACTTGCTCACACCTCACAAGCTTGCTCTAATTTTAGATTTGTTTCCATAGGAGCAGCATATAGCTTAGTATTTTCCAAATCATATTTTGCAGCCAAAGAGTCAATATATTTTGTTTGACTTAATGTCATCACATTTTTATCATCATTATACTCAACATCTATGCCAATATAGCTTTAATTTTTCCTAAATCTTTCATTGCAAATTTCCAAAGCTATAAAATAGGCTTCACAGGTATAGCTGAAAATACGCTTTTTAAAACAAAAACAAAACCGACTTCAAAAGAATAAACTATAAAAATGCACTAAAAAGTCAATAAGTGCTTTATTAATCTTTTTCGTCAATTATGAAATCGGTGCCAGCTTATGGATAACAAATTGGTGTAAATGTACGTCGCTAATTACGTTCATTTTTTATTAATTGTTCTTTAAAATCACCCTAGTCCTTTATTTAGCTTTATATAGCTTACCTGATGTTAAGTGACGATGTGGTCCAGGATGGTAAACACATTAAACCTAAAGGTACTGGTCCTCAAGTGATGCTGCCGGAAAGCACCTATTGGTATTTGGCGACAGGTTTTCTAACTTAAGGGTAGTTAACCAGGTGTGCATCACTAGAAAATGCCCTACCACCATGCTATGGTTTCTCACAATTTTCCTTCACCGAAAGCTCAGGCTGATTTTAGAGTTGGAGAAGTGGATTTGAAACCGCGTCCATTGACACAAAACCTGACCACACTACCAACTAAGTCATCATTGTTTCATATTTAATATTAGCTACGTACAGGTATATAGAATTTTCTAATTTTAAAAATATATAGTGTATATTACTCACTGATAATAAAACTTCCTATAGGTGAAAGAGTTTTTAAAATCGGTTTAGTTACTTTTGATATATAAAAACACAGACCCTCCCACAGTAAGATGAATCCGGAGGTTTGTGGTCGCAAACAAGTCGCCCGTAATAAATTTCTACATTTTGCAGGTATACAGGGCAGTCAGCTGTTACTACATGGTGGAATCAAGGACTGTTTACCCAAACTTCTGGAGGGTCATCAATCTTATCCACATCTTATTAATCCTCGCCCACTGGTTCGGCTGCTTCTACTTCCTCCTGTCCGAAGCTGAGGGATTTCAGGTAAATGGTGAAAATGAAAATGTTGATTACATTTATATCTTGAAGTGCAAACTTCTATATCGGCGTCCAATGATTTTCGGTAGGTAAAAAACATACAAATTCACGTTACCAATGCCAGGCCGTCAGCCCTCAACATGCTACAGAATGTCCAGTATAAAATGGGGTTTAAGTGCTGGCGCTCAGAGATAAATAATAAAATTTAAACTTATGCAGCCTATCGTATGTTTTGATTATGAATAAACTAAATGAAAATGGTACATGATTATTGCTTGAAGCGCAAATAGATGTAAAAACCAGACAAATGTTATGTTAACTATTAGGGCACGGTAATAATTTCATTTAACTCGAGTTTCTTCGAGTTTCGAGTTTGTTGCCGGCTCTTCTCGACTGGGTTGTTTTCCCAATCGGTGGTAGTGTTTTAGACGTTCATAAGCGCCTTATTAGGGCCTAAATTGAATAATGATTTTTTTATTTTGATTTTTCATTTTAACAAATTATGAAATCTAAACATTAAAAAAACAGTTTTTCCGTCATTTCGAATTTTCACTTCTATCGCCAGTCCCTATGGCTGCCTAGTTTTATTATTTTACTTTTTTTAACAGTAATCATTACTAAATTTTTTACAAGAAGTACCATCTGTTTCGACGAGTTATTGATAATTCTACAACTCGTTTAAAGTTAACAAACAAACAAAAAAAAAAAAAAGAAAAGAAAATCCGTTGACAAACAAGAAAAGGTATTGAGCTATTTTATCATTACCTATTTATATTTTCAGACGTTCGTCAAACAAATTTGATAGATAAAATAGAAAAAGCAAAACGTAGAGGCATAGCCAGTCTTTCTTATTCTATAACTGGTAGAAAATTAATAAGCGGTTCAGTTTTAAAGGAGGAAAACAGGGTACTACGAAGTCATGTTTTCGTCTATTTTCCATAGGTAAAATCAACCCGAGCTGCAGTTGTCCATTTCGTGTTTTATAACTTATCGCGTGACGTTACCTTGGAATTTCATACACACAAATAAGTTTCACTTCAAAGGCATTTAGCCTAATAATAAATACAATTTCATTTTATTTCTACAATGATTTATAGGTACAGTATTCATATAGAGTTCATTCTTTTTTACTTAATTCAAACTAAATCCTCAAATTTTTCCTCATATTTTATTTAATGTAACAAAATTAATACCAAATAAAGTTAGGCTCCAAAATATCTTTATAATTGAATTAAAAATAAGAAGTATGTCAATCTGTTTAGCGTTACTCGAGTTATAAACCAATTAAGCTAGCTATGTAGGCAACTTAGCAGGTATGTTGCTTTTTGTAAGAGTCCTTGGCGTGATTTTTGTTTGTCATGAATTATTCTTTGTTTGTAGTTCTTAAAAAAAATTAAAATTAAAACTAAATAAAGTTAGACTACAAAATATGTTCATATTTTAAAAATAAGAAGCATGTCAATCTGTTTAGCGTTTCTCGATTTATAAACCAATTAAGCTATGTACCCAGTTAAGCAGGTACGTTGCTTTTTGTAAGAGTTCTTGACGTGATTGTTGTTTGTCACAGAGTTTTCTTTGTTTTTACTTATTAATAAATTTCAAAACTAATACTAAATAAAGTTAAACTACAAAATATGTTTATAATTTAAAAATAAGAAGCATGTCAACCTGTTTAGCGTTTCTCGAGTTATAAACCAATTAAGCAGGATTGTTGCTTTTGTAAGGGTTCTTGGCGCGATTTTTGTTTGTCATGGGTATTCTTTGTTTTTAATTCTTTAACTTGCATTACATAATTCTATGATGCGTAGTTTTAGTGATATATTTTAGTTAATGTGCACAAGATATTATATACAATAATTACACGCACTGTGAATTGTGAATTCTCACAACTCCTTTGAAATAGGTTTAACATAGAGCCACCATCTTGTTGTGACACTGATTGAGACAAAGTTAGCTCTAAACAACTTGTATTCATGGTCGTAATAGATTTTTTTCAAATCTCTTTTACAATACGACGAAATAATAAAGACAATTAATTATCTTGTGAAATGTGTTTCCGTTTAATTCGCAAGGATGAGTTTTATTATTTGAGAAATTACGGCTTTATATATTTTAATTCGAAGAACAGTATCAATGTAGTTAATTTAACTTAATGGATACTTTTACGCATAAAATTTCGGACGAAGACAATAAACCGCCAGTTTAACCAGTTAGGGACATCTTGTGGGTAATTGCGAGAGTATTAATTACCTCTTATACTAAAGAGATAGTATGACAATATCTAGTAAAAATGTCTACATTTTTTTTTAGGTTTAGTTCAGTACGTTGTAATACTGGTCAACTAACTGTAACAATTTTTTAAACTACAGTGCTTCTCGTATACGAGGAAAATTGTGAATAAATTCATTAGATGATCCTATTCTATATTAAACAAAATTGTTATTTTTAATCAACAGGCAAAAGACAAATTGGACAGATCTCCAAACGAACATGCCTTAAGTTTAATAAATAAACTATATGGGTAAATATAGAAAATTAAGGTTTATTTAAAATTAACCCCAAAATTATTAAAAGTATTTAAACTTCTACGGTCTTATTACAAAAACAAAAGTAAACTAGCGTTAAAAACGCTTTTTACTAAACAGTCTTTAAAATTGTATAAAATATAATCTCTAAACAACCCTAAAACACTTTTTTGTAATTGTACTTTTTTTAAACATGTGTTCAACGGGAGTTTAACTTTTTTTGTAATAACACCGTTTGTGTTTCGAAAGATTAAAATCATTTTTAGCCGTAGATACATACATATACTTCAATGTTTTTAGCCCTTATATTTATAATTAATATGAACTAGTCTTATAACTTTTATACGATATATATACAGAAACAGAATTAATGGTTCATATTTTTTTTAAAAGGCTTTAATGAATAAAATAAACATAACAATATAATTGAAATAAATGTAGGGTTTAATTAAATTATGGACGTGTTAATTTTTCATTAACACCTTTTTATGTTAGACGGAAATATTCTTTTCTCTCTTGTTTTAAATTTCATTATTTTTTGTTGTACAACCCTTTTAAAGAGGAAACATTTTTAACTATTTTAAAATACTAATTCACCACTAATGAATAAAATTGAAGTATCTGTAATGTCAAAACTATTATTTTTATAGTAAATTTATATGATACCTATACCAAAAATGCCATTTTTTAAATTTTTGTCTGTCTGTCTGTCTGTTTGTTCCGGGTAATCTCTGGAACGGCTGGAGGGATTTTGACGGGACTTTTTTGGTAGATAGCTGAAGTTACTTCGGGTAACTTAGGGTACATTTAATTTAAGAAAATAATTAGTGTTTCGCAAAAAACAAATGAATAATGATATAATGCACAGTTTTATGGACAAGTGCTAAAATTTCTGAGAAATATTTTTACTTTATCTTAGTACTGATCAAAAATTAGGGTTCCGTATAAAAAAAATAAAACGCAGTCAATAACATATGAAACGCAGGCGTAGCCGCGGTCACACAGCTAGTTTACAAAAAACTCATAAGATGAAATCATACTTAATCACTAAAGATTATAGACTCGTGTAAATGAATGCAAACTGGCTATTTTGTTAACCAATTATTTATTGTAAAATAGTAGGTAAGTTAACTAAAATAATTATACGAATAAGTCAAAACGGAAAATTTTTATATCACCTAGCAAAGAGATGCGTAAAATTGCCGCCATTTCACGGGAACATTCTATGAAAACTAGAAGTAAATAACTACATCAAGGTTGCATTGGGAGAGATGTGTATATATACACAATTATCATTAAAAAAACACTATATTCGGTTTGGCAATGAAACAAATCGTTGACACTGGCAAAAGCTTTTATGGCGCCAAGAGAAAAAAAAATCCAACTGACGCGAATGGTACTAAGTAACATACCGCAACTAATTAATAAAACTCAAGTAAAGTCGACAATACAAATACCCTGATAAATCATTAGAAAAAAAACCCCCTACGCATCAGGGAAAAATATTCCCGCGAAAGGATTTTCCTCGAGGGAAGCCATTTGTTACGAGGCGTAGTTAAACTGCGGGATATCCTTTGACGGTCTATTTATCTTGAGAATGGAGGTCTTTATCAGATGTTCCCTAACGCAGTTAAAAAGCGTAGAACGGAACGAAGGAAGCATCAATTATGTATGAAACATGTGTAGAAGTAAAATCATATGATTTTATTATGATGAATAATGAAACGATGAGTGCTAAGTTGGTAATATAGTCGGATTCCACGTCAATGGGCGTAGGTTCGAAATATCCAAATCTAGTCAGACTTAGTGACACTAATAGGACTTTTCTTGTCATCGTGTTAGGTTTTATAATAAAATCCAAAGGCATATTATCGATTTATCAGACAATAAAATTAGGCACTATGTCAAGCAAGTTTTAATTTGTAAAAGTTATAGGGTGGATCATTATGTAAACGATGGTGATAACTGGAAATGACATCTTTCTCTGTGTATCTACTAAAAACTTAGCAGATTATTATAATAGTTATATAGTTCCATAAGAAAACATGTGAAAAAAGTCAGATTTTCAGAACCAGTAGTAGTATTTTTGACGTTCATAAGCGGCTTATCAGGGCCTAAATTGAATAAAGTATTTTATTACACCTGAGCTTTCGGTGAAAAAAAACATCGTGAGGAAACCATAGCATGGTGGTATGGCATTTTCTAATGATGCCCGGCTGGGTAGCTACCACCCTCAAGTCTGAAAACCTGTCGCCAAATACCAATAGGTGTGTTCTGGCAGCATCTCTTGATAACCAGTACATTTAGACTTAGTGTGTTTACCGCATTGGACGATGTGCGTCACTTCTTTTAACTATCAAACTTGGTTCAAAGAGTATCTATGTGCATAGATAGTTTTCTCTCATCTCACAATCCATATAACCAAATTATTACGTAAAATTTCAACCATATTATATAATATTTAATCAAATACTGCAAGCTTATGGATAACAAATCACTACATACCAAACCACGATGCCGCCAAAAACTCTCTCTAAACCCTGTATCTATCTCAACATTAATATAACAGGTACACGACCTCGTATTTCATATTTTAAACATACATTTTAAAAGCAATCCCATGTTCGCGAAGGTTTAACTTCGTGTCCAAGTATACGAACATTTAAAACCTGATAGACTTTTTTTATGGATATAAAAAATAATCGTTAATATAAATAAGATGTTGCAATTTTTTTTTTACTTATAGTCTGAAAGATATCTTTGAATTTAAAAAAAAACGAATGGAGCGCTAAAGAGAAACAAATAAAATAGTAATTCAATATCTATAAATATTTAACAAAAACATTTAATATTGTTTTACGTGAATTATTTCAGGGTTTATAAATGAAATGAAATATGAATAAATTAATACTTCTTAGTTTAGCATATTTAAGCCAATACAGTATATAAATAGATTCACCTTTTTTATTGTCCAACAACAGGGTGATTGGGTTTACCCACACCGACCTGGTGACTACGCTACACTGACGAGGAAATACCTCGGATCACTCTACTGGTCCACTTTGACCCTCACAACCATCGGTGACCTGCCAACGCCTGAAACCAACGCAGAGTGAGTATCCTATATTTACATGAAGTCCTAGTACTTAACGATTTCACGATTAATTTTCTATTCTCATTACAATAATATTTTAATTCAATGCAAATTATAAGAAATATAAGTTTTAATAAAAATTATAGAAAGATGAATTAATCAATTTAAATTATAGAGATTTTAAATAATGAGTATTAATTTTAGAATTGCGTTCGCGGGATTCATTAAAAATATCACCATTAAAATTCCTATAAAATTAATAAAAGCTCGATTAAGATTCGCTTCGACGGCATTTAACGCGCTACGGATTATTAAATTTAAACATTCTCGACTCTGAATAAATGAACTCGTTTTGCTAAATCGTATATTTTATCGTTTAAAAATATTACTCTAAAGTTTTTTTTAAGTTTTATAATGTAACTATTTGAATGAAAATAAAAACTATTTTTAAACAAATCATTAACTTTTTTATTTCAAACACGTTTGTGTTCTCTTTAACAAATGCGAAAATATATTTGAAAATATATTATTTTGTACATAACTCACGAACAATTGTATACTTTCCTGTTATATAAATAAATGGTATTCGTGTAAATTTATTTAAACAAATATATAATCTTACGGAGTATAAATAATGGCAAAGTAGATAGATATGTAGGCAAAAGGTATCTAAAAATATATCGTAAAAGGTATTGAAGAACAATGTCCTAAATGTTTCAACTTATTTAGATTGATCCGGAAAAATCGCATACGATTTCACTCTGTAAAGCTTTTCCGTGTACATTCCTTTTTTTATTTTTTTGTTAAAGTGAAATGTAAACGAATCTGTAAGCTGACAGAATCCTTCGTTTGTTTTGTTTTTTTTTTTTTTGAGGAAATGTTTGCCATGTATTTGGTGATGATTGTACCAACATTCAAACATCCAATATGTTAATAATATATTTTTTTTATCTCGTTTTTGTCTTTATTATAGACACAATATAATTTAACGATTTTCTTGTAAGTCTATATAATATTTATTTTCTGTTACTTTGTTAACATTTCGTCTTAAATAAGTGTTTGGTTTTTTTTAAAACTCCGTTAATGTATATTTGAAAAATTAAATAAGGAAACAAAACGATACGTTTTCGACGAATTCAAGCGGTTTCAGCTAAAAAATAAATCTATAATAAGCTCAATTATGTTATATTAAAAATAAGAAAACAACGCTTATATTTTATACAGACCTTATTGTAGATAGATTAATACTTAGCTTATGTCTGGTAGCATGCAAGGAGGCCCTAAATTTCTGCCGCGCCGCGGGCTCAAATCCCGCCTGCTGCAGTTCAGGTCAAACCGAGGGTATGTCTCCCGAAGCTTTCGATTGGTCAGATCTGTAATATTAAAAATAACTATTTATACTACGATATAAAATCGAATCATCGGGTTATGTTTTTTCTTCTGGTAAACAAACATTAAAGCGATTTTTTTTCTCTTAACGATTTTTAGTTAATACCATGTGTATATTACACAGAACTATTAATGAAAACACTAAAAATTTTAGTTAGAGGGCGTTACAAAAAAAAGAGTTGTAAAAGGTTAAGTGAAATAGTGTTGTCGTATCTCTTCATAATTATCGTGTTATCGATAGTTTATTCTGGTATAATCAAATCTGTCTGGATATGTTTGAGTTTTTGGCAGGATCTCTGTCAGTAGCAATTATTTCATTAATTCATTAAACTTATGTATTTGGCTCTATATATCATGTAATCTTGGTGGCGTTTTGTGTGATATAGTTTGGTTATTGTGTACAAGTTAATTCATTGTAGAAAATATCGCGTAATATTTATTCTAAGGTGCCGACATAGATGCTGAATATATATATTTTTTTGAAATAAAAGTAATCTCTGTGATTTTCCATAAAAATAAAACATGAGTCAAATACGCTATTCTACCATTTTATTTATATTGATGTAAGAATAAAGCAATTGCACACCATGGCAACGTTTGTCTTATAATAAATACACCTATCCATTCAACCATAAGGCGTCACTCAGAGGATGCTGCTGCCCATCCTCTGCTTTTTTCCCTTAGTCGCCTTTTACGATACCCATGGAAAGATATGGGCACGGCATTTCTTATAATAAATATTGTCATTTATTGAGTCTGTATCATAAACATAGACTTTGTATGATAATGCACAATAAAACACAACAAACTGGAAGCTTTTCTAACTTCTGCTAAAAACTAAATCCAGCACAGACTAAGATTTTTTTTAAATAATAAACGTCAAACGACATTTATTTTATAAAGAAAATTACGAGTGTTGCTTGAAAATTCGTGTTTTGTTAGACATGTTATTACGTCGTAAACGTTGTACGGTGGATTTCTACGAGTTACATGTTTCTACTAAGGTCTCTCATCGCTTATAAAAATATTTTTGCAGGCAAATGAAAGAAAGTTTCTTGTTCTTTATTACGACAACGTGTGTATATTTCCATTCTGCCAATGTCACTTGAATGGGACTGTAAAATGACCGCCTTGTTGCCTAGATTTTCTAAGGCTTTTTGTGACAGCTCAAAATTTGCGTTTGTTATTGTTACTTTAGTCAACACTTATGCACACTAACCAACTTAAATTCATATCGCGTAAAATGCCACCACCGTTACAAAATAATCAAATAACATAAATGTAGTAAAATAAATAAAAGTTATCTGGAGAGATAGATAGATAGTAAATATTTAAAAATCTAAAAAACTATTATTTTGCTTGAAAAATAAAAACCGGATAGTCTTGAATATAAACTAAATTTACACACGTCGTTTAAAGTGTCTCGGAAATGAACATGTCACTTCAAGTGAAAAAGCTCCTCGATTTTTTCTCTGCCAATTTAAGTTCTTTTTATATCCGCTAGCAACATTGCTACTAAATATAATATGACAAATGAATAATTTGGTCATATTTGTAAGCAATTATAATAATATGCGTTACTCAGACGATTATTTAATTATTATTTCTTTAAAAATAACCTAATACAAGATACTACGCTCCTCCGACATCGACTGTTTGCGGCGTCATGATTGTTTGCTTTAGTTAATACAACTTCTGTTCGTCAATTCCCGAGTCTCAGTTACAATAACCAAATCATTGTTATTACGTATTTAAATTACAAACTTATATAATAGTTAAAAAGCATAATTTTGAAATGGTTAACGTAATCAGACTCAAAACCGACCCGAATACACCAAGATTATCATAAATCGAATCTATACTAATAAATAAAATTGGAGTGGTTTTTAAATGATAAATTGGAGAATTTTAATGTCCAAATATTTTTTTACTGAGTAGATATGTAAGTATATACGGTACCTATAACAAAAATACAATTTTTTAAATTTTTGTCTGTCTGTCTGTTTATTCATTCCGGGTTATCTCCGAAACGGCTGGACGGATTTTGACAGACCTTTTTTGGTAGTTAGCTGAGGTTACTCCGGCCAACAAAGGGTACTTTCAAGTTTCGAAAATAATTAGGATTCAGCGTAAAAAAATTAAAACTCATAAAAATTTGAATAAAAACCGATTCAATACACAGTTTTACGGGCAAGTGCTTGAATTTATAAGATACATTTTTACTTTATCTTAGTACTACAAATAAATTAGGGTTCCAAATAAAAAAAAATGCAGTGAAGAATATATGAAACACGAGCGCAGCCACGGGCACACAGGTAGTCAAAAATAAATCTATACCTAAGAGGTATAGTAGTATAGTCTTCTTATTTTCAATATAAATTTTAATATCACCTGTACTTACTCTTTCAAGTTCATAAAGCAAAAAGTTCTTAAAACTTTTTAATCTTTAAAGACACTTTTCAAGAAAGAATCTTCTGAATTTTAAGCGTCCATTATTTTTAACATGGGGCTATAAATCTGTAAAATCTCGAATCGCTAAAACCTCGTTCTCGTGTCGGCTGACAAATTCATATAACGGAAGAGATCTCTTTATTATACGTGTGTATTCCCTGTAATAAATTTTGGTGCTTGGCACTTCTGATTACGTGTAGAGATGGGGCCGGGTCGATAGTGCAATTGTCTTATCGGTATCGATAATTTCATACATATTGTTGTAACTATTAATGGTATCGTCACCAAAATCACGCAATATAGGGTCCTATAACACAAAGTTATTGAATTGAAGATAACAGCTACCTACTACAGGACAGACTGAGTTACTGTCGAAAGACCTTCTCCTTCTTACAATCATCGAACGTATCACCATTTCTTTTTCTTTTATTGTAGCTGAGTGTATGTATACACAATTTTCCCAATGTCACATAAATATATAATTATAAACATATTTATTTTTATATCCGTACAACGCTTTATCAAAATGGCGGTTATTTTCAGAACTATTCAGGGAATTTTTGTAACACCTGCAGATTGATGTTTCCTGTTACTATTTCTAATACACTCAACTTATGCACAGTAACCCGATTACATCACATATAATGTCGGCTAAACTATTATACATATAAGGCTAAATAGCGCAAGATAATTAATAAAAAAATAAAACTTCTATATGACGGATTATTGTCCTGGCAGAAACTTCTACATCGTCACGTCAAATTATAATCAAACGATAAAGCTATGCAGTATTAAAATTGATTTAAGAAAAAACACATTAAATTGTTTTATTATCCAATCAAATTTATCAATCATGAGCTAAAATTAAAACAATTTACTACTTACATAAATACATTACGTAGTCTAAAAATGTTAACACCATCGTTATAAAGTTAGCGTTTTGTATCAACGCATATGTTTCGTTACTCAGTTTATTACCAGAAAATACATGAAACTCTTATCTTCATACACTTCAACTCTCATGATCCCGATGTATTTTCGTAAATAAATATTAAAACAGAAAGCGATAAAAAAGCATTTCCCTCTCGCTTTGAGTGACAGATACTCATTACGAACGGGATAAAACATTATACGTATAATATTACTCCAGAATAAAATCGTGATTACCTTTAGAGATTCCCTATTACAACGTTCATATCGATAGAACGATAAGATAAGGGACAATTATTAATCACGCGATGTTTTTTGAAGTTATTAGTGAAAAACATTCGCGTTACCGACAGTGCTATGACGTCAGGCGTCAACATGATACAGCATGTCAATCATAAAATGGCGTTTAAGTTCTGGCGCTCAGAGATAACTAATAAAATTTATAACTACGCAGTCTATGATTGGTCTTATTGTGAATAAACTACCTATATTGAATATAGTTATTGCTCGCAGCGCCAATAAATGTAAAGACCATACCAATATTATATTTTAAATGTTAGGTTATGTTAATAATTTAATTAACGTAGTATGAAATTTAAACATTACGTTTCTGCGAAGTTTCGAAATAAATAGATTAATATTAATAATATTAATTAATATTAATAGACAAAAAATATATAAACCTCGAATGCTTTAAATCATTAATAACTTCTAAACCTTATAAAGATTCTAAATACATAAATATCGGAATTAATGCGAATGGACGTAAATAAATATCGAAAGAAAGAAAAAAAAACCAATTCCCGTATGGAGTTATGTAATCCACAGCTTACGTTTTATGATCGATCACTTTATCTACGTAACACCGTTTCTATTTAGACGTTCACTTGTTTTACCAAACTATATATTCTGAGAATAGATTTACCCTTCATTCCTGACGTCATTCGATATTATCGATAGTGTACCACGTCGATCATCTCTACTTAACAGATTTAGGCCTATGTTATCTCGTAACCGAAAATTTCTATCGACATTTCTCAAAGCTTTTTCACGGATAGGGGTTTTTTATATATATTTTGATTGAAGGCGCATTAGTTTTGTAAATACGGGTGGGTACCTAGGTATGTAAAGGATATGACTTATCTTGATGCTACATTCTCCTTTGACTTGATAAGTATGTTTATTCGGATTGTAGTTTTTAGGTTTTGGAAGGTACTTTTTTTTCTTTCGTAACGGGAAGGTTTTGCAAACTATATTAATGTAATTTGCATGCTGGTGATATATCTAATTGAGGTCCATGCTATGCCGTGCCTTGCCCTTATATTGAATGTTATTATCCTGTGAAGAACCATAAGTGCTCACATAGTTTGAAGCAGAATTTGCAAGCCCTTAATTACCTTGTTTTTTAACGAGAAGAAATCTGAATGGTATGAATTTCGGCCAACGGTACAGACTTACTAAAACTCGTCAGTTATTTTCGACGTGCGCTTTGCTTCGAAGGTTGAGAACACTTCGCCTTTAATCACTCTTAGCTATTATTGACAGAGGATAGAGATAGTAAAAAATAAATGCAGAAATTTAATAAAACCTTCGCTAGAACTACGATTGTCAAATCTATTTGATAACTGCTGTCGAACGCTCATCGTATTTTATAAGTCCAACTTGAAAGCAATTAAATTGTTGATGCAGTGGATTAGATGCTGGCTGTGGGAAATTAACGTGAAAGGAATATGAAAGGACTTACTTGTGTTTTTTTTTTTTCCGTCACCTCGACCACATGGAAGTCGTTCGTATTCCACACACTGGTTACTTTATATTTTTAGTGTCGGTTACGCAGTTATGGCCATTGTACCCAAACCACGTAAAGATTTACTACTGGCAACGTAAATCCACTCACCTTGCTTCTGAATATCCGGCTACACTTATGTGGTCTCGTAAATTTGTTAGCCCGTCACCACTAGTTCCTTCACTTAATACATGTTGTTACAATGCCTACATGCTAAACTCTCTTCAACATGCAGTCGAATAGTCGTTCGCGTAATGACATATTTGATTTAAAATTCGTGAGAGGTTGACTCTCCGGCACTATTGACCATTCCGTGGATTCACTCGCAGAAATAAGCGATCAGCCACAAAACCCCGTAAACAAAGATTACAGACTAAACAATGAACATTCTGGGTATTAATTCTTGGTAAATGAGGATACGTACTTGAACAATTTTTAAAACTGTCTGTTGGTAACATTTTGATAATGCATAATTATATAGAATGTGTCCAACTTGCCTTATCTATAGGTATTTTATATCTCAATCGCTTATTAGTGTTTTATTTTTGATTAGTGTACTTGGACTATGCAAAAGTAACGGAAAAGAAAATAGATATGCCTTTTAAATTTACTGTGTTACCTTTCCCACTCTATATTACATCGTGAGTAATAAGCTTAATAAATTAATCGAAAAAAAAAAAAATGTTGTAATTTTATCATTGTAAATTTGCTCAACACTTTATAATAGTCTCAAATAGGCAGAAACGCCTGCCGAAACTGCGCAGTACGAATTGATCACTCAGTCTATCGCTTCGTTTTATGGCCGCCTTGGGAGGCCATAACTTGCAGCCAATAAAGGTATGGACGGCTTGCTTAGGTTTGACCTGTTTCGTAATTTATTACCTTCACTGAACCCCCTTCAACTAATTTCGTAAGATTTATTATTAAAGTTTAAATAAATATATTGATAGTTTAACCATTGTTCAACTTTATTCTCCTTTTACAAAAAAAAAAAACAGCGACTGATTTATCTATATAATCTAATAAATATTATTTCATGCTCTTTAAATTATAATACAAAATTAATAAGAAAAATGAAATACAAAGACCAACTAAATGTCTGAATAGATATTACATTTAGTTTGTTACGTATTGTTTTACGAAATCAACATTTCGTTTTTTTAATTTCTTTATAATATATCGATTAAATACACATATAGGCTTGAAGTTATAAATAATTTAAATACTAGATAATAAATAATTATGAGGTAAAAGATGATAGTATACATAACCTTATTCAAATAAAACGATATATTTCAAATGCCTAAACATATTAAGAAATAAAATATAAGAAGAATAAAATATTATTTTGATTTTAATCAAAAACAGCAAAGAACCACTTTATAACGCAGTAATATTGTCATTGCTTCTCCCTCTAACATTTGAAAGGTAAGAGGATATCTTCCAATTTATAAAACACACCTACAAGGCTGGAAATGAAAACTTAGATCTCTTTGTCAAAGATATCCATTTACCTTTATATAGGAAGCTTTCAAATAATACTATTTCAGGTGGCTTATTGGACTATGATAAAAAAAGTATATAGTAATCCATCTATACATTGTTTTGTGTGAAATATAAACTTCAATTAGCTGTATTTATACTATTGTAGACAAAATGTAATATTTTAAATGGACACAGTTTTTCTTTTCAAATTATATTGCAAGGTTGATTCGATTAGACTCGCTATGCCGCTTTATAGCAGGCTGCTAACGCCATCATAAAGGGTTCGAAAGATGGCGCGGATGGCAGGTGGTTTTTTTTTTTTGTTCCGTTTATTCATTATTAACCCTTTGAGCACTTACCTGACGTTTACGCTAGCTTTCCATTGTTTTCCTATTTTCTTTCTATTGTCTTATTTTTACGGGTACTCGACAAAGCAAAGGTGACCTACAGCCAAATTTGACATTAGAAACACTTCACTTCATAAACGCGCTAACAAAATAGCGACCTTCTGTTACAGCTATTTTAATGGAGTGGTTGTGAGGTTTCAAAATTCACACTGCGTGTAATTATTTTAGATTCACTTCGCTCGTGCACTGTAACTAAACTATATAGTCAAATACTGAAAGTTAATGAATGGAAAATAAGGAAGAGTAGATGACAAATCAAAATAGCACCAAGCACTCTTGGCAGATGATATAAAGTCCCAGTTATATATAATTTTATTATTTTCGTTCTCATTTACTACTTACTTAGCGTTTAAATTAAATTTAATTGTCCTCGCGACAATTTTTAATTTTTTTTTAAATCCGTAAACCTCAATGAATCCATTAAAACTCATATTGGATTCGTATTGGAGCGCATTCCTAAGATATTCAATAAAACTGACAGTTGACATAAATAAACTAATAGAAAACCTTCGGGTTTTTTTAATGAATTTAAATTAATAAATATAATGATGATGTAATAATGATAATATAATAAATATGACAAAAACAAATTGTATAAAAATCCAATCATTACAAGGCTGATTATATATCGCGTAATTTGACGTACATAGATTCGAATATATCTATTTTATTCGATACTAAACTCGAGCTGTCAGTGAAGGAAATGATGTTGAAACTATAGCACGATGGCAGGGCTTTTTGTAATGCTCGCTTGACTAGCTAGCGCCCTCAAGTTTAAGTATGTATAAGTGTGCTCCAGAAGCATCACTTGAGACCTAGGAACTCTCTAGACTATTATTGTTGAATATCTTAGACTATATCGTTACTTAAAATCTATTGAGATTGTGA
Organism: Samia ricini; assembly: GCA_014132275.2. Taxonomy (NCBI): domain Eukaryota; kingdom Metazoa; phylum Arthropoda; class Insecta; order Lepidoptera; family Saturniidae; genus Samia; species Samia ricini. The sequence goes on from AP028168.1 coordinate 19,645,996, forward strand.
TTAAAGTACTAAATATGTCTATATAGTATACTAATAATTCTTCATATGTGAGGTATAATCCACGTAGGTGTAAACGTAAGAAAAAAAAAAACAATCGTAGTTGTATTGAAGAAAAACTAACCAGTTCGTTTTTATATTGATGGGCTTCTTAACCGATAAAACTTTGACATAAAAAACCTTGATGAATTTATTCCGAAAGTTAGAACCTGTGGTCGCAGCTAACGTTGCCGGTAAGGCTTACAACAAACTATTTATCGATGCTGTATGTTGTGTGCTGTGTGTATGTTATATTGCGTAATAATATACGAATAAAACAATCCAAAACATCAATACTTCTTTTCTCGAATTATTCAAGGCTACTTTCAAAATAGAAGGAAATCTGTACTAACTTATTTCTAACAATTAAGTATTAATTTTTGTCTCTACCGAACTCAATTCGCAACCGCCACTCACTTCATGATCCGTTCAAACTTAAACAATTATTCAAAATTATCAATCTTGGTCTGATCCTGGGCGATTCCCTTCTATAGAGCTTTAAACATTAATGTAACAAGAAATTACACAATGGAAGATTACTAGCGAAATTTCCATATAGTACCAGCACGAAAATACTGTTTTCACGACAACATACTCCGTTATGTGAATTTAAACAAAAAAAAAACTGCTAGTATTTTAGTAAAGTACATAAAACTTTCATCTAAACCCAAAAAAACTTGCATCAACTTTTAAAAACATAACATAATTAACTTATTAATATTCTCTGTGTCCCTTTTATTATATTAATGGTTCCTGGCCATCATCAAAACGATGCGCCAGAGACAGCGGGTGCAACTTGGTCTCTTTGTTTTGCGAGGAAGTCATATAGGATTTCTTACTTGAGACCGCAAAAGGAGGCACTTAATAAGGAGGGTCTACATCTGCCATAAAGTTAAGGTAATGCGAAAGCAGTTATTAGTTTCCGTTCAAAAGGTAGATCGAAGGAAGATTTTAGTCAGAAGGGTAAGTCTCTTTGCTGGCGGGAGGAAGTGGGCAGAGGCGGCTCTAGCCTTTGTAGCGCCCGTGTGCAACTAATATCCTGGCGCCCTCTAGTAGGCGCGCGGTCAAAATGGAATACTTAGATGCAATTTTTGATGCCGGGGAAGCAATTTTATCCATTACCGCGCTCAGTTTCGGCCTTAACACAGGCGCAGGGTCTTTGAGAGCGTTGGCGCCCCGTGCGACACATCTACGTACGAGTAGGTGTCGCGAGCGACGCTCGGCGCCCCTTGATATCCTGCACCTGTGTGCGCTGCACTATAGGTAAAGACGCCTCTGGAAGTGGGTATATATGATATCTTTGCTTTAAAAAAGGATATGTATATGATCCTAATCTATTCATCTTTAGGAATGAACTTCTCGATTAAGTTATTCAAAGTAATTTCATTTACGTATATATGTAATTTCACAAATGAGCGAATTTTCTACAAATTTTGTGTATCCTACGAAGCAACGAACCCAATTCAGGATCATGAGATTATACACAAATTGTGTTTAATAACGTAAATGTACAACGCATCGAATGCTATAAAACTTCTATCTCTAAATGTCCTAACACGAATGGAAATAGAAACTCGGAAACAAACTAAGTTAAAATTAGTTTCACGATTCGTTGTACTGGACAATTGTTTTGTTGTCGGTCATAACTATATTCTGGATGTGAAATATTTTTTGAATAGTATAGAAAATTTTGATATTCTTTAGTTATGTCATTTTCTATTTGAAATCCGCAGTAAATTATGTACAGTGTAATAAAATAAAGTTGTAATTGAGATAACAATATGAACGTCTTGGAGGCAAAAGAAAAATATTTTTATACTATTAAACAATTTAATAATTTACTCTTTATTCATTTTACGGCCAAAACGAAATAATAAAAACAACACATTCACGCCCCTAAAATGTTTTATTACCCCGAACAGAAACACGAAAAGTCAATATTGTTGGCTACAACGACTTTTAATATGTCGCACGGTGAAAGTTCTTCCTACATTTCGGATCGCTTATAGCAATTTATTGTTGTAAAAAAATGCGACGTGATGTTTATTATACTTTAAACTAAATACAGTGTAGTATGTTTTCATAAAATTAATTTATACTCGAATTAAAAACTCTTTTAAACGTCACTATTGAGATTCTATTTTTAATACGATAATAAAAAGGTGTGAAATGACAAATTAGGTACCTACTCTATATTATATAATATCTTCACTTAATATTATACCATATGATTTTGGGAACTTAAAGCAACAGGGTACAGCCAAATTCATGAGTAGAGAATTTTTTTTTAAAACTTTCTAACTAAATGGGTGCCTGCTATCTTTATAAAACTAACCAGAGAGCATTTGTCGCACCGTAAAATCATACCCCGTGTTATTATTTGTTCAATACACACATTTATCTGTGCACGAAAAACAGAATATGGTATATCACGTAAACAATATTGTTAGTAACAATATCACATAATATAGAGACAAACAATAAAAGTTAACGAATAAATAAATCGCTTCTAAAACTTCAATTACGTTACTTCATTTCTTTTTTTTTTCAAATAAAAAATAAGTATTTACACAATTTACACGGGTTCATACTCCTATCGTTTTAAATTATAGGTACTATAAATGTACCTTTATTTTTGCCCCAACAACCATATACGCATCACCTGCCTAAAGGAGAAACGGATAAATATTTTTTTTAATCGACCTTAAAACCAATCCTCCATGTTACCGTGCCCGTGGCAGGTTTCATTACCATAGACAATCCTTAATGTCGAATTCGAATTACAATGTTATTAAACAACGCTGGGTTAAATTTTCGTTCCAGCCGTTCGATTTGAATTTCGAATTGAGGAATGTTTTGCTCCGTTTAATATTCTCAGTTGAGTTAATAACAATTAGCATTCGCGATGAAATTATTTTAGTTATATAAAAACAATACTTTTAGGTTTGTTTAGTGGTCCGAATGTAAATTTTGTTACAAATGAATCAATGTTTCGCTGGACTATTTATTATACGCGTGATTGACTACGATAAAGCATAAATATTTCTCATAAATTTAAGCACCTGCCCGTAAAACTGAGCATTGAATCGGATTTTATTTAAATTTTTATAAGTTTTTTTTTTCATGCAGAACCCTAATTATTTTCAAAAATCAAATGTTATCTACCAAAAAAAGTCCCGTCAAAATCGGCTCAACTGTTCCGGAAATTACCTATTACAAACAGACAGAAAAAAATTAACAATTGTATTTTTGTTACAGGTATCGTATATACTTTTATATCTATTAAGTAAAAAAAAAACAATTCGACATTACAAACAGACACTTCAATTTTATTTATTAGTATAGATATAGAAGTATAGATAATATTAGCGTTATATATTTTTGTGATCAGCTCTTGTCTTTTATTTTGTTTTATAACAACATCGACAGATATTAATTAAATGATGTGATCTGAGCTAGTAAAATGCTTAAATGATGTTGACGGGATACGTTTGAAAACTTAGGGTGGTAGGGCCATAAAAAAGGACAAAATTCCATTATCTTATGAAGCTCATTGTAAGATTTAAAAAAGTGTCAATCGCCGTAATGAATGAGTTATCATAGTTTAATTTATACGAAATCTTGTATTATCGAAATAATTTATTTATTTCCGGTGGATTCAGACGGAATCGTTTTGCTAAAGAACCACAAGTTTAGTTGAGTCGTTATGAGGTTTTCAACTTGGCACTAAAAAGCGATTGAGATATAAATAAATTGCTCTAATTTACTAATTCATTACTAAACTGGAACTATATATAAACATACATAGATTATAGTTACACATAGATCTACTACTAAACTATTCAGTTGAAGATGCTAGTGTTTGTCTTAAAATACGAAATATGTAACGTCCAAATTTAATCCCTTGAACACTAACCTGGTGTTTACGCCAGCTTTCTATTGTTTTCCTATTGTCTCATTTTTATGAGTAATCGACATATAGGATAATTAAGTAACCGCATACGCCAAAAGAGATAAGATATTTTGTATCCTATCCCTCCATATCAACCTATATAACTTATAATAAAGTAATATAAATACCCTGTCAACCGACACTGCTCTTAATTTTTTTTTTTTCCTGAAAACTACCGTCATCTCCCAAAATATATCCAAAATTAGATTAATCTATTGACATGTTTGTGAGAAAAAAAATAGTCCTGATTTTTATATGTTAACGTGTCGAGTACCCATAAAAATTAGACAATAGGAAAACAATGGAAAGATGGCTTAAAACCCAGGCAAGTGCTCAAGGGGTTAAGCTTCTTCAAAAAAACCAATTGGATCTGAAACTTTCTTACATCGTTAGTAAGTACAAATACTTCCATTATCACTTCAATATCTTCTATGGGCAAATTCATCATGCTTATACCCCTACATTTGTATAAATATTATCAACTCCATACGATACCAAAGTAACGAATAAGATGTGAAATATAATTTTAAAAAATAATTAAATGTTATATAGCATAATATTATGATCTGACCAATCGTAGGCTTCCGTAAGAAGATTTGTTCTTTTTAGCTCCCTACATATTTACAAATTGAGAATCCTCGTGTTTTTGTATGGTTGTTTTCTTCAAATAAATAAATAGAAAAAGGTTCAATTTAGTTTTTATATATTTACAATACATAACTGACATTTTATTTAATTGAATATTAAAGATATTTACGTTTCATATTTAACATATTTCTGTACCTTTATTCAACAAAAATACGTGATTTTATAGATATTTAAATTTCAAAGCTAAATAATTGACATAGATTTGTTATCTGTATCGTTCATCAAAACTGCGATCTATACACAAACTTTTATCGTCTCACAGCAAATATGATTTTCATTTAAAATAAAACCCCATATTTTCACATATAAAGGAGAAACATTTTGTGGAGTGTGTAATTTTTTTTTACAACCTTAGTAGGTACCTACTGACCGTAAATAAAAAGTTTCAAGCTGTCCATGACACGTTGTCAAAAAATTTCATTATTTCCTCCTTCCAATCTAGAATTAGGTTTATGACGTGATGAAACTTAAATCCAATCACTATAAAGCCCATGCCGATATTTAATGGTCACCCATAGAATTATGTTCGAAGCAATTTTATAAATAAACTTTATGTGTGCGCATATAAAAATATCGAACGATCGACAATCTTTAAAAGGTTAAAAAATATATTTTTATAGGTATTAACGGGTTCTATATTACATCTGTTTGGTTTCTTCGAAATAATAAATAAAATATAATGATATAAGTGTACAATACAATTAATTCTTATGCTATATCTCTAAATTACATTTAACAGATGTCTCGAAAATTAAAAGTCCTAAATTAGAATAATCTTAATATTAGTATAAAAGAGGAATATTAATAATTAATTGTATAACGTGAATAAATTCTTACAATACCATCTTCTATATAAATTCGTAATTGAGAAAATTAAAGATATGTTTTAACAAAAACTGTAAGAAATATTTTGATCCTATCTTACATATTAGACAAATCTACCGTTTTTTTTATGAAACATGTTATTTTTTTTGACGACAGTAGACCATTTCTTTTTAGATTGTTTCGTACATAATATTTATTGCAGTTGCAAATTTCATTCAAAATAATAAATATTTATTTTAGATAATAATATAAATTAATGTTAAAATATGAATACATCGAGCATCTAATAGTATGTCATTATTGGTTACGTAATAAATACTTTGTTTGAGGAAAACAGCCATTTATGAAAACAATAGCTATAATAAAATGGCGGCGGCAGAAATTTGGAGGCTGTTCGCTTCGCAGCGACAAAACTTTCGGTAATAATAAGAAAAATAAAATTCATGCGAATAGTGTTTTAGGGTCAACGTCCACTTCATCTTATACGATATCGAAGTAATTGACAAAACTGATTGCGTACAATGATTTAAAGAACTGGTGGGATTTCCGAAAGCTATTTCGCTAGGTAAATTTATTTATAGTTTTGTCAATTCGCTTCGTAGATATTTCTTTGGTGGACGACCAACCTTGTCATGATGATAATGTATGATTTTTATTTATTACTTTTTATACTTTTTTCATAATTATTATATTATCGATGTTCGTTCGGGAAGTTTTCGAACAGCCTTCACTTGTTTGAAACCGCCATTCCGTGTGCCATTTGTAATGTTTTTTTTAAAGCTTATTGACGTGTATACTTATAGTATCATTGCAACTGTTCGAAAACTTTGCACTTTTTTTTTTGGTTACATCATATTTTGTTGTCATCTTTTTGTGATCAATTGTTTTTCATTATTTGAAAGATTCATTATTATTTAGTAAGCTATTTGAATTATGTATTCGGATAAGTTATTTTCTAGATTTAAGTATCAAGTATTTATTTCTAAGAAGTTTATAGAAACCATTAATTTTCATTCTTCTCAAACTTTCATATAAAAATATTAAAATATGAATAATTTTTATTAAAACGATACAGTAAAAATTTCGTAAAAAACGTAAAAATATTTAATCAAAATAAATTGCAGTTCAATTTTCTTATGAATATAATTTAGTACATAGTTTTTTGATAAAAAAAATGTATATAGAGAGAGAAGGTTCTTCTGTGTAACACATTTTCAAATAAAACTTAGTCATTTTGTTTAAAACTTGTTTTGTATAGATGCTATTGGAAATACGACAAGTATCTAAATTATCAATTTATCTTATTATAAACAATATATCGTCACGAAAGAAATGTTTGTTTAATTTACATTTATTCGAAAAAAGAAATCAATACACTACGGCTTAAATAATTAAATTACCCTTATAATAGACTCGTACAAATGTCAATCGTTGATACGACTATAAAAGATAATATCAGTTTTAAAAAGTAGTAAAAATGGTTTATCGAATAAATTAACACAGTAACTAAGTCATTAATTGTGCAGACTCGTCCAAAGTACAGCTAGTTGCACGATTTTTAGGGCGATCCCTTCAAATCGGGGAGTATATCGGCCGTACTGTAACTGTCATTTCCTTGTAAAGTTTTGAGAAATAAATTTTACCCATTCATTTCACAGATACGTGTTCACAATAGTCAGTTATCTGATAGGCGTTTTCATATTCGCAACGATAGTGGGTCAAGTTGGCAACGTCATTACAAATAGGAATGCCAATCGTTTAGAATTCGAAAGACTTCTAGACGGTGCTAAGACGTACATGCGACATCATAAAGTAAGTGTTCTTTTTACAGCTCAATTTTTGGTATAGCTTATGTTCAGATAGATAAGAACAAACGAGCAACTAAATTTTGTATGTTTCACTCGGTCAATATTTTTTGAAGACAGAACTTCTTTAGCGACTTTGAGCGATTCTCGGTAGAAGCTTATAGATTATGAATGATATATTATATGAATGAACTAAATCAAAATGTACATAATTATTACTTGGAGAGCCAATAAATGTAAAAACCAGACAAATGTTAGGTTATGTTAATACTTGAAATTTTCGAGTTTTTTTACTTCTGTTAGTAGTAGTCCCAATTGCTGCCTAGTTTTTCAAGTGAAAATTCCTTTAGCGGCGTTGAGCAATTGTCAGTAGGGTAAAATCTTTTATTTTAGCGTTAGTATTGGAATGTGACATTAGCTATCAACCTGCTGTCAACGACATGGAAAGTTTTATTATTTTATTGCTTTTTTTTTCTTGTCTTGCCACCGCAAAAGTATTTGCCTGTGTCGATGTTTTGTTTCAAATATCTTTTAATAATGTAATGTAACCTTTGTATAAAAAACCAATGGAAGTTAAATGAATAAACAATAGAAATTAAAGATTGAGATAATGAATAAGGATCTTCTACAATATTTATATATACACAACATATCCTACTAAATTAGTCAATTCCAAATAATTATTCGTGCTATTATTTAAACAAAAAAAAAACAGTTTTTTTCAAAGTTTTCGCTTCTGTCGGCAATCCCCATAGCTGCCTAGTTTTTTTTTATTCGAACTTGTCAAACGATAGAACTTCATCTGATGTTGAATAAAGTATAGTCCAAGAAAAAAACGATCGCTGATTGATGTAAGTCTGCCGACAGACGCCATTGTTATGCCGGACTACATCTACCATGGTTGAAGTCGTACAAAGTCTCTTAGTAGGTTTAATATACACTTGCTGGTTCCGGAACGCGATATACCTTACTGTGGCTTGTTTTTTTCATAAGTATACGGTAATGGTCTCAGTTGCACTACCAAGCCCGCTAACTGCTGCTAATCTATACTGGCTGATCATAGAACGCGATATGCAGATAAATACCAAAATGGCGGGTTTTTTTGCCATATGTATGATAGTCGCAACTCAGTGTAAAAATCATGCAAACATTGGAATTCCGTCAGGTTCCAGGTGGTATGAAGCGTCGGGTACTTCGGTGGTACGACTACTCGTGGTCGAGGGGTCGCATCCAGGGTGGTGGAGATATCAACACAGCCCTCGGTTTACTCCCTGATAAACTAAAAACGGAGCTTGCATTACATGTGAATCTGAGTGTGCTAAAGAAGGTAGAAAAACTAATGCTATTTCAAATGACACCATTATAAACCAATGCGAAATGAATTGTGTCTAAAATAATGTCAAGAATCTACTATCATAGTATTTAATAAATTAAACATTTTAAATTGCAATAATTATTGCAAATTTACTATTTTGTATCTATTATTACAATATTCCTTTTAAAATTTCCTATTTTTAAAATCATGTTTAAAATTTAACAAACTCTGACGATCTTAGGTGACAATATTCCAAGAGTGTCAACCGGAGTTCCTCCACGATCTCGTACTTAAGATGAAAGCTTATATCTTCACACCAGGAGACTCGATCTGTAGGAAAGGTAAAAAAGATTCCCAGTTCGATTTTCTACATTGTGCAAATTGGTATTTAAGTAGTATTTTCCTTGTAGGTGAAGTGGCAAGAGAAATGTTTATCATAGCTGATGGTATCTTAGAAGTAATATCGGAAACCGGTCGAGTACTGACCACTATGAAAGCTGGAGATTTCTTCGGTGAAATAGGCATACTGAATTTGGACGGGCTTAATAAGTAAGTTCAAGAAAATATCTGTATTTATCTGTAAAATGGCTTCTTAGCGAGTTTAAAATTTTCAAAGTGAAAGTGACGAATCTGTCATATATGAATTGAATGATTTAATCAGTAAGAAAACGTTATAAGTATCTATTATAAAGAATTAATTTTGGTTTGGTCCTATAGACGGACAGCAGATGTTCGTTCTGTTGGCTATTCGGAATTGTTCTCATTATCTCGCGAAGACGTTCTAGCAGCCATGAAGGATTACCCCGAAGCGCAAGACATACTACAAACATTGGGCAGAAAGCGTCTTCAGGAAGCCAAGAATATGTCACGACAAAAGGTTAAAGGTATGCAAATAACAGCTATATATTTATTAAGAAAGAATTTAAAAAAAACACTACGTATCTGGTTTTATTGAAATATAACTTATTTTACAATACTCTTATATTTGGCGTTAGGTTGAACTAATAGTAAACTTATAACCATAGATATTAAATCATTTGATATCTGAATCCATGTATATTTTAGATTAAAAATAACTATGTACGTTGTGTTTCTAAGGCTAAATATACGCATTATTATTCCAGGTGAAATCAGTCCGGACAAAGCAGCTACAGACGACAGTGCTCCTAAAAGAATCGTTCATAAACTGCGGAGTGATGTCAAGGTAACAGACTGACAAATACTCTATTTAAACCATTAATATTTTACTGTGAGTCTTAATAATTACATTAATAAAAAACGATTACCGAATTTGGTTCAGGGTATACGCAATGCAATCCGTAGCAGATCAAGAGTTGGACGACGTTCTGGAGAATCCTTGGAATTGCAAGCTCTGCAAGCTGGAACCGAACGGCAGACTACGGACGGAAAGGTGCTGAGGAGAATGCCTCGTGTTGAAAGTGATGATTCACAACCTCACGTTCATCAGGACGTATGATAATATTGTTAAAACTACCAATAGGAGATCCCTGCAATTTGAACTTAGTATGAAAATGAAAAAATACATAACAATTCAAATAAATTAAAAACTCAGATTCATAGTTATTAATTATTTTTTTTCCTTCATCAAAAGGATATTGCTAGGGAACGATTCAATGATAATCATGACAAATCATAACAAGAGACATCGATCTAATTTCGAACTGACAAATTTAGGTTTTTAGTGTATTTGTTACTTTATTTTCAACTTCATTTCTGATGTAGGAACTTAATGGCGAAACAGCGTTAAGCACCAAAGATGGTGAAAAATGTATGTCACCTATTGGAGCAGGTTTGCCTTTGTTATCAAGACTAAAACTGCTAAAAGAAAAACAGGTTAATTATAATCATATTACTGAACAACTTAACAATAAATATTTCTTGTACAATTGATTTATTTTAACTTCTAGGATCGCGAAGAAAAAGTAGCAAAACAAAGGCATTCGACATCATCAGTCGTTTCACTCACAACACAACCTATTCCATCAACCAGCTCAGCTGATGTTGAACCAGAAGTTATTGGTGCCGGTCTACCGTTACTACAACGTCTCATGCTTTTAAAGGCAAAGGAGGAACGAGATAAGAATCAATTAACACCGACAATCTCAAATCAAGCTTCCAGTTCGGATACCATCAGCCCCAGCTCGATTAAAAGTCCTCTTAGTCCTACAATAAAAACGTTAAGCCCAATAAGGAAAGGTTCGGAATCAAATTCCCCAGGTAAACTTCAAAGTCCAACTGCGAAGATGTCTAGGAAAAATTCTTCTGGATCCAGTGACGGTACATCTCGACCGAAAGTCAGTTTTAGAGATAAAATATTACAAGTCCAAAGTGATGGTACTGCTGTATGCCAACCACTCAATAAAGACATTAGCGAGAAGCCCGCAGCTGTTGTCGAACCAACTCCAAAAACGGAAAGTAATTTGATTTCTATACCACACTCAGTTGTTAGTAAAATAAAATCTCCTGCTAGAGCTGTGGGAAATACATTTCGTGATAAATTAAAACTATTACAAAGTGCCAAGGATCCAGATACCTCGGTAGATAAAAATAAGCCAACATTAGGAGAAAAAGCTTCAATAGAAATATCACCTGTTCAAACTGCGGATAATAAAGAAGATGGAAAAAAATAAAAAACCTTGGATGAAACTCAAAAAAGCAGCTATATTAGGGGATTCCAAAAATCAAAGCAAATCAAGCTTAGATGATAAAAAAATAGATGTAAATAAAGATTTACAAGATATGAATATAGAGACAACAGTAAATATTTGCGTTCCTGTAGTCAATACAGCAGAGCTCGTAAAAATAGACAATAATAATATTGAACTTGGTAAAAATATTGATAAGCCAGATAAACCTAAGATTATCGTAGCAGGTCCTTTGCAACCCGTCCAAGAGAAATCGTTAGACTTATTAACATTATCTCCAAAGATAAACATAGTCAACTTACCAGAGATGAAAACACTTACACCTGGTATTCTATTGCCTAGAGTAAAAAAATATAGATCAATAGATGATTTATCTCCTGAATATGGCGGATTACCTTTTGTGAAAAAATTAAAAATTTTAAATGAACGTCAAAAACTTGCTGAGCTTGAGAGGGTTGTTAAAATTCGAAGTTCTAGCTTAGACTGTACTAGCTCTTCAGAAGATCTGTTATGTGATACATTAACAAGAAGTCTTTCTGAAGGTAGTACAATGGATAAACGGAAATTTAAACGAAAATCCATCGAGTCTGCTGATAGTCATGAATCAAATGAAACACTTGAGCGACGAACCTTAAAGTCCATTCTAAAAAAATTATCTGAAGACGTAACCCCTACTGAAAGTCCCGAACGAAGCAGTGAACTTAGAAAATTGATACGTGCACCGACCATTGAAGGATACGCAGCGCGACATTCGAAATTTGCTAAAAGTGTTACATTCCATCGACATACATTACCATCTCCCCCAGCAAGCGCTCCCGCTGATTCCAATAATAAAGAATTTAAAATACCAGAAATCAAGAAAGAAATGTCAATCAGTTGCAATCATGTACCAGAAATATCTCCACCTTTGAGTACGGAAATAGATACAAGAGAGTCTCAGCCTGATAAACAAGTTACAAGACCGATAGAAGAAAATGTAACAAGGGAAGAGTACGGTCTAAATATTGGAACAGATTGCAATTTAACACAAAACATTGATCCTTTATACAATTTCAAAAATTTGAGACCTGAAGAGATCAAAGTGCCTTCTGAGAAACCTAAATTAACTTTAATATCCGCCGTAGCAAATCAACGAAAACTATTGAGAGGTAGATATTTGATTATTTTCTTTTTACTATAAAAGAATGTTATATGTTACAAAATAAGGTTTAATTTCAATTACAGGGTCTCTTGAGGAACAAGAATATTTCGGTGAAGTACTACTAGGTATAAAACAAGTTATACAAGGACATTTGCATGACGTGCAAGGCAAATTTCAAGAAAGGTCTCTTATCATTTCGAGTTATATCTATATTGTTGTTTTAAAAAACGTCAATAAATTTGTCTCCATAACTTTGTTTTAGATTTAACAGTTTAGAAAACGAAGTACGGAAACGCGATGAAATAATAAGTCAACTGCAAAAACGTATCCAAGAATTAGAAAAGCTAGGTAGGCAAGGTGTAAGTCCTACAAAGGAAGCAAATGAGGATGAAATACCTTCTCTCATAAAGCAGAGTACGGCTAACCATCCACTGTCTAAAAACGGAAGTTCAGGAAGTGATGAACCTTCTGGTGCTGAAGAAGGATTTATGGTATTTGTTAATGTTATATAGTATTTTCATTTGCAAAAAAATATTATTAACACACGGCAAATTAAGTGAGAAAAATATGACCTTTTATTTTACTTTACATATATTTTTATTTTATATATTATAGTGATAACGTTAAATTTGTCTACTCTAAAAATATCACACCGCTCTCTTTTGAACACCTCGCCTATCTTTACTTCTTCTCCTCGACTCTCTCATACACCTCCTCTGGGTTTGATTTAAACTCGCCTCACTCGGAACCTACTGAAATACTTCTGTTACTATATCTTATTTACATAGCCATAAAAGAAAAAGTTATCAAAAACATTTTCTTCGTTTCTTTTTATCGATATTTATACGAAAATACATTACAGAGAGGCGACTCGTTAGATACGGTATTTGCTAATTCGCCACCTACAGCAAGTGCTGACGAAGAAGATAAAATAGTTGACAGAGAAGAACTAACGAAAGAAAGTTTAGCTGCAGACGACTTAACAGACGAGACATTAACAGAAATAACTGGCGGAATTGAATTGGGAAAACTTTCATATTCAGAATTGCAAAGCTTAGCCGAAACGCTTTCAAATAGAACCGGCAAAACTTCATCCAGCAAGGAGGAATGGACTGTGAGTAAGTCGAAGAGGTTAGATTTGAATCTCGACGGTAAAGCGGGGACGTATTCGAGAAAGAGGGCTGCGAAATTGAGGCAAAGAAAATCATGGGAAGACCAGAGTGATCAAGAGAGTATGGAAATGCAAGACCTGACCAGGTAATAATTGTTTAAACCACATTGGATTGTTGTGCGTTTTAAATTGTAATATTGTTTAATCCTGTGACTAAAAACAACTAACAATGTCACTTGAAACGTCGATATGAGCTACTAAATTATAGTTTCTCCGGTTACTATTTTTGTTTATACGTGGTCGGACAATGATCCCAAGTGGTCGTGACCACCGTTATCTTGTGAAAGTTTGTCATAATGACATGTTATCATAATGATGGTGACGTCATGTCGTCATCCTCTTCGGACCGAACTTTTTTTGGGAGTAGTTGGCGCGATTTTGATAGGTCATATTGTGGTCCTTGTTTTTAATTAATTAACTTGTAGTATATAACTCTAAATTATTTAACTTCAATGGCGTTTTACGTGATATAGTTTGGTTGTTATGCCCAAGTTCAGTGTATCGAAAATAATGACGCAAAACGAGGATTTCAAAATCTCCCAAGAACTTCCTTAGAATACTTAACAAGTGATCGAATAACTACTAACAACAATACGAAGATTGTAAAAGGGCCAGAACCCAGGGCCACACAAGTTAATAAGAAATACTTTTTTTAACATGACGTGCATTCACTTTTCCGTACTTGAATTTAAAAAAAAAATATGCAGTGCTCATAGATATGTCTTGTTAATGGATTTCACTCTTAAATAATATTTCAGACCAATATCACCGCATACAGCCTCCGAAGACCGATCCTTGTTAAGTCCTGAGCAGTCGAGTTTACGTGCGACGCGTCGCGGGATGCCGTTCCATTTCTTTGGAACGCATCTCGATACTACGAAGTCGAAAATCAAGAAGACTCTATCAGTGGACACGGGAATGCATCACACTGGACGAAGTGATAGGAGTGAGTGTTGCTAGTGATAGAACTTGCTTTAAATTCTGTCAGTCAATCACTTTTTGACCAAATTGCAATAAGATTTTAAAATAAGGATATGTTTAAACTAAGATGTACAAAATACATAGAAAGCGATAAATAGATATGTAAAAGACAATTTACATATAAATAGCAAATATAAAACATTTTCTTCCTCTGTTTATCTACTTATGGATCACTGGTACATAATCATTGATGGGCATTAGTGCCATATTTGAACATTTTTTCGACTTTTTTTTTATGGTCAAAAATCGACCAACAGTAGTTAAATAAGTTTCAACAAAAGATAAGTTACACAGTATTTAATACTTACTAGCTGTGCGCCCGCGGCTCAGCCCGCGTTTCATATACTCTTCGCTGCGTAACATAATTATTAAAAAATAATTGGAAAGTAATGTTTTAATGGTGCTTTTAATTTTTTTACGTAGAACTCTAATAATATTCCTGAAATTATTTTTGGTCCTAACAGTGAGCAAAGACACTTCTAACAAATTCAAACACCTGCCAGTAAACTAATTGCTTAAAAAAATATTAAAGTTACGCGGAGTAACTTCCGCTATCTACCCAAAAAAAAATCCCGTCTATATCGGTCCAGCCGTTCGGGAGGTTAGCTGGAATAAACAAATAGATGTCCATCAGACAGACAAAAAACTATGTTTTTGGTATAGGTGTCATTTACACATTCATATCTATTTAGTAAAAAAAAAATGATATTACAAACAGACAATTCAATTTTATTTGTTAGTATAGACTACAGATTTGTCTACTAAAGGAGCGTCCTCTTTGGACAATTTAGTTTTATAGTACTGTCCTTTGCAATATTCAAGCCGAGTTTCGTACCATTTCCAGGCTCTTGCGTTCACTCGCTCGCTAAGTGGCTTAAGCGCTCGCCGCAAAATATCGGTAATTCTATATAGACCATTCAGGTCAACATTATTTTGCATGCATAGCTTTCGGTGAAGGAAAATATCATAATTATGATAATATACCTAATAAAACCCTTTTTTTAATATATACCTGGATAGCTACCCACCTTAATTTCTGTCACCAATCATCTATAATGCATGCCTTAGCATTAAGTTTCAACCACACCAAGTATCGATATATGATTTACAGAGCAAGGTCGCCAACGGGAACATAGAAAGTTCAGTCTCGGCTCTTTCTTTGGATACCACAGGAGCACTTCTCACAAACCCGCAAACAATTGCAACGAAGTCGTCCTGGACATGGGCAGCGACTACAGTTGGACAGATACGTTCGTAAACTTTATAATCAACAATCTAAAAAAAATTTTCACCTATAGATTACTGTAGTCGAGACGGGATACTAGTAAAGTCGTAAATCAATATAAATAAATAATAAACATATTTATTTATTTACATGTGTGAAGATAAAAAGAACAAATTTGATAATATTTTCCACAATACTTCTTTCAACAAACGGAGGTGTCAAAGTTTGATTAAAATCATCAAATACCTATTAGGGGGGAGAGGTAGACTATTAATGATTTCGAATCCCCCTTTACCATTATACAGACTACTATCTTTGTAGTAGGTACATAATTTAATAGAAAGTTCAAAAAGGTTATAGCGCCATCTTTTGACGAATTTTGTAAACCTTATGAAATATTTAACATTGATTGTCGCCTTAAGAATTATACGTAACACAGTGGTAAAATTTATTTAGGATTAACTCAAAAACTACCTAACAGGGAACATAGAAAATCTTTAAACTGACATTGTATATTGCGTAGACGCATTGTCCCATCCAAATACATACTAAATATAGTATATAACTGCTATACACAAGGGTTTCACTCGATTTTTCGGAAAAATTAAAAATAGTAAATATCTCAAAATTTTAAGTGTTCATATCGTAGTTTCTGGCTGTTTGTAGTAATCCCGTGTCCGGCGAAGTCCCCTGCACGTATCCCGAACCTCGGAGTCGCTGTTGGGTCTTCCTGGAACATAAAAACACAAAATTATTAGTAAATTTTTATTAAAAACATAGTTTTTAGTCAATAACTTTTCGAAATTGCCGCATATCCTCTTGGTTCACACACCAATTTGCTTGTTTTTTCTCGGTTTTTCGCATAGCTACCCCCCTCCCCCCCCCCCCCCCCCCCCTGACTGATTCACTAGAAGGGCAAACTCCTGTACGAGTTCCGTCGGGGAACTACGGCGGAGTTGCGCTTAGTGCAATCATCAAAATCTGCCATAATCGCCTATCTTCTGCCCTTAATTGATCCCAAGAAGAGAGGAAACCAATAACTGACTATAAAATAGCATCGAACCTAGAGTAATTAGACTAAGTTACCTTTATCTCAAGTTGGACTCTCAAGTAAATAGCCACTAGTACTACCCTATTTATTGCCACCGCCCTTTACACGGTAGCTACAGACCTATTAAACTTATTTCCCTAAGAAAGATAGCCCGCAAATGGTATCCAAAGCTGGTGGCTCTACGAGCGCAAGACAAGATGACCGGAAAAGGTCATCTATAACTAAAATGACGGAAGAAGGGAAGAGTCCACAAATGACGACGACCAGGGAGACAAAGCTGTTAAACGATATCAAATCACAATTAGACCTGTCCGGAAACATAAAGACTAGCATTAAAGAAGCGGTAATAAGGAATTCAAAAGAGCTTTACAGAATAATTCTTGCTAAAATAGAGGACATAAAAACATTAGAACAGGAGATCATAAAATCAAGGCTTGAGTATTCGGATCAACTCATTGAGGTACAAAAAGAATATGTACAAAACATGGCAGTCGTGATTAGGGATACAAAGGTGGACTGTGTATGCATTTCGAAAGAGGAAATGGAGGACGTAAAGAGAGTCGTGGCGGAATTAGTTGGCGATACCAAAAAAGAAATAAAGGAAATAGCAAACCAAGTAGTTTTATTAACAGAGAATAGAGAACAAGCAAACAACCAAGAAAGAACAAGTGTAACAAAAGAAGAAAGTAAAACTAGACCAAAAATGGACACAACTTATTCCGTCATAGTATCCTCCGGCTCAATACAGGACACGAGCGGAGATGTAATAAATAAAATAAGGAAAGCCGTAAATGCTAGGGAGACTGGCTTCCGAATAAACAAAATCCGGAAGGCCAAGGACCAGAAGGTGGTCCTTGGATGTAGCACGAAGGAAGAAATGGAGAAGATCTCCAAGTGCCTAAAGGAATCAGCACATGGCCTCAAAGTCGAGGAAGCTAAGAGCAAGGACCCTCAAGTAATCATAAAAGATGTGCTAAATATAAATAGTGACGACGAAATCCTGCGATCACTGAAAACGCAAAATGAACATCTATTTTCAGATATAACGGACGAAGATTACAGGGCCCAAATCAGATATAGGCGCCGGGCGCGCAACGAAGATACCTCCCACGTGATCATCCAGGTCTCACCCAAAGTGTGGGGGAGACTGGTTGACGCGGGGAAGGTATATATAGATATCCAGAGAGTGACGGTAGTGGACCAGTCACCTCTGTTGCAATGCACCCGATGCCTAGGCTATGGTCACGGCAGAAGATCATGCAGGGAAACGGCGGACACCTGCAGCCACTGTGGTGAGGGCCACCGGAAAGCAGAGTGCCCTCGGTGGGAAAGTGGCCACAAACCGACGTGTAGAAACTGTGACAAGGCTCGGGTGGCAAAGAACGACCACAACGCCTTCGATGAATGCTGCCCGGTGAGAAGAAAATGGGACACACTGGCGCGGTCGAGTGTGTCGTACTCCTAGTCTTTGGAACTCCAAGAAAACACGGCATCAACAAAGAGTCCAATAAATTAAGTTTGCTGCTCACCCACATTAATAAGTAATATGGATGGACAACAGCGTGGAGGGATAAATGGCTGACCACATAAAGCTAATCCGAAGCTAACTTGATTGCAAGGGAGCTTCGTGTTGATACGGATAAATGGACGCCAGAACCCGGAAACTCAAACAAGACTCTGATTGTATAGACTAGCCGCAACCATAGCCATACATATACAGGATACACCACAATATACACAAATAACCAATAAAACACCATTCATATGTAATGAATAAAATACACGTAACATATTCTAAATACATAAATAACACGAAGACACAATACTAAACAAGTTAAGAACACAGATATACACAGGAACACACGGTACGGAACATACAAGAGAGAAGAAGAGAGAACGTGCGACACACTACTGCCCATGAAGCTACGAACCGACACTTATTCGCTGATTACAAGCACTTGGAACCGACTATCGGAAGCTATAACCCAAGAAATAGGAAAACACGCCTGCTAATCAAGCAACCAATCAATTAACCACGAATGATAAATATAGATGACAACAAAGTCTCTGACCACCATGTCAGGGGATCCCTGGTCTGAAATTAAAAAAAAAAAAAAACTACCTAACTGATTTTAAAAATTCTTTCAATTGTAGAATTTTATAACCGCGGCGGGTTGCTAGAAATCAATATCACACGTACATATAATGAACTAAAAAAAATCATTTGGATAATAAAATAATGTATTGCAGGCTCTCTCTCTACGATAAAATTAAAAAGCCTATAAGTTCCTTATTTTGGAATAAAATCTAATTTTGTTTCCAGTGATCATCAGCCTTAACTATGGTCCGATTTTTTGGCGAGATAATAGAAAATAATCCGTAAACATCCATTTACATAAGAAAAACTTGTATTTTATTTTGATAGTTCGTTCAAGTTGTGATGATGTCTTATTTGGTAGGGCAGTTCAATTTCGCGTCAATGAACGCGGGTTCAAATCCACCTATCCACTTGTATAAGCAACCTGAGCTTCATGTGAAGGAAACCATAGCGTGATGGTAGGGCATTTTAAAATAACTACCACCCTCAAATTAGAAAACCTGTCACCAAATACAAACAAGGTGTATTCCGGTAGCATCGCTTTAGAACCAATATCTCTAGGTTTAGTGTTACCACATCGTCACTTAACATTAGGTGAGATTGTGGTCAAGCACTGAGCCTATACCGTGTAAATAAGGTTTATATAACCAAGATTTTAATCATTATTTACACCCTAATCCCCTTCCCTTCTTCTTATCAGCAATAATAAGCAAAGCTTATGCCCCATGATTACATAAGCATTGGCATAATTATAAACAACTAATCAAAGATTAATAACTGTATATTTATTACGTCATTATGTATTCAGGTAATTCAGACCTAATCCCGTCTATTGATACTCATACGATAAACGACCCCTAAACGCTAAAATCGCGTATTAAAATCTCTTGATAATTATTATAGATAAAGTAAGGACAAGTGCGATAAGGGAAGGTGGTGGTGTGGTAGAGGATGTAGTGACAAAGATACGAGAAAGGGATGCTTAGTTGGTTTGGGCATGTAGAGACGATGGATGAATGAAGATTAACGAAACAAATTTACAAAGAGACTGTGACTAGGTAAGCTAGTAAAGGTCGTCCTAGGCGTATTTCAACCTGATCTAGAACATTCTGAAGAAAGGCTGCGCTCAAATGTACCCATAACCGAAGAGCATGCATGTAAGCAGAAGAAGCGAAAGACGTGTATTAGGATCGTAGACAATGGAAGGACGTAGTCTCTGCCTATCCTGATGGGAGAAAGGCGTGACGTTATCTATTTATATATTTAATAATTATGTTTTAGGACTTCCAATTCTTCTAGCAGTGAGACTGAATCATTGCCTAGGACACCGATGTTTGAAGAATTTATCGAGAACAATAGCAACAGAGGTCGGGCCAGTGGCTCCGGTTACGACACCCACTCTCCCATAAGAGGTAAGACTCTCACAAAAGTAATAGATACTTCGATTTCAGTTAATGATTCTTTCAATCTTCCAGTTGAGTCTAAAATCTCTTCATTAGGGATGCGGAGAAATGATTTATTGTATCATAAAACACAACATTAATAAGAGTGAAAAACGTTTAAATTTCAGTCTAGAAATAGAGAGAGCGTGTTATACTAATACAACGTTATAGTTTACGTATTTCATACATGTGCATACAAGTAATATTCGTTTTACAAAAAAAGGAAAAAGGATTCTCTCTCCAAACAAAAAAAAAGCATTTTTATTTTAGAATTTCATTAGCCGAATGAATTATTTTTTCATTACACGTATTATATTTAATTACTCGCTTCGTCTAACTCTATTATTCGCTTAGACATAGGTCTCCACCAAACATCTCCACAACTACTGGTTTTGCTCCACCCGCATCTAGCGGACTCCCCTGACGTTTGTCCTCGTGGCAGCCATTCGAGAATCCGTTGGCTCCATTGGGCATCGGGCATTGCCCCTTAAGTTTAGAAATTCTTAAGACAATAACGGTTACTTTGGTTCTTATGTGGATATCGACATTTCGGATTCGATCACTCAGTAAAACTCCGAGCATAGTCCTCTCCGTTGCCCTTGAGGGTAATATTGAGCTTACTAATTAGGCTCAATTGTAGGCGAACACGTCTCAGTGCCGTAAGTCATCACTGGCAACACCCACTGGTCGAAGACTTCTCTTGAGAGCCGAGACACTGCGGTATTTGTTTATTATGGTATTTCACTTAGTTTAATGATAGCCAATTATCCTATTGATATATCATACCAATTAATTCCGAGTGGCTAGCCCAAGACGTACTCTCATTCATAACTGGGGAAACTCCTACTGCCACCGTTAGTGCAATACAATGATACTGCATGCACGAACATAACATAACATAGCAATCCACCCCATTGCACCTACATTGAGTTCTGTTAGGGACATTGAGATCTGTAAATCTCCTTAACCACGGTAGGTTAATTATGGTAAATTTTAATAAAGAGAAAAATTCACTTATCAATATCTTCGTTCGCAAAAAAAAAAAAATAGTTCAGAAATCATGAAACGTATCTATTCTCAAAATTTCAAGATTATAGGTTTAGTGGTTTGGGACCGACGTTGAAGAGGCAATCAATCAGGACAACTAATTTTATATATGAACTTTATAAAACATATTGTATACATTAAATAATAACCTTTAAAACAACTTTAAACAAAATGTATTTGTTTTTAATAGAAAATATCTACCGTTAGTTCAAAAAAAGTATATTTAAGGGATGGCAATTTGTCTTTTTGTCCGGGCCGACGTAACTGCTAGAGCGGGCGCTGCAAACTCCTCAGAATTTACGTAATCCCAATCCGAGGTTCATACCACTTTGGTACTCTTGCAGTAGCTACCACTCTCCCGGCTGAGCGGCATAAACGCTCACATCAAAAGATTCAGGAAGTCGGCAAAGCTCTTTAGGTCAACAGTCTTTCGGTGGTTACGAAACATTTTTTTTAGGTATCCCCATACACATATGCTTTCATTTCAGCCTTATCAGGTAGTGGCGGTGATTGGGAGGTGATGATGTTGGCTGATGAGTTAGAAAAACGAGAGCGTGAAGAGGCGAGGAGGCTTCATTACCCCAGTACACTGCGGGAGTTGGAAGAGGTTTGTATTACCTCCCGCTCTGAAACCGAACGGCACAGTTAAAATGCGCTTACTGTACAAAAAAGTGTCTGTGTACTTATGTACGTACATAAGAAATTATACTTCTTTGACGTAATAATAGAAAAAAAACATATATTCATGGCCTTAAATAAATTATAAACATAAAAAAACTAAAACGTCGACAGCTAACTTCAGGGTGTTGTTTTATCGTGACGGTGTACGCGCGCATCGTAAAAATTTACTCTCATAATTTTTCCCTAACGTGCCTAAAGAAGTATAACTTCAATAACTAAATAGTTTATAGAAAAATAAATAAAAGGATTTCATTTTTTTTTTTTGTTGAATGTAGGTTGATTTTATTAAGGTATTTTCAGTAGCACATCTGAATAGCTAACTAAAAAAGTGCTACTAAAACATATAGTATCGTATCGTTGAATTTATGACAATAAATGAAATAACAAAAAAACTATTTATAGGAATCTGACACTCCACAAAGAGACGACAGTCCTGATGAATATTCTAACATCGAAGACTCGAACTCGTCATCCACCACGCATTTACTCTCTCAGTCGATGAGCGATCCCTCGCCGAGGTCTCTGGAAACTTCCTTCACGGAAGCCAGCAGTAGACCAATTACAGCAACAAGGCAACATCGCATCAGCTCATTGGGCGAACCGGTAACAATAATAAACATTATTGTGTTTATTGACCCTTTGAGCACTAACCTGGCGTTTACGCCAGCTTTCCATTGTTTTCCTATTGTCTCATTTTTATAGGTAATCGACATATCAAAATCTTAAGAGAATCCTGTTGTTGAAAAATTTGAAAAATAGATATTTAAGAAATCTATTTCTTTGGCGTTTGGGACGACAAAAGAAAAAGTTATAAAACACGAATGGGACAACTGCAGCACGGGCTGATTTTATCGTATGCAGAATAGACGAAAACATGACTTCGTAGTACCTTGTTTTCTCCTCCAAAACTGGGTCGATTTTTATTTCAATTTTAGAAAGAGAAAGATTTTGGCTATACGTCTACTTTTTTTTTTTAATTCATAAAAATTATTTGACGGACGTCTGAAAGCGACGATAAAAATTGAGCACTGTTCTCATTTTCAGACTCTTATTGTCTATAATAATTAATTTATGAAAAAATCAAAACGTGGCGGTGGTGAATATATATTATATGATACAAAAATATTTACCTTAATTATCTAGGGAGGAAACATGGGGAATACGTTTGTCTGAAATAAACGCCGCTCGCATATCCTCTTAAAACGTTGATGGAATTAAATTCCTCATAGTAATATATCTAAAATAGCTTCAAAATACTGAACCTTTCAGAAAGAATTATAAGTTCCTAGTCCAATAATTGACAGCATGTCATATTTTCAACATAAATAAACCATTGTTTTAAATAAAATTAGGTCCAAATTAAACCTGTACCTATTATAATATTTTTCATATTACGAAATTCGGCTGTTTCAATCTTGATTTCCACGTTCAATTTTGTTTTATTTTAAAAAGATGGAACACCTATCAATACCATAGTTATCATCATCGATGCATAGTCCGTGTTGACATTATAATTGAGATTCACTTTTGGCATGTCTGGCATAATTAATATAAACAAAGAAAATTCAGTGACGTCATCGTAATAAAAAATTAGAAAAATCCTCCAAAATAAAGCGATAAAGAATCGAAAAACATTAACTGAAAGAAATGAAATTGATATTTTTGTCTTGGACGTCATATGCAGATTTTTAATCTTATTTAATTCATGAGTGTGTATTCCAGGTAAGATCAGACTCTTCTTTGCGACAATCACGGGGACTAATTCTTCGAGCAGCCAGCCTGGATCGAGGAACTATTCCAACGTCGACGCACACGAGACGGTTCGGCTCATTGAAAAGTTCCCGAAGCGAATCAAACAAGAGACTCTGATCCGTTACAGATAATGGACTCAGTAATAAGTCCAATCATAATATTGAAAATGTAGATTTAATTACGGATTCTTTGAAAATTCAAACAGCTAACAAAAACAATGTAACTAATATAGACGAAGATCCAGAACAAAATAAAGGTTCGATTACAAATGAAAATTTAAAAACGAACAAATTTAATAATGGTAAATTAATAGATTTGCAGGATGAAGAAACTAAAGTCGAAAAAGAAGAAGTTAATGCAAAAGAAGATGGGCACCGTCAGAGTTTAGTTCTTGAACCGGAGAACAGGCAAAAATATAATGATGCGAATAAAAAAACTAATAATATTGATAATAAACTTAAACGTGGCGTTAATCTTACTAATAAAAATTCCAAAAATGAAAGCACAGGGAAAGTCGATCAAACAGATAATAATATAGGCGATAAGGGTTGTAATGAACAAAGAGAGATTTCTAATGTAGGTAACGGACGAGAGAATATAAATGAGAATATACAAGGCCGTTTAAACGACGGCCAAATACTATTAGTAATCATACTGGTTTATGAAAATCTTAATTTCGATATTATCATTGTTTTACGATAAATTTATTGTCGAATTTTAACAATAAATAATCAAAATAAATAATTACAGATAAGATATCCCTTCATTCTTATCTTAAAACTAAAAAAAATCAAGCTTTTAGCCCTTACATATATTTAGAAGTAAAACTTCACACTATAATTTCTAGTAAATTTATTATTAATTATATTTTCTTATATAATGCACAAATTACAAAGAATGTGATCTAATCAATTCCTTAGAAGATATAATTGAGATTAGGATTTCGTTTATTGTCTAAACTCATTGCAGTTCACTAAATAACAATTACTTATTAAACACACAATTGACCAAATCAATTATTTCATATTTTCTGTACAATGTAATCAAATTTCAGTATAGCTTTATATTTGTTCTTATAAAACACTTTGTAACGTTTAAAAGTATTTGTTTTAAATTATTATTTAACAATTAATAAAAAAAATCATACTTATCGTAAATTTGATTAAATTGTCGTTTTAAAAAAGCACAACATTAAAAGTAATTTAATTATTATAACGTATAAAAAGTAGTTAATGCTTGAGTGAAAATAGCATAGTAACATTTATATATGCCATAATTATTGTAAATAATAAATATGATTACTTATTTCAAATAAAATACATAGGTATCAATGAATCGTAATAGTATAATACATAATATATTTTCTATATAGTGCCAAAGAAATAACCTAGGTATGTATGTATCTACTTATCCAAAATAATTATTTTTAATTACGTAATATCATGTATTTAATATATAGATATCTAATCGTGTAAATATTTGTAAATCTTTTATTTAATTACAATATCTAGTACTGTGTAATTTAAATTAGAAATATCATTCTATACGAAATATTTATATTAAAAAAATTAAGTGTAACTTTTAGATAAAAGTTTAAAAATTTACACTTATAAATATAAGAATGTAAATTTGAGTTTAGGACTACTAACCTTCCTTAAAACCTTTCCTTCTATCTCAATACCCATTTTAAAAATATCTACAGTAGATTAGGAAGAAATCCAAATAGGTGTATGTATGTAAACAATTTTGATACTATTGGAAAGAATCTGTTTTTATTTAGTTCTCGTAAGTAACCAATGGATAACATATAGAACATCAATGTGAACCTAATTTTCATAACTAAAGAACCTGCTAAGCAATTAAGTTTCATAAACAAATTATTGTATAATAATACAATGATAAATTGTTTTAAAATACAGAAAAACAGGGCGGCCAACTGTTTTTTTTTTAATGTTTTAATTTCGTAATTTGTTGCTGAAATTATTAACATAACCTAACATTTGTCTGGTTTTTGCATCTACTAACGCTCGGAATAATTTATTCATAATCAAAACATACGATAGGCTGGGTATGTATAAGTTTTATTATTTATATGTGACCGTCTTAAACGCTTTAACCCCATCTTATACTTAAAATACTTTAGCATGTTATCGGCTGACATCATAGTATTGGTAACGCGAATCTATAAATTTTCCCCCTACTGAAAATCGCTCAATCCCACTAAAGAGGTTTTCACTACAAAAAACTTCACACCTCTGCTGCGACTCACGTTTGCAAATAGCATTTTTTCAGTAGAAGCATTTAACAATTTGGTTTCCTATAAAATTACGAAACGACTTATTATGACATTAACAATAAACTACTTTACCTAAAGACTATTAGTACTACATTAACGACATTATCTTACCAAATGCAAGGCCACATATTATGTACATGTATATCTAATCTAATATTGCAAAAATGACAGCACTGTATGGGACATGCGTCTTGTACCAAGCTTCATGATTTTACTGTTCAAGAGTACAATTATTGATGGGAGTATTTGATGCGATTTTGGTTAATGTGTGTATTTTTAATTCATTAACTGCAGTATTTGACCATATTTTATGTAAATTTGATGGCACATGAATTCTGAGATTTCCCAACCACTCTCTTAAAATGAAAGCTACTTATAAAAATCTTGAAAAGACCACCATTTTGATAGTCGATAAAACGTCAAACTTGGCTGCAGGTCTAGTACTTTTGCCTTTTTCACACAATGGTAATTATAAATGGAACCACAAAATAAAATATGGCCGTAAGTCACCCAAATACCGATCTACCTGAACAGTTTTTAAAGGTAATTAGAAAGTATACAAATAATCAACAGGATCTTTTTTTAATTAATATTCACAAATAGATACAAACTTTTAACAAAAGGCATTTATTTACAATACCATAAATCCTGAGGAATACAGATAACTGTTTACGAAAATTAAGAGATTACCTTGAATGTGTCTTGAAAGTTATGGACACAGACATCACAGAGATAATCTGGATCTCTTTTCAATCGTCTTGTATTGCTGTCATATGATGGAAGTAGGTATGTTGTAGCAAATATTTTTTATAACTATTACAGCCAATATTTTTTTCTCTCATTGATATTATACCATACTTATTAAAGAACACAACAGAGTTTTAATAGTTCTACAGCGTATATTAAACTATAACTATATGCAATATTTTAGTAAACTTTGCGCACATTATCTAACGAGGATAAAGGTTCTAAATAGCGTAACATATCACGCTGTGATCAATGGAGTAATTTACAAAGCTCAACAAAGGAAATTTTAATCTTCAAAAACCATTACATAAATAGGAATATCGTGTAATTTCAAAACCATATTATAAATGTAGTCGAAATAGATATGAACCCGTTTGAGAGATCGGTACCTAGTGGTTTTTATACGTTACCTATTTCATGTGTATTTTATAAAATACAAAATTTATAATCTTTATTAATTTAGTGTTATTATTTGTTATTAAGTTGTATATATTTCATCATCTATATTCAGCATATTGAATTATTTACGTAACATACCATGATTACGTGCTGTAAATTACTAATTCATAACATAATAAGTAGGTATCCAACAAATTACTAGTTGTAAGTTACTAACTTTATTAAATTAGATTTAGACGCGAAAATACTTATACGAAACAAAATGAAAATAAATTCTTTAAACTGAAATGTGTTTTTCATTAAAATAACAGCCTTTTAATCAAAATCAGTAGCGATTGATATTAGGAGATAAATAATTAACACAACGACCACCAAAGATATCACATGCGCGATACAGACTCTTTAAAAAATTAAAAAAGAATATTATTAAAAACAATAATCCCACGTTAACATTAACACGTTACAAAAATCAAATTGTTTTGAAAGTCCGAAGAAAACATAACCTTACATATAAAGATATTATTTTCCCTGATGAATATACGGACAGTGTTTATCACCGGGAATGTTACAAAGCATTCACAGGACCTATGAAAAACAAAATATTTCTCAACCTTTCTTCGTTTATACTGTATGGTAAACACGTTATGCCTACAGGTACTAGTTTTCAAGTGATATCTCTGGAACACACCTATTAGTATTTGGCGACAGGTTTTAAAACTTGAGGGTGGTAGGCATTATTAGTAAAGCTCTACCACCATTATATGATTTTCTCAGTACGTTTTCCTTCACTGAAAACTCAGGCTCATTTTAGAGTTGGGTAGGTGAGCTCGAACCTGCGTCCATTGAAGCGAAATCCGGTCGCACTATCAACTGCGTCATAGTAGCTTCACCAAAAGTAAAATTTCACTCGCACCCGCTTAGATATATCATATACTTGCGCTCCCACCTACGGCAGTTTGTTAGTGTGTCTGGCAACACGAAGGAACCGTCGAAACTGTTTGGCAACTGAGAAAACATCTATTTATAGTTCCCTATGTAACGTACATAAAAATCAGCTTTTATACTATAACGAATGTATACTTCCAATTTACTATAGTTTAAGGGTGTCTGGCCGGAAGAAGGAACCATGCTAAGTATCTGGTAATGCACCACGTGGTTTCTAATATTATTCCGAATAAAATATATAAAAATTGAGCTTTACTATAACGAATTTGAGGTATTTTTTTTACATCCTTAGTACTTGTTATCTGCCAAAGCCACCATTACTCTAATTTCATCATCTGGGTTCGTTCTTACCTGCGGTCTAGGCGTACATAGACAAACTTTCAGCCTAACGAAGGGCTGGTTGTCGTGGGCTCTTGCTCTATAATATATAATCAGACCCAAAGAACTTATAAACACAGTAATATTAAAAAAGTGGGTCTTCTGTAAAATTGACAACTTGGCTGCATGATATAGTTCTTTTTGCCTTTTACTTAGAAAGGAAGAAAAGAAAAAATGGGCCAAAAAGTGTCAACTTTAAATTGACTCAATTCACAATTGCATTTTACTTTTTAGGAAGCAATATCTTAGTAGTTAGATGTGAACCGTGTAATAATTATAAAGATATTTTGATTATTTTCAATTAATTCTGCTGTTATACTCATATATTAGCATCTAATTATTACAATTTATATTCCTTTTTAATGGTAATCTGGAAATGGCGCCTCGTAGGCAACCTTCTAGTCTATTGAAATTATGTGTAAAAAAATGTATTAATTTAATAAATTCCGCTTGCTATATTATTGAAAAGAGATATCCCGAGAGTCAATTTCATGAATGTGAGAGAGAAGCATTTTCTTTGAAATGCCATTTGATGTCTATGTTGCCTGCCAGGTAAATATTTAAGATTTTTTGTCATTTACCTTAAACTAACGCTTACTCTTGCCTTTTACAATGGCTATTTTTCTTAAAATTGCATCCCTCCTTAACATTTCTCTATTTAAAATCATATTAAAATTACTTTATAACAAAATTATCTATATTACAAATATTGATAAAATAAGAAGAAAGAGAAATTAATCATTACATTGTTATGCTAATTCATGTAAGCATTGTAGTATTAAAATTATGTAACTTGTATTGATAGTATTTGTAGGAACTATGAATTCAGTGTAATAGTTATAAATATTAAATTATTAATATATAGTATTAAGTCTAGTAAATTATTAGAGAATAGTGTCGCTAGCACTTTCTGAAATTATACATACAAATAAATACATACATACATAGTTTCTAAAATATATTAAAAAAACTATCCTAACCTATGCAAATACCTAGTATTATTATTATTATTATTCGAAAAGGGGCTATGCAGGCTTAAACAGTCCTGTATCACTGCGACCTAGTCAGATCTATTGTGATCGCCCCTATATTGCTAAAGCTCACTGCCTAAACCTACAACCTGAATATATTGTAGTATCTTTTTGGCAGAGAGTGTCTGTACCTCCTCCGGAAGCAACACATGCTTACCCAGAATTCGGTTACGAATGGGTATTAATGGATCACATTCACACAAGATGTGCTTTGGTGTTTCGTCTGCTATTTCACAGAACCTGCACTCTCTTGTGTTCTGGACACCGATGTTGTGCATATGCTTGCCCAAACAACAGTGCCCAGTTAGTGCTCTCACTAATACTCGTAGCTGATTCCTACTGAGCATCAGGGCTTCTTCAGCTTTGCGCTGAGTGAATGCTCTGATGAGCTCTTTGGAATGAATTTGTCCTGGCAATCTATTCCAGAATTCTATAGCCTTATAGGTATATTGGTCCCTTATGGTCAGTCGAACTAGGCTTTTTGGAATGCCACAAAAAATGGTTCAGGCCCAATTTGTGTTTCCATAGCCCCTGCTCTTGCAAGCGCATCCGCAGCTTCATTGCCGGGAACTCCTGCATGGCCTGGGACCCATCTTAAAATCAGCCTGTTATTCTTACCCAGGCTGTTTAGCATTGCCACACAATTTGCAACTAGCTTCGACTCAACTACGTCTGAAGCCAGCGCCAAGAGAGCGGCTTGACTATCCAAATGGATATATATTGTATGGTTCACGTAGGCTTTCTGCAGATTTATACAGGAACATTCTAGAATCCCGTATACCTCTGCCTGGAAACTGGAGGCAAAACTACCAAGATTAGTTGTTTGACTAAACTTAGGTCGCTCTCCATATATTCCACAGCCTACGTTAAGTCCTATTTTGGACCCGTCGGTAAACCACAGTAAGCTGCCTTCCTTCCACGTTATCTCACTGTTTAACCAGGAGTCCCGTGGAGGGATTTCGACATCATACAATTTTTTAAGATTAGTTTCAGGAATCATCATATCTGATATCATCCCTAAAATTGGTGTTTCTATCACTGAGTCTAAGAAAGATCTCATGGACTGGGATATCCATTGTCTCCTCCCGAGGGCGTACATTCTGTGCATCGTCAACCTCGCCACCTTCTCTACATGTAGATGAAGGGGCGTCAGATTTAACAGAGCATCCAGAGCCGCTCCAGGGGCTGTCGACATGGCTCCTGTCACTAAGATAGAAGCTATTCTTTGTACTGAAGCTAATCGGGTACAAACAGACTGCTGTTGTGCCTTTTTGGACCAAGCCACACAGGCGTATGTTATTATGGGTCTGACAACTGCCGTATAAAGCCATATGGTTAGCATGGGGTGTAAACCCCAGCGCTTTCCGGCCATTCGACTACAGATCCCCATTGCTATTTTAGCCTTTTGAATTATGTATCCAATTTGGCTATTCCAGGTCAGTTTCTGGTCGAGAATAACACCCAAGTATTTGACCTCTGGTGAGAAGTTTATTGTCTTGCCATTTAGTGAAGGTTGTACCAATTGGTCAAGACGCCTTTTCTTGGTAAATGGTACTAGGACAGTTTTGTCTGCATTGATTCTCAGTTCATTGTCCTTGCACCATTTGTCAATGACACTTAGTGCTTTCTGCATAAGGTACGAAATTGTACTTTGAGAGAAACCTCGGACAACTACCACCAGGTCATCAGCGTAGCCCTGGGCGTCAATCCTTAATTCCTCCATCTTATGCAGAAATACCTAGTAACACAGAGTACATATAGCCTAGTAACTGATTATCACCTGCCAAGATGTTGTCGGAGCCCTGCTCTGTTTATTTATTTTTCCAAGATATTTCAAAGATATTTTTTAGGAATTGTCTCTTTTTAATGCTTTAGAATATAAACTGCCTCGGTAGCGCAGTTGTATTACATACGACTGCCGTTCTGAGGTCTCGGGTTCGATCCCCGGGTCGGGTCAAGTGATATTGGGTTTTTTCTACTCAGTATCATCCCGGAGTTTGGAATTTGTGCCCGATATGGCGACAGGCTTCGCCCCCTGTCACATTTGGGACGGAACTAATCTCGGCGAAATGTGGGTGGTGTAGTTCGCTACTTCACCTCTGCCTAACCCTTCGGGGAAAACAGGCGTGAGCATATGTATGGATGTATGTAGAATATAAATATGTACAATCTCTTGGGCTGAAAAGATAGTTTTCTATTTGCTTCCTAGTAGTTAACCTATAAAACTTAAATAATAAATTTCTCAAAAACTATAAATTACTGTAGAAAATCCTACTAGTATTTACTTCAATGCCCGCCCTATTGCCCACCAATAGCAACTAAAATTATAATAAAAATCGTGCAGCCAGATACTAAAGCAAGGCCCATTTTATAAACTATTGCATTATTGTTAAAATCCTGTTATATGTAAATCCCACAAACTTAAACTCTTTTTGGTTTGATGCCTTTACTGCATTTTATTTAGTACCACAAAAAGTTATATATTAAAGAATAATTGTTATAGCATATACCATACCTGTCATTGAAGTTAAATAAATGTACCATTATTATATCATTTTTAATAATCTCTGTAATGAAGAAATTGTTGTGTATAGTATTTTTTGTAGCAATGCATGATATTTATCTTTTAGTTTATAGGTAGTACCTACTGAACTTAATCATCAAATATATAACAAAAAAAAGGAATAGGGACATCTTTGCCTTATAAATATGCTTCTGTTCACTACATAAACAGTATTTTGTTATTATCAGTAAAGAAAGTCTGAAGACCTCTTGGTAAATATGCATAATATGGATAAACACAATTATTTTTAGCACAGTCACTTCTATTTTAGCTTGCCTGTTTTTGCTTATAATGTAATTTTTTTTATAATATCACAAATCACTGTGTGAAAATGTTATTTGAAATAATATGATATTCAGTATTGACTGAAATGATTGGTGTCACAATAGTTTCTTGAGCCAGATAAATTACTGTAAGCTTTTGATCAGCCAGACAATTCTATCAAATTTTACTATTCAGGTTTGTTATATCTAAGCTACACAATCAATGGGATAAAAAAAATCTTTATTTTAATATGAAAGCTGAAGTTATAATATCTTTTTTATAGATGTAAAAGAGATCCAGAAACATAAGTTGGTACAGTATGTGTGTGCAATTCAGAGAGACCTGATTATGGTTTCAAGCAAAATTATTTCATACCTTTTATAAACTTACATTTGTTTAATGTTATTCAATGCTGCTATGTGATAGTTTATTAATGTTTAATATAAAAAAGGTCTTGAATTGGTCTTACATTTTTGGGCTTTATAGATTTTTAAATTAAGGGGTTAGGACACTCTAGAGGTCGAAAAAATAGGCTTTTTAGGAAAAACATTTTAGAAATAAGGTACTACAAAATAAATCGAGATTCCAACCAAGTAAGAGTATTTATTATATGTATCAGTAACTGTGTACAATTTTTTTTTGGTCTGATTAACTTTAAAATTACTGCTGTACAGCATTTTTACGATGACATCTTCGTTTTTTCAAGGTCCATGACCAGCCTCTGTATTTTTTGAATTATAATTAGTCAATTTTTATTGTTTTATTTTACATAATAACTGCTAGAGGAGTACATACGTTTTTTTTCGATATTTTAATTTTTGCCCACATGGCGCACTTTCAAAGTGAAAAGTGAAAAATTTGCTTGAAAAATCATCAGATAATTGTTAATGATCTATGCAATTTAAAAAAAAAAACGTTCTTCTATAAACAATGTATTTTCCAGGACATATTAAAAAAGACAACTAAATCAGTTGAAAATTGTTTGAGTTATGTTCCAGCCGACTCATAAAATACACTTTGAGATAAACACGTTTGAAATTTTGAGCAGTAGAAAATCATGACTAATTTTTCAATACCTTCAATCTGCGATGTCTGGACCATACTATTGGTCTTCCAGGTTATCGTCCTGCTCTTGCATTTCTTTAAATACAACAATAAAGTTTATTATATGATATCCAAACACTTCATTCATTTTGATATCATACAGATCTTCCGATGTACTGGCATTCAAGCCATCTGGTGCTTCTAACTCAAGGCGACTCAATGGTCTTCTTTGAGAAGCTTATGGTCTCTTGCTGTTACCAGATGCCGTTTTTCCTCCTTTCTTCACACTGTACACCACTTTTTCGCTCATTTATCTTCTTTGTCATTTAACTGAGACCTGGCAATCTGTTCCTATTATATGGTACAACAAGCCATTCTGTTGTTGTTTTATTTCATTTTCGCTCATTGTAAAAATAAGTTAATATGTACCTACATATAAAATGTAACTTTAACCTTTAACCCTTAGTGTAAACACTTTTTCGTTATGAACTTAGCGGTCATAATCCAACCATAAACATTATTATAAATTTGAAAGAAAACTTTGTTTTGTTGATAACACCCTAATTAGGCTACTGATAACCTCGGCTGCCTGCCGAGTATTACATAAACATTCATGGCAGGCTTGCTTTTTTTTGATGACTTGGGGCAGGGGTTCTAAATGGTGATTATGTGAGCAATATATACTTATTAAAACCCCTTATTTTAAAAATAATGCCAATGCTTACCTAATACATACTTGAATGACCCCATATGGTTTTTGTTTATGCAATAAAAAAAAAATGCAGGCATGGGAATTGCTGGAAAAGTGAAAACTCAAAATTTTGGGAAAAAAACTATTAATGTTAAAATTATAGTATGAATAGTTTAATTTTCATAATTTGTTAATTGAAATTAAAAAGCTTACAAAGCGGATACCATACTATACCAACCATTTTGGCACTTTTCTAAATTAGCTTTAACAAAAAAGCTTCATTACTAATACACTATTTATATTTTCAGGTTATTTGATGTCCTCTGTTGTGAAAGAACATGCTGTGTCTTACGCGCAGATCCCCGCATACAACTTCATGTCCTGACACACCCAAACTTGACGGTCTTCTGCAAAAGCGAACTCGATAACAGCATCCCTCAACGGTTTTGGATAGAGACCCTTTCTAAATTTAACCGCCTTGTTATTCTTGACATTAAATTCCTTTGCACTGATGAAATACTCGAAGTCGTCGGCGCTAATTGCCTATTACTCGAAGAAATGAATATAGTATCCCGTGTAGATATCTGCAAATCAATGTTCAATGCTTCCGTTTTAATAAGAAATGTCTCAGATGCTGGACTCTGTTCTATTTCCAAATTGAAACGCCTTCGTATATTAGCCATGGATCCTCCAAGGAACGAACGAGCAAATCGTATTAGACGTTGCGTCTCTCAGGCTGGTATAATTATGCTAATTAGTGAACTGCCTTGCTTGGAAGAATTGAAAATAGAAACTTGCGATATCGGTTCGACCCTGATCAGTACTGTTATGGACATAGGACCTTTGAGATTGAGGAAAATAAATTGTCATTTCGCTTCTGCGGAAGGTATCAAAAAGTTAATTAAAATTTGCCCCTATCTAAGAGAACTCTCTGTCACACGTTTAGCAGAACATAATAAAGACGCGATTCTAGAACAAATTTCTATGAGTAATTTACGCCTCAATAAATTGGATTTGTCATTCTTTTCCCACACGGATTCGCTGCAACAACTTTTCGAAGTTAAAGGTATTTATTTAACTCATTTCTCTCTGTGGGAGATAGAACATTCTTTGAATTTAAACAGTTTATTATCTATAGGTATGTGTTGTCCTAATTTGAACTCACTTTGCCTTATGACTCAGTCAAAAAGTTTAGTCATACCCAGGGATTTTCGACATCCGAAGAGGAGAATGTTTTCTGAACTACGAACATTGACAATAGGCAACGAAAATTTCAATATTAATGACATATTAACGTTTTTCCTAAAGTGTACAAATAATTTACAAAAATTAATAATAAAGTATCAAACTAAAACGAATGTCGATGATACGTTGTTACAAATGTTACAGAAAGGTTATTTAAGGAACTTGAAATATTTGTGGTTGGATTGCACTTTAGAAGTATCGAAAAATGTTATTTTAAAAGTAGTAAGGTTATGCGATAAACTGCAAATGTTCACAGTCGAATTTATGGAAGAAATGAGTGATGTAATCTTATATATTTTTAAGAATAATTTAGATATTATATTAGGTAGCTACTGATTTATCACTTTCAGAGAATATAAATATGTTATTATTTAGAAAAAATAAATATTATCTTTTTGCTGATGAATTTTCACTTGACTCTCCCAAACTCTTAACCGTTAAACTCTAAAAAGTTACATCCAGTAACCAATAGTCCTGGTGCAAAAAAAAAAGTCAAAAATTAAATTTGTGTACCTACCTAAACATGAATCTTATGATCATAAATTCTATTCAAGAAAATCAAATATTTTGATTCTTCACTGTCTTTTATTAAAAAAATTAGGTATACAGATAAGTAAGATAATATCAAACATGGAAAGTTTTTTTTCAATCAATAGTTTAAGAAAAAAAAATGAAAGTAATGTAAACAAATTTGCACTTATGGGGAAATTCCTGCGAGTTTTTTTTATACGGTATATGCGCCGTGCTTTGATCACAATCTCACCTGATGTTAAGTGACGATGTGGTCGAGAATAGTAAACACACTAAGCCTAGATACTGGTTCTCAAGTGATCCTGCCAGAACACACCTATTGGAATTTGGCGACAAGTTTTCAACTTGAGGGTGGTAGCTACCCAGGCGAGTATTGTTAGAAAAATGCCCTACCAGCATGTTATGGTTTCCTCACGATGTATTCCATCACCGAAAGCTCAGTCTGATTTTAGAGTTGGATCGTTGGGTTTGAACCTGCGTTCATTTTTACGCAGAATCCATCCACTGCGCCATCATAAAGTTTGAATTGCTTTTATTTTAATTGCCATAGTGATAACGATTTTGTGGGGCCTTTTTCTACAGAAAGTATGGGATTTGATCAAATCCCATCATTATGAGGACAGGTTTCTCTTATTATATAATAAATAAATACGGCCGGTACGCGTCCCTATCTCTCGCTTACATTCATGTTATTTTGACATCTTCCATAAACCAATAATGTCTCTATTTTTATAATGTCCCTACGAATACACGGAATGACTTCTTTACATCTGTCTAGTTAGATCAGTGGTCGTCACACTTTTCTGGTCTTGGACCAGATAATTTATTAGAGGTAGATGAGATAATTTATTAGTTGGCGTATTTTTATCAGCTGTCAAACGTGAATTCTCCATATATATGCCAATAAGAACCTATGAAGTCAATTTTGACAACCTAATTCACTAACTATATATTTAAACTCGGTTTTGAGTGATAGCCTTCCAAAATATCCTGCGACATCGCGGGCCGAACAAATACCGTTCAAGCGACGCAGTATGACTACCACTGAGTTAAATCCTTTAAAAGAGGCAAACGGCTCTTAGCAGGTCGGTATATAGCGTTATAACGCTGGCGACTATCATATACTGTACCACACTAACTACCAAGTGCAATATAGTCACTTTATATAAATAAAATCCCATTTAAATAAAAATAAATTTAATCTAAATATATTGTACAAAAAAAAAATTATAACATAGCAGGCGGTTTATACAATGCATAAAAAACAATTTACGTATTCGGAATATTAAGAACTTTCATAGGGGTCGTTATATTGAAAAGTAAATAATTAAAAATTGCTTACGTTATGATCATTCTCAGGTCCCGTTCCCTATATAATCAAAAATAAAGCAAGGCCTAGACCCTCCACCCATTAATACTCACGGAATACTTAATTGGACCCTAATTAATATTAAGTCAATATTTTATACTCTTTATTTTTATTCTCTAGAGGCCCCTCTAATTTTTTTTTATATTACAAATGTTAGTATACTTCTGAGTTCGCGGAACGGAGCCCGTAACATTTTACCAACTCTGCCGCCCTATAGTTTCCTCACTGTTGCAATGTGTTTATAATACATAAATACATTTCAGTAATATTTTGCTACTATGCGAGGTTCAAAGAGTCTAATATATTTTGAACTTACAATATCTTGAAAGAATACTTTAAATATTTATAACGTAAATACACAGCCTTTCAATTTAACTTTTCTATACAAATTGTGAATGAGTCACGTTATTACCTTGACAAAAAAAATATTGAAACATTTTAAAGGATATCAAACATTACAACATCGCGTAATGCAATAAACAATATACTTATCTAAAATCATTTTAAATTCTAATACTTATTACTTATATATAATTGCTATTAATATTTATCAGTAACTCTTATAAATCTTATTTTCAAAACACATTAAAACATATTCACGGCTTATTAATTGAAAATTCTCTAGTAGTACCTTAGTAGGAGCAAGTAAAATAAAATAAATATCTAAGCTCAATAAAAATACTAGACAGCATAAATTATGGAATCGAATATATATATATATGTGTTTTTTAAAATTAATACTTTCCACATTATATTATTTTACTCATTAATATGCATTTCCAAATTAACAGAACTACAAAATCTGATTTTCTTAAATGCTGTTTGTTAATTTAATGGAGGGGAAATCTTTTTTAAAGCTCCAGAAACGAAATAAAAAGGTCTCTGATAATGCTCGTAAGGCGGGACTAAAATGTAAATACATGAAATGATTGAGACTTTCAAAATATATATATATATTTATATACTACGTATATATGTTGATATAACACAATATTTCACTTTTAAAATTTAAAGCACATATAATATGTAAATCCAAGAATAATAATAACTTTAAAATAAGAACGTCGTAACATTGTCTTTTCATTATTGTGGATGGTAACTAGCGCGTACGAATATTAAATTATTATAGGATAGAAAAGCGATTTAAAATGGTTAAATTTTGTTGACGATTCCATTTTGAGTGACTCGTAAGTAATATATGTTTTAAAGACCTATATTATGGGAATCTGAAACAGCTTTACCTTATCTCTTATACTCTGGTCACAGTTTTCTCAATGCTTTATCTAAAGGTTGATTTTTTTATACTCAGTTACTCATTTCATTGGGTATACAGAGTTCTTGGGAGAATCTTGGTCTTTGTATTGGAATCATATAATGGCATAGGCGACATTTTAAGTGATATAATTTGGATATTGTGGTTCAGTGAAGCGAATTAGAAATAATAACATGGGATATACATTCTGCAGTGTCACCAAAACTCCTTAGAAAGTTCTAGAAAGATGGCTTATAGTTTGTTACAGTCTTGATAAAATATTCCACTAACACATTCCCATAGTCAAAAGTATTGAGTAAAAAGTATTCATATAATAAAATATTTAATCGTAAAACACGGCACTTTATTTAACAACGTACGTAAGCGTAAAAAATATGATTTTCACCAATTAATAACGTTTTATATTATAATATTTATCTTCGTTATTTCTTTTATTTATTACCGTAAACACTCTTTAGCACACACTTTTACACATTTAAAATCGATTATTAAATATCATCGATAAATCGTCACTAAGATATTTTTTGTCAATAAGATGTTTTTTTGTCACTTTATTAATAACATGTCCGTATAATAAATCACAAAGGGATTTGGGGATCACAAGAATCTTTTGAATCTCTTAAACCCCTTTCCCGTGTCAAATAGCTAACGGATCTATGGATCCGTTCGTATGCTATGGCCCCTTCACTTCGGGCACTGTTTCCTTGTCGTTGTCCTTCTCATCATCAAAGAATTCGTTCTTCGGTTCCACCATCTTATCAGCCTCTTCTTGGCTTATCCTCACATCAGGATCGGGTTCCTCTTTAATTTTAAAATCTTCCGGGAAGAAATCGCCTGCAACAAAGAACGAGTTTAATATAAATAAACGATTGATTGACGACACGGTTTGCCGGGTGGTTGGGGTTTTTTTGTGCTCTATTGGGTTGTGACCACCACAAAAACTCGCCATAGTGTTAAGTGTGTGAGATGAACAAGTCATCCAAATCTACGTAGAGGTTTTAATTTGAATACTTATGATTCATATAATAAATCGTTCTTGGTTTTGTCAATTTTTTGTTACCAGTTGTGAGAAGGATGAGCGGTTGTCATTGAAAATAATGAAATTCGTGTAACGTAATTTATGGACGTCGCCTTACTATTGCTGACAAGAGGAGAATGGGGACAGAAATGTCTAAAATTTTGCTTAAATAAACAATCCCATTGGCCTCGCAGTGTCTGAGCTTTCCCAATTGAGGAGCGTTTCAATAAAGTTTTTTTTTTGTTGTTTTTGTCTCTCCATGTCTTATTTGATTGACGTCAATTAAATTTCTGTTAGCAATACATAAACCGTTCAAAATCTACTACAGAGTATTAATAACTTATTAAAAACTTCTTAACTGTAAAAAAAAACTCGTTTCTTGGAAAAAAAAAAAAAACCATGTATCCTTTTGTGAAAACGCTCCTCAATTGTGGATTATATAAGGCAGCGGTCGTCACACTTATATGGTTTGGGTAATTGATAACATTAATTAATTGACAAATTTTTATGATCTCCCAAACACGATTCCTCATAAATTTATTCATTGATTTCAAGGAAAATCTAATTGGAAATGATCGGGGTTTCAGAGTTAAATTGAAGTATTCTTTCGGAAGTTGTGTTCTGGAATAATTATAGATTCGTGTTAAATAAATTAATATCGTGGACCGCAGCTTGACGGAAAGATTATTTCACATACCTAAACGAAATGTGTCGTGTGTAAATCACCGGACATATTGAATAAACAAAAGTACCAAATATCCTTGCAGTTTTAAAATATGTTTATCAACTCACCTGGGATATGTGTCATTTGTACAGCCGGTGAATGTTGGCACATTTTGAGGTTATCGTACACGTGTTTCGTGATCGCCTCCAAATATTGTTTGCTGTTCGCGTTATTTGTACTGTGCAAACAACATGTATATAATATTACTAGCTGCTCTCTGCGGTTTTACCCGCGTAATTCCCTCTCCCGTGGAATTTTCGGAATAAAAACGCAGTCCAGTAGTTTTTAAGTATATTCGTTACATACAAAAAATACAAATATTTCGTCTTTTGTAATATTAGTATAGATTAAATCACCAATTTTTACATATTATTATTTGGTAAAGTTTGTTGTGGCTAATTTATTAGGAGACTGTAGGTAGGTACCAAGATTTTTTTTTAGTTCTTGTCAATTATTCTCGATTGAATTACTTTTATATTATACTAGCTGTGCCCGCAACTTCGTCCGCGTGGAATAGTGTCTTTGGGTAACATTTTTAATTATTTAGGCTAATTATTACTTAGTACCATGCCACAAGTTTCTTACTCACGTTAAATTTAGTTTCACATTTTGTAATGACTCCGTAAATGTTACATCAGAACAGCTCTAATATTTTGTCTCTTGTCGCAAACTTATAAAACATTCACATAAACCTTACATATTTCCATACAATCTTTCATGCCCTCTTCCCTATTGTTTTTTACACCCTTGAGGGTAAAACTTTTACAAACTTTGAATGTCATAGTTATTTATATCAAATCAGCAGCCTAAAAAATAAGTTTGAAGCTTCTATCTCTAAAAATGACGATACTTCCATACAACTTTTCATCCCTCTTTCAACCACTTACAATCCTTTTTCGCATTAAAAAATATTAACTATATCCTTTCTCAATCTCTAAACTATATATGTACCAAATTTCGTTTGAATCGGTTCAGTAGTTTTGGCGTGAAAGCGCGACAGACAAAAAGACAGAGTTACTTTCGCATTTATATTAGTAAGAATAGAGGCAGGTCGAATGTTACGTAAGAACAATTCTGGACATTTGTGACAAACACACACACACAATCTATCCTATATTTATTTGTTTTTTTTTTTGTTTAATAACTATTGATGAGCTCCAATGTTATCCAGATTAAATGTCCGGAATAATTTATTGAACAATATTATTACTTATTGATCTCCGGATGTAACTGAAGGTCCGGTGCAAAGAACTCCAGATATTCATTGTATGGAAGCTCATTAGATATCTGTTCGTCAACTAAAAGCGAGGTTTCGTATGTCCAACACCGGGCCACGTTTCTCAACGTGTATCTGTAATATTATATATAAATTGATTAACAGCTTGTCTCAATATGCGATCTCAATCTGTTTTACTTACTGAAATCCGAAATTTCAATTATTTTTTTCCGTCGTAAAGTGTTAGTGATCTGTCAGAAAAACCGATTTATTTTTCTTTTAGTCTCATTTTTAATTTTTAAGATTCGATATTTAAATCCTGCGATAGTCTCGAATGTATAACCTAATCGTCATAATTTTCAGAAGAAAAATGAAATAAATTCTTTATTCAATTTACGCGCTAATAAGGCGCTTATGAACGTGAAAACACTACCAGCGGTTCGGAAAATAACACAGTCGAGAAGAGCGCAGCAGGCAAGAAACTCGATCTGGTTCCTTCTTTTTTTATAAATTAAAAATATGAATATACATATTGATTTTAAATGAAAACTGTACAAATCATAGTTACAAGCATTGTTAACGGAAGCACAGAGAGGGATGTCAATTCCAGACAGACGTAATGATCCACCCTGTAGTAACCTTTTGAAATAAAGACTTGCTTGACTTGGTATTGAACTTATTGTCAGGTAAATCGGTAACGTTACTTGGG
Source organism: Samia ricini (assembly GCA_014132275.2). Lineage (NCBI taxonomy): Eukaryota > Metazoa > Arthropoda > Insecta > Lepidoptera > Saturniidae > Samia > Samia ricini. The sequence goes on from AP028168.1 coordinate 19,688,275, forward strand.
ATCTTATTGTAAAACCGAATACTATTGTCTATAAAACTTTTATTAGATTTACTTAACCTAAAGCGTGGGACGGCCAACGTATCTTTATTTCTAATATTAAAATGATAACGATTATTTATTAGATCAAGCTTGCCCAAATTTTGTATGGATATACAAATCGAAGATGTATTGGGAGGGGAAAGTTAAGATATCATATTCTTGAAACTTGTTCTTCAGAGATTCACGAGGTTCCATACTGTATATTGAAGCGATGATGGCGCAGCGAGTATTGCGACCGGATTCCACGTCAATTGATGCGGGTTCGATCCCCACCTGCCCGACTCTAAAAATCAGGCTTTCGGTAAAGGAAAACATCGTGAGAAAACCATAGCATGATGGTAGGGCATTTTCTAATAGTCCCTACCATCCTCAAGTTTGAAAACCTATCGCCAAATACCAATAGGTGTGTTCCGGCAGTATCACTTGAGAACCAGTCACTGTAGGTTTAGTGTGTTTACCATCCTGGACCACATCGTCACTTAACATCAAGTGAGATTGTCATCAAAGCACTGAGCCTATACTGCTTCAAAATATTGCTTGAACAGCTCTCATTTGTAACGTAAAAATTGTGTCTACCTCTGCTGCTGTACCTCAAAGCAAAATACCGTATGACATTAAGCTATAAAGTAGGCTAACCTAGCAGTAGCAATATCTGTTAACTGGCGAATTTTTTGAACCGCAAAAACAGCGGAGCTAAGCCTTCCTGACAGTTTTCATATGTGGACCCCATTGTAACTTATTTTCAAGTGTGATACCCAGCAACAGAGTTTTAATTTATTTTGACATCTACTAAAATAACAGTTTTATTGCTTCAACTATCCAAGGAGTTTTTGTTAAAGCATAGTAGTAACCCGATCATCATCGACCGCTCCCGCGCAGCTCAATTATGTCAATCGTAATTATATTCGCGTTATACAAGTATGTGTGGCTTTACAATTATAACGAATCCCACATGCCTAATAATTAATATATATCAAATAAAATGCCCCAAAAAAAATTACTTAAAATACGGACAAATAACGAAAGTTCATGAACATAAAAATCACTAAGTAACAGAGTAAGATGCCTCCAAAAATGCAAAACGTCATGTTTCATTAGTAGTGTTGTACACGACTAGTGATGTCCTTACGTCGTTTTAACCATAGACAAAAAGTCGATTTTACAAATCGATCCACAAAAATCATAAAGTTTTTGTATATCAAATCAAATTTACCACGTATTACATAGTTCTCCGAATACAATAATATTACAAATAAAGTAATTCTTACCCACCACCACCCACAACTAGAGTGGGCACGTTGAGATCCTTAACGAATTTGACACATTCACCGTGACCCCGAGTCGATAATGAAAAGCAACCGAGTCTGTCCCCGGCCAACGAGTCTGCACCGCATTGCAGCACTATCGCGGTCGGTCTATAGAACTCCATTACGTTAGATATGACTGGTTTGAACACCTACAAATTATCCAAATTGAATACCTCTTTTCCTCTATAGATTCGCATTACCAATGCTCAACATGCTATAGTATGTCCAGTATAAGATGGCGTTTAAGTGCAGAGATAAACTTCGATCAACAATAGCAATTTGTTGATGTTTATACGTAGGAAGCCTATCGTATAATTTGGTTATGAATAAACTATATAAAATATAGTTTTTTTGTTATAGATTTAGTAACTAATCAACGGGGATCTCTTAGGAAATATTTTCTAATATAATTCTGGTCATTGAATATTCCTCCGACTATTATAGTTATAACACTGGCTGAATTGTGAAATCATTCAAAGAAGCCATAACCCAAAAAAAAAATTGACATAATTATTGCTTAGAGTGCCAATAGATGTAATAACCATATGTTAAAACACTCCATGTTCATTTTTCAACCATATATAACTGATACAATCAGTTGTTGGATCTTATTAAAAACTCCCCAATACAACCATCTTGGTTTACAAGTAATGTTTGAAGTGTCTAACTGTCAGCTACTGTTCCATATTGTTTAAAGTAATAAACACATGTCCTTAATGATTTAATTCAATTTCAGAAAAACACTATGTAAACATATAAATGAACATATAAATAATGTATGTATGTAAACATATAAATAAATGCTGCTGGGTTATATACATATGTAAAAAAAATCATAATGAACTTCATTAGATTATAAATGAAATGTACTAAGAACAATTTGAGTGCAAGTAAATAAGACGGCTTCACTAATGTACTTTTTGCACTAAACATAATATATCTAAACTTAAACCTAGTTCAATAAAGATTCCTATTATCTATTTTATTATATACTTATTGCGTGCACGCGTTTTATATATTCTTAATTTTTAAATAATCTATATCACCTATATCTATATAAACTATAACAAAAATAATCTTTTGACGCTGTTGGTTGTCCATTGAATCGTATTTCGTTCACAATTTCATGAGTTATTTTTAATGCAGGTCTGGAATAATTTAGCTGAAATTATTTTTGATACTTTTTTATACTAAAAATATACTTCTCACAAATTCAAACAAATGCTAGTAATACTGTGCATTGAATCGGATTTTATTTACATGTTTCAACAATTTCATGTTTTAATTTTTTTACACGCAACCTTAGTTATTTTCGAAAAATCAAAAGCACCATAAGTTACGATGAGTAACTTCAGATATCTACCGAAAAAAGTCAGGTCAAAATCGGCTCAGCCATTCCAGCGATCAGCTGGAACAGACAGACAAAAATTTTAAAAATTATGTTTTTGCTATAGATACTATAAATACATTCATTTAGTAAAAAAAAAATATTTTGATATTAAAAACAGATACAAAAATGTTATTTTATTTATTAGATTCTAGGTTAAAATATACCACTCACCTGAATGTAGCTCTGATCATCTATTCCTTCCTTCAGTGGTACATTCACAGAATAATATCTCCCGCTTTCCGCTCCAATCTCATACATATCACCCGTACCAGGGAAGAAGTAATTTCCGTATTTGTGAAAACTTACTGTCATCACTCTATCGGTAAGATAGAATGCTTCTTGTACACCGTCACCGTGATGAACATCAATATCAATATACAGCACCCGAGGGTGATATTTTAACAGTTCCAATATTGCTATAACTATATCATTCACATAACAAAAACCTGTAATTTATGCGGTAAAAAACTAATTAATTAATTTGCATTACAATTCACATACAATGTTGCATCAAAATATTTGTATATTCTATGAATAATAATCAAAATGTCATAGTAATTTGACTTTCAACTTTGGGGCATTATTCGGTTGTCCCCTAGTTTGAATTAGTACATTTATAATTTAATTCTGTTAAATAAAGAAAGCATGAGGTTACAAATAGAATTATAGCTTTCTTTAAGAACATTTAAAATCATTAAGAGGAAATTATTAAGAAGAAGACCTTAATCATTTCATACAATGATTTTCCTGTTTCCTCTATGGATAATGTGTATTTTAAAATATCGTGTAACATATATACATGACTGTACTACTATGCACATATGTATTATTACGATTATTTCTATAAATAAATTATTATAGAAACTAGAAGCTTTCAAAAATGAGAAAAGCTGTCCAATTTTAACTGTTTTCAGATGTCTCTCAAACAAAATTGATGAATAATAAAAACAAGAAAGGTAAATGTAAAGCCAGTCTTTCTTATTTTATAATTGACTGCAGAATTAAAATCAGCCCAGTTTTTGAAGAGGAAACAGGGAATATGAAGAAATAATTTAACAATTTATGAAGGTATAATCAGCCAAAGCTGTAGTTGTCTAATTCCTGTTTCATTAGGACACAAGGCTATAGCAATAAATGTTTTAAATACCTAATATTCAAATTTATATTTGTCAAAGTTCAAATTGTCTTACTTAAATCTGCCACTGGAATCAAATTAACAAGCATGTCTTTGAAGATAATTGAAAACTACTTATTTGTGATACTTGTGTAAGTATATTTATTTTTATTTAATAATACATTCTGATACAGGAAGGTATCAAACTATTTTAATTTTTATAATTCAAAGACCAACCTGAAGGTTCAAACTTCTTAGCATGATGTAATCCACCAGACCAATTTATAGCTATATCACAAGAATTATTGTTTAATTTCATTGCACCCTCTAGAGAGGCCCCCGTATACATGGAACAAAAGTCAAAGAGACCTTCAAATACTGGACAGTCATCTCCAACATTGTAATGCAGTAAGTCTTTGGAGTAACCTGGAATTTACAACATATTTGATGAGGCTATAAGTTAGGTAGCCTGTAATCGACGCGGTGCCTGCAAAAGCCACTCCGTGTCGCCCCATCCCAAATGCAGCGGACGGCCCCGGGGGGTTTACTGGGTATTTCCGGGCGCTTCACGCCCGGGTGAGTCCCACACTGGCACGGAACTCGTCACTCCGTGCCCCCTTACCATTGCATTGGGGGACTTCGGTCTCACTAATGCAATTGGTAAGGGTAGTGCGTAAATGCATTTCCCCCCGACAAAAAAAAAAAAAAAAAAAGTAGCCTGTAATAATATTAAATTTATTATATATAAATTTAAATACCATTGTTAAATTCTAAAGCATATTTTTTATTACAAATCCATTGGTGCTTCAAAGGTTGGACTGGATACAAATTTGTTTATTATCTATGTTCAATATCTCACATTGAAAAAATATCTTCCAAACAGATCAAACAGATATTCTTCTTGGTGCATTTAAAAATGTTCTATCCCTAACCAATATTACCATATTTTTTAACTTTATTATCAGATAAGATTATCTTTATAATTAAGTGGCAATTTAAAGAGTGAGTGGTCATAATTATATAATCATAATAAGGGCTTAATATTTTAAAACAAAAGTTTTGTTAAATGGTTTTTGTTCTAAAGTGAACTATTCTTATTCTAAACTAGCTGTGTGTCCGCAGCTGCACCTTCATATGTTCTTCACTGAATTTTAATTTTTTATACCAAACCCTAATTATTTTTGAAAAACAAAAATACCCTAAGTTACCCTAAGAGTAACCTGGAGCTATCTAACGAAAAAGTTCCATCAAAATTAGTCCAACTGTTCTGGAGAATACCCAGAAGAGACAGACAACAAAATGTAAACATTGTATTTTCAGTATAGTTATTGTATACACATTTGTTTTTGTATTGTATTTAGTAAAAAATTGTACAAACAGACATTTCCCTTTTATTTAGTATAGATAACCAACTTATTATTCTAAATAATATCTAACTTCATAAAATATATAATAAAACCAATTGATTCAATCTATGATTGAAGAAAACAATGTAAATGACGGTTTATTGAATATAACACATTACTGGTACCTACTACTAAGAGACTTACTCTGAATATTTTGTGGGGTAACATTTTGCAAAAATTCTATATAATCTTCACTGTGAAATCTGCACATATCGTGAGCACTTGCTCTATAAGGCTTATAGATTTGCATTTTCTTATGCAGTCCATATTTTAACACCAAACAATGAGTCACAGAAAGCCTATGAGGTTTCATAGGATGTCCTGGTCCATAATGGAAGTTCCCCACGTCTGGGTTGTAGAAATACGCGACTCTATGCTGCGTCATAACGGATAAACAAATACGTATTCTTTCAGAATTAAAATAACACCGAGTACGACGGCTATTACTACTAATCGCTTGGTCAGTTGTACGTCGCCTAACATAGTTTCATAGACATTTTATGTTAACGAAATAAAATTAACTTTACAAAGAACTAATGTACTTGCAATTATCACAATTTTACGCAAATAATATTAAAACTTTATTTCGTAATTCACTAAGTGTAACTCTCGTCTACTTCAGTCTTGGAATGAGGCGGTGACATTCAATGCCAATGTTGCCAACATCTGAAGATCACATTGCAGTATTTTGATGTGAAAATTATCAGAATTATGATACAGCAAGGTATATTTATTACTTAATCCAAAAAAGATTATTTAAGTGTATTTTTAAATGTCATTTACTATCATTTAACAGTATCCAAGTTTCCTATATGTAAAAAAGTTCCAGGCATGATCACTGGCAGAGACTTTGTAGGAAGGGACGGGGGAGTCGATCATATTGGATGAGGGTGTAAGTTATTCTGTTTCACTCATTTTCTAAATATTATGGATTTCTTATTTGAATTTATTGTTTATAATATTATAAGTTAGAAGTGAGTAATTTATTTACAGTTTTCGTAAATTGTACATTTTTAAGAGATTTATCAATTTAACATGTACATTTTTGGGGGTGGGGTCATGACCACTAAGACCAAACCCCTCTCGGACCAATACTGCTATGTTTGAGGCATTTAACCGCTGATAAAGTTTTACTAGTTTTAATGTTGATTCACTTTAGTATTAATAACTCTAGATTTAATAATACTTAAACTTTCATGATTTTCAAACTCATATTGCTACAAGCGAAAGAGGCCGAATTTAGTCACTAACCTTTGTGATGCATCACTTTTGGTTATAAAAAATGCGCATGATACAGTCATTTTTGCATATTGATGTTTAAATAGTTGTTGCTCAAACTTATTATAGATTCAGCATAATTTATATATTACTTGTCGTACATCGTGCAGAGGCTAAATTATCGGACGCTTCTAAAATATTTATTAAGTTTGGCAACACTGTTTAATTGTCACGGGTGACACTGACAGTAAGGTTATAATTTAATACAGTCATGAATATAAGTTTTTAAGACACAAATTTCTTTATTTTCCAATATTCAATACATAATTACAACAAAATGGTGGTCTGAACTTTCATGGGAGTGTTCTGAAACCTCAGAAATTACACTCTACTTTCGTGTTATTATTTTCAAATACTTCACTTGTGCACATTAACCAACTTATAGCATATAAAATGCCGTCTTAGTCGTAATATTTTACTACTATAATTTCGTCTACGTGTTTTACGTATGTAATTATTTTATCTTGATTTAATATGGGTAGCCCTATATTCAATTCAATTTGTAAAAATGAAATTGATAATTTATGTTAATTATTGCTAACAATTATTTTATGCACACAAAATTTTATCAAAATCGATTAATCTGTTTTGATTTGATATATGTTTTCTTAATGTTTTGTTTTAATTGTATTCTAAAAATAATTTCGAAAATCTATATAGCATACCAAGCTCTACGACATATACTTACTATGTACAAAGCTTCACCAAAATTTATGAAATCCTTTTGTAGTTTAATTCAGACATACAAACAAAAGTTTTTTAAATATTACATACGAGATGAGTAGTAACGGGTAAAATATCCCTACATTTATCAGAAATTTGTGAAAAAAAAAATACCATGATCGTATACAAACAAAGAGGTACGTGTCATTCCGAAAAAGAAAGGAAACTGCACAGGACGTGACGCGCCAGAGAGGCGCTGGCATCCCGCCATCGTTACCTGCAGTCAATAATACAAGGGATCGCCGCACAGAATAACAATACCCCTAGCGGATGAACCTTGCCGGTCGGGCGGCCCTAAGGCTATCGCGCCGACCCCACACAACATCTGTTGACCATGAACTACATTGATGCAATGCAAGAGAAGATTACTAACTACTACTAACTAACGTTTAAGGATTTCTCACTCGTACAGATCCACATTTTCGGGTATTAAAGTATTCACATTTATTAAGAAATAAATGTCTTCAGTACTCATCCCCAAAGTTACGAAGAAGCTGTAAAGGCCCTTCCGGTCAACAGCTTTAACTAGGTTAAATAAAAGAAATATATAATTCATATTCAACCTTCTGATTTAACGTTTCATTTCTACACAAACGACAAACGTAAAGTCACCAGAGCACCAGGGACAAGCTCTTAAAGTTCTCTTAAACTATTAGTTTTACACATGTATTTTGTTGCTCTTACCTGGCAATGTTGTTGTTTTCAAGCTTTTTACTGGCTCTAAAAGGCTTGAACCCATGGCCGTTAACCAAGTTAAAATAAAAAATAAAACAAGTATTTTTGCTATAGCTGATAGCCATAAAAAAAATACTATACACAGGTGAGCAATGTTCATATGCTAGTGTTAATTCATTTGTTTATTTCTTATAAATATTAACTATATAATTCAATATGAAATGAATGTTCTGTCGGTAATAATCTTAAAGTCAATAATAACCTAGCGATCATTCTAGATATCGCTACATGATTTATAAACCGGTACAAGTAGTATATTTTTGTTATTACGTAATTTATTATGATAACGATAGGTGAAATAAATGTGCAACCTCTTTTAGATGGATTTAGTGGATGTAGTTACATTTAAGAGCTAATTTTTAAAGAAATTACCCTCCACAACTAACATATGTGTTCTCTTACAGTATGTATTTTTGCTATGAATAAATACGCTCTAAAGATACTCTATTTAATTATCAACCGATTTAATTTTTTTTTTTGTTTAGTACCTATCATTTAATATTCTGTTTTTGAGTTTTGAACACTAGTGTAGAAATAAACATTACATCTATTTTGTCTAAAAAGTATAGTAGCCATCTTAAAGCTAATAGAAATTGTAACAGAAGGTTGATTGTTTTCCTCAAAAACCTCTTTACTGGATTTAGGTCTTGAGAAGGCACTTCTGAATGTCAAAGGATGACCTACAGTTTACAAGAAGAGAAAATACAAGGCTTTTAAAATTTTTAAAAAAATTCTTAGTACTTTTATTTTTTAGATATCACCATCATTTACATAAAGACTCATTTTGGTTATAAAAAAACTTCAATTCAAGCATCATGTGAAGCTCTTTCTTCATCTCTCTCACATGTGCTTTGATTTCATTAAATTTTACTCTGAAAATTAGGTTAAAATGTATTTTTTAATATGTTGATCATGTTTATTTATCATATTAATATTGTCATTTTAATTCCAACTTTGAACTGTTGGAGCTTAAAAAAACCTTTGTTATTTATCAACAACCTTTTTACTAACTGGTTAACTGGGTGCGGGTGGCACAAGACCAGCCATCATGGAGATCTTTTGGAGAGACCTATGCCAACAGTGGATTTCTTTCGGTTGAATGGATGGATGGATGGAACCTTTTTAGTACAGAACTAAGTTTCCATGACAGTACCTACTTATACAATTATATTTTACAATTAATAAAAATGACAAAAATATTTTGACTGGTTCTGACTGATAGAATCTTCATACAATCAAGACATAACAATTGTTTTGACATTCAATGTCCATCAAATGCCTACTTGGTGTAAAAAACTACTGTAATGTTGATTAACTGTGGTACAAACAAAAACAAAAGTGATTCTGAGAAATTATTTTTTTTTTTTCTGTAGTCTTATAAGATTTTCAAATTCCATTAACAAAAGTTATTGTTTGTATTTGACTTATATATTTTTTATATTTAATTCTAAACAGTTATATTCATTTTGTATTATTGATTTCCTTTTGTGCAAGTATTTAACATTCAGAAATGAAATAAACACTATTTTGCATATAAATAGTTCAAATGTAACAGTTGGAAAATGCTTCCATAATCCATGAGATAAGAATTTTAAAGTTTAAAGATGTACAACAATGCGTGAAGAAGTCATTCTGTTATCTTTTTATCAAGTGATAACAGTATTTGATTGAGTTTTTCCTAAAGTATAAATAAATATTTTTCTCCAAATTGACAGAATGATTTTATAAGAATGATAAATGAATGAATAATTAATCTTTTATATTAATAATTACTAAATTTTTAAAACTAACATAACTACATGTATTTAGTTTTAAATGTCATTAATATTTTTTAATATTTTGTGTATATGTATATATATTCCCAAAGTATAGGTCACAAGTGAATTTTTGTTGAACCCTAATCATATTATGATTCACACCATATAATTGTCTTAAATTTTCGTTTGGAATTGAATGATTTTATTCCTATAAGTCCTTCATTCATTCATAAACACATGCCCCTTTTTATTTATGACAACCAAGAGATGAGTTACGGATTTAGAAAATTTTGATGCGTCATGGTACTATCAATTTGGAAACCACTGTTGTAGATCATTGTTAACCACTTCTAATAAGCATAAAAATAAAACACTTTTATAATCGAATGTACACCTTTGCGTCTGCCGAAGTAAACCTTACATATAACGGTGCATTGCGTTATTCAATCACAAGCCAGCTAAAGGCCACTGTAACCGGTTGTCCGTCCACATATTTGTAAATGTTAATAGTTTTACCTTGTGATTGTCCGAATAATGTACGCCATGGGCCGTATATTGAGATTTGCGATTGTTTTGTTAATAGCAGACAGCACTATGGTCAATTTTAGGGTGTTTGCGAGAGCCATGTCGACCATCGTGAAATCCTTCGAGGCAAACCAGGTGGTGCCTGATGTCGTGGCTAAAGCGCCTGCAGCTCTGGCTACTGTAAGTACATGTTATTTGTAATTTATGTGTCAATATTTTTGGATAAAATAATTTGTACGCAAAATCCGCAAATTATTGTACATATGTCTTGATTCCATCTCTCTCAGAGATTATTCTCGATTTTGAAACTATAGGCCTGGTAGTTTCATATTTACTGATGTTACAAACTACGATATAATAACCTCAAACATTATTTTTGTCAAGAAAAAACATGAAATCAAAATTTAGTGGTTTCACATAAGCCAGTATAAAATGTGATATAACTATAGACAGAACAAAATGATCACTGGTAGATTTATGAAAAGTAATTAATAGGCATACTAAAATCATGTATATATTACACTTGTTGCATGATAGTATTTCCAAAAATTGTATTTAAAATGTTAAATTATTTTTAATTTATCACATAGGTACATGGCTATCTTAAAATTCGATAGCCCTCACGGTTTCCAACATTATTTTTTACAGTTTAGCGTCGACCAGTCTCGGTCGTTCCAATTCGAGTTTCATTAAATCTGTTAAGCACATATGTATTTACGTAACTTCATTAATTTAGTGCTGTTGCTTACTGTTCCACCGGTGACGATAGCTGGTGGAGTAGTTTAATTTAGTCCGGAATCCAGTGATAGTCAGTAATGATCAAACCTACGGTAATTTTCGTCCATGCCACTAGTACGTGATAAGCTCGGACGTGCGCCTGAAATTTAATTAAAGTCTCATATAGTAGGGTAGACAATATCACAAATACGAATTCATCATATCCATAAGGATATGCATAATATGCATGAGGCGAGAGACGCCTACGAAGAAGATTACAGGTGCGTTAGTACGACGATATCAAGAGAATGGCCTAAATACAATGAAACGAAACTGCCCAAGATCGCATAATATGAAGGAGGCCTACACCCTAGCGGTCGAGAAAGGCTAAAGAAGAATATGCATTACAGTATTGCATACTGCATTAAAACAAGTTGACGATCATGAAACACTCGGGCCTTTCGTTCACGTAACGATTCTTAATTATATTTATATTTTCTTGTAGTAGATGTTTTTATATATTTTACAGTGTCTCATCCATTACCTATGCACTTTATCTGAGTAGAGATAAATTCACATATTATAGGTAAATTATTTTATCATGCCATATATGAGAGAAGACGAACACTATATATTGCAAGCGTATAATAAGACAAATTTGGTCGTCTTGATACAATGTCAAACAAAGAGTTGATAATTGATTCTGTAGACATAACAAACACAACTGCACACAACCAATTTAAATTCAACAAAGCTAAAACGCTTTCTCATACTTTTATTAATTCCCAAATATTACATTTGGTAAATTTGCAAATTCAAGTGCAAATGTCCGTTTTTAAATTGTTTAACAATCAGTATTTATTAAAAATCCATTAGTTTAGTAATATTAATATAATATTGAGAAAAGAAATAAATGGCTAACCTCGCTATGTATGTCGCTATCTTATAAGATTGGATATCCAAGAAATATAAAGTTTTATTAAGCAAGTTTGGTTTCTTCTAACATCAAATAGGTTCATCTCATTGAACAAAAATGTTTAATTAATTAAAATAATGTACTGTAAATTGTGAAAGTTTCCTTTTCTCTTTTAAATATTTGTTTTAAAGTAACAACGATTAAGAAATCAAAGTATAGTTTTAAATAAAAAAAAGATGAAATTAAATAATTGCCAATATATTGAATTGAAAATAATATCGGGATAACTTTCACTCCAAAGATCTAGTTTTATTCGTTTTGTATACAACGATGCGGTGTCAAAGTGTTAAATGTCGATGTCAAAATGGAAGCAACGTACGTTTGAATTGGGTTTCAATACACAATATAATGTCGTTGAAAATATGTAATAAATAATAACGTGATCTTCTTTATTGTATTTATAGCTACGTTTTTTTATACTGAAAAAAAAACGAATCAATTTGAAAAAGATGAAAATTATGTAACCTTTTAACACCTAAATTAGATAAATATATATTAGTATTTTATTTACCTATATGTATTTATTAGGGTGCTTTTTTTTGGAACTGTTTTTGTTTTCGTTCCCGGCCTGAAATTTTGTTTTAAATACAAAATTCCTTGAAAATTTGAGTTATTATTAATATTAGTCTATTTTCCATTTAAAATACACGTAATAGTCAGATATTTTTTTTATAGCTCAGCGCCATTTTATGGTATCATCTAGTCCAAATTCGGGGTTTTTTCAAAATTGATTGGTCTACAAAAGTAATATTTTTTTTTACAAAAGTTAAATTAATATATATATTGTTTTAATTTGATTCAATTATCCATAAAAAAATCATACAAAACCATATTCAAGGCTCAATATCTCGATAAATATCGATCTTAGTTTTTATTTGGTTACTTTTTAGTACTCTTTATTTACTTGAAAGTGATTTGAAAAGAAAGATCTTCGATAAATTAAATTACTATTTACAAAAATTAGAATATTCTATGATAACATGGAAGCGATGATGGCACAGTGGGTAGTGCGGCCGGATTCGCGTCAATCGAGGCGTGTTCGATCCCCACCTATCCAACTCTAATATCGGCCTGAGCTTGCGGTGAATGAAAACATCGTGCGAAAGCCATAGCATGGTGGTAGGGCAGTTTAAAATGATGGCCGCATGGGTAGCTACCACCCTCAAGTTTGAAAACCTGTCGCAAAATACCAATAGGTGCGTTCCGGCTGCATCACTTGAGAACCAGTACCTAGACTTAATGTGCTTACCATCCTGCACCACATCGTCACTTAACATCAGGTGAGATTGTGGTCAAAGCACTGAACCTATACCCTGTAAAAAAAAAAATCAACATCAATATTAATTGATCATTATATAAAGGCCTTGGTATAACTCATTAGTATCAGATTGTTAGTGGTTCGTTATTATGTATGGGGTATCATGAATCAAGTAATCCATCATTAGCTGTATGCAATTTCCACTGTAAATATATGTATTATTTTGTATATAATACTGGAAGCGTCGTCTCGTCATTTATAATAATGACTATTATAATCGTTTATGATTACACTTTATAATAATGTCCAAAACATATGCAGTTTATGTTGTCACTGTGTTCATAGTATAAATTTAGCATGCTTTAAATATTTCCGGTATAAATTGATTAAGGCTTGAATTACAATTTGGTTTGTCAGTGAGACGTATTTTAAAAATGTATATTAAGCATTTGATATACGCTCTGTTTAGAGGCGAATTGTGTCCGTTCCGTAGCTAATATTACCATGGCTATTGAGTTAAAAGAAAAATACTATAACGTCACCAGACCCTATAGCGCAAAACGGGGTAGTTTTTGTCAGTAAGAATCTTAACTCCGTACTGTAGACTTTTTAAATTACTCCTGGTCGAAAAAAAATTGCTAAGGTTTGTATATGATTATAAAACTCAAGTTTCACGAACTTTCATATCTTCCCATGGGTCCATGTGGTAAAAGGTAACTAAGGGATAAACGATGGGCAGCAGTATCCTATGACTACCACATACATACATCAACTGCGATCGCCAATCCGCCTGCCAAGCGTGACGATTATGGGAATTCCCCTCCTTTTGGGGGAGACCTATGCCCAGCAGTGCACGTTTTTGGTAGAGTCAATCAAATAAAAGTGATATACTAAAACAAAAATTGTAAACTCCATGTAAATCCAATGAGTATTCTGCTTTTCTGTTAGGATAAGGATAACTTTTTCTATGTTATTATTAATCGTGCCGTAGCTATATGTTAATTATAGTGTATTTTTTGTCGATTCATTTCACTATTGTCTAAGTACAACCCAGAGAATATAACTAAGCATCTCGCTGTGATAATGTCACAGTGACTGTTAATGTACTTACTAAGTGCATGACAATTATGCTACGTTATTATTTTGAAAAATATAGTCTGGCTAAGGAAACAAATTATTAAGTGACATTTTTGTTCAAGTACAAATATAAAAAACTAGGTGTCCTACCCGGCTTTGCAAGGATAACGTTTACCTATATATATATATACTAATAAATAGAATTGAAGTGTCTGTTTGTAATATGAAAATAAGTTTTTACTAAATACATACGAATGTATATACAGTACATATATACATACCAAAAATGTATATTTTTTTAATTTTGTCTGTCAGTCTGTTTCTTCCGGGTAATCTCCGGAACGGCTGAACCAACTTTGAAGGGATTTTTTTCTGACAGATAGCTGAAGATAATCCACGTAACTCGGCCAACTTTAATTTTTCCATATAATTATGGTTTCGGGAAGAAAAAATTAAACACAAAAAAAAAGATTCAATGGTCAGTTTTACCGCCAAGTGCTTGAATTTATGAGAAATCTTTTTTCTTTATTTTGGTACCAAAATCATTATCATCCATTGATTATTTAATCGCTCAAGTATCAATAAAAATTTGACAAAAGCAAAACAATTGGAAAGAATATACGACATGCGGGTGGAGCCGCGTGCACACAGCTAGTTTAATATATAGGTAATGGTTTTAATACAGAAAAGTGGTGAAAATGTTTTTATGATGTGTGATAACTTGTTATGGGAGGGTGAACTGCTTTCTTACGTAACGCTTTACGTCTCCAGTCTGTCTGGCTTCCCTCTCTCTCACGCATACGGCAGGCAGGCTCTTCCTCTCTCACTCTAACCCACAGCTTCCTTCTCTCTCTACTCAGTGTTTAGTGTACGATAGACGTATACTGTTGATTCAATATTTATACTAATAATTAGATACACAGAATTCTAATGTACATATTCAAGAATTGTAACTAAGAATAAAATATATTTTATAATCAATAAAAGATTTTATTAATAAATAACCGTTCCTTACATTATCATATTAATATATACAAAATTTAAGTAATAACCTAAGCTTTTCTGAAGTTAAACAATTTCAATATAAAATAGTTCAACTTAGATTAGTTTAAGTTATCACTTCTATCAAGCGTCCGTGACGCGCACATTTTTTTCTTATTTAAAAAAATTGTTTTTTATATTTTTTTCAGGTGAAATACCCGTCGGGGGTTGAAGTAAACGAAGGTAATGAGCTGACACCGACTCAAGTGAAAGATATCCCGTCTGTATCCTGGGAAGCTGCGTCGGACCAGTTCTATACGTTGGCTATGACTGGTATTTATTACACAATTTTTTAGGTTAAATGTTTCATATTATTGTAAATTTTTTTTTGGATATCTTAAACAAAATTCAATTGGCTATGATAATAAAAAGCGAATTGTTTTGATAATATTTTGATTAGTACTAGCTATGAATTTCGAATTGTGTCCAAAGACAAACTATTATTTTGAGTCAAACGAAGGATATAGAGAAATGCTATTTTATAGAGATTTTTCTAGAATTCTGAATACAATATTAAATCTTCTTGATTGATATGTATCATATAAAAAAATCATTCTGCTAATAAAATTCTGAGATACAAATGTGTTCTTGGTTTTTTTTATGGTATATGATTGAAATTTGAGAAGTTCGAATGTCGAAAATTCGACATTTTTGGTTCAATTTATACCTTATTAAGAAAAAGGCAAAGGTACTAGACCATGTAGCCAAGTTTAACGTTAGGGTCACTTTTCATACAACACAGTAATAAAATGGTGGCCTTTTAGGGCATTTTACAAGGGAGTAGTAGTTAGGAAACCTCAGAATTCACGTTCCATGTTATTATTTTAAATTCCCTTCACTTGTGTACTATAACTATATCACACAAAATGTCATATATATGTATGTGAAAATACTTTCAGAATCGGCTTCTGAATCGATTTCAGATATTTTAAATATAGGTAATTGGTTTTTTCCTAAAAATATTTAAAAATAAGTAAATCAATCACCCCCTCGTTGAAGCGTTTGTCGAGCTATCACGTGACGTCACGTGTCTGTTGACTGTACCAAAGACTATTATGTACTGACCGCTATTACCTATACAAAAAATCGTAACACATACATTATTACGAGTACTTATTAGGATGAGAGGTGTCGCTTAGTGTTTCAAATTTAATATAAGCCTATCTATAATGACGTCAGAATCTTAATAATACGCAAAAAAATAATTAAATGGCGCACTTCGTCTTTGACTCTCTATTTGTATTTGAAAATATTTATGCCTATTTTTATTCCGTGTTACTGTATTTAATTACCCTCAAAATAAAAATTTTAAAGTCTTTCATTGATATACAACAGTATATATAATAGTAATAACAATTACTATTACATCAATAATTCGACTTTTATAATTATTGTAATCTATCATTCATATTTCTACAAATTAGATAATGAATCGAAACATACTATATCTGAAATATTGAGCATATATTAAATTTTACAGTTGAAACGGCGTGTTATTTTTGACAAATAACGACTGCCATCACTATAAACAAATTAAGTAATAAAAAGGTTATGCTTTAGTTAGCCTTTAAGAGGGTTAATTAGGGGCTTTAATTTTATATTGGATGTTTGTCATTTTTGAACTAAGAAGCATGAAATTTCATATAGTTTTAATCATGAGGGAGAATATAGGATGCAAATGGTCTGGATTTCACGTGGGTTGAAGCCATGGGCACAGCTAGTTACTTATAATGTTTTTTTTTACACGATATAGACTCGATACTTTGACCACTATCTCACCTGATGTTAAGTGACGATGTGGTCCAGGATGTTAAACACACTAAACCTAGGTTCTCAAGTGATGCTGCCGGAACACACCTATTGGTTTTTGGCAACAGGTTTTCAAACTTGAAGGTCATGCCCTACCACCATGCTATGGTTTCGTCACGATGTTTTCTTTCACCGAAAGTGCAGTCCGATTTTAGAGTGGGATCGAACCCGCGTCGATTGATGCGGAATCCAGCCGCACTACCCGCTGCGCCATCATAGCTTCAATTTCGGTAGATCCGGACGCGCCATCACGCGCCGATCCCAAGTTCCGCGAGTGGCATCACTGGCTCGTCGCCAACGTTCCCGGTAACAACGTAGCCGCCGGCGAGACCCTCTCCGAGTACGTGGGCTCGGGCCCTCCGGAGGGCACCGGCCTCCATCGCTATGTCTTCCTAGTTTACAAACAACCCCCGGCAAACTCACTTTCGACGAGAAACGACTAACTAACAGGTAGGACTAATAATTCTTCATTCATTGTTCGAGCAATATATAATATGGGACCTCGCGAATCTCTAAAGAACAAGTTTCAAGAATATGATATCTTAACTTTGCCCTCCCAATACATCTTCGATAACTTAATGCATATTCGTAAAAATTTAGACAAGCTAGATCTAGTGAATGATCGTCATAATTTTAATACTAGAAGTAAAGACAAGTTGGCCGTCCCACGCTTTAGGTTAAGTAAGTGTAATAAAAGCTTTATAGGTAATAGTATTCGGTTTTACAATAAGATCCCAAGTAACATTACCGATTTACCTGACAATAAGTTCAAGTATTATGTCAAGCAAGTTTTAATCTCATAAGGTTATTACAGGGTGGATCATTACGTGAACGATAGTGATGTCTGGAAATAACCCACATCTCTGTGCTTCCACTAAAAACTACGATTTGTATAGTTTTTTATATGACAAAAAAAATGATATATATTATATTTATGAAAAAAAAAAAGAACCAGATCGAGTTTCTTGCTGGCTCTTCTCGACTGGGTTGTTTTCCGAACCGGTGGTAGTGTTTTAGACGTTCATAAGCGCCTTCTTAGGGCCTAAATTGAATAAATAAATTTTGATTTTGATTTTAATGTTCAGAAAAAAAAAACAACCCTCAATGATACACAAACATTACATGTATCACTAAACATAAATCAAACGTCCTTCTCCCATTAGGTTAGGCAGAGACTGCGTCCTTCCATTTGCTGCGGTCTTGACACGACTCTTTCGCTTCTTCTACTATCATGAACGCTTTCATACATGCTCGTCAGTTATGGCTGCTCTTCACATGGACTTTATTAGGATGTGCTAGAATTGGTCGAAAAATAAAGGGTAGACCCTTACCGACGTCACCCCTCGCCTTGTAAATTCGTTTTGTCAATCTTGTCATCCATCCTCTCCACGAGCCCGTATCAAGTAATTTAATATGTCGATTACCCATAAAAATGAGTCAATAGGAAAGAAATAGAACGCTGGCGTAAACGCCAGGTTAGTGCTCAAGGGGTTAATAATGATACGAATTGTTACGAATTGATATTGTTGTTAATTTAAATAATCTAGTGATTTTTGCATTTATTTATCTTTTTATTTACTATTGTTTGTTATTGTTTTACTTTTTACTTTATGGTTTATATGTTACCTCATACTTGTACAATCCTGTATTGGCCTTATGTATTAGTTAGATATGCATGCTAGTTATATGGGTATGCTGTTTTTTTTTTCTAATAAATAAATAAAACATATTGTGTGTTGGTTCCAGTTTGGCATAACTGTGTCCGATTTTTCACGACGATCGCTCGAATACTGTAGAAGTGAGTTATCCGATAGCGATTCACAATTAAGGGATTAACTTAAAATGCTTCTTTTGTAAAAAAAATACGTGCCGATTTTAATAGAGATCGATCAAATAATGTGGAAGTTTATTTATTTATTTAGGAAACAAACTACTTTACTCTTAAAACTAGATACATCATATATTAATTATCATAATCCAAAAAGATGCCACATATTACAAAAGCATACAATCCCAAACGCGAAATATCTATTAATTTAACAATTAACAGTTATAAACACATTTACATAAAAAGTAAACATTAACATGATATTAGAAAATAAAAATAATTAGGTATGAGGGGAAATACAATATGACAATCAAAAATTACAAACAGAACAATTTAAATAATAAATAATTACTTTTGCAATTCATTCTTAACAATATCACTCTTAGTTTGAATTAGTATTAGTAGTGATCTGATGTATAGAAAAGTCCATTTTTAGATATTTTTTTACGGTATTTTAACCTTCACACCTGGCAGCTGGCGTAAGTTGTCAATATAACCTCAAATCAAATTATGTAAACGTGATATTAGTTAACTATATTAATCTCTTGACTTCCAAAAGAATAGCCAACTGTCAAAATCATTTGAAGCGAAATAAATTAGCAAAGTAACTTCAACCATATTATTTTATAATGGTTTTTCCCATAACACCGTCATCAATCGAATATTTTACTTCAAACTTCATAACAAAAATATATCTGAAAACAGTTTTAGAAACCAAATGAAAATCGCTTTAGTAAACAAATAATATATCCTTACATATACACAATACATACTCTCGCACACGCACACACGCATACACACACAAACTCATGTAAACATAGTCTTATAATTAGTTTTTAAATAGTGATAAATTCATTTTTGGCTCTTTATTTTATGTATCGCTTTTAGTTTATATGTCTATTTTATACGAGTTGTGAATTTTAATGTAAATAAATAAATCTGTGAGTTGCATACAGAATTCCGCCAGTTTAACATGAATAATTTTTGAATCTTGCGTTAATATTCAATGCTTCAGCTCTCTACCAAAACGGAGGATATCTTAGTCTGTTTTTTTTTTTAAGAAACAAGCACTGAGTATGTCTTTCGCACACTTCCGATATTGATAGAGTTAAGTGGGTCATTGGTCGGGGCGGGGCCAACGCCTTTGTTCTTGTTTTGAAATTGTTAAAGCCCGTTCATATTGAATACTTATAACATTTACTGTAGAGAAAATTAAATTATTATTTAAATGATTTTCTGTTCGCATTTTATGATATTTTCATAAATAAATAACAATAAAACAATATATAAAAACATATAAATGAAATAATTATTATACAATCCTGTAATCTAAAAAACTATCGTCATCACTTCTTTCTGGATAAACTTTCTGCAGATACGTCAATAATAAACTGGTGTAAAATATTTTCTACATGATTGTCGACTCCGTACATTTTTGTTTCAATCTTTGTTATAACATGATTGACACATAACGACCATTTCGAGACTCAACTGAATGTACATATAACTACAGCGTTTGTATGGAACGGACTTTATGTTGATTACGTGGACCAATGGCAACGCAGTCAAAATTTTAAGTACTCGATTGTAAAAAAACACAGACTATAGAATTTTTCATGGAATTTAAGAGGCATCTCAGAATAAATATTTCTTGTTATTGTTTCTAACACAATTCACTTGTACGCAATAACTAACGCACTATGTCACACAAAACCCCATCAAAATTACAAACTAAATATAGGGTCATATACCTCAAGTTTATGAATTAAATATGAGAAGAACTACCTGACAGACTGAATTGCCGCAAAAAAATCTGTTTCGAACTTGTGATATTTGTAATTGTTAAAATATTAATAGCGAAATTTACCTGTTCACAGATCCGGAGAACATCGCGCTCTTTTTAAAATCGCTAACTTCGCTAAGAAGTACAATTTGGGTGAACCAATAGCGGGCAACTTTTACCAGGCTAAATTCGACGAATACGTGCCCAAGTTGTACGAACAACTCGGAGCATAAACAATATAAAAGTATATTAAATGTTTTATTAGGACTTTTGTTCACACGCTAAGACATTTGAATTCCACTTCAGAACCCATGGTCCAACTTATTTTTTAACGTTAGAAATGTTAATATAAAAGTCTTCGATTTAAATGACTTAATACTTTTAAATTCATTAATGCTGTATTTCAAATTTTTCCAAAGACCAGTTCTGAGAGAAATATCCTTCTCGAATTATCATCATAATATCACTTTTAATAACGTCGTGGCGTTTGAACTGTCCTCATTCGGTATATAATCTATGGTAGAGTGTTGCCAGTTTGTAAAAAACATTAAACTGGTAAATTTTTCATAAAGTATATGAAAATTAACTTTACTAAATTTTGGATAAATTTTTGCATTGTTGAAGTTGAACCAGTGAATTTTGCATTGTATAGAATAAGATAAAAAGTGTATGTTAGAATATGTTTATAAAGGAAATAAAAGAATTATTTTGTTTTATTGAAGCAACCTTTTCCTTAAAAGGGTTATTATTCTTGTGACTTAGTCGTTTTTATAAATTACTAGCTTGTTTATAAAGTATAGAGTAATTGTGTTTTTTTTTTTAAACGACTTTTTTTTCGGTCTCAAAGCAAAATTTTGTTGGAAATATGTTAAATAATTTGCCTGAATATTTGATCCCATAATATTAGATTTAATTACCGCTTCCAGAGCGTGAGATTTCCCAGTTAAAATACACGTAAAGCTTAATTTTTATAACTCGGCGGCACTTTTAGCTGCCATCATATCGTTCGAACTCTGGAATTGTTCAGGGTTGAGCTCTACAACAATGCCTATTCTGACTTCACTGTAATTTAATAATAAAAGTTGTTATCTTAATATTACAAAAGACACTTCAATTTTATTTATTAGTACAGACATCAATTAAATTTATGGTAACCCAAAAATATATAGCTTCTGATATAGAAACAATAAAATATTTACGACGATAAACAAATATTTAATTTAACTGTTTGCAGTTATTATTAGTTATATTGCAGTCATTCTCATTTATGATTCTCGTTTCATAGCTTTAATTTGCATATCGATGCGATATTACAATTATGTGGTCTTATTAAACCAATACACGTGGAAGTAGGTATATTAGATGCAGGGTATAAAACGGTGTCATTTGAATCAAATTTTCACATTTGTTTCGACGACAACGAAAGTATTAATTTCAAACATGGTAGTTTTGAAATACGCTTTCTATCTATTAGTGATAGGAAGCTGTATCGATTTGACATTTGCGAATAAAGTGGTTAAAGCTTTTAAATCTTATGAAATTGTTCCTGACTATGTCCGTAAAGCGCCTAACTGTGAAATCGAGGTAAGCGGTTTAATACAAAAATTTCACTTTAAGCAACTCGTGCTATAAAATAATGAAATCATAATATGTTCAGGGATTTTAAACTCTTTTTCTTAGTTCCGTTAGTTAATTTTATTATGCGTAAAGGGGCTATGGAGGCTAGAACAGTCTTGTATCACTGAGACCTAGTTAGATCTATTGTAATCTGCCATTACATTGCTAAAGCTCATTGCCTAGATCTACAGCCTGTAGAACATTTTTTGTTAACAGCGTCTGTACCTCCTCCGCATGTGACTTGTGTTTACCTAGAATTCGGTTGCGTATGTTTATGAATGGATTACATTCGCACAAGATGTGATTTGGCGTTTCCTTTGCAGTTTCACAAAACCTCTACTCTCTTGTGTTTTGCACACCAATGTTGTGCATCTGTTTGGTCAAATAAGTGCTCAGTTAGCGCTCTCACTAATTCCTACTGAGAACCTAAATTGTATGGTTAGTGTAGGCTTTCTGTAGATTTATACAGGTACATTCTAGAATGTCGTGTATGTACCCCTGCCTGGAAAATGCGAGGAGAAATTAATAAGATTACTAAAGTTATGTCGCTCTCCATATATTCTACAGTCTACGTTATGTCGTATTTTGGACCCATCAGCAAACCATAGTAAGTATGATAATGTACACTTTTAAGACATCTTTATATATATAAATCTTCTGTGCGTGTGTATGTGACTGAACTCCTCTTAAACGGCTGAACCGATTTTAATGAAATTTTTTGTTTCTATTCCTGAGGATTCGAGAATGGTTTAGATTTACAATTTGGTCCGATGGATAATGTATATTTAATTAAAACGCGAACGAAGACTTGGCACAGCTAGTTATGTATAAAATATGTAACATAACTATATACAGTCGTGGCAACTCAGTTGAAAACAATTCGAACTTGCAGGGAATTTCCCGCATTTTTTTTATTGCTGTTTTTTGTATAGCGTTTTCAGATTAATTTAATAAACACGCTATACTATTTCAATTTCTCTATAAACTATTGCTTGAAAAAAAATTATTATGAAAAAATTTACTATACTTTTTAACCTTACTCGTTGCAATAAAAACATTGTTTTTTCTTATGTAACGCTTTTGTCTGGATGGGTTCACCCAACGAAATTAAAAACATTGTCAAATCCATTGAATATATGGTTTTCATGACTCGAATGTTGGACATTAAAAGACTCAAGAATTCGGTTCATGTACACTTCTTCTACACAAAAAAGAAATCCCCTTTTTTTATGCTGTTGACCGGAAGGGCCTGTACAGCTTCACCGTAACTTTGGGGATTTTTCTCAAGCCATTCGGTTACCCGGTGTTGAAAAATCAATACAGGTATCAATTGTTTTTATTGATATTAACATATTTCTAAACAGGTGGTTTACTCTTGCAATGTGAATGTAGACTTCGGTAACGAATTGACTCCATCGGGAACGAGAGATCTTCCTGCAATAACATATGAAGCGATTGCAGACAAATACTATGCATTGTTTTTGATTGGTAAGTATTACATATTATTTTTTATATGCATAAACTGGTGATATCTTGTACAATATATCTTTATCAATTTAATTAAGATAATTTACATATTTCTTCAGTACAAATAAGGAAACCAACCAAAATTAAAAATGGACAATCACCCCGGATCGACGGATATTTTTTGCGATGGGTGTTCAGAGAGTAACATAGAGAACTAAGTCTGAGGAAGTAAAAAATACAAGATGTTCGTGTATAATTACAATGACATTATAACACAATATTAATAACATAAAAAAGTCTTATATTGAGATATAATAAGCTTAAACACGAAGGATGAATTTCGAAATGTGATAGGACAATATCAGGTCTAAAGAACTTGTATTCAGTGCCGTAATAAATTTTAAACAACAATGACTCCTGTTTTGCTAGAGAGGAATTTCGATACAATGTTTATTACCTATACATGAAACAAAAAAATTGTTTGATATGTTTTTCATATCAGTTGAATTTGGTTAACGGAATAAATGAACCCACTTTATTATTAAATTTTAAATGTACCCACACATTTCAAACTTCGTCTACAAATAAAAATCAATTAGGATGAGGTTTCGATGCATATGATGATTTGCGGTCTTTATTTAGAACTCCTTTACTATTGAGATTGTCCTCTCGACATTCAGGTTGAATCATTTAGAATTTTTATATTGCAATGTTAGCCTGAAGGGCCTTAAAGCAAGCTTAAATTTTCGTGTAGAATTATTAATTAACACGTTATAGTAGAAATTACCTTTTTTAACCCGATGTTTCGGCTGAGTTGTACCAATCATGGTCATTAACACTAGCGTTTCTTTTTTCTATTTTTACACGGTATAGGCTCAGTGCTTTGATCACAATCTCACCTGATGTTAAGTGATGATGTGTTCCAGGATAGTAAACACACTGAGCCTAGAGATACTGGTTCTCAAGTGATATTGCCGCAATACACCTATTGGTATTTGCCGACAGATTTTCTAACTTGAGGGTGGTTGCTACCCAGGCCGGTATTATTTTAAAATGCCCTACCACCAATGTAATCCATTTCTAATCCTGTCCATTCAACATCCATTTTAACATTCGCATCTCGGCTGCATGCAGTCTCCTACACCTTTATGTGCCAAGATTCTGATATAACAAGACGAAATCAAAAATAAAGATAAATTGGCTGTCCCAAGCTTTAGGCTAAGTAAATCTAATGAAAGCTTTTTAGGTTCGGTTTTACAACAAGATCTCAAAGACCGCGTAAGTTTACATAACTAATATCAATTTTTACACAGACCACGACGTACACTCTAGGAAGAATAGCTCCCTGGCTGAATTCGCTCATTGGATCGTCGTCAATATTCCCTGTAATAGAGTAGATGATGGAGAAACTATCGCCGAATACTTCGCTCCTGTGCCGCTCAAAGGCACCGGTTTACATCGCTACGTGTTCCTTGTTTACGAACAGCCTGACAGATTGGACTGCGAAGAGGAAAAGAAGCTTGATAATAAGTAAGATTAACTTCTATACAATTAAAATGTCTAATTGTAATGTCATAATAGTAATTTTGATCTGAAACGCAATGAATGTATATAAGATAACAATACCAAAAATACAATTTTTAAAATTTTTGTCTGTCTGTCTGTCCGGGTAATCTCTGGAACTGCTGGACGGATTTTGACGGGTTTTGTTTTTTGGTAGATAGCTGAAGTTACTTCACGTAACTTTTAATTTTCGAAAATAATTACGGTTCAGCGAAAAAAAAAAAATTAAATCTCATAAAAATTGAATAAAATCCGTTTTAATGCACAGTTTTACAGCCAAGTGCTTGAATGTATAAGAAATATGTATGTACTTTATGTTAGTACTAAAAATTTACTAGAGTTCCGTATAAAAAAATAAAAGAATATACGAAACCCGGGCGCAGCCTCGGGCACACAGCTAGTTGATTGTAAGCTGAATATCGGTTGCGTATCTACTATGGCTGGTGGCACCCGGTGCGGATATATGTGGCATTTGTCTAATCTAGTATTATATTGTGAATATATAATAATAATTATTTAGGTGGCAGTACTAATGTTTTATGTTTTACATTTTTCAGATTTAGAACTCTACTCGTTAAATAATCGGCTAATTTATCTATGAATCGGTCCAGTTTTGGAGGAGGAACCAGAAGAATATCACGTGTTTTTTTTGTCTATTTTGCATAGGTATAATCAGTCCGAGATGCAGTTTTACCTTTCGTGTTTGTAGAGCGCAATAGCAATAGATTTCTGAAATATCTATTTTTTAAATTTGTCGCCGACCGCATATACTTTAATATTCAGAATCGTGACAGGACTTACTTACTCACCCCCCCCTTGCGCATAAAGAATTTTCACTTCAAAAAAATCATTATATAATATCAAAATGTGAAATAATGTATTCATTAATTGAAAATTACAGATTTACGACTTCCCTTTACAGGTCTAAAGATGGACGTTATTACTTCAATGTCCGTGAGTTCGCTGAAAAATATGATCTTGAGGGTCCGATAGCAGGAAATTTCTTCACTGCGAAGTATGATAAATATGTGGATAAAATCAACAAGAGAGTCGGTGATCAATAAAACATTTTAGAATCGAAATGTGACATAATATTAATAAAATAAAAAAGAGTGATTTTTTTTTGTTTTTATTTTAATTAATAACAATAATAATTCAAATAATGTATACACTTACTTTATATTTAAGTGCTTAAGATCTGATTGAATGATTCAACCGAAAGACATACTGCTGGACATAGCTCTCCCCTAAGAAAAGAGGAATTACCATAATCGCCATGTTTGGCAGACCGGTGGGCGACCGCATTAGGTGTTTGTCGTGCTCATAGGATGATACTATCCAGTGTCCATCCCTCAGTTAATCAATTAGTCGCCTTTTACGACATCCACGGGATGATATGGGGTGGTACTACTCTCAGCCACAATATATCTCAAGTTAATTTGGATCCAAAATTAATTTTTAAAAGTTATGCGATACACATGTACAGAATGAGTTCAATTTAAAACTGATTTTAGAAAACTAACTATAGGATCTCTAGGATAAAAAGGAAAAATCTTTCCATACCTCGTACACATAAAATTGGACTTGCCTGGTTTCAGTGTAAACGTAACTTTACTCACGTGAATAAGAATAAGATTTTGATATTTAAAAAAAAAAAACCATCGGTTGTGGATTATATTTATGTCGGTCGATTGAATTACTAAAATCCATTTCATTATATTACAGTAATCTTATATAACAGACACGTCACATGATTTTCCTAATAGTAGTGACAGTTCTTTTTACAATCTTTTATATTACAATGGGTTTTAACATGGCCAGTAACATACCCATTAATGATGGGCAGTACTAAAATGGAATATAATCTTATTAGCAACGACATCCTCCCCGCACAAGACAAAATGGGAAAATAAATTGTTTGCTTTATATAAAGCATATATAAAATAATTTAAAATTACAGTTACTATAACAATAAAGCAATGCAAAAACATACATATTTATACATTTCAATTCAGTTACATTATTATTAATTACCCTATTTTCATTATGTAATTTAATGCAAAAAAACCCTATACACAGCTATAGATAGTCTGACAATTCTAACTTTAAATTTGTGCTAGGATAATATTCATCATAATTAGTTTCAGACCGGAAAAATCGATGGTGTCATAAATCTAAATATGAATTTTAAAACTATTACGACTGCTTTCGTAAACAAAATAAATACAAAGTAAACTTAAAAAAAAGTAAACACACGAGATGCGAAATTTCAGACGTTATCTTTATCTGGGCTTCCTGGCTTATTATGCATGGTATGGTTTATCTACCCGTCTGTATGTTCTAACGGACGTGTAGTTTTACCAAAATAAATAAAAAAAATCTTTCCTCAATTTGGACCCTGAAAATGCGCTTACGAACATTAAAAAACTAGCACCGGTTCATAAAACTATCCGGTCGAAAAAAAACCCGACAAGAAATTCGTATAATAATAATTAATATACATTGAAGGTTATTTTCGTTAGAAAAAGAATATTAAAAATTAATTTGTATTTTTACATGAGCGAAGCCGCGGTAAGACCTAGTTATTGATATAAAGTATTAAAAATTTATAATTATCTAGTATAAATATGCAAATTGATGCAACGCAGTATATCGTTACTAATGTTTGAATACTAGGGTACGTCCGGCCAAGACTTATAAAAACTATTGTTGTCATTAAAAGATTTCACATTGACGCCAACAACCAAACGAATAACATGGGTATTTTAAGATACGCGTTAATTATTTTATTGATCGAAAATACAGTGGACTTAGCATGTGCTAATAAGGTTACTAGAGCTTTTAAACAGTATGAAGTTGTTCCTGATTATGTGTCGGAAGCGCCTAGATGTCTAATCGAGGTGAGTTGTTAATCGAATTGTATAAACAAAAAAAAATGTTTTAATTTGTTATCATAACTTTTGTTCTTTAGACGAAATATGTATTTAAAAACTACCCCAGTGTCATATTTACCGATTTCGATGTCTTTATAACCACAAAATTCAGAAAAAAATGTAATTTACAACCTTTATAAATCGCCATTTGCAAACAGCATACGACGTAAATCTCATTTATTTTAACAAACTATGTAAACTAAAGAGTTATGTCACAAGTGTAATATACTTTTAGGGTATATGTGACATCCTATTATGCTAAATTAAGATAATTAGTAAGATTTTTTTGCTGTGTATACTAATTCTTAGAAAAGCTATAATATAATTTTGAAGGAACTATTACTAGTTTTAAAATTGTTTAAACATTTTAAACAGGTGGAATTCCCATCCGATGTAGAAGCTAATCTCGGTAACATATTAACTACTAAAGATACGAAATATCGTCCAAGTATAGCCTATGAGGCGGATGAAACTAAATTCTATACATTGTGTTTGTCTGGTGAGTAATTCTGTTCTATTGTACGATTGATTCTGCCTCATTATCTCATTACATCAATTCTGTGTTAATATCTACATAATAAAATAGATTTATTTTTCATGTGTTAACTTCTTACACTGTCGAACATTTCTATACCCATAGTAAGTAACAACAAACATTACATTACATCATTTTATGTAAATCGGAAACATAATTAACCCTTTATTTTTAATTTATTTGATAACCCATTTACTCTTATTTGTAGAGAACACGTTATTAAATTAAAAAATATATCCGAATAAAAGATTCGTATACATAATTTAGTAAACACACCGCTACCCCTAGAGTATTTATAAACGCGACCTTCAGGTTGAGAAGTAATAGTTTAGACCACAGCCCGTGACCACGGTTGGTGAAACCCAGCCGAAACGTCGGGATAGGAAGAAAAAAGCAAAGGTAACGCGTGAAAACCCGTTAAAATTAACTGATTTTAAAATTGTAGTGTCTGTTAGTAATATCATTATTAATTTATTTTTTTTGCTAAATAGATATGAATTTATATACAATACCTGTACCAAAAACACAATTTTTACTATTTTTGTCTGTTTGTTTCGGCTAATTTCCGGAAAGGCTGGATGCAATTTGACGGGACTTTTTTGGTTTTTGGTAGATAGCTCTGAAGTTACTCCGCGTATCTTAGGGCACTTTTAATTTTCAAAAATAATTAAGGTTCCACGTTAAAAAATCCGATCCATTGCACTGTTTTACAGGCAGGTATTTGAATTTATGCGAAATATTTTTGCTCAATGTTGGTACAAAAAAAATGTTTGGCAAATAATTAAGGTGCCGTATAAAAAAATTAAATACTATATTACGCAGTGACAATTTACAAGAAACGCTCAGTTATTAATAATTATCTATGAGCGCCAGTACTTAAACATCATCATATATTTGAGACACCGAAGCATGTTGAGAGCTGACGGTCATAGCATTGGTAACGCGAACGTATAAGTTTTTCCCCAACCGAGAATTGATCAAAGCCACTAAAGTTATCCCAAATTACTTAACAAACAGTTTGAATTTAATGTAATAAATACACAACTTCGTACAGATCACGACGTACCGTCAAAAGAAAATAGTACAATGGGTGAATTTCTTCATTGGCTTGTCGTCAATATCCCTGAAGATGAAGTGAAGAAAGGACAAGTCCTTGCTGCGTATATAGGTCCAGAGCCACCGAAAGGTACCAGTTATCATCGCTACGTGTTCCTTGCCTACGAACAACCAGAAAAGTTGACTTTCAATGAGACGAAGTTAAGCGCTGGGTAAGATAATTGTTTTATGATTTAGCGATATTATAACAATTGCTTAAGAGATTTGTGTGTATCAAGAAATTTAGCAACGAACTCTATGTATCATTAAAACTTTTTAGATTTGTTGTACCATTTATCTTAAATCTCATCCCAACAAGATTTCGCGACAAGTTTTCAAGCCAAACTTGAGGGTGGTATCTATCCATGCGGGCATTATTAGAAAATGCTTCATTATTTATTCTGTTTATTTAATACATTATTGTACACCAATTGAATACATATGAAAAAAAAACTCATAAAAATTTGAATGAAATCCGATTCAATGCACAGTTTTGTCAGTTGGTGCTTAAATTATAAGAAATATTTGGACTGTTTTAGAAGGAAAAATAAATTAGGGTTCCGCATAAAATAAAATTAAATGCAGTGAAGAATATATGAACGAGGGGTTCAGCCGCGGGCCCACATTTTTCATAAATTATAGCACTTGCCCGTAAAACTGTGAATTAAATCGGACTCCATTCGCGGAATCCTAATTATTTTCGAAAATTAAAAGTACCCTAAGTTACCCGTAGTAATTTCAGCTATACCGTATCAGTAAAGTCCCGTTAAAATCCAGCCGTTCCGTTCCACTACAAACAGACAGAATAAATTTTAAAATTTGTGTTTTTGGTATAGGTACCATATCTATTTGATAAAAAAACAAAATTTGACATTACAAACAGACACTTCAATTTCATTTATTAGTATAGATAAATTAAACATTAAATAGATGTAAAGTTTCAATATTGAAGCGATAAATAATGTTCTTTGACTAATTTTACACCCACACCTCCATGCTCGGAGTTTCACGGATTAATCTTCGTTTACAGATCGAGTGATGGACGTTACAAATTTAGTATATCTGATTTTGCTAAGAAGTACAATCTTGGAGAGCCTATCGCTGGTAATTTCTTCAGGGCGCAATACGGTGGATGATTGGCTACAAACGCTTAGTAGAAAAGGGATCATTGAGTTTACGTAAAAATTTTTTTTTTTTCTGTTTGTTATTTTTTTCTGTCAATACTAATAAATATATTATTCATACCGATTACAGCATTATTATTTAACGTTTAACCTTAATCACAATACCATATCTTAATAATTTAATAAGAATAATATTAGATTGAAAAAAATCATATCTTTTTACGTAAACTATTTTATTACAATTTTATCGTTTCTGAATGCAACTTGACATTTTTTTTCTGTCAATTTTTATTATTTTAGCACTATCTAAGTAGGTTCGCTATAACTTCATTTTAATGGTGAAAAAATATTTTTTCCGGAATTAAGTTTTAAATTTGAAGTTAATATTCAGAAAATTGTAAATAAGCTTATTTTAGAAAAAAAAAACAAATATACGTGATTTTGAGTTAGGGGCTTAAAAAGTTGTTAAAGCATCACGTGATTAAGAGACATGAAGTGACGACAGATTAGAAAAGTAGGTTTTTCAAAAACTATTGCTATCGCGTTGCGCCCCAAAGAAAAAGTTATAAAACACGAAAGGGACAACTGCAGCTCGGGCTGATTTTACCGTATGCAAAATAGACAAACACATCACTTCGTAGTATCCTGTTCCCTCTTCCAAAACTGAATCGATTTTTCTTTCAGTTAATAATAATAATAATAAAAGCCTTTTATTTCTTGCTTTATACATTATACACAAGTAATCTTATATCTACTGTATTATACGTGAGTAATCTTATATCTAAGTACAAAATTAATAAGAGTTTTTTCTATTTATTTCTTGCACTATTAATAGCAAGAACCCCAGGTTGGGTAAAGACCTCCTCCAAAGATGCCCATTTTTCTCTGTCCTGTCCTACTAGAATCCAATTTGAGCCGGCGGTTCTTTTAATGTCGTCTTCCCATCGTGTTAAAGGTCTTCCCCTACTTCTTTTCCCTTGCGGGCCTTTCCATATAGTTGCTTTTATAGTCCATCTCTGATCTGTTAGCCTCGCTACATGGCCTGCCCATTTCCATTTAAGCTTTTGTGCTAATTTCAAGGCATCTGTGGCTTTTGTTATTGACCTTATTTTTGTATGTCTTATTTTGTCTATTTTTTTAACATTGAGCATGCTCCGCTCTAGTCCTCGTTGACATGTGTTGATTTTATGTTTTACTTTGGCTGTTAATTTCCATGTTTGACATCCGTACGTCAAGCATGGCAAGAGGCATGAGTTCATGATTTTGGTTTTTATATTAATTTGTAGGTTACTTTTTCTTTTAAGCTCCAGTATTTGTTCCATGTCTGACATACTCTTCTTCCTATTTCTTTGTCATTTATTTTACTGTCGAAACTGATTGTTTTCCCTAAATATAAGTAATTTTTTGTATAATTCAAAGACCTTCCATTAATTATTATTGGTGTTTCATAACTGTTCGTCATTGACATTGTTTTGGTGAAATTTATTTGTAATCCTACTTTTGTGCTAATTTCTTGTAAGGATTCAATCATGAGTTGTAGCTGTGAGCTTGTCTCTGATAGCAACACTATGTCCTCTGCGAATCTCAGATGACTTAGGAATGCACCTTGTATATATAGTCCTGATCTACTCCAATCTAATTTGCTAATGATGTTTTCAAGGATGGCTATAAATATTATCGGAGATAGAGATAGAGGATCGCCCTGTCTTACTCCTCTCCTAATTGGAAAAAAATTCTTTCAGTTATAGAATAAAAAACACTTTGGCTATGCCTGTACGTTTTGTTTTTTTAAATTTTATTCATCAAATTTGTCTGACGTACGTCTGCAATTAACAGTAAAAATCGAGTATTTTTTGATTTTCAAAGGCTTCTAGTTTCTACAATAACTAATTTATGGGAAAAATCAAAAACGTACGGGCATGGCGGTGGTGGTATACACTATTTGGTATAAAATATTTACCCTATATATAATATTATTATAGTAAAATTATCCAAGGAGGAAACAGGGCAATACGTTTGCATGGAATAAAGGCAGCTAGGATATCCTCTTATGTGGTCGTCCATTAAGAGGATATCCGAGCGGCATTTATTCCATCGATTTTTGCCGTCATTTTCAGACGTGCGTCAAACAAGTTTGAGTGGTAAAATTAAAGAAAAGCAAAACGTACAGGCATAGACAAAGTATTTATTATTCTAAAACTGAAAGAAAATTAAAAATCGGTTCAGTTTTTGTGGAGGAAACAGGGTACAACGAAGTGATGATTTCATCTATTTTGAATAGTTAAAGCGGCCCGAGCTGCTTTTTTTTTTTTTTTTTTTTTTTTTTTTTTTTTTTTTTTTTTTTTGACCTAGCTAATGCTGTTGACCGGAAGGGCCTTTACAGCTTCACACGAACTTTGGGGGCGAGTGCTGAAGGCACTCGCCGCAATAAGGTGACTAGCTCAAGGGCTACCAAAGTGGTACGAACCTCGGCTTGGCCGTCACCTGAGTACTCAAGACTCACTCGCGAGTTGTATCCTAGCTAATCTTTATTTTTATTTACATAAAAAAAAAAAAGGTTCCTTACAGGACCTATGTACCTTGCATGTTATGCATGAGTGTGTATGGAGTGTTGTGCGTGTAATTGCTCAATGCGTGGGCAGTGTTACTGTATCGCGCTGGCGGCGACGTCAAGAGCCTCCCCAGTTGGGGAACGAGACACGTCTTGGGTCGCCGCCTGAGGGGGACCCGGAGTGTGTGCGGGAGCAAAGTTAGCCGCCTGTCCCCGGCGGCGGGAACGGCGGTTTCGCGGGCGTGGGCGCTGGCACGCATTCGTACGAGGTAAAGGAGGAAAGATCCTATTACTACGGGTTATGGTATCGTCGCGGCACGATAAGATTCTCTGCGGCCGACGTATACGACGCGGCTTGCGACCTGGCAAGTACGAGACGGCTCGCACGATGAGGGGGTTCGAGTGTGTCTCTGCGCGTTCGAAGAAAGCGCGACACTGGGTCTTGAAAACGGACCTAATGGAGGGCAGGTTGAGATCCCTGTGTAAATCCACAGTTCTCTCGAACCATTGGGCACCTACTGCCTTCCTTACAAAGCGATTCTGAATCCTTTGTAAGGCGTGCATGCGGGAACGAGTGATGTGTCCGAAGACAGGTGCGCAATACGTGATGATGGGTCTGACCACCATCTTGTATAGGGTAATCTTATGGCGGAGTGCCATTTTGCTCTTGCTGTTGTAGAGCGGATAGAGACGACCTAGCACCATGGAGGTCTGGCGCTTCACTTTCTTTATGTGAGATTTGAAAGAGAGTCTGTCATCTAATTGAACTCCTAGGTACCTGACTTCGGAGGAGTATGGGATTTCAGTACCCGCGTACTGTATGGGCTTGGGAGGGTCTTCCCTAAGTTTACGGCTTCTAGTGAATAATAACGCGGCGCTCTTACTCGGGTTTATCGCGAGACGCCATTTGAAATACCAAGCGCTGAGTTGGTCGACAGCGTCTTGGACGTATTTACGTAAAACTCTTTTCTTACGAAAGGCGAAATATATGACGGTGTGTCGTCCGCGTATAGACCTAACTGAACTCTTCCGAGATTAGGGAGGTCCGCTAAGTATAGGTTAAAGAGGACAGGCGCCAGAATGGAACCTTGGGGGACTCCTGCGCGTATGGGGTGGGCTATAGAGAGAGCGCTCTCTACTCTATAACGGAAACTACGATCGGTGAGGTAATCGTGTATGATTCTAACTAGGGTGTCGGGGATACCTAATCTAGTGAGCTTGTAGACGAGGCCCGTGTGCCAGACCTTGTCGAATGCTTTGGCAACGTCGAAGAAAACTGCGAGCGTATGCCAGGATTTATTAAACTGAGGGTGATTAATATTGGTGAGTACGTACTCCGTGAGGCGGAGCACCTGATGCGCACAGGAGTGTCTGGCTCGGAAACCAAACTGTTGGGGAGGCAAGAGATTTTTTTGTCCTCTATCACCTCTATGAGACGGTTCATAAGGATCCGCTCATAGAGTTTGCCTAAGGTGTTAAGCAGGCTAATTGGACGGTAGCTATCGGGTTGCCTGGCGTCTTTGCCAGGTTTGTGTATCCCTATAACTATAGCTGCTTTCCAGGCGGCTGGAAAGTGGTTGTTTTTGATGGCCGCATTGAAGATGCAGACCAGCAACGCGACCAGAGACGGAGGAAGAAGTTTGATGACTTCGTTCCTGATTCCGTCGGGACCGGGGGACTTTCTGGGCTTAAGGCCCTTGATGGCAGTCGTAACCTCGTCACAGGTGACAGGTGAGAGGGGGACAACCGGAGTAAGAGCGAGGGAGTCCTTCACAGAGGATTCGACAACAGAGATGTGTTCGATATCAATGTTGTCGGTGACGGGAGCGCATTGATGCACGAGGCTATCGGCTAAGCACTCGGCTTTTTCGATATCGTCAAATGCGGTTGAAGACCCTGCGTATTTCTGTCCAGGGGGGGCATGTTAACGATGGTACGGTCCATCTTCATAGATCGTGCGAGCTTCCAGTACGCGAGGTGGGAAGGTTTCAGCTCTCCTAAGAGGCTGTCCCACCTTTCATTACGGATCTGATCTATGCGGCTTTTCACCGCTCTACGCAAAGAACGCAAGCGCGCACGATTCTCCTCAGTCGGATACGTGTCGTGGGCGCGGGTCGCGGCGTTTTTTTCTGGGTGAGCAGAGCTCTCACGTCATCGGGGAGTACAAAGCGGCGATCGTTCGCCGCTTGCACCTCTTTCGAGGTCTCCTCGATGCCGATCTTGAGGTGCTCAACCAGAGCATCGATCGCGAGGTCCGCGTCCGCAGACGTATCCAGTACATCTGGGATCCTATCGAGAGAGGGGGTGGACGGATGGTCCTTTAAATAACGGCCGAGCTTGTAATAGTCCGCGACTTTTACAACTGGCGGGCTAGAATTAGAGTCATCCGTGTGACCTAACATCAAAACTACTGGGCGGTGGTCGGAGTCGAGTTCGTGTACGACTTGTATAAGACGCACAGGAAGCGAGACTCCTTTCAAAAAACAGCGAAATCTAGAACCGACGGGCGACAGTTCGGTTGAAAATGGGTGGGCTCTAAAGGCGCGACGACCTCAAAATCGAGCTTCCGTACTAAGCGCATGAGTTCCGCCCCATTGGGCGTAACGCACGAGCTGTTCCAGAAGGTGTGCCCGCAATTGAGATCGCCGGCGATAATGACTGAGTCGCCTAATGCGAAAAGCTTCTCTAAATCTGACCTTAAGGGTCGCTTACTGGGGGGGAGGTATGCAGACACGAGTACGATTGACGGATGGCCAGTCATACCTATTCTACATACCGAAACTTCCATATTGGTAAGCTCCGGAGCTTGTAACGGCGAGCAATAGAGTGACCGTTTATAATAAATAAGGGTACCACCGCCCCTTTCAGGGGTCCTATCATTACGTACTATATTATAATTCGCAATCCCGGGATTGCGATCACTTGGTTTCAAAAAGGTTTCCTGGACGAGAAATACGTCTATTTGACGATCGCGGAGAAAGTTAGCGACTAATTCACGCTGCGGAGCTAATTTCCGCGCGTTAAAAAATGAGAGGGAGAGACCGCGAGGCTTGAACTTAGCCATTGATTATGGGGTAATTTGACCGCGTGCCAGACCTTGAAGGGTCATGGCGATGGCGGGGAAACGCGCGATAGCCTCGAGCTCGGCGTTTCCGGAGCCGCTGTTCAACATTGCGTTGAACGCGACTACTTCCTGCACATCATGGATGCGCAGGAGAAATAACACCCGGTCTAAGCCGGTGGAGTTGGCCTGAGGGGCCTGGGGGGGGGTAGCCAGGCGCGGCTGCGCCTTGGCTTGGGGCCTGGGTGCCCACGGAGCCAGAGGGGCTGCGGGGCGGGGGGCGGCGGGACGGGTCGGCACCGCGGAAGGCGACGCCGACGTGCCTGGGAGGCACGGGAAAGACCTCAGTGTCATAGGCGGCACTTGAGGTTGGAGGAGGAGGGGGGCAGCGTTCCTCTGAGGAACGCGTCTACCGCCTTTGTTAGGCTGGTTGCGTCTTACCTTGGGCGCACACGGGCACCCTCGGTAATTGGCGGGATGACCCTCCTGCCTGCACAGAACGCAGCTTGGAGGGTCGGTAGTGTCCTTGGGACGGGGACAGTCGGGGGTGAGATGATCCCCGAGACACTTGACACATCTCGGAGCCATATAACAGCTCCGAGAACTGTGTCCGTACCCCTGGCAACGGTGACATTGCGAGGGGTAAGACTGTTTGTGTGGGACTTCCACAGATATCCGGGAGAGGCCGCAGAGGGTCTTCAGACCGAAGACCTTCTTTCCCTCTTCCGTGGCGGACAAGGAAACTAAAACCATGTTAAACGGCTTCATTCTATCTCTTTGAGAGTGCATCCGATGCACCTCAATCACGGGGAAGTTCTGCTCCTTAAGGGAGGCAGCTATCTCGTCACACGAGAGTTCCTTGGGAACTCTTCGCATGACGACCCGAAGGGACTTTTCCTCCTCAAGTGCGTGTGTGAAAAACGCGTACTTGGCCTCACGAAGGAAACTCGTGAGGGCACGGAAGGTGTCGGAATTTGCCACTTTGACCATAATGCCCTCTCGGACATTGGTCGCCGTGGTAAAGTGTATATGGCGGCTCGAGAGAGCCGCCGAGATCTTCGTCCAGGACGCCTTGTCCTGGATCGTGACCGGTGGTGGAGGACGTGCCTTCCTGGGCTGCACCTGAGACGGCGCAGCCGCAGGTTTGGGGGCGGCCGGTTTAGCGGCAGGCAGCGGAGTCGGTTGCCGTGACGCGTCCTCTACGGCGAGGACTTTCGGGACTGACTCGGAGGGCGGCGGGGAGGCCGGCGCCTTCCTTTTATTCTTTCGCTTGGGGGTGACGAAGTCACCACCCCCTAGCGGGGGGTACGCGACGTCCATCTCGTCCGAGTCTGACCCGGACGACGAATGGACTGCGGGAGCGGCGAACCTAGGCATCAGGCTCGGATGCCTATCTGCCTGGCTCTGGGGGGACAGAGGGGAAAAACTATTCCCCGTGCTGACATTGATTTGTTCCGCCGAGTGCGGACGGCGGTAAGGGGAACGCGAACGCGACCGCGAACGCGAGCGACAGTCCGAAAAGGACGAATCGCGCCTATCTCTAATCGTAGGTGGCGTGGGCGCGCGAGAACGCTCCGGTGCGTTGATGTTAGGTACCGGCTTCCTAACTCGAATTGAGGGCACGGCCGGCGATGGGGAATCCGCGCTAAAGTTTTTAAACTCCCTGGCAAGGATGGGAGATTTTTCTAATAATAATTTTGCAAATTTAAGGAGCTTTTGCTCCACAACAACTGATTCGGCCATCCCGCGATGGCAGAGGGCAGGGGGGGGTGAACTACCTCCCTGCCTGAGGGGCAGGGGGGCGCGCCAAAAATCTATGAGACTACGCGAGTCTCGCAAGTGACCGTTGAGTCAAAGTGCAATGACTCAAGGTAATTGGGAGCCTACGGAGCCTAGGGGGAAGCCCTAACAAGCCCTAGGGCAGAGGACGTGGGTCAGACGCCCAAACAGCACCCAGGGGATGGATCTGTAGCAGGAGCGGAAATCGGGTAAGAAAGAGGGAAACCCGGTGTGATCACACACCAGATTCCGGTATTTGGTGACCCCAGAAGGGGGTCCCCAGGGAACCTGCTAAACCCTGCACCACCTTACGTTGGCACCGTTAGGTCTCCGGTGATGACCACAATCAAGAGAGAGTGGGTTTCAGCAACGTCGTGAAGCGACACGTATCCTCACCTTAAGGGTGAGTATACGTTAAACGCGCGCGTACTGAAAAGTACGTTTTACGAGAATACTCGAAGTTATAATTAAATTATAAAAACGAGTATTCAATCGCTCGCAGAAATACCTCAGCGCGGGAAACCCACACCGGGTAAACGACGCGGCGCGCGCGCTTGCGTCACCTCAACCGTTAAATAAATTTAACGGCTGTTGCCACGCAAGCGAACGAACTCTGACGGCGGCGAAACGAAATCGAGCACGAAAATCGTATTTATGCGAGCGAGCGTAGCGAACGTCCGTCCACTACGAAGCTTACCAAACGAATCTTAAAAAAAAAACAAACTCTTAAAAAAAAACGGCCCGAGCTGCAGCTGTCCCTTTCCTTTTCTTTGGAGTGCAACTTGGGTTGCCACCTTTTTTTTGTTCAAATAAAGTGCATTGAGTACATTATCTCAAAATAACGTATGATTTTTTTACTCTATTATTTTGCTTTAAAACACATTTTTCATCCACTTTTAGTAACTTTTAACTATAATTACTAAACAGCTGCACAATATTTTTACAGTCTTTATTAAGGTTGAAGTAAATAAGTAGGTCATTTTTTTCAGTTTTTATCAGATTCAAATGCGCTTTGTTTCTCTCCTTTCGCCTTTTGCTATATCACAGAAACTCTCTAATACTATTTGTAAATGGCTGAAAGTAATCCCAGAGAAATAAAGTATTTTCGTGTACTTTATTATTCTCATAAAATATAAAGTACATTGACCCGAAATAACGTACAATACTTTATAATAAAGTATGGGTGGCAACCTAAGGTGCAACGCAATAGCAATAGTTTTCTGAAATACCTACTTTTCTGGCCGCGTATCCTCTTAACAACATAAATTTCTTAAATTACATACGTATAATAATGTGTCACTTCCATGCGTATAGGCAAAGACTCATTCAATGTGCGATCTTGAGGCATCCGCCTTTCATCTGCATCGGTTACTGTTACTTTAACCTAGCCATTCTTTAAAACCCTTACCGACTTGCTCAGTCAATGCTTAAATTCGAATTTATAAAAATAAATTTCTTAATTCAATACTCATCTACTTTTAAAAAATATACCTTCTATTACATTCTTCTTGACAATATTAATATTAGATTTTCTATACATCCATGTTTTAAATTGTGCCGATCGAATAATTCAGATACCTAATTAGTATCTTTAGGCGATGTAGTAACTTTCTGCTTGGACAAAAGGCATTAAATCGCATGACTTGCCTCTCTCTCGAGGACGATGTATGATGTATTTACACAATTGTATGTTATTTAATACATACTTAATTTACATTTGTAAACTTAATTTATATTCCTTGCATTTAGATTTTTGTTAAACATATGGTATGACATCAGGTAATTTTAACGGGTTTTCACGCGTTTCCTTTGCTTTTTTCCTTCTTATCCCGACGTTTCGGCTGGGTTTCACCAACCGTGGTCACGGGCTGACTGGCGGTGCGCAGCGTCGCCTGCTGCGTTGAGAGGTATTTTGATGAACTACCCCCGTTTGGTCTTTATATTTATTATAGTCACAACACACAACACTAACAGTGTCCATCGACGATGCCTGTGACGATAAATCACGAACCTTTAGATTTTCTAGTACTGGATTCCACGCTGAGGAAAGCCTAAAATTCCATTGGATCGAATTCCACTGGCCGAAAGTTTTATCCACTGATCGCCAATACTATCGTATTGGCGCTTTATAACTCTTTCATTGGAGCGCAATGCGATAGTATTACAATAAAATATGTTACTGATGTTTGCTCAAAACCTATCCACCTAACCATCCTGGATCACATCGTTACTAAACATTAGGTGAGGTTGTAGTCAAAGCAATGAGCCTATACCGTGTAAAAAAACAATAAATGTCTGAAATACGTATTATTGAAATTTGTTGCCTACCGCGTTTCCTCTTAGTATATAGTAACTATAAGTATTCAGTGCATTCGAAGCGATGATGGCGCACGCAGTGAATAGTGCGGCCGGATTCCACGTCAATGGATACGGATTGAAACCCACCTATCCAATTCTAAAATCAACTTGAGCTAGATAACATCGATAAGATAACATCGTGAGGAAGCCATAGCATGGTGGTAAAGGCATGCTCGCCTGGGTAGCTACCACCCTCAAGTTCGAAAACCTGTCGCCAAATAACTATAGGTGTGTTCCGGCAGCATAACTTCAGAACCATTGTCTAGGCTTAGTGCGTTTACCATTCTGGATCACAACGTCACACTGGACTCTAAAATTTTCCGAAATTAAATTACATTAAAACTAGTATTTATAGAAACAGGACAACATATATCATCAAGTATATTGCAGAACAAGTAATAGTTCTTTAGTTTTACAATTACTGAGTTCAAGTCATCTAGTAATTTCTTCGAGAGATGGAAAAGTTAACAGATCACTGGTTATATTATATCAAAATATTTCATAAATCATTTATCACATCAAAGCTCCCGATACATATTGATTGAGCAAACATCAGTAACATATTTTATTGTAAAGGACAGAATGTTCATAGAACCAAGATACCGATTACAGTTTATAACATACAGATATAACTCTAAACAATAAATTCTATGATATAATTAAAAATAATATCAACGCAACTTGATTTTATTAGTCATATTTTAATTGTATGTTTTTGTCAATAAAAATATCG
This sequence comes from Samia ricini, assembly GCA_014132275.2. Taxonomy (NCBI): domain Eukaryota; kingdom Metazoa; phylum Arthropoda; class Insecta; order Lepidoptera; family Saturniidae; genus Samia; species Samia ricini. Next base: position 19,729,854 of record AP028168.1, read on the forward strand.
TGCTCTTGCAGTTAAAGAAAATTAGTTTTATTTTCATATTTAATTGCTATAGAAAATAGTATGTAAACTAAAGAAGTGACAGTTAAAAGACATTGTTTATTTTTATTGCAATGTTGCCATTTACTAAAAGGTCACACTAAAAACAAGGTTTGTCAACCAATTTTCTTTTGTTTACGCGTTGTATAATGTTATAAATAATAAAGATAAAAGGTTTATAATTACTATTTTTCCTCAAATTTTTGATAATGGCTGTTGTCGAAATTCCACCACTAGGCGAACATTAGTATTTCAGATAAGTAATAACACCTTTAAGAGGAAATGCGGCGGCGTTTATTCCATCCAAACGTATCCCCCTGTTTTCTCCCTAGGTAGGCACATAGTAAATATTTTTATACCATATAGTATATATCCACTGCTGTCTAGTCGTAGGTTGTAATTTTTTTCATAAATGAATTATTATAGAAACAAGGAGCCTTCGAAAATAAGGAAAAATGCCTGATTTTTATGTTTCAATGTTACCAGTTATTCGAAGGTTACACATTAAAAAGTATTTTTTAATTCTACACATATATTCTATAAATATCCAAAAAAAAACCAGATCAAGTTACTTGTTGGCTCTTCTCGACCGGGATAAGCTCCTTCTCAAGGGCTATACAGTGGATAAAGTAATTTTTGATTTGATTCGAACTGAAGTAATAATTAATGGTTGATTAATATTTAAGACGCAGATGCGCCATCACGTGTGGATGCAAGTTATAGATCGTACCTTCACTGGTTGGTGATAAACGTTCCCGGGGATGACATCAACTCCGGTTACTCTGTCGCTCCATTTATTAACTCTCATCCAGGACCAGAAACGGGTTTGCATCGCTACGTGTTCCTTGTCTACGAACAACCGGACGACATTATATTCAATGAACTGCCTGAGTGAGTATTTTTGTACAAAAACCTTTCAAATAAATATGACATCATACGTCGTCTAAAAACCAAAGGGCTTTACTAATCAAAACCCCGAGCGGATCACAAGCTAGATAGTTACGTGTTACACCTTAGACAAAATGTTGTATATCTTGACATTAATTCTCATTGCAGTTTTCATATGACAAAGTACTTAAATGTTATCTCACTTTATAGTAACAGAGAAGAACTGTCAACAATTGCGCATTAAATATTATAGAAGAATATTTTCTTTGCCGATGAAGTAGCCAAAGCTTTCTTGTAAATTTCGTGTATTTTTTCCTTTTTATGTTATTCAGTATTTTGTTAATTCAGTGAAATAACAAAACACATATATGATTGATATTTCTTCCTATTATTTACAGGGATTCGTTAGAAGGACGCATGGGATTTTCTCCGGATAAATTCTCAGATAGATATGGTTTCGGTGCACCAGTTGCTGGGAATTTCTACCAAACGGAAGCTATTGAAGGCAATTAGGATTGTTTAGAGAAATAAATTGTTATATTATTTCTAAATATTATCCGCAGCATGTAATAATGTATTACGCAGCGTTAATGTCTGACAAAGAATTTTCAAATTTAGAAAAAAATATTCCATAATAAAAATAGATAAAAGTGTGTGTGTGTGTGTATATATATCTATAAACCTATATTTGAGATTCCAGATTTGACCGCATTCGTTATAGTAGTAAAAATAGAGGTAATTATCTGTAATTTTACAATGTCATGTATATATTCGTCTTTTCTTTTTTACTCGTAATTAATTTGTCTTTAAAAAGGGTTTCTAAATTGATAAAGAAATAAAAACACATTCTGTAAAAACGCACGTATTTTAATTTCTTAAGCCATTGCGTTGCATATTTAAAAAACCTATTATTCACTTGTTTATACTAATAAATAAAATTGAAGTGTCTGTTTGTAATATCAAAATAATAACTTTTTATTAAATAGATATCAACTCACCTTATAGGTAACAAAAACACAATTTTTAATTTTGTCGTATGTTTGTCTGTTTATTTCGACTATTCTCCGGAACGCCTAGATCCATTTTAAGGGGCATCTTTTTCTGGCAGATAACTGAAGATACTTCGTGTCACTAAGACTACTTTTATCTTCGAAAATAATTAGGGTTCCTTGTAAAATAAAATTAAATCTCATGACATGATGGACAAAATAATAAATCAATGTACAATTTTACTGGCAAGTATTTGAGTTTGTAAGAAATGACTTTGTCTGACCAAAAACAATGTAGGTTCAAAATTCATGAATCATCAAAACATTATTTTTTCAATTTTTATTATGTAGAGAAGAGAATAAGATACGCGGGTGGAGCCGCGGGCACAAGCTAGTATTATTATAATATAACATTAGATTAATTATAGTATATTTTGAAATTTAATATTTAATAAACATTGCCTCTGAGTACCTGTAGGCTGTATTAACATAGAGTGACTTAAATAGATAACCAAATGCCTTGGTGTTTCTCCGTAAATTTATAAGAATCAAATTCTTGCATATTCTTATTATTCTCATGTTCTGTACCCAGTTCACTTGGGGTTGGCATTGTATGTTTTCTTCTCCTGTTTCTTACATATTATGTCTTACACACTCCATCCACACTTCCTTTGGCTTTCCTCTACTTTTCCACCCGTCCACATTTATATTCATTACTATTTTACCCACATGTGCTTCCTCTCTTATCATAACATGTCCATACATCTTGAATTTTCTTGCTTTGTTCAAAATTTTTTTAATACAGTGTTGAGAGTTCCTGAAAAAAATTCTTCAAGAAAAGAAACAAAAACTCTCGCATTGATTAAAATAAATATTAATTGACTATGATTAAAAAAATATAAAATTAGTAAATAAACCAGTAAACAATTACTACCAATTAGTTATACTAAGAACCAATTAGCTAAATAATTCAATTCATATATACTTTTCTAGTTATTTATCGGCAAGCTTAGAGTTTTGAAATCATTCATCACATTGGAAGTTCGGGTGACCTTAAAAACTTGCCAGATGACACTCTATTTCTCGTATATATTACTTTATGGGTTATCAATAAAGCTACGACCCGAATGCCTCACAAACGATAGTGAGGCCGCGTAACGAAATAGAATCTTCCCGTTTCAGCCAAGAAAAATTGCGTGTAAGCGCCTACGCTCGCGAAACTGTCGTTCCCGCCGTCGAGAACAGGTGGCCAATATTGCTCCCGTACACTCTCCGGGTCCACCTCGGGTGGTAGCCCAAGACATGCCTCGTTCCCCAACTGGGGAAGCTCTTGACGTCGCCACCAGCGCTATACAGAGACACTGAGCATGCATTAAGCATTACACGCACACTCGTAAACACAATACACAGGAACATAGGTACTGTAAGGAACCTTTAAAAATATATATTATTATTGATAAATAAAAAATTTAAGGATTAGCTAGGATTAAAATTCTGCGAAATTTTTACACACAGGTAACGGCCAAGCAGAGGTTCGTACCAGTTTGGTGCTTTTGTGCTGGTTACCTATTGAGAATTTGTGCCTTGTGCATTCGCCCACCAAAAATTCGGTGAAGCTGTAAAGGTCCTTCTGGTCAGTAACAGCATTAGCTAGTTTAGAAAAAAACAAGAGTTATTAAGAAATAGTATTTTCTATAATTTTCTCCCTAAACTTTTGATACTGTGTGGTTGATTATTGTCGATTCTCGACGGCTAAGCAAACATCAGTATTTTAAGAAAGGTAAAATCTTTAGTTTTTAGTAACTAGTATGTGTATGTGAATTCAATCCACTTATCTCTTTGTCTTTTCATCTCTGTGATAAAAGATGATAACAATCGTCCACAAGAAATCGATGAAGTTATAATATTGATCATTCATCTTAAATATTCGTAAGGAATATGATCAAAGCGACTTGCTTTTTCTCATTTCTCTTAATAAATTTTAGTGCAGGACATGTAGTGGTGAACAGGGTGGAATCTTTTGTACAGCACGAATTAGTCCCAGATATATTATCTTTACCACCGGATAGCCTGTTATCTGTAAGTTGTTAAAATTCATTTATTAACCTGTTGTGCCTGTGAATCCGTTCCCTTTGTATAAAATGACGATTTTTATTGCATTATAATTACTGCATTAAATCTTTGAAATATTCGTTGGTTAAATAAAATTATTGCAAGGAAACTACTAGATCTTAAATGATGATGCCGGAATACATCTATAACAGGTGATTGGAGACAGATTTTCAAAGTGTAGGGTGGTGGTTATCCGAGCGGGCCTTATTAGATAAACCTACCTACTAAAATGAAATGGTTTTAAAACGTTGTTTACATGTTATATAATACATTCATATGTATTTACAAAGAGACACTTCAATTTTATTTATTAGTATAGAAAATTGATAACATGGGGGGGCGGGGGGGGGGGGGGGGGGGGGGGGGGGGGGTTGATCCGAATGATAATTACGCGGAATTATTCTTTTTTTTATGCCTATTCTTATGTAATTATGGGAGTATGAGAATGGATAAGAACTTGGATTACCACTGCTGGCAAGGTTACAAATTTTGCTTACGTAGTACTTGGACCGCCCCTAGATACAAAATCAATAACAGACTGTATGCATGCATATGGGTTAAGTACCCACGAAATATTGTTAACACAGGAACATTTAACTTTAAATATGTTATTTTACATTTTGAAATAACGACGCAATAAGTTTATATTTAAAACCTTATATAATGTTTATAGGTAACTTTTCCAAATGGGGTTCAAGCGTTAGAAGGGAATGAACTATCGCCGGATGAAGTCAGAGGTACGCCAGTGTTAAAATGGAACGCAAACCCTCAACGATTTTATACGATTATCATGTGCGGTTAGTATAATAATATAGTTCCGTCTGGGTCAAGTGATATTTAAGAGACCAAACTTAATCTATACTAATAAATAAAATTGAAGAGCCTGTTATCAAAATAAAAAAAAATTACTAAATACCTATTACCCCATACGTTCCGGGTAATCTACGGAATGGCAGGCCCAATTTTGACGAGACTTTTTTGTAGATAGCTTAAGTTACTCCATGTACCTTAGGGTATGTTTGATTTTCGCAAATAATTAGGGTTTCGCGTAAAAAAATTAAAGCTCATAAAAAATTGAATAAAACTGGTTTCAATGCACAGTTTTACTGGCAGTAATTTGAATTTGTGAGAAATATCTTTGCTTAATAACGCAGACACGCAAAGCAACTTTATTTTATACTAACTTTGTACCAAAGTAATGTTCGATTGTTGATTAAGACCCAGATGCGCCATCTCGTCTAGCTGCAAGAGATCGATCGTTCCTTCACTGGCTTGTGGTAAACGTTCCCGCTGACGATATCACCTCCGGTGACACTATCGTCCCCATCATTAACTCTCATCCAGAACCAGAAACAGGTTTACATCGCTATGTGTTCCTTGTCTACGAACAACCTCACAACATAATATTCGATGAATTACCAGAGTGAGTATAACAACTAAATATAATATCATACGTTAGCTTAATACAAACACGCGCTACACTTAATAAGGACCTTCAAACATTAACCTGGTGTTTACGTCAGCTTTCCATTGTTTTCCTATTGTCTCATTTTTATGGATAATGGACATATCAAGATACTCTCCTAAGTATTCCTAAAATGGCGCATGAGCATGAAAATAATATATTTTTGCAAGAAGTTGAAAAGTAATCGATCCTTTTGTAGTTCTTGCGTAGTATTTAATGTTTTTTTTCGGTATATGGACGTACCTAATACCTTCTCTTCTAGTGCTAGTGCTTCTTCGTATCTGGTATCACTCGATATAATTAAATTTACACAGTTTTACAGTTTTATCGCATTACTATTATATTTTTCGTAGCTTAATGTGGGGGCATCCAGTAGAAAACACCACGTGTATATTTAAGACTACAGATATCTTACCAAAGTTTTTTTTACACGGTATAAGCTCAGTGCTCTGACCACAATCTCACCTAATGTTAAGTGACGATGTGGTCCAGGATGGTCAACACGTTAAGCCTAAAGGTACTGGTTCTCAAGTGATGCTAACGGAACACACCTATTGGTATTTGGAGACAGGTTTCCCAACTAGAGGGTGGTAGCTACGCAGGCGGGCATAATTAGAAAATGCCCTACCACCATGCTATGGTTTCCTCACGATGTTTTCCTTCACCGAAAGCTCAGGGCGATTTTAGAGTCGGATAGGTGGGGATCTAACCCGCGTCGATTGACGCGGAATCCGGCCGCACTACCTGCTGCGCCATTATCGCTTCAAAAGTCAAAAAGTATTAAAAAAAACTTCAAAATGTATTATCGTTTAAACGTTTCGTAATGTATAAAAAACCCTAGACAACATTTTGCACATTTTGACATATCATTTAAGTCTTCTTATGATAGCATACTTAAATGTTATCTCAATTTGTACTAACAGATAAGAACTGTCAACAAACTTCCATGGACAATGATGTAATAATATAAATCGCGTGAGAAGTAGTGAGTGAAAAGTTTATTGTAAATTTCTCTACTTATGATATTATTTAAATTAAATAACAAAGGACATGTAAGATTTTTTTTTCTATAATTTACAGTGATTCGTTCGAAGGACGCAAAGGATTTTCACCGGAGAAATTCGCATATAGATATAGTTATGGTGCACCAGTCGCGGGGAATTTCTACCAAACTGAAACTATTGATGACAATTATGAATATATAGAGAATTAAATTGTTTTATAGTAAAACACTCTCGCTATATTATTAAACACTCTCACTATGTATTAATCCCACGTCACCAATTTACTATATTTCAATATCAGGAACGTTCACTTTTGCAGATAGAACTTAATTGCGTCTGTGCCGGCTCTATAGAACCTTATATGCGCTCTAACATTTGGCAGATGAGAGAGGGTCCCCGTCGGATTTAGGCGGATAATATGTTAAGGCGCCGCCGGATGTGTGGCGAAAATATTGTTAACATTTATTACAAATGATTTGTTTTTTCTGATACGAACCACACTCCCGTTTATTTCGAATCATTTTATCGCTTTATAAAATTACACTTTTAATATATATTAAAAGATAAATTTATAAAAAATCTTTCATGAGCTATTAAAATTTATTTATTCAGGCATCATAAGGCTACTATGGGCAGAAAAGGAGATCTTTCTTTTACGTAAGTATATTGAGTTCAGGATATTACTTCGTGGAATGATTGATTTTTTAGACAGAATTAATTTCGAAAGGCAGTTTAGCCTTTAAAACAGCTTGCAGCAATGAAATAAATAGTTTTTGTATAAAATTAAATATCTATTTGAAATAAAACAAACTCAAATAATTTTTAATTATAAAATAAACCCTAATATTTGCATAATTCACATATGTTTTATAAATAATATTACAAAAAAATTATATAAGGCATTGTAGATCATTATGCTCCCAGGCTCTTGTACAACAGCGGTACATAGTCGTCGAACTGGGCGCGGTAGAAATTTCCCGCAACTGGTACACCTAGATTGTATTTCTCTGCGAATTTCTTCGTAGAGAAAGCAGCGCGACCTTCGATGGACCTGTAAAAATAAATGTTCACTTACTAATGAATGCAAACAGTGTTTAATTTCTGTATGAAAAAATAATCTTTATCATTTTTGGAACAAAGTTCCTTACGGCAGGCTTGGAGGAGATAGAGATTTTGCTGCGCGTCCGCGTCCGCGTTTACATTGTTGAAAAAAAAAAAAAAGACACATGTTTTTTTATTTTACCTAATAATTTAAATTACTATTTTCTTTTTGTTTGAATTATTTTATTTTACGTTATTTGTTATTTTCTAAAATACTAAATCAACAAAATTAAAAAAAAAAATATTGCTTATAATATGTTATTTTGCAAATTATGTTGCTTCTATATTGTCCGAAGGAACTTCGTTTCTACCTGGTGTCCATTGATAATTCCAACTTGAAACTATTAATTGTAGTATAATGTTATGCATTTGATGTTAGTATATGTGATGTCAGTATATCACACTGGCAGAGCATACAGGAGTTTCTTTAATTTGTGCTCGTATCGGCCCACTGTCTAAGGGAGATCAGGGTGAAGTGAAAGATAAACTTACTTATTAGTAAGTCTCTGCTCATCAAACTCCAGTTTGCCTGGTTGCTTGTAAACGATGTACACGTATCTGTGGATACCGGTTCCCTCAGGAGGTCCAGAGCCTATGTATCCAGAAAGGACTTCACCGTGCGCCACATCGCTTCCGGGGATGTTAACGACAAGCCAGTGGTGCCACTCGCGGTACACCTCCTCGGGTCCATCGTAGTTATCTGGGTCTAAATGTAAAAGTTTATAAATGCTATTTACTGTTACATACTGCTGTTACAACTATATAATTTTTTTAATTAATCCAAGTGGAATTTACTAGCTGTTATTATACTTTGAACATGTAAGAAAATCATCCATATATAAATAATTTGATTAAAGTAAGTTATTCTTTGTAAGGAGCAGCACTAGTATATAAGATGAATAATTAAAATATTTGACTTCTCCTCCCTTTGTTGTTAATAGTAGTTAAAGCTCCTTGATCTATCTACTCTTTTCGTTTGTGTTTTCACTTGAATCAAAACCTTTAGTAGGGAAAACAGGATATGTATGTATGCTTTTTAAAGGATCATCTTGATTAGAACTATTTAAGTTTTATATGATAAGATAAGAGGTACTGGTTCTCAAATGATGCTGCCGGAACACACCTATTGGTATTTAGGTACAGGTTTTCAAACTTGAGGGTGGTAGCTATTCAGGCGGACATTATAGAAAATGCCCTTTTTTACATAGGGAAATGCTATAGTATCCTCACGATGTTTTCTTTCACCGTAAGCTCAGGCTGATTTTAGAGTTAGATAGGTGGATTCAAACCCACGTCCATTGATTTAATTCGGCCGCACTACCCACTGCGCCATCATCCCTTCAAATATTACTTATATTATGAATACAATATATTTTCAAAGATAACATTAGTCCACAGTCCATAAAAAGCGGTGTATGGATAAATGTACATTATAAACACAGATACAAAATCTAGTCAGTTCATTACGTTATTTGGAAATAAATCATCTAACTCATCTATTCCAAAATCGTCAAAGTCACGATCATGAAAGACAACTAACCAGTAAAGATGAGTGTATAGAATGATTCTGGATCGGCTTCATAGGAAACGCTGGGCTGATCTTTAACTTGCGTTGGTGTTAGTTCATTCCCCTGGGACGCTATTGCACCACTCGGGTATTTCAACTAGAAATCAGAAGCAATCGGATTCTTTAAAAAAACATCTAACCTAGAAGCAAATTATACTAAAGTATTTCTGCTGTCATAGTTTTACCAATTTTTTCGGCTTTACGGTCACAACCAATGTACCACCATATATCCTTTTACAAATAACAAAGGCTTCATCTCTATTAGTTGTATTTACTAAGAACTGGATTCACCGAGATTAATTGGGACGCCACCATATTTCCAATAGTATAACCATATTAGAATTAGTACAAGAGTAGTGTTAATTTTTTGTTCTTTTTTTCCATAACTACATGTTTGCCGACATTGCAAAATTTTAGATAGTTCAAAATTTGATGAATAGGTTTTGAAATAGCTTAGAACATTTTTTTTTGTTAATAATGTTATTTCGTGACATGTTATAATTTCACATTTATCTAAACACGGTTTAACTGAATCTATTGATGACGAAGTTAGCACTACGTTCAGATTTCGTGTCGGTCGAATCCACGAATTCGAGTATATAATGAGCCCGAGGTCTTGGTAAAGGAAATTATCGCAAGGATACCATAGCATGGTGGTAGGACATTTTCTAGTAATTCCCGGCTGGCTACCGCCATCAATATTAAAGACCTGTCGCCAAGCACCAATAGGTGTATCCCAGCAGCATCGCTTGAGAGCCAATATCGCTAGTTTATCATCCTGGACCACATCGTCAGGTGAGATTGTAAACAAATATTCAGTATACAATATAAAATAGACTCAGATAAACAAGAAACGAGCAGTGGATTGATGAGGCATTAGTATATGGCCTCATTACAACCAACTTACTCATATCGTCTGATAGGGTATGTATGCCGTGGTATTCACATTTGCAATTAAGTCCTTTTAATCTTTTATTCCTTGCAATATTTAATTGTGCAAAATGATTGTCATTCGGAAACTATTTTAAATACTGGATTGTGATTTTAAAAAACTGTCTGATAGGAGACATTATATATTAATTTTAGATACGTATCAATATTACATAATATATCGAATTACGTGGCTATATTATCGGTTATCAACGAATTTATCGTCGAATATGATATTATATCTTTATAGTTTATGTTATTATCTAGACGTGATATACATATAACTATTTATTAGTACTATAATTGACGAGTGGCTATGCTCGAGTATTTAACGTAGGTAATTTCACGGAAGTATCGTCATAATCATTTCAGACGTCCAATGCTAGACATAAGCACATTTTCCTAAGGAAATCCTCAAATACTGGTCTTGCATCATCTGCATCCAATGGATTTCTGTGACTTTCACCAGGTCGTTGACACATCTGCTCACGTTACGTCTTCTGGTACACTTTCGCCAATGAAGAACCCGTTGGCTCCGTCAAGATACATTTCTACAAGAAATTTGCCCTGGCAACAACCCTTAAGTTTGCTAATTTTTCAGGCAATATCGGTTAGTTTTAATACATAGGTAAATACATAGGTTCTGTAAGAGGCCTTTTTTACTTTACAGGTTTACTGCCCGTTCGATTAGTAAAGGCAAATACCGCGGAATTTTTATCACGGGTAGCAGCTCAAGTCGAGGTTCGTACCATTTTGGTATTCTTTTGCTGGCTACCATTTTTAGGTTGACCGCCTTAAGTGCTCGCCGCAAAGTACGGTGAAACTGAATTAAAAAAAAATAGTGTCATCCTCTGATTAAAAACTAAATCCTTGTCACGGTATAAAATATAGGACAAATTTTCAATCAATGACGGAAATATGATATACGTATTTATGTAAAACCTTTGACCTGATATGATTATGTTCTAATTAGAGTTGTATTCAAGAAAAAAAAATGACATTCATAAATTCGACCTAAAGATCACATTTCATTTCACCGCCAGATAATTTCTAAGCATCGAAGAAATCTTTAAAAGTAAAAACTGAACAAAATCAACTGTTCAAATATGCACTATATTATGTCTTGTTAAAACTATTTTACGATGAAAATAATGAATCTATGTCATGTGTAGAGTTGAATATTGTATAGTTTCGCAAAGTGAACACGGCTATAATTAATAACTGCAATAAAAACTTGATATTGAATGAAATCGTACACAATTGTCTCTGTATAATAATCAAACCTTAAATAATAATCATCTAATTGTGTATTATAATCATCTCCATTAGCAGAATTTATTATCTCTAATGTACTAATAATAACAGATATAATTTTCTTTTACAAAATATTTATGTCGATATCATGACAAATCGTCTATCGATTTGAAAGATAACATATTTTAAGCTTATCATACGCACGTCATCTAAGGTTGTATATTTTGAGTTCTAAAGGTTAATATTAAATAAAATACAAGAAATGACAAACCCTTATAAAAATAATGAAAAAGTTGGAAAGATGAAATAGGGTAGTTATAAAATTGACTCACCTCAATATTTATGGTGGGCGGAGATGGAATGACATCCGGCACGATCTCGCTGGATTCAAACGCTTGTGCTACCAGAGACATGATCACTAAAAGAAAAAAAAAAAAGTATTTAGGAAACAGCTCAGATCCTCTGAATCTGCACATCAAATTGAGAATAGGTACCTGGTAAGTAACTAGTTTTAGAGTTCGTATTTGTCGCAAACATAAATTCGTGCACAGATTGATGTAAAACTTGCTATAGAGATTCGCTTCTGAAAGTCATATCTCAACGTCCACAATCATATTGATTTATTCCATTGAAAGAGTCCACTACTGAACATCGGTTTTCCCCAAAAAGTAAGGAATTGCTATAATCGCCACGCTTGGCGGACGGGGTAGCGATCGTGTTTCTATATAGAGGATGCTGCTGGTCATCTCCTGATGCTTTAGACCTCTTATATATAGTCTATAGTATACCTCTATAGTCGCCTTTTACGACACCCATGGGAGGATATGGGGGGTAATGGTAAATACATACTGTGTAGAAGTGGTTTTAAATATATTATTTTCGGCACGCATACGATATAAATACGAATTGGGAAACTGTGCGAAAGAAGATTTTTTTGTCTAAACTAGCTATGCTGTTGACCAAAGTAGCCTTTACAGCTTCACCGAACTTTGGGGGCGAGTGCTGAAGGCACTCAGCCGCATAAAGGTAACTAGCACAAGGGTTCGAACCTCGGCTTGGCTGCTACCTAACAAAAAATTCCCGAGGAATTTAAACCTAGTTAAACCCTACATTTACGAGGAACATGAGGAAAGATTATTATATTTTCGCGCGTGATGTTATCGTCGCGGTCGATTAGTATGTTACGCGGACGTCGCCACTTTTGGTCGGCGAATCGGACTGGCGAGTACGAGACGGCTCGTACTATGAGTGGGTTCGGGTGTGTGTGGGAAGTGCAATTTTTATTGAAGGTGTGGGATTCGTTGTAATTAAAAGCCACATATACTTGTATAACGCGAATATAATTATACGTATTACGATACAATGATATATATATATGTTATCGACGAGCGTGCGCGCGGCCTTCCGCTATCGTGGGCGGTTCGCGACTGGCCACGCGGCAAAGGTCGTCTCGCCCGACACCTCGGATGAGATGCGCGGGAGCGGACGACGATGATCGGGTTGCTACACCAGCCCCCCCGGAGACCGTTACGGTCGATAAAAGTCCTGGAACCTGACTCTTCTACCGGATCGCGTGACGTAGGTGGAGTCGGGTGCGCTGTGTGGAGGCTTCGTGGCTCCTTGCAGCGTCGGGGACTCGCTGAGTAAATAAGCAGGCTTAAGTCTGTCGATGGAAACAGTAACAATTTTACCAGCTATATCTATTTGAAAAGTTTTATCGCTCCGGCTGATAACCTTATATGGTCCAGTATACGGAGGTTGTAAAGCTCTTTTAAGAGCGTCAGTTCTAAGAAAGACCTGAGATGATTTTTGTAGATCCTTATGAACAAAAATATTAGATTTTCCGTGTCGTATTACGGTTGTAGGTTTCAAATTGCACATGTAGCGGCGCAGACGTGATAAGAAGTCACTGTAATCAGTAACTTCTGCAACCGATGACGCAAGGAAAAAATCGCTAGGGAGCTTTAAAGTTTCTCCATATACAAGCTCTGCTGAGGAACTTCCTATATCTTCTTTCCAGGCGTTTCTTATCCCAAGAAGTATTAATGGAATGACTTCATACCAGTTTTGATCGGAGTGACACATAATTGCTGCTTTCAGTTGCCGATGGAAACGTTCCACAAGTCCGTTAGCTGCTGGATGGTAAGCCGTGGTAGAAATATGACGGGAACCTGTTAATTTAGACAATTCTTTAAATAAATAAGATTCAAATTGCCTTCCCCTGTCAGTGGTGATTTTTTGCGGACAACCGAAGCGTGATATCCAGTCTCTGATGAAAGCTTTTGCTACAGTTTCAGCTTTGATATCTTCTAAAGCTATGACTTCAGGCCAGCGTGTGAACCGGTCTACTGCTGTCAAGCAATACTTGAAACCATTCGAAATCGGTAGTGGTCCAATAATATCGACATGTACATGAGAAAATCTGCTCGTTGGTGGTGTAAATGCATGCACTGGCGACTTCGTGTGGCGTGTAACTTTTGAACGCTGACAGTCAACACAAGTACGAGTCCAAAGTCTGCAGTCTTTACGTATATTGGGCCATACATACCGTGCTGTTATCAACTTGATTGTAGTTTTAGCTCCAGGATGATTGAGTCCATGGATTGTATCAAAGGCTTGTCGTCGAAACTCTGAAGGTAAGTATAAACGAGGAGACGTACCAGATGTGTCACAATATAATTTCTTCCTGAAGTCAGAAAAATTTAATAACTGTAATTTCAGTGAAGAAGAATTGTTTTCAACAAGTTGTTGTAGCTCACTGTCGTTTTCTTGTGCAGTGTGTATTTTGTTAAGATCCATAGTCTTGTTGATAGATTCTACTCGTGATAAGGCGTCAGCCACATGATTATGATCGCCTGCGATGTATCTTATGTCTGTAGTGAATTGTGATATAAAATCTAGATAACGGAATTGTCTGGGTGAACATTTATCAGAGTTCTTTTTGAAGGCTGATGTGATAGGTTTGTGATCAGTGAACACTGTAAATGGCTTAAGTTCGACCATGAATCTGAAGTATTTGATACTCTCATAAATGGCTAACAATTCTCTGTCATAAGGGCTATATTTACGTTGAGCGTTGTTCAGTTTCTTCGAGAAAAATCCTAGAGGAACCCAGCCTGAATCTGATTTTTGCTGCAACACTGCGCCTATAGCACTGTCTGAGGCATCTGTCATGATGGCTAGATGTGCTCGTGGATTTGGGTGTGCAAGCAAAGTCGCGTTAGCTAAGCCTGATTTACTGTCCTCAAAAGACTTCTCTAACTCTGGCGTCCAACTAATTAGTGTAGTAGCCTTAAGACATTGTCCTGATAAGATATTATGCAGAGGAGCTTGTACATGGGCTGCATTCGGAATGAATTTCCGGTAAAAATTCAACATCCCGAGATATCTGCGTAACTCTCGTATATTTTTAGGACGTGTATAATTTAATACTGCACTGACCTTTTGTGTCGTTGGCTTAATACCTGCAGCAGTCACCGTAAAACCCAGAAATTCCACTTCAGGAACGCCAAGTTGAGATTTCGCGCAATTGATGAGTACACCATGTTCATGGAGGCGCTCGAACACAGCACGTAGGTGATGCTCGTGCTCATCCTTTGTTCTGGAAGCTATTAAAATGTCATCACTATAAGGAAAAACAAATTCTTGACCTCTGAGTACCTCATCTATAAAGCGTTGAAATGTTTGACCTGCATTACATAATCCAAAGGTCATGAAGGGGAATTCGTAAAGTCCAAATGGAGTAGCAATTGCTGTTTTGTGGATGTCTTCGGGTGCAACAGGTATCTGATTGTACGCGCGTACTAAGTCAATCTTACTGAAGATGGTGCAACCAAATAAGTTGTGAGAAAAATCTCCGATATGGCGGATGGGGTAGCGATCAGGTATAGTGCGTGCGTTCAACGCACGGTAGTCTCCGCATGGACGCCACGTGTTGTCCTTTTTGGGGACAAGGTGTAGAGGTGACGACCATGAGCTATCTGAAGGTCTAGCTATACCTAGTCTCACCATATCGTCGAACTCTTGCTTGGCGATGCGAAGTCGATCCGGCGCTAAGCGACGTGGTTGGCTGACGACGGGCGGCCCCGGAGTTGTGCGAATGTAATGCACGGTAGAATGCTTGACCATGCGCTTTGTTGGGTCTCCAGCAGGGCGCGTGATGTCCGGATATTTTGCCAATACGTCGTGAAAGCGGGAAATACCTGTAATGGTCTTAATTTGGTACACGTTAGGTGATGTAGTAGAAATTGCTTTGGCAACTAACGAAGTAGTATTATCTATTAGTCTATTATGTCGAGCGTCCACAAGCAAATTATAAAAAGAAAGAAAGTCTATGCCGATAATCGGCTTAACAACGTCAGCTATCACAAAACGCCAATTAAAAGCACGACGCAGTCCAAAGTCCAATGACAAATTAATCCAACCGTAAGTACTTATAACTGAGCCATTGGCTGCAAAAAGTTCATAATTTGTTCGCTGAAGGCGTTTATTAATCACAAATTTTAGTGGGTATACACATAAGTCCGAACCAGTGTCTATTAAAAATCGAATTTTAGTTTTAAAGTCTGTAATAAACAAGCGGCCACTAGAGAGGCAGTCGTTTTTGGCCGACATTACCGACTGCCCGGCGCGTTTCCCTTGTAGCTACAAGGTGAACGGCACTTGATAGCTTGATCACGAAACTTCCAGTGGTACCAACAAAATTGACGCCTTTCTTTCGATGATGTTCGAGAACTATGCAAACTGGGCTTACGTCCACGTGACCTCCGCCGCGAGCGTGTAGATAATGCAGCTACTTGCCGAGTCAACTCCGCTATAGACTGGCGTAATTCACTAATTTCAGCGTTAGGCGTTGTATTTGACATCTCCTGTACCTGAGGTTGACCGATGACGTCGTTCACCGTATCAGCGAGCGTTGCTAGCTCATCCAGAGTGCTCCGTGGTTGCGACGCTACAATTACCTGTATGTGAGTCGGTAATCGGCTTGACCATAATGATCGCACGAAGTCATCTGGTACACTGGGACCAGCAAGGCTCTGCAAGTGTCGTAAAAACTGAGACGGCTTGCGATCGCCGATATCTTCATGTGTCAGTAACTGACGTACCCTCTGCTCTTGCGACGACGAGAGTCTTGTTACGAGTTCGTTCTTCAACTTTTCGTATTTTCCCGAGCTCGGCGGGTTTTTTATAATGTCTTTAACTTCGGTGACGTATTTATAGTCTAGGTTAGCCAGCACGTAGTTGTATTTTGTCATATCTGATGTAATGTTAGCGAGCGCGAACTGTCCCTCTAATTGTGCAAACCATAATGTTGGTTCGTCAGGCCAGAATGGCGGCACTTTAACACTAACACTATTAACAGTCACATTGTCTAGCGGTAGCGACATTTTAACGGAACGAACACTTAATCAAAATGGCGGACGGTGGTCGTACGAAGCACGCGGTTTTCACTTTTTTATTTTTAATGTTCGACGCGTCGTGGTCACCAATTATATGTGGGATTCGTTGTAATTAAAAGCCACATATACTTGTATAACGCGAATATAATTATACGTATTACGATACAATGATATATATATATGTTATCGACGAGCGTGCGCGCGGCCTTCCGCTATCGTGGGCGGTTCGCGACTGGCCACGCGGCAAAGGTCGTCTCGCCCGACACCTCGGATGAGATGCGCGGGAGCGGACGACGATGATCGGGTTGCTACAAAGGAAACGAATGAAACAATGTACTCAAATTGCCAAAGGTTACGAGAAATGAAAAGTATGAGTGTGATATTGAGCGAAGAGTTGCGTTAGAGAATCGAATGAACGGGACACTGCGTAACTTCAACAATAGACATGAAGTGTCTGAAAAGGCACGTCTGGCTGTGCATCGAGATGTTTTAGTTCCTACACTCGAAAATGGTAGTGAGTGTTGGATCTGGCAGAAGAAGCATGTAAGAAAGATTCATTCTGTAGACATAAAAAATACTTCATGTTTGGGGTGAAAATGATTGACAATATAAGAAAGAAATAGTATGATGAGGGAACGTTGTAGTGTAGAGGATGTAGTGACAAACATATAGAAATGGAACCCTAATTGGTTTGGACATGTAGAAGGATGGACGAAAGAAGATTGACGAAACACATTCACAAGGTGAGCGTGATTGGGAAAGCCGGTAAGGGTCATTCTATTTAAACGTATCTCGACCAGATCGAAGACGTTCTTAAGAATGGCCGTGGTCAAAAGTACACGTAACCGAAGAACGTCTATGAAAGCTCACATATAAGTAGAAGAAGCGAAGGACTAGTATCAGGATCATAGCACGTGGAAGGCACTCTGCCTACCCTTATGGGAGAGAGGTGTGATGTATGTATGAACACGGTAAATATTCTTAGATCGGAATTCGAAAAAGTCGCTCTTATTCTTGAATTTCTCATTGAAATGCCTCAAGGTGTGTAAATGAAACATCAGTTATTATTCTCATTTAAGTCATAAGCCATGATTACCTATGTATATATGTTAAAATATGTCTGGAAAATTAGTTATAGGTCTAATAAATGTCTGCGTCTGAAGAGTAAAAATAAGATACAATGTTTGTAGAATGCTTGCAATTAATTCGGTAATAAATATAATTTTTATATTTAATTAATGGATTAAGGTTTCTATATAAAATATATTTATTGAATAAGACAGAAACAAAGATAGCGTAAAGGGTTCTTATACGATTAATAATAAATAAAATCTTTGCTGGATAATGTAATAATTAATTAAAATTTATTTATTCCTTTTGTTGAAAAATGATTAAAACACCTCTGTATACTAATACTATTTAATTTAGCTTTTGAGTTAAATATTTACCTATAATATGAATTCAATTGTACCTCTAAAATGAACAACTTACCTGTTAAATAGTGTGGTATTACTTTGGTCTTCTCAACTATACTGAACGAAATCATTCAAAAATTTACGAACAGATCTACCTAACTTGTCGTGTGCTTCGTAGGATGGGACTTCGTGTTTCGTAACACTGGATAGTTTGTCTCTTTCATATAACTAACATACGTAAAGGATGCACGATGATCGTATAGGTATTAGTTGCTTACACGTCGAAAATATCATAATGACTAAAAATATTTGATAATACACGTCTTAACTGATAACCCTGACCGTTACCTTTTTGATATATCTTTTTTTTTCTAATTAACAGATAACATACTAAAATAATTCGAGTAATTTGATAATTACACGACATCAATAAAGAATAATTCTTTATTTATAGTTTAAATTAGCTACATTACAATGTTATGGAAAAATAATGTTTTATAATTGATGCTTAAGTTTATAAGTTCAATATTAATCTTATATATTTATTATGTTTTCTGTTTCTGTGTCATGTTTAATTTATATATATAAAAAAACGAATCATTTAAAATATTGCGTATACTTA
The DNA here is from genome assembly GCA_014132275.2 of Samia ricini. Classification (NCBI taxonomy): domain Eukaryota; kingdom Metazoa; phylum Arthropoda; class Insecta; order Lepidoptera; family Saturniidae; genus Samia; species Samia ricini. Next base: position 19,748,636 of record AP028168.1, read on the forward strand.
TGTACTTTATGGGAGAAGTTATAAGGTACTTCTTTTCATTGGCGATCGCTGTGGTGGCGATATTGTGGATCTCAACCCTCTCGGCTGAGGCGATGGTGGTACTGTTTTAGGGCGTATTTCCCTTTATCGTTACCGCACACCGTTTATTGGGGTTACTTTGGATGAATTTTATCTCAAAATATTATTTTTAACACATTCTAACAGAGTTAAAAATTGGAACAATGCAATTAAATATTATGAATAAAAATTTGAATATTTGAACTACATAAACTATATATAGAACATTTTAAAAATATTGTTTATATGAACAAATTCTAGATTATACTGTTTATCGAAAAATATAAATATTTTATTTGCAAACAAACTTTATTGTGGTTCTTCTGAATATTTTTTTCTACAGGAGGAGAAATTGTGATAGAATACGCAGTTTTGAATAAAGTACAAAAAAGTGTATAGAACAAATGAAAAAAATTGTGTATTTCAGGTCAAAGGTTGTGCGAAATGGAATTATGTTAAATTGATCCAAGAGTTGCGTTAGGGAATCGAGTAAATGTAGTTCAGCGTAACTTCATAATCAACCAGAAATTGTCTTAAAACCACTATTGTGACCACCAGAGATGTGTTGGTTTACACTTGAGTACGGTAATAATTGCTGGGTTTGATAAAAAAGGTATGGAAGTAAAATTAATCCTGTAGATTTCTCAGAAGTCTCAGAAATATAGTTCGAGTGAAGATGATGGGCAAAGTGTGAGGAAACTATAGCATGGTGGTTCATGCATTTTCTCCTCAAGTTTGAAAACCTGTCGCCAGAGTCGTCTTTGCCTATAGTGCAGGGTGTGCAGCGCACACGGGTGCAGGGATTTAGGAGGCGCCGAGCGACGCTCGCGACACCTACAAAGATGCTTCGCTCGTGGTGCCAACGCTCTCAAAGGGCGCCAGGATATTGGTGCCACACGGGCACTACAAAGGCTAGAGACGCTGCTGCCTGTCGCCAAATACCAATAGGTGTGTTCCGGCAGCATCTCTTAAGAACCAGTACCTAGATTTAGTGTGTTTTTACCATACTGGGTCACTTAACATCAAGTGAGATTGTGGTCAAAGCACTGACCATACATTGTGTAAAAAAAAGCAGAAGTTAAACATAGTGTAATAAGGGAACGTTGTGGTGTGGTAAAGATTGTAGTTCCAAAGAGTGGGAGCTATGTGAGTTTAATAGCAAAAACACTATAATTATTGTCATAAGTAATAATTTATTTTTATTATTCGGTAAATATAACTATATTTCTATACTAATAAATCAAATTGAAGTGTCTGTTTGTAATATCAAAATAACATCTTTTTATGTAAAACCTATACCAATAATTGAAGTTACTCCGTGTAATTTATGCTACTTTATTTTTCTAAAATAATTAGGGTTCCCTCTAAAAAAAATTAAAACTCATGAAATTGTAAACAAAATACGATTAAATGAATAGCACCACCAAAACATATTTTCAAATGATTATTTAAAAAATATATTACGCAGTGATAAATCTATGAAAAGCAGGCGCAGCAGCGGACAACCCGCTAGTATCTCACATAATAAAACAATAATATATAGTTTCAAAACAAACACTTTATTACAATTTTAAAACAATGCCTAAGTTTGAAACGGAAATATTTAACAACAAGATAAACATACTATGTAATTACAATTTGTATATTATAAAACACATTTGTATTTTAAATAATTATATTATAAGAACAATTAATTTAATTGATTCATTTCTTTCACAATAAAAGGTACACTAAGTATATTTTGATAAGTAAGTAAAAAGATTTTCATACCAGAAGCATGTGACGTTCTTCTCTTTAAAATTTATTTAATCCTACTAAACATTTTAAATATACCAACAAATATAATATTCTACAGAAAAAAAACAACAAAACTTATTAACATATGATAAAATAGATCAATTACATTCTAAATAAAATCAAGACAGGTTATGTACAAATATCAAAAAAACTTACTTTAAATTAATAATGGGTATTTAAATAATAATAAGTAAGATAACGTCATTTAAAATTAAAAACCTAATTTAAATAATATGATATAAACAAAAATGAAATTTATCGACTAGAATAAAGATTAACCAATTACATATGTAAATATATTATTTAAAAAAAGAATTATTTTATTTTGTAGAAACGTAATATTAGTATTAATTGTTTAGAAAATTAATGGAGATTTTAAGAAAACACTTATAACTTTGTATTAAAGATATAGTTTATAAACCAACGTAATGAAAAAAAAACAGCATTCAATAGGCAACAGACGTTATTTTCTTAATTTGCCTTCATTAACACCATCTAGATAAATTTCCTGGCAACTCGTAATTTCTTCTTACATTTTATAAATTATTTTACGCAAATGCCACCAAAGTTATAAAGAACAGGTGAATAAACACAAGTTAGTAAATGTAACAAAAGCTTTTATAATAAACAAAGTTACAGTAGAAAGATATAGATTTACATTAAAAATTATAAGTTTAATTACAAAACCAAAGATTAATTTAAATTTATCATTTTTAGCAGCGCCATCTTTGTTCCATGATGTAACATTATAATGCGAATTGTTAATAACAGATGGTGTGTCATTCTGGTTTAACTATACAAATTCTTTTTTAAGGAATCACGAAGTTTTGTAAATAGGCACTCAGATATATTTTTTATTGTGTATAATATTCATATCAAATAAATATGTTAATAACAATATCATTTTCGAATTTCTAAAATTCGTCTGAAACTGACCGACAGCAATCTCTCGCATAAAGATTGGTGGCATTTCATATTATTATAACTTATATGTTATCATATTTTTCCCATTGCTCGAAACAAAGTTTATGGTCATTACCAGAGGCAAATATGAATATAATCAATATTAGGGTTCAAATAAATTGTTACATTAATAATTCTTATAATAGATGGCAGAGAAAGCATACAGTTACCTAGTATCTGTTAAAATCAATGAAGGTGGTATATTTTTGTTTTATATTATATAGTTATCGAAAGTATATAGACATAAAAATCCAATGCCAATGTTGATTATAGAAGCACATACAATATTGAACAAAGACATTCTTTTGTACTTATTTTATTGTATTTGCTCTCTTCGAAAAATAAATTACAATAATTAGACAGATTCGAAACCTATTGTTTTTTTGAAATTCTATAAGGGTTTCATTTATTTAGCGTTTAATTAATAATCAGCTCGATCAAATTACAAAAATAGATATCTACAAATCGTATTTTAATATTTCTATGGCAATTTCGAACTTTTCGTTTTCCGAATAAATCATTCCTAACTGTCAGTTCAGAATCAAAAATAAGAGAAATCCTATGATATGATAGTGAGTATGATAGTGATAAATTCACAATGTAAAAGTGCTTCGAAGCTATAGATATTAGTAAAGTTAATTATGAAGGTACCTACAGTTAAATACAGTATTATTTTAAACAAAGCTCCAAAGATAATTCGATAAAAGATTCAGAAAACTATAAATCGCAAATGCAATTTGCTTATACAAGTACCACGGAAAAGTCGTGTCCTTAAAATAACAGAGATGTCGTCAAACCGACTGTACAAATCGATTGCGCAAACAAACCAAAAGTGTTGATGACACGTTATGACCACTCGAAAACATAATATTTACACAGAAATCCCAGCCTGGCCGCCTTATAAGTACTTTACCATAAAATAAAGAGATACTTCCAACGCTAAGCTGAATAATATCACTTAATTCAATCAGTCCTTTAAGAAGTTAACAATATTTGCAGTTCGATGCAGATCGTTTTTGGTAATTCGTACCTCAATCTTATTTAAATATCATCGACATTTTAAACAAAATGATGGACAAGTAGTAACAAAGAAATAAATACTATCGATGAAGGCATACAAGAATAATATTATTTACAATTGCCAAAAATTTCAGTGATAGCAATAACTTTAAGCAAACTAGCGAATATGGGTTAGATAAAATTACACGACCTGGACTGTAGCAAAAGCGCTGAACGTAACTTTCTTTGGTGGTTCAACACTGCAAGTCCTTATAACAGATCTCTTCGATCCATCTTGACCGTTTGTTTTTAATACAGGTTTTAAATTAGCTACGTCACCGTGAGATTGCGCCTTAAATCTACCGAGAGTGTTACTAGGAATACTGAAATCTCTCAGTTTATTTGTTAAACCTGTGATTTTATTTGATATATTACTATAGTTCGCTTTCTTCGGTTCTGTTTGTTTTTTTTGGTTCACTGAATTTCTTAGGTAACTCTAGTGTTTGTAGTGATGTAAATTTTCTATGATCTGTGTTTAAGAAATTTCTTTTTGTGTCCGCACTAGGTCGTGGTAGTCTCGGTGCTCGCTGGACGAAGTTGTTTGGTCGAAATTGCACTGGCGTTAGTTTTGGTTCATTCGATAGTCGGTAGTATACCGGTTCCATTCTTTGGGGTTTCCTTAGAGTGAGCGCCATCGCCATCTTCGTTGGTCGGGTTAGACTGTCGAAATCGGTCGTGGAGAACTGCGATAGGCTGCTCTTCCATTCCTCGCGATCGGATTCGTAACCGGCTAGCACTGGAAATAAAAATAAAAGAAAATTACTATAACTTGCAACATAATAAACACTAACAAATTGAAATCACTAAAACCCAATTATTAATGATTTAATCACAATAATTTTTATTTTCTTAAATCTACATTATCTAAACGTTAATTAGTGATGCATAACCAATGACGATTTTACATAAGAGTAACCTAATAACCTGACACGAATTTATGCCTTCTATTGACGTAACAGACCCTATATAAATATTAAAGCGATTATAAACGAATAAATATTGACTTCCTATATCTGAAACTACAAATAAAATACATATAAAACATTAATAAAATGCAACTAAATGTGCTATAAACTGCGTAATTGTTTTAAACGCGAATAGCCGGTGCACGGTTACATCAGATGACACTGTACCAAATTATGGATTCCATACACGTGAACGTTTCCGTGCTACCTCGCATTCGAATCACTGCAAAGTTGAAATCATGACTGACACTGATGACCTAGCTGATTCAACAGCATGAATTCATCCTGCACCTATCAGATAGAAACTCAAGAATGTTGTACCGATACTAATAACGATGATGATGATGCCTTGATTATAATCGAGATTAAACCATATTTTGATGAATGACTTTATAACGAGTTCGATGTGGACCGTTAAAGTCATCGATAGATTTATTGAGATATTAAAGTTATGTAAGGAAGTAAAAGTTATAAAATTTCAATTCATAATAATATAATGGGTTTAAGCGAGATTATTAGATTTATTGGTTACTAGAATTAGAAGTTTAAGATGTAATTCTATTTAGAAACTCAATAATTATTGTTATTAAAATTCAATTATAATAACTTGAAAATAGAGGACTGTGAAAGTAATCAATCCGCCATGTTTATAATTGTAGACATTTAAGTATATCACGTGACATCATAATTATAATTTCTTATAATGAAACTTTGGCATCGCTACGTTAATTGAACATTTTAAAATGTACATAAATGTAATGATGCAAAATATTCAATGAATACTCATCACCAATGAAATAAGAAAAGGAATAATTTTTAAAAAGATAAAAGATACATGGTCTTCGAATTATTATCGTAATGAGATAAGTTAGCGGTAATCGGTAAATTCTCATTCAATTTGTAGAATACTTGCTAAGTTATAAAATTTGTTTTATTTATAAGAGAATTTTTCAATTTCTAATCTATGAATACTTGTCTGTTTACGTTTTTGTTGCCAGCAATAGTTCAATTCGTACGTACACATCTTCTTTATGAATGTCAATGTTGTTACTTGCAAAAGCGAAGTAACAATTGTGTGTACTTTCAATGAGCTTTCGATACTATCAACGATCTCGGTTTAAAGGTTTTATGAATTGGTCAAATTTAATATCACATGGCATGTTAGACCTTTTATTAAATGGCAAGGTGAAAATGTTGCCACAAGATTTATTGATCCCAAAGTTTTTTTTATCTTCACATCTCGTGGTGGAGTTCTTCAGGAATCTCTTTTAGTTTTTTTTTTACTGAAATTATGTATATAATTATTTATTTGAATTTAATTATAAGTGACATCTGATCGACTTTCAGATTGTTATCACGGCATAACATCCTTTTCTAATGAGTCACAGTAATAAAGTTTTTATCGGTAAAAAAATAGTAATTAATTTGATAATATATATTTTCTAAAACTTCCATTAAGAAAATTGTATGAGGATTCTCAAATATGGTTTTATAGTTTAAGGCAAAATTTTTAAGTGCTGTTTACTTCTTGATAAATTTAGTTTCCTCTGAATTAAATCAATATTAGTCATATGCATTTATTTTACGTCATCTCACTCATAAAAATTTGAATTTTATAATTATGTGTAAAGTAATTTTGAAATAATATTTAGCTAGTCAACTGAAAATAAGGAAGTGGTTTCTGTAATAGGATGTATGACGAATTATGATATCCATGTATTTATCCGAAATTTGTTCTCTGTAAGAACTTTCACTTTAACAAACAATCTTAGTCATGTTCCAAGCGGGTAGGTATATCAGATCTTTGTTCTCCGTTATATAATTTAAGATGAGGCATACAAGCGTTTGTATTAAACATGGTCTGAGTAATTTTTGGCAGGATCTCAGTCTGTAATGTAGCAGTTATTGTCCTTAATCCATTAAATCTTGCTTATATGAAGCCTTCATATAATGTAATTTTGGTGTCATTTTTTTAAGAAATACATAGTTTGGTTATTGTGCACAGGTTTACTGTAAGTATATTGGAAATAATGAATCGAAATGTTTATTCTGAGGTGCCACGAAAACTCCACGTTCTTGCTAGATTTGCTAGAACTTACAAACGTTGACACAAGATTGAAAATATACGCTGAAAATATATCACCCTGCCAGTTTTGTGTGTGTAAATCGTAGATTGCCATTAAATAAGAAGAAGAAATATATATAAACAAAAATAGACGGAATGAAAGAAAAAACATCTGGCTAATCTTAAAAGGTTTATGTCAAACGGATAAAATATATACATATAGAATATATCCTCAAAAAGTTCATAATAACCTAAATTACCTAAGCTTAACCCTTTGAGCACTAAATGGCGTTTACGCCAGCTTTCTATTGTTTTCCTATTGTCTCATTTTGATGGGTAACGATATATTAAGAAACAAAACCACATTACTCATAATTTTTTCATAAAAATAAAAAATCTTTTTTGGCTTCATCTATGCCAGTACCCTCATTTGGAATTAGATGTGATTATCGTCATAAAGGATTACAATAATTATTATGTGCTTCTTATTCCATTTCTTCTTTCTGTGTGAAATTACATTTATTAAAACAACAATCGCATAGTCAGTTCAGTTATTGTAATACGAGCTCAGGGTTAGAGTAATAATATTACTTGTCACGTTATTTGAGCATGAAGGGCAGGTTCGATTCCCGCGTGGCTCAATTTACATTCTGCTTCCGTAATGTATCACATAGTTTTTCTTGCATGACAATTATAAACGTGATAGGATTACCAGTCCAATATTATGTATATACACAAACACACTTTTGGCTTAGCTATTCATACGAGCGCAAACTCATTTCAATATTTCCGCATACATCTTTTTGAAATAGACACTTTGATATTCACTCTTATATACACTGTATCATTACAAAATGTTGGGGTTATATTGCATACTAGTAGTACCTACTACGGCTTCAGATTCTCTCTCTGGATGCAATCTATCTCGTTACCAAATGTTATCGAAATCTTTTCAGCGGTATAGGTGCAAAAAGGTAGCAGACAAATAAACAGATAAAGCTAGCTGATGCCCATGATTTCTTTAAGCTTTTATTTTTACTAATTAAAAAAAATAAATTAAAAAGAATGTTATCTGATTAAGAGATGACAAAATTATTATTTATCAAAATGTAACTAAATAAGTCCATGAATGAGATGTAAGAATTTTTGCGTGATTGGCGAACAAATTGATGTTTGCTTCTGTAGTCGATTCTGAAGCCCGCATAGTATTATAAATATATAGATAAACGCTATTTATACATTATATAAATACATATATGTGTAAAATTAGATGCTAGATGTTACTATGAAGCATAAACTATTATAAATAAACTTAATAAACAAAAACTATATTTCCTCTATCTTATTAAAACAAAAATAAAATATTTTCCAAGAAGATCAGGGGCCCCAGAAATTCAGTTAAGTAGTAACCACTAACAGATTACAATCAAGGTGATTATTATTATTATTTATATATGTATGTAAACTATCTGTCTACCAGCGGCTCCGCCCGCGTTTCATATGCTCTGTGCATGTAACATTTCATTTATACCTAACCTAAAAAACAAATGAATAAAGAAAAATAAGTCTACTGTTTTTATTAGCAGAAAAAAATGTACACAATAATAAATCGAACAAAAGTATGAGAAACGGTTGATACAATTTAAAAAATTAAATAGCCGATAACCATCTACGAAAAATGCCGCGTCGAATGGTAATATACCCATCCGGATTTTTTCATTACTTTTGAGGTGATGGTGGGTCAAAGAAACCCCTTTTTTCCCCGACCCAATTATTTAACGCTTCTAAATGTATATCAGTAAACGCGTATATATAAGTTATATCCAGAGATAAACGTAAATGAGAATTCACTTTGTAGGCGTAAAGTTATATGGAACACGTATTACATTACATTTTTTGCAATAATATATTACGTCTCCCTGATTTAGCACTTCCAATCTATCTTTTCTATCATATAGTTCGATTTCTACAACGATATGTAGAAAGTATAGAAAAACATTTTGTCTTGTTCTTTCCTTTACCTGGTCCTTCAATTGCCCACGTCGCACGCCCCCCTTCCTTCGAACCCACTTATCAAACTCTAAAAAATCAGCCTGCGCTTTCGGTTAAGGAGAACATCGTGAAGGAACCATAACATGGGGCATGGCTGTTTTCTCATAATGCCCACCTGGGTAGCCACTACCCTCAAGTTTGAAAACATGTCGCTAAATACTAATAGGTGTGTTGAGAACCAGTACCTATAGGCTTAGTGTTTTTACCATTCTGGATCGCATTAATACTAATTCATATTGAGAGCTAGTGCCTCGCAAATTTAGCGTGTTAACGATTTCACATTGTCTCTTAACGTTATGGGAGATTATAAAGCCAAAGCCTAAAAAGAACCTTAAAAAAAATTACGTAACCACGCGGATAGCCTACGAAAGCCAAAACTCGAACCTTAAAAGAAATTGTTTTTTTTAATGAACTTGCTACAATTTATCAAAAATAAAATAAAGTCAGCATGAATTTAAAATATAATGAAATTAAAACACATTTGAAATAAAATTAAAATAATCAAAATTCACCATCACTTAAACGCCATCTATAGTTGACACACCATGGCATGTTGTTGACAGCGACGTCATAGGTCATATCGGTAACGCAAATCTATAAGTATTTCCCCTACCGAAGATCGCTCAACGTGGCTAAAGAAGTTTCCACTTAAAAAAACAAAACTAATAAAAGGCAAAAAAATCACACAAAAAAAAAAAACAAAAAATAGACGTGTTTGCTGTGTAAGTAACAATTGGTTTGGTTTAAAGTTTTCTTCTCAAGAATTATGCATGCGTATAATAAGATAGCAAGTGTTTTGTTTTTAAATATTTTAAAAGTAACTTGAATAGACTAGCATTCAACTGTTTCATTGGGCTATAAACTGGCACGCAATGCCATAATGTGGGATTTTACGATGTTTCGTAGTTGTTTTGGATCCAGTAGTTAAAATACCTCAAGAAATGTGTGAGCAATCTCTATTTACGACTTAAAACTATTATTCAAAACTCTGCATATTCATATTTAAGCAACACAATAATTATAGATGTAAAATTTATTACAACTATTAAAATAATAGGAAAAATTATGCGAAATTGTTATATCGTTATGCATATATAATTTAATTCTTTCTAATTATAATTTCATTTATTGTATTTTTTTTTTTAAATTTCACTGTGACGAAGACATCCGTGTATGTATTATAAAAGACAACTTCTATCTGTTTCTTAGTTGGCTTATAACTCGAGAACTGCTGAAGGGATTAACGTGATTTTTTTTTAAATTATAGATATATTATTATTATAAAAAATAATAAAATAAATAAATATATTTTCTAGGTAAGTTTGAGTAAATATGTTATTACATTCAGTAAAATAATAAAATAAAAAGAAAAGAATGAAAGAATTATTTGTAAAAAAAAATTATTTATATAGAATATATTTATTTATATATAGAAACTTATTTATTAGACGTGCATGTAAATTTTACATTCATGTATTAAATAATATTTAATGTTTCTTATAGTGTTCAAAAAAAGTATTACAAAATTTTTTAATACTGAATCTTATATTTTTATTGCAGTTTTGTTTACATTTAAATTACAGTATCAGGTTATATTTATAATTAATAATAAAATACACAAAAGGTTTATAATTCTTATATATTTAGGGAACTATAAATATTTTTGTTTGCATTGTTTTTGTTATTTTTATATGTGGATGTGACTGTTTGTAATATCAAAATTATTATTTTTTACTAAATACATATAAAATACGATACCTACACACAAATACAATTTTTAAAATTTTTGTCTATCTGTCTGTTTGTAATGGGTAATCTCCGGAATGACTGGACCGATTTTGCCGGCACTTTTTTTTAGATAGCTGAAGTTACTCCGGGCAACTTACGGTACTTATAATTTTCGAAAATAATTAGGATTCTGCGTAAAAAAAATAAACTCCTAAAAATTTGCCTAAAATCCTATTCAATGCACACTTTTACGGGCAAGTGTCATAATTTATACGAAATATTTTTATTTTATGTTAGTACTAAAAAAAATGTAACATAACATAACTACAACATTCAAATATGGCCGCCGTCTAACTTATTCTTTAAATCACAAGGTGCGGCATTATTAAGGTCTTATTAAACTAAACGATTTATGTGGGCAAAGCTAACAACAAAATAAATTCAACCTTCAACGAACAAATAAAAAGCAAAGTGTTGGTTTTAATGTGCATAATTCTATTATTTTAGCGGATTTTAAGCTCCAAATATATGTATGTATGGCAGTTTATTCGTTTTTAAAAATGTTGTACCGAATTACTGTTATTTGAAAGTGAAGCCACGGGTATAGCTGGTATATATAAGAAATACTATTTACTATAGGGACTATTTTAAAAGTTAATTATTTGATAATCTGTTGTGATCGAAAGAGCAACTGACACTGGCAAATGCTTTTGCGACGCTAAGAAAAGAGAAAAAGACACTAGCATAAAACTGACAAAGCTGGAACCGTAAAGCATTGAAATTGCCAGTTTTAATAATAAAAAGCAGTTTAGATATGAGTTGACAAGATGAATAAAGGCAAGAAAGAGAATATATTTATATGCTTTGTTATAGTTACCATGCAAAAAAATAGAACAATTTAAATGTTTACACTGGGTTAACAAATCATGTTAATTATACAATTAATATTGATGATTTTGACATATGAACTGTGGGAAAATATCTATACATTTTTTTATAAATTTTATCATATCTATATTTTATAACATGATTGCTTGAGGCTAATGAAAAACTTTACGAAGACGTAGCTTACATCGTTTGTCGAAGTTACTCATGTATTAATTTGAAAATTACATCGCAATCTGTTTTGCAGTGACGCGGCTTTGATATCCAAAAATTTACTATTTTATTATATATAATTAGAGATAAAATATATATTAAAAAGGGGAGACACAATCGAGACGCAATGTGTTATATATACTTACTATATATATATAACTAAATAAGCATTTTTTAAGTAAAGTCTAAGTAAGAGAAATCAAGAAGCACATCAGTTTATTTAAGATGTATTGCCATAGTAGATAAAATTTCCCAAATTATTAGGTTGAATCGCAAATATCACTGGACAAAACTTTAAAGTGGTTAGTTAGAATGCACATTTAATTTAACATACAAAAAAGTGTATGAGAGTTGCCTTCCAATTGGGAATAACAGACTATATCATTATAAGTAAATTTACTATATTTAAGATTATGATCTTAATATTAAAGACCACTTGGATCCAATTGTAGTTCAACGCTGAGAGAGCCAAATTTTTTCATATCAAATAGGGAAATTCAATATGTGCTTACGGACAATTATCGTCTTCGCAAAGAAAACATCATGAGTATTCACCTCGTAAAGTGGTAAATGGATATTGCAAGTAACGACATTCCTTAGGCCCTTTTATTTTAATTACAACGATGTTATCATTTTACGAACGCGTAAAAATTAAACGCGCTACTATGAAATACTATTTTTACTTTAATTAAATCTATACTCGAGCTCAGAAATATCGGTAGTAATTTACTGCAAACGTTTGTCAATCAGATTTTCAGATCAGATCAGAATCAGATTCAGTTTTAATTCATACAACAATTTTTGCCTTGTGTATTTATGTATCTTTCTACGTTTTTAAATTTTGGTGATGTTAAATTATATCCGTCATTCTACTATTTCATTTTCATGACGATTGTACTGTGGCGTCTGGGTATATACGAGCACACAATTTCGCAATATCACGGCGGCATGGCACTCTTCATATTTGCAGTACGTATTTACAACCGGAGAGATAACATAAGGTTTCTACACGGTTATTTGTCAGTTAAGTTATGCTCATGGCTTAACCTGTCTTGCAAAATTTAGATATGTTTGGATTTGTAGCGCGCTTGGCTTCCGCATCGGATGATGTGAACGTGGTGTGAGATTTTGCAATGGGCTTGAATTTTCAGTAATGGAAAATGCGTCAACCCGACCCTATCGTATTGGTGATGTAAGTTTTATAATGATAGCTTAATTGGTACCAGAATGTTAATAATATTGTTGTCATACTTCCAGCTGCGCCTTACGATATTATCGCCCTATTTCCGGTAGTATTAAAAGTGTACTTCCGTCGGGGCCTCGGTCACCTTATCAAACGTCAGATCGCATGGGTGTACTATATAAGAGTTGGTAGAACCGACACAGAGGCACTTGAGTTCTATCTATTAAAGCTAACACTCCTGGTATTTCAATATAATAAGGTTACACCTTTGAATAATATAGAGTGCGAGTATTTAATATGAGTTTTATAAATTACAATTCAAGAATAATAACGATAGATGAGAATATATCGACACTGTCGGACTACATCTACCACGCGAAAAGCTATTTGTAGCCCTAAAGATAAGGTAGTGCCACAATCGCCACGCTTGGCAGGCGGGTTGGAGATCGCAGTAGGTGTTTGTGGTGCTCAAAGAATGCTACTGCCCATCCTCTGGTTTATCCCTCTGTCGCTTTTACGAATACCTCGGGAAGATTTGGGGTGCTACTATTCTTAAGCCGGCACAATACGACTCTGTATATACACTTGGTAATTCTGAAATGCGAAACGATTTAAACGATATATCCTTGCGAACGAAAACTGTTTAATTTGTAACTATTTTACAAATATATATTATGCTTTCCAGTCCCGTTCAGTTTCCTTACCACCTCGCTACGTGCACTACATTAGCTGAACCCAGGAACGTGATGCACCGAAACATTTCACTATAGAGGGTCTATCACCATGTGAATTGTGGTCGTGACATAAAAGCCATATTATCTGTTTATAATATAGATTTTAGCCTACATGACGCCTACGGATGAGCGCGCGACACAATTGTAAGTGGTCGTCCAGTAACCACGTGATATTAGCAATTTTTTAAGCACCCTTCGTCCTGGTCAAACGTTGTAAGATTGTAAACTAAGCCTCTTTGTACTCAAATTACGTGTTTTTTTTTTGTTACAAAGTATCTGAGTTTTTTTTCATCGTTTTTTCATTCTGGAAAATTTTGAGTTTAAGGTCACGCACTTCACTTTTGGGCTTAGAAATCATGCGATCAATGAACAAATAAAAACACGATTTCTTAATGCATCTCTCCCTTCCCCTTGTGATTTGTTTTAACTTTCTCTTCTTTTCTTTCGAAAATCACGTGATTAATGGACGATCCCTAAATAATCTGTATAAATATTTCATTCATCTATAGAATTTACTTTTAACTAATGATGAAATTTTGTCATCATCATCACCATTTTGTCAAACAATCACGTCGGCTTTGTCTGCGAGTGAATGACCGGTGTTACGCAAGCCGATGGGTTATTGCGACCTCGGCTTACTTGCATTAAATTTTGTGTACGCTTAGTTCTGTAACAACTGTTAATCGTGTTACATAGATGAACAACATATAATCTATCTTCTTTATATATAATGTTATATTTTTTGAAATCCATCGAGCCATTCTCATTTTTTGCTCAATTTACTCTTATGTACATTTTTTCCTCTAATGAAAACAAAATACTCTCATTTTTCTTCATTCATTTGTTTTTTTAGGTACACAGTGCAGAATATATGAAACGCGGGTGAAGCCGCGGGAACTAGCTAGTACATTATAATTGTAATCCTATCATATTAAAAAAAGCTTCCTCAGTTTTGTTTTCCTTTATAATTCGAAAAGTATTGAACCGAAATGAATGATTACTTTTTTTAAACTATAATTATATTTAGCAGTCATGTTTTGGTGTATATTTTATTACATTAGATGATATTTATACAAATAAATCAAATTGTAGTGTGCAGACACTACATTTTTTTTCCAAAAAGAACAACTTTTTACTAAATTTATATACATTATGCATACACGGCAGTATGCATACATACACATACTTTTACCTTTGTCAGTCTGCGGAACAGCTGGACTGATTTTGACAGGACTTTTTTTGGCAGATAACTGAAGTTACTCCACGTAACTTAGGCTACTTTCATGTTTAGAAAATAATTAGGAACCGCGTAAAAAAATTAAAACAACAGAAATTGCAAAAATAATCCATTCAGTGATCCGTTTTAGGGTCCTTATATGAGAAATATTTATGTTTTCTTTTAGTACCATATAAAAAAAAAACTAACTCCGTGTAGGTAACTCAGTCGTGTATTAAATTGAGAAAAAAGTACAATATTACTGAAGCTCTATACTGAAAATATTTAAAAGATATAAATATATTATAATACTATAATACAGTAAAATTACATTATAGCTCATGGAACTTTGATGCGCTCGCACTCAGTCGAAAATGGCAGTTAGCGCAAGGCCTCCGACTTTGGGGCAAGTGAAAATGGTGTGAGCTGCACAAGAGTACCAATATGGTACGAATTTTGGCTTGAGCTGCTACCTTTGTTAAAAATTACTTGAAATTTGCCCTAACACAAAGGTCCTGTAAGGAACCTTTTTTTTATTATTTAAGAAAAAAATGTAGGGATAAGCTAGGATCAAATTCCGGGTGAATTTTTATGTATAGGTAGCGACCAAGCCGAGGTTCAAACCCTTATGCTAGTTACCTTTTTGCGGATGAGTGCCTTCAGCACTCGCCCCCAAAGTTCGGTGAAGCTGTAAAGGCCCTTCCGGTCAACAGCATTAGCTAGGTTAGAAAAAAAAAAAAACTTAGCCTAAACTTACCGGCGATGGGTAAACTCTTGTGACACATATAAAGATTTATTACATGCGAACAGAGTGGTGCTTCAATTCTATACAAATATAGAATAGGACTGACTGATCGAATCCGATTAGACTACATCAGAGTCAACATTGTTTAATGTTACTTTTGTAAATTTTAAAGTGAATACAAAACCTAACCATCCGAAGACCATATTTCTCAAAGAGAATTTTGTCAAAGTTCACCGCTTTGTGCATTTAAAACAATACATCATTACCGTCCATTATTACAGTATAATAGGAATAGTAATTTACAATAGGTTGTGTAGAGTCGTTTATAAGCTGTGGTCGATTGGCGTAAAACGTTACCCACTAATGGTTGCTTGTTGAAAGCTCTTAAAAAAAAATATATATTTACACAAACGTTTACCTACTTACATCTTCTTGCATATTATATTATCTGTGACCGCGACACCGCTCGCATGTATTATAATATTATGGTCAGCTTTTTTAAGGTGGATTTTTTTGCGGTCTTGAGACATTCTGTGTTTTAATTGTGAATATCCTATATTAAAATGTGACTTAATTATTGCTCGGACCGCGAATAAATGTAAAAACCAAATAAATGTTATATGTTAGGTTATGTTAATATTTTAATTAACAAATTATGACATTTATTCATTAAAAAAAATCAATTTCGTCGAAATGCCTCCATAATTTTTGGCTCGAAATATTTATTACTCGGCCTCTGTGTATACAACTTTTTCCCTCTAAACTATTAAACTAAATATGACACTGTAAAGGGCTGATATATTATACACACGTGTTACGAGATTATGATAATGTTTTTTTTTTTAATTTAATACAGTTTAAAATTTTACCAGACAGAGAGATGTTGCTTTTAATGTAATGCAAGGATAAGTACAGAGAAAGGTCTTTTTTTATTAAGTGAAAGAGATGTATCAAATTATCTACTAAAAATATAACTTTTTTTTGATTAGATTTTAATGCTTCTTTTAAGTAGTCAGCCTTATATGTGTCGTCTATTGTTTATTTATTTATTAAATATGTATAATTAGCGTATACGAAATTTAACTGTATTAAAAAGTTAACAATAGAATTATTCTAAATAAAAAATGCCGTTACAATAATAAATGACCACGTCATGTACGGAAATTAAAATATACTAATTATATAAAACTAAATAATATAAAAAATGATGAAATGAATCATAAAACTAAATTAAAAAATAATAACAATATTAAACAAAAATCAAAATCAATCAGAAAAATCTTTATTCAATTTAGGCCCTAAGAAGGCGCTTATGAACGTCTAAAACACTACCGTACTATAATATACTAAAACGAAATTATAACTAAAACTATTAATTATTGAATTACATACATACATACATATCATCACGCCTTTCTCCCGTGGGGGTAGGCAGAGATTACGTCCTTCCACTTGCTACGATCTTGGCATACCTCTTTCGCTTCCTCTACTTTCATGAGCGCTTTCATACATGCTCGTCGGTTATGGGTACTTTTTACCTGGCCTTTATTTAAGACATGATTGATTTGGTCTAGATACATTCGCCTAGGTCGACCGTTACCGACTTGCCCATTCACCCTCGCCTTATAAATTAATTTCGTTAATCTTCTCTCATCCATCCTCTCTACATGCCCAAACCAACTAAGCATACCTTTCTCTATTTTGGTCACCACATCCTCTACCACACCACAGCGTTCCCTTATCATACTATTCCTGACTTTGTCAATCGTCTTCACTCCAGCTATACTTCTCAGACTTCTCATTTCCACTGCGTTAATCTTACTTTCATGCTTCTTCTGCCAAACCCAGCATTCACTACCATACCTAAGTTTAGGGACCAGGACTCCTCGATGCACAGCCAAACGCGCCTTTTCAATCACTTTCTGGCTGCACATGAAGTTACGCAGGGCCCCATTCACTCTATTCCCTAACAAAACTCTTCGCTCAATTTCATCGTCACACTTTCCATCTCTCGTAACCTTTGATCCCAAGTACACAAACTCTTTCACTTGTTCCACTCTGTCTCCTTCTATCGAAATTACGCAATCTGTCATACTTTCTTCTCTTTCAAATACCATTACTTTCGTTTTACTAACATTCACTTTCATTCCTTTACTTTTAAAGGTCCTGTTCACAATACTGACCATCGCCTGTAACTCCTCCGCCGATGATGCCAGTATAACCTGGTCATCAGCATACAGGAGGCATTTGACAGTCAGACCATTCATTTTTAATCCATACTTACTTTCTTACATCCATACTTACTTACATAAATTGAATTATTGCACTAAATAATATTATTGTGTACTAATAGTATAGTATATTGTCACAGATATTTAATTGAAATTAAACTTTACAGTCATCTTAATTACCCAATCACTTGTTGACGGTTAACATTTCCGAATACACGAAAATATGATATATCCCCCTACAGTCGCTACATGTGTTTGCACAGAATTAAACAATTTTGTTTACGCTGAGCACCTAAACTATTCTTACACCCTGGACTAAAACTTACACATGAAAAGAACATTTCATAACTATAAACAGGTTTGTTTTTATTATTGTTTTTTTTTTTCATTCTTGCTGATGAATTTATCGACTGAACGTCTGTTCAGCCCCTTATTGAAAACCAGCGTCGCAGTATTCTACCGCATGGTGATGCTGCAGCAAGAATAACTCATGAATATTTCTAATGTTTGTTTTTAAGTTTGTAATTTATACAGTTATTTATCCAACAATGAATTTATTATTATTCTTTTATTATAATTAATTTAATATTCTTTCAATAATTGTGTATGTATTTTTAGATCAGACAATAAAAAAATATCAGTAGACATCCCTTTTATTGTGTTGTTGATATTATTAAATCTTGGATAAGTTTTACGTTTTCCAACAATGACGTTGTAATACGCAAAAAATCATTGATTAAAATTACGATTCGCGATTTTAAAAATTAGTTAAAAAGTCTACTTACGTTTATTGCTGGCTGACCAAAGACTGCTCGGCGGGCTGTTTCTCTTCGCATTGTTCTCTCTAAACATAAGTATATCGGGCATTTTAAGTTTATTATCTTTTGGTATTATATCTGGGACTCGGTCTACGTTTACCCTCACGAATTCACCTTTCAAAACTTTCGTTTGACCATCTTTCAACAGCACCGGCGGTTGGGGCGCTTTAGCTTTTTTATGAAACAGCTTTTTCTTATCAACCCGCGCTGGTATATCAATATCTGTATAAATGAGACTATCAATCTCATCAGCGTTACCTACGTCACCTTTTACACCAATAAGACTCATCGGTTGATCAAATCGAGGATTAAAACCCTTCTGCTGAACTGATATGTGAGTGACTCCATCGTTATCAATAGTATGCATTAGATCGTATTCAGATCTTCCCTTATCATAAAGGCTGTAATCATCAATGCTACTCTTTCTACTTTTAAATATATCATAGGTTTTCTTCTTTGAAAACAAATTTTCACTACTCGAATAATTGCTAGTGTTTTTCGTCAAACGGTTCCTCATCTTGAAATACTTGTAAGTGAAGTATATTCTCTTGAAATCCTGTTCGTTTTCGAATTTCAACGCAACCGCTTCTCTCGTACCGTTTTTGGTTATATAAAAGACTAGAACGTTATCGCAGTTTGGATAGTTTTCCAAATTGATGCAATTTGTTATGTCATCTATTGATATGTTATCGGATTTGCTCGTTTTCACTTCTGTGTAATCTCTGATTAGATTTTGTTTTTCCTCATCAGCCGTCTCTTCCTTTGTTAGGAGCTGTAATTGATCTTTCTCGTTGAAACCGACAACTATGTTGTATGACTGTTGTGTTGGCTTCGTGAGGCTATGTATATCTAGTTGTTGATTAGGATGGTGCATCTTCTGCCTGGCAACGATCGCAGCTAACCCTCCACTGCGGGAGGTTTTCGTCACTGTCATTTTTAGTCTGTAACAAATATACAGTGATATGAATTAAAATACTTATAAATTTCAGATAATTAGATTAAGTACGCTAAAATATGTAGGGGTTCGTGATTCGATATTATAATATAAAATTTTATTATAACGTGTACCGTCAATAGATAAATTGACAATCAAAGTTTTGATTTACATTGGAAGATCTATAACATGAATCACTGACAAATTTACATCTATAATCAAATACGATGACCCGATAGTTCAGATAATATAATCGTACCTCATACGATATAGTACTAACTAGCTGTGTCCGCGGCTACGCCCGCGTTTTTATATATTATTCACCGCATTTAATTTTTTTTTCTATACGGAACCCTATTTTTTTTTCTTTCATGTGCTCTTCGGGACTAAGATGAAGTAAAATGATTTCTCACAAATTTTAACACTTGTCAGTAAAACTGTGCGTTGAATCGGACTTTATTCGAAATTTCCTGAGTTTTTTACGCGTAATTATTTTCGAAAAACAAAAGTACCCTAAGTTACGCGCAGTAACTTCAGCTATCTAAGTGCCGTCAAAATCGGTTCAGCCGTTCCGGAGATTACCCGGAACAAACAGACAGACAGACAAAAATTTAAAAAAAAATATTTTCGGTATAGGCATCGTATGTAACATTCATATCTATTTGGTAAAAAGAAAAATATTTTGACATTACAAACGGACCCTTCAAATTTATTTATTAGTAAAGATATAAATATGCAAACATTCCTGAAAAAAAAACATCGTGGAGTAAATCACAAAACTTAGACCATACTGAATGATTTAGAAATAATAATAATTGAGGCCAATTGGATTGCGACCACCGTACATATGTGAAATCCCCATGACAGTGACATGTTAAAGCGCATCGCATGTCCCGAATCAGCAAATGTATTTCCAGACCGTTATCATACAATAAATTCAAACAATTAATTACAATAAATTTTAATTAGCACAGGTTATTATAGGCTGGATCATTATATGAACGATAGTGATGTATGGAAATGACATCCTTATTTGTAACTATGAGTTGCATAGTTCCACTAAAAAAAAACATATGAATCTTTCTGTAACTATTAATCGTATAGTTAAATAATATAATATAAATAGTCCATAAAAAAAAACAGGTCGAGTTTCTTGCCGATTCTTCTCGATGACTGGTTCTCGTTATCCGAACCGGTGGAAGCAATATATTTTGACATTCACAAGTCGCCTTACCAGGGCCTAAATTGAATAAAGTATATTTGATTTGATTTTATTAGACCTATCTTGAGGCTTTAGCGTGGTCGACTTAGCCAGGTATTATGTCTGACTGACAATTAACCAGTAAAATTCGCTTAATAAAAATATAGTATTATTCAAATAAATACTCATTATGCAAACAACTTCTATTTAGTAAGTTTTCATATTGAATTATAGCATAATGATCGGAGATAGAAATAATGGAATTCGTGCGCGATTCGACAGAGCCGTTGCACAAACCGAACGGTCACGATTATTCGATTAATTCACACATAATTAGGATTACCAGATTAAACCCGATCGGCTTGACATACCGGAATTATACTTGATGACATTTTAAATATATGTAAATATGTATTTTATTGTTTAAATAATCATTTTGTATTCGAACGATCGGTGTATGCCTTTATAAAGAGTGTGTTACGTAAGATTATATACTTGATATGATTAATTTTTATTTTGCTAACTCCGCTTGAAATGATTTTCAGCTGTCACGTCTTCTGTAACCCAATCTGTTTACACCAATACGATTAAATAAATAAGGATATTAAATAAGAATAAAAAGATAGATATATCGATACAAAATAAGTAGTAATTAACGTATAATAATAATTGAATGTTGTTGTTGATTCAACTGAAAGAAGTCCACTGTTGAACATAGGTCTACTCCAAAAAGAAGGGACTTGTCATAGTCGTCACGCTTGGCGGGCGGGTTGGCGATCGCAGTAGGTGATTGTGTTTCTCAAAGTATCCTGCTGCCCATTCACTGGTTTATCCCTTAATCGTCTTTTACGACACCCACGGGAGGTTATGGGGCGGTATTATTCTTAGCCGACACCACACGGCTAAATAATAGAATAGATGGATAATCTAAATTTCTAATAAAAGGCTGACGCAATAATTACTGAACCGATTTCGAGAAAATTTGGTATGGTAGTAGTTTATCTAGGACAAAAATATATGCATATTTATATAATGTATGAATAGTGTGTATTGAAAAAAAAAACATAATAATGAATTGGATCAATAATAACATTATAATAATAATAATAATAAAATAATAACATTATAATTATAATAATAATAAAAGGAATAGTACAAGTATAAGAATTTTAAAGCAATATTTTATTTTCACGTTATTCTAAAAATCTTTCATCTTTACTTATAATAAAAGGCTAACGAGACGAAATCTGTACATTTAACATATTTAGGGTTTCAATATCATAGCTTGAAAGTTAAGATAAAATCAAAAATAGATCGGATGTTTTACTTTGGTCAATGAAACTGATCCGATATTTTAGAGAGAGAAAAAAATGGACTGAAATTTCGGATAATTTTATTGAGATCGCATATTGAAACCTGCCTTTAATTGACGATTAAAAATTAACAAATTAAGTTCAAATCGAACTTGCATTTTCGACGTTTACTTTAATTAACGTTTACGTTGCACGTGCAAAGGATTACAGTAACGGTAATCGAATAAAAGAAAAATATAATTAACAAACAATCTTTTTTAAGTTTTGCATATGGCAACATTCGAAATAATATGTGCACTCCGAGTGCGATTCGTTATCCATCGTGAATCATTAGAGATCTATTTCGAATCGATTTGAATCAATTCTGTTTGAAATAATGTTTTAAAGAGTTATCTTTCGCTTGGCACGACGGCTTTTACCGACTTTCTACCGTTTCATATATAGTTTAGTAGGTTTTTAATAAATATACATATTTAATCTTTATTAATTTGAATTGAATTTGTTTGAAAAGTTTGAAAAAACTTCTTCGTTAATTCCCTTTTGAAAGAATACGCTTAATAAAGAAGATAAATGTTTTACAAAACCTCTCATTATCTTATTATATATAAATCTTCTGTACGTGAGTATGTGACTAAATTCCTCCTAAACGGATGAACCAATTTTAATGAAATTTTTTCGTGTCTATTCCTGAGGATTCGAGAATGGTTTAGATTCACAATTTGGTCCAATTTGATTTTTTATATATGAAACGCGAACGAAGTCGCGGGCACAACTAGTAGATATGTATATATTTAATCTATTTCAGTACTTACCTTCTAATTTACGTATTACTTTAAAAATATCTACCTTCTACTTCTTAATAAATGGCAAATTTGTTTATACGTAATTACGCTATTGACACGTGGAATTATATAATATTTTCCTAGTTTGCATACAAGGCTGTACCAAAATTCCGACTATTTAGGCAGAACTATCCAGAGAGTTTTTATAACATCTTGGAACTATACTCGTGCATGATAATCAAACTATAGTTCACCAAATGTCACCATAAGTATAGAGTATAGATTAGTAAAACTAGTCAGCCATGGGGACTACCGACAGACATGAAAACATGAAATTTTGGAAAAAAATGTAAATGTTGTAAATTTTTAAACAGAAGCTGACATTTAACATATGTTTGGTTTTTACACCTATTGGCACTCCGAACAATAATTATGTACATTTTTCATATAGTTTATACACAATCAAAACATAGGATATGCTGCGTAGGCATACATTTTATTATTTATCTCTGAGGAACTTAAACGCCTTCTTATACTTGACATACTGTAGCATGTTGTCGACTGAAGTCATAGCATTCGTAATGCGAATCTATAAGATTTCCTCTACCAAGAATCACTCAACACCGCTAAAGAAGTTTTCAATTCATAAAAAAGTACTATATGACAAACTAAGATCCCACCAAAGAGACTGATATTAGACCTTTTCATATTTAAACTTTCCAATTCCAGATTAAATCCTCTTTAGTAGCTTAACCTTATAATTGAATATTTACTGTAGTTTTAAACAATAATATTGATGTGTGAGACAGCTTATTTAATCATTTACATAATAGCATACATAAAATCTCATACAGTCAGAAACTGATTGTTATCTAAGCGAGCATTATACGCATTCTCTCATGATAAATTAAAATTTTATT
This sequence comes from Samia ricini, assembly GCA_014132275.2. Lineage (NCBI taxonomy): Eukaryota > Metazoa > Arthropoda > Insecta > Lepidoptera > Saturniidae > Samia > Samia ricini. The sequence goes on from AP028168.1 coordinate 19,772,497, forward strand.
TCCAAGAGAAAGCATGTAATATTAACTACATTACTACGAAATTTATTGTAATACATTATAACAATAGATTTGTCGTAAGAGTGTGAGAAAAGTGGTAAAAATGTAATTAATGCGTTTCCTTATATTATCTACATACTCTTCAGAATTTACTCGGGTGTGTGTTTAATTATAAGCGGAAGCGATTTTACAATATCCTTTAACACTAATGTTAAATGCAGAATGTAGAACCAATTTAATGAAGGCTTGGAAGAGCGATTAAATATTTGATGTTTTTGACTATAGAAACGGCACTGTATCAATAATATGGATGATTTTTTACTTTGCTAACAACGCTTCAAATTACTTTCAACCGTGATGACGTTTCTCTAATGGCGTCAGATCGGTTTCAGTAATTATTAAAATAAAACTATATATTTTTGGTTTGATCTCAATCTTAACTTTTAAGATTCGATATTCGAACCTGCCGTTAGTGTTTTGGCCATAATCTTACCTGAAGTCAAGTGATGATGTCGGAACATACCTATAGGAGTTTGGTTAAAGATTTTAAAATCTGCGATTTGTAGTTAACCAGGCGGGCATTGTTAGAAAATAACCGAAAACGAAGCCCATTTTAAAATGAAATAGATTCGAACCTACGGACATGCAGAATCCGACCGCATTCACGCTAAGTCATAATTTTATCAAAATACTTGTTTAAAGCACGCGCATTTTAATTGTGCCGCTCTGAAATATGCTACAAATGACTAGAAAGTAAGCTATTATGTATGAACAAAACAGTATTGCGCGCATGGGTTTTGCTTTCTTAGTCACCTTTACGTTTCATGTATGTTTATATATCGTCTTTCAATAGTTTTGTTCATGCTATTGCATTTTTCTACGCGAGTATGCCTGCACCGTCACCATTCTGCCTCGTTTTCAGAGCGGCACAGTTACAATGCGCCTACTATAACAAACACGATATCGTTATTGAAAAAAAAAAAAAAACCATTTTTCGCTAGACGCGTGTAACTGGTACCACATAAAAGCAGATGTTCCAAACGCAATCCTTTGTATTATCGTGAGATGGTTACTTTACATAATATATAGTGTTTATTTCCGTACTAATGCGAGAACTGGGTGACCTGATGAAAGAGACTGAACGCATACCTAATGATCTCATCTACTTGTTATAACAATTGTTTTATGCGTAATTATTGTTGTTAACGTTGATCAGATATTAATTATTTAGTAACGAGATGTTATGTTAGTGATATTAAGTAAGAAAATCTTACTTACTGTTTATATTAAGCAAATGTAATTTGTATGACAGATATTACTTTATTTTTGTACTAGGTGTATGACCGCGGCTTCGGCCGCTTTTCATATACCCTTCACTGCGTAATATAGTTATTCATTTTTTACACGGAACCCTAATTAATTTCCTAAAAGCTTTTTTGTACTAAGAGAAAGTAAATATATTTCTCACCAATTCAAATACCTGTAAAACCGTGTATTAAATCGGATTTTATTCAAAACTTAAATATATAAAACGCAGGCGTAGCCGCGGGCTCACAGCTAGTATAAAATAGAGGCTTTATTTTTTGTGCTTTTTTTTTTACTGGACTACTATTGTTTTCTCCAAATTTTTAATAATGTTTATACACGAATTGCAATTAACGAGCGAACATTAATAGGTATATATTTTTTAATACCACTAAAGTGGCCATCAGACATGCGATTCACCTGATGGTCACCGTGACCTATAGACGCCTGCAACACCAGAGGTATCACATGCGCGTTGCCAACTCTTTGAAAAATTCTCACGCCTCTTTGGAAGAACCTCATATTGAATTCCCCAAGAAAAAAAACGACCGCCAGGAGCTTTTTCAACACCCGAATCGTTTCCGGGAAAGAAATTCTTCTAGAACCGCACTGCGCGGGACCATTTTGGCCCCATGATGTGAGGGTGAACATCATGCCGATGGCGATCCGTACGATGGTAGAAAGAAAATAAAATAATCATTGTAATGTGAGAAATGTACAATCCAGTTTAACAGTTGTGGGCGCAAATGGAGACGGGATAACAATCAAACAGATTCACAAACTATCTCCACATAACTTAACTCGCACAATCTCTCCTAATGTTTACAATGTGACAATGCGCTCGTTCACATAGTTAAGATGTGGACGTGTCTGTTAAGATTTCAAATAATATGAAAGGTGTAAATATGTATTGAAGAACTTTCTTCTACTATACTATACCCACATTACTTCATTGATTCTTGGAATGATTTATCAATGTATTAGTGGGTCACGTGTTTTTGACAACTCTTGTTTGTTTAATATAAGTAATTGATGAAGTATACGCTCATTCGTGCGTTACTCAGCCATACTACCGTTGAGCTATCATCTAATCAAACCTATGCAATTAACAATGTTAAGCAAGATTTAAGTCTAGAACTTACCGCTTACTGGCACTTCTAATCTGTTTCGATGTCGAATGTAAAATGAATGGAAATAATCAATACAAAAGGTTGTACGATAATAAAAAAATAATCGAGAAAATTCTTCTTTTTTTTTTCTTGAAAACCGATCACAGTAATATAAGGTAAACAATTAACACGATGAGTTAATTTCACAGTCGAGTGAAATGAAGTTAATTTCCGCGTGTTCTCGTCCTTTTAATCTTTAATCAAGGTCAAGGTCGACCGAGTACCCTTTTATAACTCGGAAGAATTGTCAACATCAGCGCACTTTAGTCCATACATATAGCAGTATTTACACACATTGACCTAGTAAAAGGTTAAAGGCCATAAATGGTTAATTATTACCACGTGAAGGTTTACACACGGCTGAGTCATCGCGTTTCTCGAACATTATTGACACATTTTATACATAAAAAAAATCAGTATTTACAGCAAATACTTTTATGTAATTTATTTGTAGTTAGTACATGTTTATGTTTAAAATTATTTACGTCTTAACATCGTATAGGAATGTACAGAGTATTCAAAACGGAATGAGGGGGTGTCTGGCGCGATTTTGATTTGTTATATTTTTAATTCGTTATCTTACAGTATTCAACTGTATATTATGTACTAATGGTGGCATTTTCGCGATGTAGTGTAATTATGATGCACAAGTGTAGTGAAGTGAAAATAATGACACGGAGCGTGAATTCTGAAATGTCCCAATCATTCCCGTTGTATTTGTAACAGAAGGCCGCCATTTTGCTATCGTCATTTATTGATAGTGTTCCTACCGTCTGACTTGGCTGCGTGGTCTACTAGTACCTTTGCCTTTTCTTTAAAAAGGAATAAATGGAAAAAAAACAAAACAGAATGAATGAATGAATGAACGGAGTGATTAAATCTATTGAATCTATATAAAAATTGAATAGAATTTGCAACAATTATTTTGATTATAATAATCATGTTTAAATGTTTTGTTGATTTATAGTGCTTAGCCTAACATTATTTAAAAGGCAACGTTTGTCTAGTTGTCTGTCTATACATTGTTGGCTTCGAAATCTAGAAGCACAGAACCGATTTACATGATTATATTTTTAAATCGTAGATATATTAACTGGCCAGGTTTTAATACATAATATTTTGTTATATATCCAATACCTACATTAATAATAAACCACTAAATATTTAAAAAGTATGCAATAATTAATCGTGCGAAAAAGAAACTATGATACACGAGCAGAGCCACGAGCACAGCTACTCTCCTTATAAAGAGATGTCAGTCGCAAATCTTAACTACAATCGACTTTCTAGTTTCTGAAAATCGAGGAGATATCAACATGGGAACAACATACAATGCTCGTATTGTAAAAACTACAACAATAACGATGCCGTCACTTAAATGTATAAAATTATCGGAGTTTGTACAGTCACGACGGTAAACTATAACTTTGTCAACTCGACTATCACATGTGACAGTTCTAGACACTTTATTTTTTTCATAATAAACTACATACACGAAAGTGCATTATCATTAACTATTATATATTAAATTTATAGCAGTTGCGTTTCCTTAAGAGCACATGCGGTCGGCGGCAGATTTGAAAAGTAGGTAGTTCAGAAATCTATTGCTATCGCGTAGCCCCCCAAAAGAAAGAGTTATAAAAAAAAATAAAGGGACATTTGCAGCTCGAGCTGATTTTACCTACGCCATATTTGGCGAATTGACTATGAAATTTATTATTTGACGAAAACGTCACTTCGTAGTACCTCGTTTCCTCCTCCAGGACTGAACCGATTTTTAATTTTCTTTCAGTTATAGAATAAGAAACTTTGACTATGTTCCTACGTTTTGCTTTTTTCAATTCTATTCATCAAACTTGTTTGACGAACGTCTGAAAATGACGGTAAATATCGAACATTTTTTTCATTTCCAAAAGGTTCCTAGTTTCTAGAATAACTCATTTATGGAAAAAATCAAAACGTACGAGCATGGGGTGGTGGATATATATTATTTTGTGTAAAATATTTACCACAATTCTATTATCCAAGGAGAAAACAGGGGACTACGTTTGTATGGAATAAATGCCACTAGCACATCTACTTAAGTAAGACAGTATTAGCTCTGTATAAGTGTTCGTCTAGTAATGGAAATATCAACATAATTAACGCGTAAGTCTGTCACTCACACCGTAGCGCTTTTGAATAATGTTTATTCAAATTCAATAATATTTTATACAATTTAGGCCCAGATAAGGCGCTTATGAACGTCAAAATACTACCACCAGTTTGGACAACAACCCAGTCATCGAGAAGAACCGGCAAGAAACGCGATCTGGTTTTTTGTTCTGTATGTTTTTTTTTAACTTTACGACTAATAGTTACAATTTTTTATTATTATTATTATTTTTTTTATTATTATTATTATTTTTTTATTTAGATGAACAGAGAAGGCTGTCTCTTCACCATCACCATCGTTCACATAATGATCCAGCCTATAATAACCTTTGCAAATTAAAACTTCCTTGAAATAGCGCCTGAACTTATTGTCAGGTAGAACGGTAATGTGCTTTGGGATTTTATTGTAAAAACCTAACACATATTACATAGACAACTCTTATTAGTTTTGCTAAGTCTTAGACATGAAACTGTTAATTTATGTTTATTCCTTGTATTATACGCTTCGGTTATAGCCAACGTAACACTCTGACCCCCACATACACAATGAACGAACGTTAAGTTCGCGGGCACATTCGCCCGCGTGTAGAGCTGGCGCACTGACAAATATATTACTACTAACTACTCCGTTTTAATGAAGATTGTACATGAATATGTTAAAAGTGAAACTACAAAGGCATTCAACCATTCTAATGAGCTCGTTGTTTGTTCATTTTTCTTTTCGTTTAAATTTGCAATAAATTATCTACCTACTAATATATATATTTTTGACCAAAAATCATGATTAAAACATTAAATTATATAACAGAACATGATGTAAGTATATTATGACTAGCTGTGTGCCCACGGCTCCGCTAGCGTTTCATTTATTTTTGACTGCGTAATATAGCTTAACTTAAGAAAACAAAAAACGAATGAATAAAAATGAGAGTCTTTTGTTTTTATTAACGCGGAAAAAATGTACATAAGAATAAATCGAAAAAAAGTGAAAAAGCGTCGATGGAATCGAAAAATTCTGCATCGAATGGCAGTAGTCCCATTCCGATACTTTCAGTACTTTTGAGGTGCCTCAAAAAGTATCCTTTCATTTTCCTTCTATATTACCGAGCATGATATTAGATAGATAATTAACGATAGATAGATAGAGAATAATTAAGATAAAGAAGCGATGATGGTGTATTCAGACAGACAGATAATAATCATTCAGACTTCTCCAACCCCCATGTCACCAAAAATAAGCAAAACATAGATCAACATTAATGTTTACTTAATATTTCTGCGACCCCTTGACCATAAGCTCATCTGACGTTCTGTCACTCAGATTCTAAATACACTAAGCCTAGATGTGTACTTCTAGGGCAAGCAAGAAAATCTGTCAAGAATATGGTATTGATGGTATGAATATTATTACAAATTGCCCTACCACCATGCTATGGTTATAACACGATAATGATCACATCAGAGTCCTTCTTCAATGGCTCAGTTTTTTTTTCTTCTTGACGTCGCAGAAGCATTTTCCACGGCTTAAAATCATTATAGAATATGATAAGTGGTCCACTATCTACATTATATAAAAGACAACGTCTATCTATCTGTCTACCCGTTAGTTGGCTTATAACTCGACAACCACTGAAACGTTTTATAACGTAAAATAACTTGTATAAGTATATAGCAAGATTAGCCAGAATAATAGGAAATTATAATTCACAAAGATTACTATTATCGTGTTCCATACGTTATATAAAAGTCTGTTTTCTAGCTGATTGTTTGTCCTTTACTATATGTAAGCAGAGCCGCGAGAATACAGCTAGTACAAAATAATGTAAAATTTATAAACATCTTCGTGTATTAAGTACGTTCGATTTTTAAATTTGTAATGTATTATGAACTATAGAAAGTCCCCTATTACTGATGTACTCGTTTCTCTGGTTATAATAATAATTGTCGTATACTCGTATTACCATCAAAAGAAGTCGAATGATTAACGCTTAATAAACATAACCGTCTATCACACCGTAGCGTTTTCGTTATCCTTAAAATACTAACAAGTAATATTGAATAGCGTCGGTACAAATGGTTTCTTTTTCTGTTCGCCTCTATAAGTTGTCATCTTGACATCTCACCCTTTGTTCAAACACTCTAACATATCCATGTATATTTTCCATCGTGCTGTGGACTATGATAAGCTTAGTTTTTTACAAGCAGCCATATTATATCTGATATTAATATACTTTGTTATCCCGTTTACGTAAAAGTTTAGCAATTCTTCGGTTAATGTCTGTTACTTTGGTTCTTTTGCGGATCTTCTCATATCTGACTCGGGCACGTAGTGAAACTCCCTCTCCATTGCCCTTTGAAAATCTTTGAGCTTTCTTATTAGTCCCATTGTAACCAATCACGTCTCAGTGCGTATGCCATCACTGGCAACGCACACTAGTCGAAGTCTTTCGTCTTGCACATGTTTAAATATAGTAATAACCTTCGAAGATATTACACGGAAAATTTAGTGCAGTTCGTTGCGGTGTGATAAAAGTTCACCTTACAACGTAACGACTTCTACTTTTACTTTATATCGTATCGAGAAAGTATCAGGTGCTAAACGTCCGAGCAAACGATCGGTGTCCATACCTCATAATACCCATAAATGTTTACGTATGTTATACGCATCTGAATTTTATGTCGGTGTTAATAAGGATGAATGTCGAGCGAAACGTTTATTTTAAATGTCCATTCATTTTAATGTACTCTTTTTGATAGTATGGTATTTGGTTAATGTTTTTTTTTGTGTTATAAATTGACCATAAAAGTCGTTGACCTCGGTCCTGATGTTTTTACGAGTATCAAGCTAACACAAGTTAACCCCTAAAAGATCAAAGATTTGTTGCTCGACATAGAAATAAGAGAACTGCTCAGAAATAATAGAAGGTAAACTTTAAAAAATGTAATCCAGTAAATTACTGTTATTCAGGGATTGTTCAATATTACATAAAGATTATTTATTTATTTTTGATGACACGTGTGACAGAGGAGATCCGAATGGTGATTACGTAAACAATATCTACTGTTTTTTATTATGATAATGCTAACCTAATCAAAAAAAAGAGGTCAAAGATGTCCAAAATATTACTTACGGCCCCTAAATACAGTTTAAGTTAAAGTGAGGTTGCTAATTTATGCTCAGAATATCAAATTTAACTACACGTATCACCGTAGTATGGAACTTAAATATATTCCATATAAAAAAATACGTTTACAAACGAGATTACAAAGAGCTATATTAAAAGAAATATTAAACTATCTATAATTTGTTGTTTGCCAGTGACATATTTTTTCTTATAGATAAGTTCAAATAAATATATTCCGTGATAATTCAATTCCTTGTGCCAAATTAACGTATACTCGATAATATAGAGACGAAAAGCATCAACCCGTTGCACGTCTCACTGCGCAGTCAAAATATGTACCGGAAAGTGAATTTTATAAATTAAATTAACATAGTTCAGAATAGGAAAGTTTAGTAGACGTAGTTTTGTATATCTATTCTAAATCGACACGTTAAAATTCAAATTGTTATCTATTTCAATTGATTTAATAACGATAGTGCTTACGATCAGCAATTTTAAACATAATTTCTGAAAAGTGTCACAATACTAAAAAGAAAAAACAAAATTAAAAAAAAACAACATATTTTTCTTATTTAAATTGCAACAATGATAACTGTTGTATGTGATTTCGATAAAGCTGTAGATATAAATAGTCACAATAGTGTAATACCGACTGAATTCATCTTGCATGTTAAACAGCGACGAATCGGTGTCCCGCAGGCTCCCACATACTCTCCGAGTTCCCTCCGGTGGCGGCCCAAAACATGTCTCTTTTCCAAACTGGGGAGGCTTTTGACATCGTCACCAGCGCGATACAGTGACACTACCCATGCATCAAGCATTACACGCACAACACTGCATACACACTCCTGCACTAACACGCAGGTTCATAGGTCCTGTAAGGAACCTTTTTTTATTATTATTAAGACATAAAAAATGTAGTGTTTAGTCAGGTTCAAATTCCGCAAATGATATAGGTAGCGGTCAAACCGAAGTTCGAACCCTTGTGCTATTTACCTTTTGCACGAGTGCCTTCAGCACTTGCCCCAAAGTTACGGTGAAGATGTAAAGGCCCTTCCGATCAACAGCATTAGCTAGTTAAAAAAAAAGGTGTTCCGCAAGGCTCGACTTGGGACCATTTTGCTTCTAATATATATATCAATGATTACCGCTAAATGTTGATAACTCTGCTGATATAGTCCTTTTTGCAGACGATACTTCACTTAAATACATACACTATGTCAAGTAAGCCTTAATTTCAAAAGGTTAGTATTACAAGGGGGATCATTATGTAAACAATAATAATGCCTGGATATGACATCCCTCTTTTTACGTCCGCTAACAACAGTTATAACTATATATTTTATATATTTATCCGCTTATATACATATATAAAAACAAAATCAGATCGAGATCTTCTCGACTGGATTTCTGAACCAGTGGTAGTATTTTGACTTTCAAAAGCGCTTTCTCACGGCTTAAATTGAAGAAAGATTTTTTTATTTTGAATTTTAATTAATTGAACTTCTGAATGCATTGCTCCTTAAATTGAATATAAAACGCCACTACCATTTATAGATACAGTGATAGTTCACAAATCTATTTTACATTCGTTTACACATTCCCAGTAAATTCTCACAAATTGTTTAAGTTTAAACTCAAAATAAAATAAAAAAAAGCTCATTGAAAATTGAATTAAAACGACAACGTCTGTCGGGATAACTAAATAATTTTTAACTACGACAAAATAACATACGTATTAGTGAAAGAATATAATGTTATCCGATTTGAAAAATAAATAAAATCTGCTTTTTGCTTAAAAGTTAATAGAAAGAAAAAAATAATGGTGAAATCGGTAAAAACTATTACATTAAAAAATAGAAAAAATTAAATACCATATAATTCGAACCAATCAATACTCACTTTACTGCAATAGAACGATCAAACACTCGCAAGAAACGAAATTTCCACGACTGAATGACAACAATAGGAACGATGTACTCATAAAAAAGGTATTTATTGTGTTCAGTCAGTAGTTTTATCACCGATTAACAACGACAAAGTGTTTATACTTATAATAAAGTTGGTCAAGGCATCGATAAAATGTTTACCAGTTGTTACAATTAAGTACGATTCAAAAATACCCTTTTTTTAAACATACCAACAATTTGTTAAGTCTAATTTCTATTGTAAATATATTATTTATAAATGACTAAAGATTGACAACAGTAACATAATACAAAAAAGCTAATGACAAATTCAAGGTTACTACACAATTAATGAGTCACTAATTATAGTCAAACACAATATGCGTCAAAATATGCATTTGCATATGCTAAAAAACATTCAATATATTGCATTTTCAATTTGCAAATGAAATCTAAAGCAGATTAAAAATATCTGTAACTCCATCATAACATATGTTAAATAAAGTTAATGTCACTCAAATCTATTGATAGTCCACATCATCTACTTCGGGTTAAGCCAGGTTGTGATAGTTCTATACAAATGTAGTCCCCTGTTTCCTCCCTGGATAATAGCATTATGGTAAATACCTTTATACCAAATAATATACATCCAACACCGCCATGTACGTAGGTTTGGATTTGTTTCATAAATTACTTATTGTAGAAACTAGAAGCCTTCGAATATGAAAAGAATGTTCGATTTTTACCGTCATTTTCAGACGCTCGTCAAACAAATTTTATGAATAAAATTTAAAAAGCAAAACGGACTGGCATAGCCAAAGTTTTCATTATTCTAAAACTAAAAGAAAATTAAACATCGGTTCAGTTTAGGAGAAGGTAACAGGGTACTATGAAGTGATGTTTTAGTCTATTTTGCGTAGGTAAAATCAGCCCGCGCTGCAGTTGCACCATTCGCTTTCTTTGGGGCACAACGCGATAGCAATAGATTTCTGAAATACATACTTTTCTTTTCCGTCCGCATGTCCTCTTAAGTATAAGAGTTTATTGTCACAAAATCTAAACTGAAACATGACCAGAGAATATAACTATAATTAAAAACAGGAATCATGTAAACAGATTTAATAATTTTCGAGTTATAAGCGAACTATAAATCATGAGAAAAACATCACGCAAGTAAGTATTGTATCTACATTTAATCACCGGAGCAGTAACAAATAAAAGTGTGATAAATCCGAACTAACTAAACGAAATAGTACAAAACAAAATCATTTGGCACAATAAAGGTAATTTCTGTGTTTCATGTTCTCACGTCGAAAACAGATTAGTTTTTCTCTATGGGTTTAAACGTGCCGGCCGCCGTGCCATAAATGAAATGAGAATGAAAGTTTCGATTAGTTTTTATCGAAATTTACTTTCTTTGGAGATGCTGAGACAGTAGATAATGTGTCCCAAATTGTTGCTATTATGATGTCTTCAACATTGACATTTTAAAAACTTGACGTATCGAAAAAATAGGCGATGAAATTATATTTCATCATTTTAATTGTTTTTGTATTCATATTGATATGTTTATTAAATTGAAGAGTGATAATTTTTTATATACGTTTACCTTGTATTTTATAAACTTGTAGTCAACCACGGCAAAATGGACTCTGTTGCGAACATCGTGTGTTAGGTTATGTATGTAATGTAATACATGTGAAAATCAGTTCCAAAGTAAACGATAGTATATGGGACACTGCACAGTGTATTTATAACTTGTTATTAAGTTCGATTCACTGGATTTCAATTCCACGACATAATCGATTTATATGCCAAATTTAACTACATTCTATCCAGATGCTTGCTTGATTGAATGGTTAACAATAAAATTGTACAATATGATTTCATTTTATTTTAATAATTCATTCATATATCTTCATAGAAAACATCTTAGGACGTACACGTGATCCTTGGGTACTAATACATTATGCGCACACAATGCATATTATGAATCATTCTCTTTTATAGCGAATTGTCAGTATTGACAGGTGTTCTATTGTTTCATATATAACCTCCAATGTCTGTTATAGAGTTTTATGAATCGAATATTGATTATGAAACTTCTGCCTAATCATTAAATTCTGTGTTAAAACTTCCAAGCGCTTGTGTGTCTTTATGATTTTTATATATTGTACTATTTTCCAGTGGAGAATGTTTTTCAAATAATGTATACGAAATTTTTAGGACGGATTTTTTTTTTTTGTTGTTATATCGAAATTACGAATATTTTCATGAACTCCCATGGAGTTTTTGTGACAACTTAAATTTCAAAATTTTTAATACCTTTCACTTACGCATAATAATAAAATTATCCTTTGCAAAGTATATTAATTAGTATATTAATAATAATAAAGGGTCTAATGATGCAAGGTTAGGAACAAAAATATTTATCAAAGCAAATAGAAACCAGTAATGACATACTAAGATCCTACAATTTTCCTGCATGTAAAAACTCGTTCTGTTTATATTACCACCTTACAATTTGACTGTGTCAAATCTGAGTAAAAAAAGTAGTTTAATTTACTAATCTATTTGATGCTAACTGAAGGAGAATATCATTTACGGTTCTCTTCTTCTTAGAACTCAAAACCAAACACAAAAAATGAACACACATCGAGTTTATGAGGCAAAATAAAAGTACTACGAATTTGTATGATTAAAATGTTTGTTAATGTTACAATAGTAATAAAGTAACCGGCAGTTAACAATACTCTGTGTACTTCTCAAATAATTACACGCACATAAATCGAGGAAAGTGTGAGATAGTAACTAACAGTTTAAATGTTATCGCAAACAACGATTACTGTGAGAAATCCTCTGTCCAGTATACATTCAAACTTATTATGAACATCGCTAGACTAATGATAGAATTTAGATGAAGTTTTAATCTTTGTATAGCTAAAGTAAGGCAGATGTTAAAAGTGTTTTTTTTTTCTCGAAGAGCCTTTACAGATTCACCAAAATTTGAGGCGTGCGCGTTAGGCATGCTCCAGAAAAAGGTAACTAGTACAAAATCACCAAAGTGATACGAACCTTCTCTTGGCCGTTACAGTACAATATTCTGCGGAATTTAATCCTAGCTAAGCCCTAAATTGTTTTATTACAAAAATATATAAAAGGTCGTTTCCAGAACCTATGTACCTTCGTGCTATGTGCAGAACCTTCGTGTTATGTGCAGTATTGTGCGTGTTATACTAATATGCATGTAGAGTCACAGTTCGATATGTCAAAGTGCCAAATTTCGATTTCACAAGCAATTGCTACCTCATTGATGATTAAAAATCTCCATATTTGGCTTAGATTAATGTCTGATTTAGCAGCATATTAAGTAGGCTTGAGCTTACAGCAGAATATTTTAGAGGCGGCCAATTTTGGAAATTTTGTGAATGGTTCTCAATTTTTAAAACTTCTTGTCTAAAAAGAGTAAATATTATCTGAAAATTATGTTAAATCAAGAAACTTTAAATGTTTAAATCTTTTGTGCATAGAGATTTGGCATAAATTATTGACTTTCATCACTATCATCTATGAATTTGCAAATACAGACAAAAAAAATTAAACTTCCGTTTATCATTTTCTAACTGTATATAAGAGTTTACCGAATGTATATTATCATACCAGTTATATATAATACTCTGCCTTAATAGCAGTGGAGTAACTAGCATAAGTGGTACCAGATGCGGATATTGTGTTGTGATCCCAAGAATCAAAACTCAACTCAAGTTAGTGTGAACTTACTGTTGAAACTTAACATTTAAAAATATATAATTTGTGCAATCCACCAATTTATTGTACATTTTTGTAGATGGCAGTACTGATGTATAGTTAAAATTTCTTTTGTTGTGTATTTGATGTCTCACTTCTTAACGAGTGCTAAAGCTACCACTCAAAGAGTCGATTGAACTAATTCTCCGTAAAAGCTACGAAGATTTAATGTTAGTAAGTTATATTAAATAATTATTATGTAGCGTAATGTAATTTATGTGATTTTCCTGTAAATTAAAAAGGTACATATATAAATAACTGGGTGCGTGTAATAGTCAATAATTAGATTATTAGAACTAATTGAGCGTTAACGCTACCATGCAGTTATGCCGTGCGTTTTATGAGCGCATGAGTGACTTGTTATCCGATTCACGGGTTTATAGATGTAATTTGCAAACTTTAGCAGTATTTATGTTTCATTTTTTGTGTGTTATTTCTAATTATTGTGTGTGATTGCAATAATTAATCCAAATTAATTCCTTTTTAATTTTGAGTCTTATGTCGTTCTTATTGTATTAACATTATTAAAGGATACATAAGCTTTTTATTTTAAGTCAGAAATTTCAATTACGGGTTACTAGAGCAATATAAAATTCTACTTAGCCTGTAAAACTGTACATTACGCTAAGATTTATCTTTTACTAACAAGATTATATTTATATGTCGTACTCACCTATAATTATACGAATTCCACGAAACTCAACCTAACTAAATCTACCCGTTAATCAGTACTAATAAAAAAACTTGAAGTATAGGTTTCTAATAACAAAATAACAACTTTTTACTAAATACATTTGAATGTATATATAAGATACCTTTACAAAAAACGAATATTTAAAATTTTGTCTGTCTGTCAATTTATCCTGGAACGGAAAGGATGGATCGATTTTGAGGAGACTTTCTCTGACAGACAGCTAAAGTTACTGCGCGTAAACTTAGGCTACTTTTATTTTTCGACAATTCTGTAATTATTGTAAAAAAAGATGAAACTCGACAAATTGTGAATAAGATCCAATTCAATGTACAGTTTTATTTGAATTTGGGAGAAATAGCCTAACCTCTTAGTACAAAAAAAATTGGAAAATGCTTAGGGTTCCGTGTAAAAAACCTCGTGAAATGACGAATAAGCCCCATTTTAATGAACAGATTTATATGAATTTGTGAGAAATAGCCTTACCTATTAGTACAAAAAAAAATTAAAGAAAATACATAGGGTTCCGTGTAAAGAAAACCTTGTGAAATTTTGAATAAGCCCCATTTCAATAAAACAGATTTATATGAATTTGTGAGAAATAGCATTACCTATTAGTACATAAAAAACTTTAAGAAAATACTTAGGGTTCCGTGTAAAAAAAACCTCGTGAAATTGTGAAGAAATTACGATTCAATGGATAGCACCATAATGCAGCATTATTTTCCAATGATGAATTAAGACTATTTTATGCAGTGAAGAATATATAAGATCTCTTGTGTTTTTTTTTTATAGTGGGTAATGCCTTTACGCATACCCTTACCGTCTCTAATCCGTGAAGCGCTGGAAATACCCACTAAAACCCATTTTACCTACAGCAGCATAAGTTACTCGCAGAAGAAGGCCACAGTTGTCCAGAGCCTCTCGCTGCCAAGCATGGCTTTCACCAAGCTCGGCAGGGAGAGGTCTGATCCCACCTCTGAGAGAGTGTGCTGCGTAGTTCGAGCAGCGCCGAACTGTGATGGCATACCGCCGTCGGCTCCCTTCGGACGACCTTATGCAGGTACCACCCGAAACTTCCATGTTAAAGATCCCTAACAGAACCTATGTTCCTTACGTGTAGTGTGCAAGTGTGTGATATTCAGTTTGTTGTTAAGACATGTATAATTACTGTATCGTTTTTCCAGCGGGCTTAAGAGTTTTTTTTAGCAAGATTTAGGCTGCTGCCAGAAACACCAAAGATTTTTAGATCGTATGATTTTATGGTAAAATAAAGTGACTATAAATTAATATTACATATAATATGATTTTGAAATAAGAAGTTAAAACTTAATAGAAGAACGTCAGTCGGTTACACTACGATAAAATTGATATCGATATCGAGATAAAAAACGTGACGATAACACAACTCTAGATGTAACACGATCAATGATAATAACTATCGATTATCGATAAAAAAAATTACATTACAAGTAACACCATTATTGATAAACTATTTATGTTACTAATAGTTTATTGATTATTTTTTTAACGTAATTGAAAAAAAAATCTTTGATAATTATGAGTGGTTCTAGCTCGAGTTTGTTGAAGGACAGACAGGATTTTCCTTCATCTATGAAAGAAGTTCAAGCGATAGTGCTTTAGTTTAGTGCAGTTGGATTCCTCGTCTATGGACGTAGGTTCAAACCCACTTATCCAACTCTATAATAATTTTGAGCGTTCGTTGAAGGAAAACATAATGAGCATGGTGGTCGGGGGTTTTTCTAATAACGTCTGCCTGGATAGCTACAGCATCACTTGAAAAACAGTACATTTAGTATGCTTACCATCCCGGACCGCATCGTCACAACACAACACACATCCAATTTAATCAATCACAAAATTTTATCAAAATCGATCAATTATTTCTATTTCTTTTTTTCAACGAATCCTAAAAATAATTGTAAAATCTTTATAGCTTATCAATAGCTCCTTGACATATACTTCCCGTGTATAAAGTTTCACCAAAATCGATGAAGCCGTTTTTGACTTAATACTTAAGTCCGGATTACTTACAATTTATAACTTACAACATTTTAGTGTCGGATTCGAGATTAGTAACGGCTAAAATAGATATACGTTACAAAATTTCTAAAAAATAAATTGTACAGACAGAATTGCAGTTTTGTTATTAGTGTTATCTGTGTGTATATATTTTCTATTTAGCACAATTCTTCACTTCGCAACATAGTTCTTAAATAATCGTCGGAAAATAGTTTCAATGGTCACTATTTTTTTACCTATTGCTTACTAACAGAAAGCAAATACATTTCTCACAAATTCTTTACACCTGCTATTATTTTCCAATGATTAATTATGCACTAAATAATATACAAAACGCGGGCACAGCCGCGGTCACACAACCAGTAGATTATAAGTATTTATATGTCATTGATATTGCATAGGCAGAAAAGAAAAATAATAGCAATGTGTAACATAATCACATACAGCCCATATCGAATTCTTATATATAATACAAAGTAACTTGAGACACTTACGACATATTATATTATACTCCATTAAGATTTTAATTATTTACTTTATCAATCAGAAGCGATGATGGCGCAGTGGATAGTGCAGCCGGATTTCGCGTCCAACTCTAAAATCAGCCTGAGCTTTCGGTAAAGGAAAACATCGTGAGGAAACCACATCATGGAAGTAGGGCATTTAATAATAATGCCCGCCTAGGTAGCTACCACCCTCAAAATTAAAAATCTAATGCCAAACACCAATAGATGTGAGATACCACTTGAGAACATGTACCTCTAGGCTTAGTGTGTTTAACTTTGTACCATCCTGGGCCACATCGTCCGTCACTTAACATCGCGTCGAGTGAAATTGTGGTCAAAACACTGAGCCTATAACGTGTAAAAAAGTACTATTTATATTGGCAATCCGATTTTTTTGTATGATTATTTTGCCAACACTCTCTTCTTAATTTCTTTTAATTATATTTCACTTAATGTCAAGTGTCGATGTGGTCTAGGATGGTAAACACACAGAGCCTAGAATTATTGTCTCGCAAGTTACACTGCCGGAATATACGTATTGGTGCAACCAAGCTAGGCATTATTGGAGAATACCCTCCCACCACACTATGGTTCACACTTATCATAAACTTTTATAGGAGGATTCGAACCTGCGTCCATTTACGTGAATACTATCACATTAGCAACTGCGCCAACATCGCTTCCCTTCGCAAAATTATTTTAAATATTTACATATTATTGTTTTCTTTTGCGTGTAAATTTTTTAATGCTCGTATGATTATATACCACTCTCAAGTTTGAAATTCTGATTAAAAAAATATATAGACAAACGTGGGGACTGCCGACAGAAGGGAAATCTTTGAAAAAGACAGTTTTTATTGTTGTTGTTTGGAAATCCAACGGAATAATTTTACAAATAATCGTTTCGACTCAAACATTTCTTTCGAGCATTTAGGGGAAATTATTTAAGATGTGGCAATACAAAAGCTAAGGAATCTGCCAACATACTTTACATTCCTTTCCATCAGAGAAAAAATATAAAACTTTACATCTCGTTGACAGCTAATGTCATATTCCATTAGTTACGCGAATCTATATATTTTTCTCTACAGAGAATTGCTCAACATCGCTAAAGAAGTTATCACTTCAATAAAACATGTGTTTGTCTCTTTTTAATATCGCTTTTTTTTTCGTTTCACCGAGTTTCAAATCACTAAGAAGTTTTTTTGCAATTAATATAATTGCAAATTTTTTACAGTGTTTTGTTTATAAGACACCGATCCAAACATAACGTGTGTCTTTTGTATATTATGTACTCATTTTTATTTACTTACACAAGTCTGTTTCAGTCAAATATCTCACCTGAAGTAATAAAATAAAAGTAAATAATTCGTAATATATTTTAATGTCTATTGTGACTAATAACGATTATAGTATATATTTTTATTTAATTATCACAATGAACCGAAAACAAAGGATAATCAAAATATAGGAATGAGAATTTCAAATTGACATTAGTCATAGATTCTTTGACATAGATGTAAAACAATATGAGTTTTATTTATCTATATCTAGAGTAATATTATAAAGAGGAACGATTTGTATTTTTGTATTTAACGAATAAACTTAAAAACTGGACCGATTTGGATAAAATTTGGTATAGAGATAGTTTGAAATCCAGGGAGTGATATAGGATAGTTTCTATTCCGAAAATCCCATGGGAACGGGACTACGCGGACAAAACTGCGGAGAACATCTAGTATAATATATTACTATTATTATTTGTATAAAAAAACAAAATTGTTTACTAAAGACAAACTCAAAAAATACTTAAGCGATTTTACAGATTATTTCATATGCACAAAGTTACACTATCACTGATTAATATTTTTAAATATTAAATATAAAAAGCGGGAGTTTTTGGGACGATGTTAGCTATTGTTAAAACACTCTCGCTACATATTATTATTTCCACATCACCAATTTATTGCATTGCAATATCAGGAATGTTCCCTTTAGTAGATATAACTCAAGTGTCCCTGTGTTGGCTCTACAGAGCCTTATATAGTCATTCCATGCAATCTGACATGTGGCAGGTGAGAGATGATCCCACCGGATGTAGGCGGATAATATCGTAAGGCGCCGCCGGATGTGTGACGAAAATATTGTTAACACTATTTTTAGTTGAGGATCCTCCTATCATATGTACCCACCCTCCACAAAGGACAATAAATGTGTTATATGGAACTGTAACCATTAAAACCCTAACGTGCCTTCTCGGCGCCCATTGCTGATGGACAAAGATATCGCTTTCTCATTCGACTGTTACAATCTACGAGGGTAGCTCCTTAAAGTGATTCCCCCACCGCGATAATCAACTCTGATAACGGCCATAGCTTCTATTGTATTGTTCTAATGAAAACTTCTTTAGCCGCATCGTACGATTTTTGGTAGAGGCAAAACTTATGTGTTCACGTCACCGACATGTGACGTGTTGCGTTAAACTGGTTATGACGAATGATAAAAACTAGCATTTGTTTTCGAATATTTCCAATATTGATATTAAAATATTTAATATTACTGTTTAGTTTTCTAATATTTAATCTCTGTAATACATCATGCAATGAATATTTCATTGTGGCTTGGAAGTTATCTTACTAGCATGGTAAACAGATTTCTAGCTGATTGATAGTATTTTATCTTGGATTTAAAAATTCTATAACAGTTGTTTCATAGTTTCGAGTTTTCCTTTTTATCAGTACTTCCCACGACTATCTTTTTTTACTAGGTATTCTTGAACCGCTTCCTTACCTACCTTTTCCGGATACAGTTTTGGGACTTTTTAACAAGTTTTTATTCCTCTCAACTTTTTTTCTGCAGCCTACGAGTGATTCTCTTTGAACTCATTGTTTACAAAAGTCTTACTCGCAGCATAGGCCAACAAACTTAAAGCAATACGAGTCTCACGCTAACAGAAGAAACAAGTTCCATCCAGCCTATCCAATACCAGAGTGAGTGTAAGTCGTGTCCACTCTTGCCCTGCACCATGCCCATTGAAAACTAGACAGAGAAGTAAACAAGCAAAGCTGTGCTTTCATTTGTAATTGAATTAATAATAAATGAACATTTAGAGTACTAGTAGACAGAGTACAGTGCAGTACAGTACAGTACAGTACAGTTACAGGTAGTACAAGAACTAGTAAAATTCTATTGTCTACTTGAATGTACCTGTCGACGCGCACACGCGGTTACTAATATAAGATTAAATTGTAAGTACTTTGAATCACTCTGAGATAGAATTCATAAATATACGCGTATGTTATGAAATAAAGAAGAAAGTTATGTAATAATGTTCACGTAACATAAACGGTCGTATGTGACGGATTTACAAAACATCGGAAGCGATTCGATGCCGACGGGAATGTTCTCACACTGCGGAGTGAGAGTGAACGGAACTAAATGATTATACATCGATATTATTTATGTTTATTGTAGCGCGATAAAAGTGACTACACTGTGTCTGGAGGATCACCGAGATATCATCAATAATTTATGTCGCTGTTATCGTTCCAGCCTGGACATATAAATTTACAGTGGTTGGTAAGAGTCACTGAGACGGATTTTTATAGGAGCATGGCAAAATGGCAGAACTGTACCTGATTACTCTGTACACAACAATACAAAAATAATGGCTAAAATCGAAAGACCTTCGTTGTAATGCTGACTTTTCATGTTGGGTTTAAAAGACCTCTAGGCATAGTGTGTTTACCATTCTGGACCACATTTTTACTTAACATCAGGTGAGATTGTGGTCAAAGCACTGAGCCAATATCGTGTAAAAAAAGACGCAATGCCATAGGGCGGAGTGAACACTACGACTGGGAGAATGTTCCACGTATTTCCAATACGGAAAATATAAGCTAATGCGAACTTTTTGGTTAATGCTGCTATAGAATTTGCCATAAAACTGTAGTTCCGAAGTCCATTGGGCGTATTTCTATTATGGAAGAGAAGAGGGGATGGATTAAATAGCTCCTTAGAGAGCTCTTCATGATACTGACTGTGGAGCACATATAGACATGCACAGAGTTTGTGCATTGTAAAAAACATCAATCGAATAAAAAAATACATCCTTTGAGAAAAGTCTCCGAGATGTATTTGCATATAAATCGTACAAATAATATCTACCGCCACATTTTATAAATCAATATCAATCGAAGATGCTATTCTGTTTTTATAAAATCTATTTACAAACGATAATGGACAAAGAAACCAATGTCCCTTCTGGGCTTAGTACCTTATCATCTTACCATTAAGACGTGTAGTTTAGAGAAAAACCAAGTTACTTTAAAATGTAAGTTTTTAAACAAAAAAAATGTACTGTAATTAACATGTATATAAAATATGAAAACGAAACAAAAGACATCCTTATTATTCGTTTGATGCATCAAACTGCAATTTATAATAAGATATAACTAAAATAAAATAAAGTCATTATCTAATTAAGTTCAGTCAGTTATAACACAATTCCCCTGATGTGTGAATTGAAAATGCTCATACGAAAAAGATGTAGCCCCAATACTAATTCCTAAAAATAAATGTTTTTCTTAATCATGATCGATAATGATTTATTAAATGATATTAGAATTATCGTCATTTAGTAATTAGTCAGTGAAAGTCAACAGGTGGTGATTGGGGTGCGGTGACCGTTCGGCGATCATTCGCTATGTAATTATTAGACCAGAATTAACCGAGCGTGATCACTCAACCACCTCCCTTCCGCATTTTGACTTCCAATTTCCGATACATTTCACTAGGTAATCATTGAATATTCTTTTGAATTATCATGAATACGTGTGATTCGAATTGAAATCGAATACGAAATAGTTTTGCTCTATATTTCTGCTGAAAATTAGTTGTTCTGCTCACGTTCTAACTAGGTTCGAAGTAGTAATAAACGTATTAATTGGCTTCAGGATCCTTTTTATTTATCTATCTTTTATGTTCCAACAACAAATTAAAACACAACACAACACACTAATTAAATCAATAAGTATTACTACGGTCAACGAGTTCCTCTGTGCACCCTATATATTTTTACACAGCAATTGAAAGATTTCTTTTTGTAAGATTTAATTCTGATTAATATATGGTGAATACTCGTAAAGGGATGTAGGCTAGGAAACGCTTTTATATAGTTATTAGGCAGTCATTGTAAAATTATTAAACGTGAACGTGGTAAGCCCAGTAGAAATAACGCTCAAATATATTTTACTTGTAAACAGATTTTCTGTTTAAAGATGGTAGCTAATAGATAGTTATATCCCCTCAGTCCACCCCTGCCTTTATATTCCAAAATGCCAGTCAGCAATAACGAACTTTGCATTGAGTAATTCTCAGTAACGAATCGCCCACGATGTCCGGTTCAGATAATGTTTGTATTTTAGACTAAGAAACTAACATAGATTTTAATTCATTCTGTTACTAACCACCACTAGAGAAACATTAAAATTATAAAGTAATTTTAAGTTTTTAAAAAGACTCCCGAGATACGTCGCAATTTAAGTAGCTATCTACATGGTTTTTATAAAATGTACGGAATTTACTTCTTCTTCAGCCTGTGTTAGTCCACAGCTGGACATAGGCGTCTCCCAAGTCACGCCACTTCATTCGATCCTCGGCTGTGCGCATCCAACCAAAAATGGCTGGGCCAATTTTCCAATTGTCGTCACTCCATCTAGCAGATGCGCGTTTCACATTATGTTTTCCCAAACATGGTCTCCATTCGAGAACTCGTTTGCACCATCGGTTATCGGTTCTTCGGCATATATAACCGGCCCACTGCCACTTTACCTGCTAGCGTAAAGAACTTTATCGGTGATCTTGGTTCTCTGGCGGGTTATATCATTCCGGATTTTATCGCGTACGGAATGGTTAATTCAATTTCAGGATAGGATTCCAAGCCAAATCGATAGACCAGAAGTGATTTAATGAATAGAATGAATGAATTAATGGACTCTTTATTGTACCAATAACAATTTCGAAATTAATCCAGGTATTTCCAGATTATTAGAGTATATACATTATACTTAACATTTTTCAACACATTACTTGATTAACAAACTTAATTGTGAATTTAATATAACATTTATGAATCAATCATAAAAGCAATAGTAGCTTACCTGTACATAATGCTTGTAAATTATTCGTACAATTTCGCTCCACTTTAATGCGACTGCACGCCTTCTATTATTACGTAATGGTCATGTCAAAACACTCAGTACATAACATTATAATTAGGCATCTATCAAATCGAACGTATTTCGATCTAGATATATTTTTTTTTTTCTTTCATGATTACTTCATCGCGTAATCACATTCGTATGTAATTATAAAAGTAAGTTACACAGTAAATGTTATATGTAATGTACTGATTTATGTGTTATTTATTGCATATGCTAATTGTTTTTGTAAGATATAAAGAAATTACTATTTGATTTGCTAAAGTGTTCGTATTTGAATGAAAATAACTTCTTTAGCGGCGTTGTGCGATTTTCGGTAGGTAAAACTATGACGTCAGCCGTCAACATGCTACAGTATGTCAAGTTTAAGAAGGCGTTTTCTGTTTTTTTCCTTTATTATCTATTAAAATTAACATACACATTAATAATGACTCAGCTTCTGAAACCACTATCGTGCTTTAAGAGGACATTCAGAGGTATTTCAGAAATCTTTTACTATCGCGGTGCGTTCCAAAGAAAGAGTTATAAAACGTATAATGGACAACTGCAGATTCGCCTGATTTTACCTATGACAAATAGACGAAATCATCACTTCGTAGTACCCTGTTTCCTCTTACAAAACTGAACCGATTTTTAATTTTCTTTTAGTTATAAGAAAGACTATGTCTCTACGTTTTGATATTTTTTAATTTTATTCTATGAAATAGACGGTAAAAATCGAGCAATTTTTATTTTATGGAATTCTTTTATTTTATGGAAAAAATCAACGTACGGGCATGGCGGATATATATTATTTGATATAAAAGTATTGACCATAATGCTATTATCCAGGGAGTTAACAGGGAACTACGGTTGAATGCAATAAATGCCGATCGCTTATCCTCTTAATTGCTATCCTAAGTTTTGAATTTGAATGATATCTCGCGAATGGATTGAATGATTTCAACGAATGTTTTTTTCTTGTTCATCTCTCTGACTCGAGAGAAGTCACATCGGGGATTGAAAGAAAATCTAAATTGAATGCAGCTAATAAAGTAACATTTATTGATTCTGCGTTGAGGTATCACAGCTAGTATTTATATATATATTGACAATTTGTAAACAAATCAGAACTGACCGTCTCAGAACCGAGTTCCGTGTTTGGCGGAAGCGCACAGGCAGGTTGCTGGGAGACAAGCCCGAGGCGCGGCGGCTTTCATTTCTCTGAACGGGCGACGTAAAAAAACTTGCAGAACTGGCCGTCTCTCACTTACACGTGCCTGCTGTCTAGTAAACCGATCGCTCGCTGACCGATTTCTTGATAAAAACCCCGATAAAGCTATCATCGACCTATTATTCGATACCGGAATAAGAAATATTGTAAATCTTATGTATCAGATTGAACAGCAGCGAGAAGGTTCATCAAAAAGGTCGTCTTAACAAAATATTAAACGTATAATATTCCACTATTTTATACGTAGAATATTTGATTGATGGATAGTATTAAATGACTAAACAATTATCCACTATATTGTACCAAAATAAAAAAAATATTTCATTCAATTTGGGTCCTGAAAAGACGCTTTTGTAAGTCAAAATACTAGGTAATAAATATCGGTTCGGAAAACAACCCAGTCAAGCCGACAAGGAACTCGATACGTTGTTTTAAATATGTTATTTTTTAATGTAAAGTGATAAGAGATCACATTTATTTTTCTTAATGATAAAGTATTGTAAGGGGACTCTTGAGGACATAATTTTCCTTTATCTATGCTTCTATTAAGTTTCCAGTCTATAAAGTCGGAATTTTGAGATTTTCGCTAGTGAAGATTTTTTATATTACTATGTATTTTATATACCTCTTAAATTTTCCTTCATTTTTATGTTTAATATTATAAATAAATTAAATATCACCCCAGTGCTATAATTAAAAATAAACCAAACTAGCAACATAAATATAGAGCGTCGCAAAACTTTCGTTTGTTATTAAAATTGTGTTACCACGATGTGTTTTCGCAGATCGCACTAAAACTAATATGTCCGCGATAAAAATCCGCCCTCAAGTCACGTCTTCACAAAGCGGATCGTTACATAACTTACTATTGCACAACGTACAAACATAATCAATCTAGACGGCACTTATTTTCAATTCAAGTTTTTATAATCGATATAAGTTATTACGGCAGCTTCGGTCGCATAAAACAATTATATCTCTTAAATAACATAGGTTAAATACTTTTTGAGGTTATAATTATTTTCGCGTTTTAGAAGAAAAAATGATGAGAATTAATTTATACAATTCGATATGAAATTTTTAACACCATAATTGGCCAACCAGCCATAATTTACTTTTTATATTAACTATTGTCATGTCTGTAATTACAAAAAGTTTTTTTTTGTTATTTTTTTAACTAACAAACTTTCGTATTAGGTCCAAAGTGGAAGGTTCGGAACTCGACTTTGTTTTTATTCTCATAGGCCTTCTAAAATATTTTTTTTCATTAGAAATATAAATTTTAAAATGTTTAAAGTACCTAGGTACTAATTTCATTAAGGTTACCTGACATATTATGTATTCTTTGTATACATTATTACTTTGTTATTTAACAAATAAATAATTACTTTTGTTTTAATATAAGTAACTAAATCTACCAATATTGCCAATAGTATTGTCAACTTAATGACAATGGGCTGAGCACATTACTCGTAGAACCGATGCCCGATGGGGACAACGGGTTCTCTAATGGCGATCATATACCGGAAGACGCAACCGGAATCAGTTGGCTCAAGATCGGTCGTCGTGGAGTGGACTGTAGGAAGCATATGTCCAACACTGGACGTCTTGCGGCTGACAATACGACGATGATCAACTTTCATGGCTGTTCTGTTGAATGGTATAGAAGTTGCTATACTTCAGCGCCATCTGGTAGCGAGTAACAAAAACAGATGTATGATATAAAAAAGTATAAAATCTTTCTCAATGAAAAAAAATACTTGCCAATTTTCATGCCGATCGGTCGAAAGGTGTTACCAGTTTATAATACACAAACATTTATTTTTATACGGACATCGGAATCTCGGAATGGATGACTGGTATTTAATGTTCACAAAATAAGTCTGAGCGACAGTTTTGGTATCGTGGATTTTGGAATTAGGCAGGTATTATCGCAAACATTTAAGGGGCTTAAACTATTCGCATGCTCATTTCATTAATACACGCACCGATAGTACGCTATTTTCTATAAGTAACTTTTTGTTTTACAATTTATTTTGAAAATTGCTCCTTA
This sequence comes from Samia ricini, assembly GCA_014132275.2. NCBI lineage: Eukaryota > Metazoa > Arthropoda > Insecta > Lepidoptera > Saturniidae > Samia > Samia ricini. Next base: position 19,798,688 of record AP028168.1, read on the forward strand.
CACTAAATCAAATTTCATCTAATCAGGACCAATAGAGGATGGTAATTTATGTGAAATATTTAAATATATGTTATGTACATACATATAAATAATATACGTAAAAAATGTCACATATCAAGTTACCAAGGTCTAGTTGTGAAAGTACGAACATAACTCGAATTATTCTATTCGCAATATTTCTGTGTATTTAATTTATGTAAAGTTTATAATTTATACATTTTAGGTATTTAAAGTTTGTAAGACATATTAGGTATTGGACTAATAACAAGATACCTTTATTAATCGATGTGTATGATAAAGTAAAAGAGAAAATCATATATGAATGAGAAACTTTTGAAATGTTGTCATTGCCATTTTGGACTTCAAAAGTTATTTTAACAGATAGGCTAGAAACAGAATTAAAAACTATGACTCATGATAAAAAGGCAAATGAATTTACATCCCTAAAAGAGAAAATAATACTAGAATTAAACAAAAATATAATAAGTAGTTACTGGCAACAAAGGCGGTTCAAAGAACGCCAGTGGTTCACGGTCCGCATATTACGGTTCTTATGTCAATAAATCTGCTCTCTTTAAAATTATTATTCCAGTATCAATAATGACTGTAGAACTTATAGCACTTTTAGAAGCAATTAATCAAAAATTGGTATTCAGCATATTGCTCGATGCTCCTCTGACCACAGAGGCGTATCGGTAGCGTATAAAATACTTAAGATGTTTCATAACCTTCAATATTCTGATGTCACCATTAAGATTCCTTCACACATAGGTATATGGGGTAACGAAGAAGTAGATAGATTAGCTAAATCGGCTAACAGAAATGAAGTTCAATAAATATGTTTTTTTTTTTCAATTTTAATACACATACTGTACATTTTAAAATTTTATAATGACGTATTTTATTTTATTTTTGGGCCGTAAGAAAACTTAAAAAAAACACTGTACTAAAACTATTGTATCTATAGAATCTTCATGAAATTTCGCTTTGGAAAGACAAAATTTTGTGGAAGTATGCGAGTAATAATAAGTTATAGGTTGTTAACTTTAAGTTTAGGTTACGATAGGACTGGCATGGTCTTGGTGAACCCAAGTCACTACATTAAATTTCATACATACGACCTTTTTGAATTCGACAGGTGCGTTATTAAAATGTCCTTATTTACGCGTGTGTTGAAGTGCCGACGAATTGTTTGAAAGTGAAAGGGCGACGATGCGCAGCTCGAGATGTCGTACAACTGCTCCGTCGGCATTGACCTTTGATCGAACGAGTGAATTATCTTCTTAAATACAGCCGACGTGATAGTCTGTAGTCAACCAAATAAATAGGTCAACGTGAACATGCTTCGATGGTTTCGTTGAGCACAGGTTTTATGTAAAACAAGCTGTGTGAGCGCGGCTCCACCCGCGTTTTATATATTGTTCAATCTTCAGTAAGTAATATTTTAAAATGATCATTGGAAACTAATGTTATGATGGTGTTTTGCGTTGAAGCGGATTTTGTTTACAATCTCATAAGTTTTAATTTTTTTTTACACGGAAACGTAACAATTTTCGAAAAATAAAAGTAGGCTAAGTTACGCGGAGTAACTTCAGCTATCTGCGAAAAAAGTCCCGTCAAAATCGGTCCAGCCTTTCCGGAGATTAGTCAAAACAAACAGATAGAAAAAAAAAAATGTTTTTGTTTTAGATACCGTATATACATTCATATGTATTTAGTAAAAAATTGTTATTTTGATATTACAAGCAGACACTTCAATTTTATTTATTAGTATAGATGACATGGAGAACGGGGTTGTTTTGAATGATGATTACGTAATCAACATGCACTTAGTGACTTTCGTTTTTTTTCTTCAAAAGTATGAAGATCTTTTCTTAATCATGGGGAAGAGGGTTTGCTTACTATTCCTGACAAGGGAAGGGTTCAAAATATTCAAAATTTTGCTTAAGTTACACTTGAACGTTCCCTTAGTATACATTCTATAAAAACGGCCAGTAGTAGACGTAAATAACAACCAGGAAAATGATGTACTATAAATAATAATTACTTCTAAAAAACTAAACCAAAGTAACCGATATTATCCGTAGAATTGCTTAACTTAATTGCAAAACCGATGTCGGATGGGATCAACGAGTTTTCGAATGGCTACCGCGTACGAGAACACGCAGCTTGGGCTTTACCTATAAGGTAGAGCTCGCGGGAATCCGCTGGATGCGGGTGGCGCAAGACTGGTCGTTGTGGATATCTTCAGGAGGAACGTCTTTCGATTGAATGGATGAATGAATTAAACCAAATTTAATTCTACTGAGCCTTAAAATGTAAAAATGATACTAAACACAAAAGAAAAACAAACAAAACATGGTTTTTAATGTTTAATGTATTGAATAAATTTATTATTATTCAACAACATGATAAATTTAATTTAAATAGCAGGGTTTTGAAAATATTTTGTGTGAAATTTTTATTAAGGAAAACTCACGACAAAGTTTAAATAGCGACGCAATATTTAAAAGTATATAATAATGGGAACTAGCCAATACATATTCATTGACTTAATTGTATATGCTTTAAACATATAAAGGGTCGTCGTCTAAATTCATGAAAGTGCATAGAGATTGCAATATGTTCGATTTACGCGGACACCATTTATATTAAGCGTAACTATATTATCACCTACACAATGTTATGTTTGCGAAAGCGATCAACATTGTTACAAATTCCGGCGAACATATAAAACACAAACTAGTGTATTGTGGTAAAGTTCACTGAACCATTCAACCAATCACGTCATCGATACGTCACTATTCTTCGCGATGGCGACCAATCAGAAAGAATAAGCGATTATTACCAATCAAAGTAAATTTTTAAGATGTTTGGCTATATTTATAACACTTTGTTACGTGGTAAACATGTCTCGTATACACCCGGGGTTCGCTTTCAATAAGACTACTCTAATCCCTAATTGGGATTCTTACAACTGCTGCCAGCGAAGTACGTGAACAGCACATCATACATATATACATACATCACATGCAAGTTATATTAATACTGTATCTTAATTTTTACTTAAGTTTTAACCAATTCTACATAGAGCTCGCGACGGCGTTCACACCGCTTTGGTGACCTTGCGTTAATTAGCAACTTCTGGCTGAGTGCTTTAAGCGCCCGGCACAAAGCCCAGCGATGTTGTCAAGTTCGTTCAAATCACTTGACTTCTTATGAGAAAGGTGACATGCGTGAGATACAGATTTCCACAATTGTGAAGTGCTTTAAACAAAGGAGATTATCCGGTTAAAAATTATATTTTCTTTTATAGAAGCTGAGCACTAAATGTTACATAAAAGCTAAGTAAACTAAAACAATAGTTATAACACAGCATTTAAAATAACCTCATCAACATGCACAACAAACAACAATATTATATATAAACTTTATCCTCCCAGTACTAATAATGTACGTTCGCAAAAATTAAAATAAGCGTGATTTATCAAACAGCCAGCATAATGGTAATACCAGAAGTAATCACAAATTACCCGTTCCTTGCTTTAAATTTACTAAGACTAACGAAACCTTTATAGGTAATTGTTAGGTTCTATAATTTAGTTACAAAGCATATTACTGATTTACCTGACAATAAGTTCAAGCACTACACCAAGCAGGTTTTAATGTGCAAAGGTTATTACAGGTTGGTTCATAACGTGAATGAGATATTTAAAGTATGTAGAGTTAATTAATGTTGTGTACTAACATCCACGTACATAAGTTCGGCCACCTGCTGGCAACACCGACGAGTTCAGGGTGTTGGTAGGATTACACCAAGGGTCGACCTTAAGTTGATTCCTCTTCCGGTTGATAATGGATGCTTTGACAGCGGATATACAGGAAGAGGCTCCCTGGTGTATGCTGTTTGCGGACGACATTTGCCTTGTCGGTAAGGATGGAGCTGAGGTCCAAAATAATTTAATAAACTGGCAACAAAAGCTGGAGAGTGCTGGTAAGAATCACTAGATCGAAAACGGAATATTTATGTTGCGATTTCGGCGGCACCTCTAGCTCAACTGTCTTGACGCTTGATGGCAAATCGGTACCAATCTGTCTCGACTTTAAGTACCTCGGTTCACTCCTCCGAAGCGATGGGGAAATAGACTGCGCAGTAAAGCATAGAATAAGAGCAGCATGGATGAAATGATGGCAAGTCACAGCTACCACTTTGATCCGCAAAATTAAAGGTCTTGTGTGGATCAGAATCCTGGCCCATAAAGAAGATGGATGAAAAGAGACTGCATGTAGCCGAGATAAGAATGTGGAGATGTGTGGGATAACAAGAATGGACAGGATTAGGAATTAATAGATTAGATGAAATTTAAAAGTGGTATCAGTGACGGAGAAGGTAAGAAGCAGGCGTCTGCCTTGGTATGAGTAGGTAATCCATGCGTATTAACGCATGGATGAAGAAGAACCTTGTAAGGAAGGTATTGGATATGAATGTGGACGGCTCTGTAGCCTCTACTCCTGTGAGTGAGGCAGACCAAAGAAAAGATGGACTGTGTGAAAGATGAGATGTTTAGAAAAAGAGTGAATGTAGGTATGACCTCAAGTAGAGATGAATAGAAGAGGAAGACATGTTGCGCCGACACCAAATAAAATGGGATAAGGGCAGAGAGATGATGACCCCTCTCTGGGCTTCCGCTGAAGTAGATTATGGCAATGAATAGTATCATTTTTACAAAAAAAAAACAGATCCAATTTCTTGGCGGCTCTTCCCGAATGGGCTCTTTCCGAACCGTCGATAATTTTTAATGTTCATAAGCGCCTTCTCAGAGCCCAAATGAATAAAGTATTTTTTGGTATCGATTTTAATGGCTATTTTACATGACACCTTGCTTCCATATCAGCGATGTCAAAAATGGAACGTTCGAACTCATTAAAATGTCTTATAAATAACATAGAAGCAAGAAATTTTTCCAACAACCATTTCAATATTGAACTTGTTGGAAATGGCATCGCGTGCCGCTCGACGATTACGAATAAGTGTTTAGCCAGGTGGCATCAGAAGTGCGACGTTTGGGTGCAAAGTCACCTTGTTATGACGTTAATGTATTACGATGTCTGGAAAAGTTTAGTTTTGGATTATTTATTACTAGATGTGTCAGTAAATGCGCTTGCAATTATTTTTTTATTTCGAGCACGACATAACGACTATCGCCATTATTATATGGCGGGTTTAATATCAAATCTTAAATCTTAAAGAGTTGACAACGCGCACGTGATACCTTTGGTGTAGCAGGCGTCCATAGGTTACAGTGAACACCTACCATCAGCGATATACAGATTGACATTGCATTTTAAAGCGGCTTGTTAGTCAATTCGAGACAAAAAACGTTACAGATCAATTACAGAACCTACGGATAAGAATTTTTACAATCGTTTGTTTAACTTTAATAATGTCATGATATGTACTTAAAATAGTAAACAGTACACATTTTAAAATGTAGATCAGTTAGGTTAGATATCGAATCGAGCATTCCGCACGCTATGGCATGAAGTATAAAGTAAAACCCTTAAAAGCAGTGGGGGTGTAATAACGACACCAGTTATGTTGACGATATCGATACGGCTACGTTGTCGATAGACATATTAGAACAATATAGAGTGATATTAGAAATGGTGCATGAGTTCACTCTCATTGTCTAATCTTTAGGAATATCGTCAACGTCATCATCAGATAACTGGAAGATTTGAGGTCCTTGACCTTAAATATATTTCAAATTTTATCAAAAATTTCATACACGTTAATACGTCAGATAACTCACGGAAATATCGGGGCTTAAATTTTACAACAAAATAACAACGATAAGGAATCCATCCGTCCTAAGAATCGGACAAATTACGGGTTCAAAATCTTAACTCAGATATCGCAATGGTTCTGATTAAACGTTTTAAGTGACTGCTATATTTACGCTAGCTATGTGGCCGAGGCTGCGCCCGCGTTTCATACATTCACTGCGTTTTTAATTTTTTTATACAGAGCCCTAAGTATTTTGCAAAAGTTTTTTGCTACTAACATTAAGCAAAGATATTTCTCACAAATTAAAAATACTTCCTAGTAAAACTACATTTAATCGGATTTTATTTACAATTTCATGAGTTTCAATTTTTTTAAGCGGAACCTTAATTATTTTCGAAAAAAGAAAATAGCCTTAGTTACGCGTAGTAACTTCAGCTATCTGCCAAAAAAGTCCCGTTAAAATCGTTAGAGCCGTTCCGGAGATTACCCGGAACTAACAGACAGACAGAAAAAAAATTTAAAACATTGTGTTTTTGGTATAGGTATCGTATATACATTCATATGTATGTATTAAGAAAAAATTGTTCTATTGATTACGAACAGACACATCAATTTTATTTATTAGTATAGATTAAAATATATTAATTGCAAGGAGATTAATTGAAAAGATTAATGAGAATATTTAAAAACAAAATTATTGGTAGATTGACTAAATAAAAAACTTTGTATTATATCAGCAAGAACAGGAGTGCTAACTGGCAGCCCTAATCGTAGCGCGATACAAGCAATTATAAGCTCGCATGTATGCGGATCGCTTCAACGGGGTACGAGTAATGGATAGTGTCAAGGTAGTAAATATCCATTCTTATATACTTTAGACATGCTATAAAATTATACAGCGTGGTACCTACTGCATTCGAAGAAATGCAATCGTTATCGTTTTTGACTAATCCCTTGATTGCATACTGAAAATGTAAATTTATGTATCTAGCAGCGCCTGATCTAGGGGAGGGGCCGGGGCACCAGCCTAAGGTGACAGTTTCATGGGCCGCGAAAATCATAATATCATCCACATAGCGCATCCGAAAGCCTGATTGAAAATTTAGATGTCCATAAATCTCCTCTACTTTTTCTCGGGTACATAATTTCATATCACTCAAATAAAAAAGTTATTAAGTAATAGATAATAAAGAATACAGATTGATTAAACAGTTGTTATTGTTACATTCATGAAAAAAGCCAACCATTATATATTTGTGAGTTTTTTTAAAGTAAATTTATTATAAACGCTCGAATGAGAGGAGCGCCACTATCAAGTTTCTCCCCTGGTTCGAAAAAATCGTAGATCCGGGGCTGTTTTTTTATGTAACTAACGCTATTGAACGGAAAGGCCTCAACAGCTTCACCGAACTTTCGATTTATTCACAATCCGGGGCTATTATCTAAAGGCCATTGTTTCCAACGCTCAGGACGTGCGGTCAACTTTACACCAATACAAAACCCCGTAGTCCCCTCTGGCAGCGGCTCAGGATGTGTTTCGATCTCCAACTGGGAAGGTTCCCGTATCTGTTGCCGGCGTGATACACTAATACTTTCATGCACTATAACACGCATTAGCATCACCCTCTGAAGATGTCAAATTTCGTAATGAAAACTATTGATAAATTTGAAACAAGTTTTAACATAAAGTTTTCGATGAAGCCGGCGCCTTTCGTGCCCACCTTGAAGGTTTATGGCCTGATTCAACTGTGTTATGCCTCGCGTAAATTGGTTTGTACGATCGACGCGTTAATATTAGCCGTTTTCACGTTTTCCATTATCTTCAATCTTTGAACCAATTCAGTTTATGGTGATTGCTATAATACTATACTATGGATGGATTTAAGCTTCTTTCATTTTCATGATTTTATTACTATTTATATTGTTCTATTTTTTTTTAATGTTTAAATATTGCGTTCCATAGACATTAAGCAAGTAAAGTTTTTATACATATAAAGTAAATGTACTGTACCATAAAATAATATAAGTAAGAAAAGAATAAATAGATAAATAAAATAGTTAATCAAAAAATAAAAATGAACTAAGTAGCACATGAACCAAACTTTTAGTTATAAAGTACGAGATAGAATAAAAGTTCTTAAAATGCAGAAAAAAAAACACAACTAGCTACAAAGAGACAAGCTCATCAATTTAGATAAACTTTTCAAACAATACCATTAAATATACCGTAACTAAACGCTTGGATATACATTGTTGATATCGGTAAATAAAAAAAACCACAATTAATATGGATTAGGCTTAAATTACAACTATTTTCGGAACTACATGAAGGCCCAAGTTTCAAAGTATTTAAATTACACAAAATATTATATCATACTGAATTTATAGAAAGACAGATATCAAAACAACAAAATATACATAAGACTGAATTCCAAAAGAGGAAGCTCTCTAATTAATATAAGGTTTAAAAAAAAATACCATTAAATTTACTTTTATCTACTATTTAGGTTGCGCAAATTGGCAAATTAAAAAGTTGACAAATGATATGCGTGTTTGATAGGCTTGTGTAAATCAGAACTATAGTCTGGACAAAACGAAAGCCCAAGTATTATATAGTGTACATTATATTTATTACTATATAAAGAGGTAAAATTGATTTTTGCTTGTTGTGGATAAACTTAATAACTATAATACTAAACCGATTTTAAAATTTCTTTCAAATAATTTTTACAAATTAAATGTTTCTATATACCCGTGCGAAGCTGGGGTGAGTCCATAGAATTATATATAGCATAATCTGTTGAATATTACGACTTAAAAAATTATAAAGATCAAATAACTAATAAACCAAACTGTGAACTATTTAGGGGATAAGTTCCGTAATTCATATAAAGTTTATAAACGATGTCATAAACTCATGAAGCGATGCGACGATTAAACCGTTTATGCGTGTCGTTTGACGACTTTTGAAATATTTCAAAGTTCATAGATATAAATTTACACACGATTGGATGTTATAAAATCAAAAATTATTTATTCAATTCGGGCCCTAAAAAGCACTTTATATTTGAGAAAAAAATACTCTAGACTTTACATTAATATGTCTATGACACATAAAAATGAGACAATAGGAAAACAATTGATAGCTGGCGTAAACGCCAGGTTAGTGCTCAAGTGGTTTATGATGAATGGTTGTCTGTTCGTCTCTATGTTTGTTTACCCATTATGTAGAAACTACTAGACTGATTTTAATGAAATTTGGCATGGCCAGTAGTTTATACTTTAAATTTGTATTTTAAATTAAATCAGTTTAAAAGTTACAGACATGAAACTTTACATCTAAGTTTGCCGTAACAAATTAAGAAAGCATAATAATTATATTAGCATAAAAAAAAACTATAAGCAACGCTCAAGTACGCAAAAATTAAGACAACATAAACGTTATTGAAAAAGAAATGTCGCCACAAGTGTTTTAAATAATAAAGTAATATAGTAGAAAAGACTAATAAGCAATATAATTAATTATATAATATATTAGAGACACTTTCAGAAAAAAAAAGTGAACAAGAAAATTCATTTCGAGGAAAGTATGTTATGCCAGTGAGTAGTAATTTATATGCAAATAATTCAAATTTATAAATGTATAATTTAATAAAATATAATTTTCGTTAGAGCTTTATGATAAAATTAAATAAATTTATGTTTAGTTTAATTTCGAAGCTTCCAAATACTTATTTGGTTAATACAAATGTCATTGAAATCAAACGAATTTCCGCGCAAACAGAGCCACGGGCTCAGCTGATGTATAAATATTTTTTTAATCTAGTATTGTTTCAACGATTACCTTGCCGACTTCTTGTTGACCTAGCCACTGTACAAACATTTGCATTACGGACGCCCGCGCCTTTATCTACGTGTTTTATCTTGATTGCCGTCTGGGACGGACGGCTAACTTTGCTTCCGCACACACTACGGATTCCCCTCAGGCAGGTGCATAAGACGTGCTTCTGGGGAAGTTCTTGTAGCCGCTTGCAGCGCGATACAGTGACACTGCATGCACTAGCAATTACGCATCATACTGCACACACATTCTTGCACTCTATACGCAAGGTATATAGGTTCTGTAAGGGACCCTTATTACTTTACATGTTTACTAACCGTTCGACTAGTTAGCTAGCTAGTAATTTTTATTAAGCCGAGGTTGGTGCCGTTTTGGTGCCCTTCTGCTTGGTTACCATTCCTTGGCTGAGCGTTCGGTCAAGAAAAATATCGTGAGGAAACCATAGCATGTTGGTAGGGCATTTAAAAATGATGCCCGCCAGGGTAACTACCACTCTCAAGCTTAAAAACCTGTCGCCAAATACCATAGGTATGTTCCGGCAGCATCTCTTGAGAACTAATATCTCTAGGCTTAGTGGGTTTACTATCTTGGATCACATCGTCACTTAACATCAGGTGACATTGTGGTCAAAGCACTGAGCCTATACAGTGTAAAAAGCAGTTATATTTCAATCACAGTATAATCGAAATCATCACAATATAACAACAACAAAAAAATGACAAATTATTCTTATTTTATTAAACCAGAATATATTTAACAAATACTTTAAAAAAAATCCATATTAATTTATTATAAACGATTTGGAGTATATTAATTTAAGTGAAGTGCCTCAAAGAAACAGGTTTTATATACACACATTCAAAGAGAAAGCGACAGCGTTTCTGAGGTTATTGTTTATTTATCATAAAATATTATTTCAAGAGAGCTTTTTAGTTCGTTAACGGCGATTTTAGAGGGTTTACTTTTCATTAGAGGCGCAGGTTCCATTCATAAAATTTCTAATTAATATAAATTTCATTTACATATATACATTTATTTATAAAATGAAATGTAATTCAAAAAAGATTTTAAGTTGGGAGAGGAGAATTAAAATTGTAAGTATCGGATGTAATTAGATTGAGCGATGAATTTTATTCTAAGAAGAGTTTTTTAATAATTGGTGATAGGTAAAGATTTTATTAGAGGAAAGTGTTCAAGTTATGTTATATATTTATGTATATCCGAATGGACACATATGTATAGTATAGTGAAAAGTAAAAGAATAACGTAACAAGTAACAAGTAGTGAAAAGTACGTCATTTTAGTTGATTTACTTTGTTAATGATGGATTGATAGTGGTCTAGATCGCGTTTACTCTGCCGAGGTAAGGAAGGAAGAGACAGAAGACCCGACCCTCTGTTGCGCTGGCAAGGCCGTCTGAGGGACAGCCTTATGCCGGTTCTGTTTCTATACGCTGCGTCTCCTAAGCATTGCTGGTCCATACTTCGGAGGAGAAGCGGTCTATTACCATTAGATACCATGTCCTCTGTAGAGACGTTAAGCATGGGGTTTTAGTGTATATTGGTGATGTTCGTGGCCATCACGTGAGTCCTACACTCCTCTTTAATTTCTAGACGTTTTGGCCAAACTAAACATACATAACACCACGCCTCTCTGCCATAATGGTAGGCAGAGACCACATCCTTCCTCTTACTACGACCCTGACACACGACTTTCGCTTCTTCTACTTTTATAAGAACCTTCATACATGCTCTTTGGTTACCGGTACTTTTGACCTAGCCTTTCTGCAGAACGTCCTCGATCAGGTCGAGATGTGTTCGCCTAGGACAACCCTTACCAGCCTGCCCAGTCACACTGGCCTTGTTCATTTGTGTCATCAATCTTCTTTCATCCATCCTCTCTATATGCCCAAACCAATTAATCATCCATTTCACTATCATTGTCACTACATCATCTACCACACCACAACGTTCCTTTATCATACTATTCTTTACTTTATCTATCATTCTTATGCCAGCTACATTTTTAGACTTCTCATATCTACTGCATTAATCTTGTTTTCATGTTTCTTCTTCCAGACCTAGTCTACCGTACATAAATGTAGAGGCTAGCAGACCCCGATGCATAGCCAAACATGCCTTTTTAGACACATTCTGGCTGCACATAAATTTACGCAGGGGCCCGTACACTCGATTCCCTAACACAACTCCTTCGCTCCATATCACGTTTATATTATTTGTGTTTTAATATGTGTATGATAAATAAATGATAACTATTTGGTATGATTTAAAGCTCTATATGAAACAAAAAACGAAAGGCGTTACAGCAATTACTTAACTTTTAGGTTAGGAAAGATGATGCAGCATTAAATGACAATAAACGCTGACAATGGTTAAATTTTTTCCTATAGTATTAGATAATGAATCAGAAATGTTTATTAATACGTGTTTTTAATCAAGGTGCTATAAATCGGTTTTTTTATATATAATCCTTTGAATTGTCCTATGCGGTAACAAACGTATCAAGGTTTAATCGATTCGAGTATTATTCGACATTAATAATCTTACGCAATGTAATACAAAGAATATGCTAAATATTTTAAATTTTTAAATTGAAGAAATTTATAAAAACAATTTTTTTTTATTTCACAAAACTGATTACAATGTTAAATGTTAATTCATAAATTGCGGTCATTATTTTGAAAATATATTATTAAAAATTGTAAACGTGAAACAAACGTATACATTAAATGAGAGTATTTTAGGATTAAATTCTTTTAAATTGACCGTTGTAATATAACCGTTACAAGTATTAAATAAGTTTAAAAGTATTTGGAAAATTAAATACCAATATTTTTAATTGTGATTTTATTGAGTCCAAAGATCGATGGAAAAAAAATCAACTAATACGTCGATTACCCATAAAAATGAGACAATAGGAAGGCAATAGGAAAACAATGGACAGCTGGCGTAAACGCCAGGTTAGTGCTCAAGGGGTTAAATTAGTATAAACAAAAATTCAAGAAATAAAATCATCTTTTATTAACTTGACATTTATTTATCTAAATTAAAATATATAATTCGGCCACTTAAAATTTAAATAATTATTTTTTAGTCTTTCAATAATAATTAGATATTAAATTTAATGTCCCAGTTTTATAAAGAAATCGTCTGTGTGTGTGTGTTTTTTTTTATTTAAGATATGATTGCATATCGTCACAATCGTATATTTCAGAAAGTATATCTGTATAGTAAGTGATGCATGAACCATTTAAACAATTTATTATTAATTCTTTATTCTAACAATTATCTTACTTTATCTATACATATAATAAAAATGTAACGGATCGCTGTCTGTACATGGAAGATATATGAGAAAAAATATTATTAGGACCTTTATAAACGCAAATAGGACCCAAAACAATGATTCTTAAAATTTTTGTCTGTTTGTCTGTGCGTTTGTGCACGCTAATCTCAGAAACGGCTTATCCGATTTAGATGCCGTTTTCACTAATATATTGTAGTAAGCTTCACTTAACATTTAGCGTTGTTTCATGTCAATCGGTACATAAATAAAAAAGTTATGTCAATTTAAAAAATCACGTTGAACATTTATTCTATCTAAATTCTTTCTCTGTTCAGATGCATTGTATGAAACTTTACTAAACTCCATAATGGTCTATATAAAAGTATGATTACATAATAATAAAATATGATAATAAATAGAAGTTAAAAATAATCAGTTTCGGAAATTTCCAATTTAAGTTACCCTCAGATATATATCATCATTCATCATTCATATGAAATAGGGTTCAGGTTAGGCTGGCAAATCGGGTTGTTTATATATGTATAGATAAAAAGCACGTCGAGAGCCGGGCCGCTTTCGGAGGCGCATGGCGTAACAGTTGCATTCGATAACACTGACTGTTTACTAATTTTATTTATTTATATTTTAGGGTTTGTAAATACATATTGTATGCATATAGTATAGGTTAATTAGTTTTCAAATTAGGTAAACACGTCTTATTAGTTAAACAGTAAATACAAATTTATACAAGTTCTTAATTTTTATGTTTAAAAAACAATTTAGTAATTTGCGATTAATTAATACATAAATGTATCTATTAGACATTTCTCTTATTTTCGATAATTAATAGGTTAGGTTAATACGTCTTAATAGTTATTAAACTGTAATAAAGTTAAACTGTGTAATAATCTGTGAGTATTTAATTTTTTTGTTAATGATGAGTATGTGTTTACTAAATAACGCTGAGTTATTACTAATTACTACTTATTATAAGAATGCCTCGAAAAAGATCCAACCTCTCCCGGTGCAGCAGAAATGCTATAAGGTTGAGATTAGTTCTCATTAGTTCACTGCATTTCAGTAACATCAGGCCAGGTTTCATGTTACAGAAACTTCAGCTCAGCGAAAATCTCGATTGAGTTCACATCGTTCTCGAATGATGGCCACTTGAGTTAGGATGAACAGGGAACAGCGTGAGGCACGTTTGTCCACCGATCGCAAGGCTCATGCAATATCGCGTGAATCTGAGACCTTTACTGATAGGGAACAAGCAAAAAATTTTCTAAACGTAAACCTATGCTACGAAGTTTCATGAATGCGAGACCTGATATCATAAGTGTATGGAAACGCAACGCAAATACCAACTTGCGAAAATTCATGGCTTTGCGAAAGAGCTATTTTGAGTCCACGAAACGACCAAGCAGCAGCAATAAATGCTGAAGTTTTAAGCTTTGTGTCGGGGGATAGTGTAGAGCATATCTCCATTAACAGAGTTATGAAAAATGAAGAATCTACCAATTACCCAGTAGAATTTTTAGAATCCCTCAGTGCTCCTGGACTACCAGCTCATAAAATAAATTTAAAGTCGGCGTACCCATAATGCTGCTAAGAAATTTAAGACGGCCAAAACTTTGCAACAATACTAAATTAAAAGTGAATTTTACTCTTTTAAATTTCTGATTCTGCGAAACCTGATAGAAGCAGAGATTTTAACAAGTGGTAGTGTTTTTATGCCTCGGGTTCCTCTCATTCCAAACAATTTTCCGTTTAGTTTTTAACGAGTTCAGTTTCGCGATGACAATAAATATAAAGCCTATGGTCAGACGCTAAAAGTTGTGGATGTGGATCTAAGTATTAGCTATTTTCGCACGGTCAGCTTTATATGTTGCTTTATCACATGTTAATAATTCTAGCAGCCTGTATGCTTTGATCCCCGATAGCTATACGATGTAACGACGGTGATTATAATCCAGAATAAACCGAAATTCGAAAAATGGTGCCCAAAGTCACTATTCCACGCAGACGAAGTTGCGGGCACAGCTAGTACTATATATAAATGATTTTTGTTCGCTTAAGTCTTTATAAAACCCCTGGACCAATTTTGATCGGATTTTATTTTTGTTTTGTTTCTTACGATATTTTAGATATTTTTTTAGATTTAGAATGTTTTGTTTTATTATTGGGATGAAATTCCTTATCGCGCGTTACACGCTCTGAGCGGATGGGAGCGAGATCGAAAAAGTGTAATAAAACTTTTTCGAACACTTCTTGCTATAGTTACAGTCGTGTATGAACTATATACGAGACCCAAAGATACGGTGAAACTGCAAAGGCCTTTTCGGTCAACAGCGTTAGTTAGTTAGAAAAAAAAAAGAAGTATACACGAGTACATCGCCCCACACAGCTCTCCCGCGTGCTTTAAGACTCAACGGTTCTTCGGCTTTCTTCTGTTGTATTATAGTAAATAATTAATGTTTATTTCTAACATTTAAACAGTCATCATCATCATCAATTCAACCTTACGACGTCCACTGCTGGACATAGGTCTCCCCCAATAAGGGGGTTTAGGTTTGAGCTCGATTATTTGTGTAAATAAAAGTTCCTGTTAACTAAATTAAATCATTACATTCCTTTTTACAGTTTACGCAAATTTTTAATATAAAACTTTGGGATCTCATAAAACATATCAAATATCATATCATACGTGCGTCTACTTAGACATCTATAACCGGACTAATATATAATTATTACTTATTGTGGGACGGGGAAACTTCGTTCCGACCAGGGGCCATAGAGTCCTCATTTTTGTTTTTTTTTATCAGAAACTTTGTAAACTCTGCTATTTGAAGTGAAAATTTCTTTAGCATCGTTGTGATTTGAAAGTCGATGAAACGAAAAAGCGACAGTAAGTGTCTGTGCGCACATGCGTAGTACAAAGCTTGGGAAAAGGTATCACAATAACCGTAGTGTATACGTGTATGTACTATACGTTTTTTGAAGGTTATTTAATATGCACTATATATAATATACTCTGTGTGAATCGTGGAATGTGTAATATGTATTAACTTTAATAAATCCTGGAGTAATAAATATTTTAAATTATTAATAAATATACTTTTATTACACAAATTTACCCCGGGCAAAGTCGGATAGCATAGCTAGGCAGTAAAAAAAGAGGCATATAAAATATTTGTTTGTATATCTACATGATTCTTGATTAAAACCATACACGTATTGATCATCATAGTTCTCTTATCTAAACTAACAATACACTAATTAGTGAAGATCGCACGTATGTATGCGCACGGCCTAAGTGCATTCCCCGAACTAATCAGCTTTCTCTTGTGTGAACATCGCACAATGCCGTGGAAACCGGCGCGTGCGCACCTAGAAACATCTTCGTAATTTATTCAGTACGCAATAAATAACAAAAATAATATATATTTGATAATTATAGATCAAAATGTGATAGATATACTCACTTTATCTGGCCATATTGAATGATATTTTAATTATAGTTTTAGTTAGAGTTAGAAAAAAGTGCTCACTATGGTAGCATACAGGGTAGCAACGCATCTTTTTTGTAATACTATCATTATTGATTAAAGCTTATTAAATAGTGTAATCTACGTATGGCCTAATCAGAAAGCTCAGAGTTACCCAAAGAGCAATGGAGAGGGCTACATTTGAAGTTTCACTGCGTGCAATAAATGAGGAGTTCCGCAGAAGAATTAAATTATATGACATTGCCCGAAGAATTGGCAAACTAAAGTGGAAGTAGGCTGGGCACATTGATCATAGAATCAATGCCGATGTGGTCAACGGGTTCTCGATTGGCTGCTGGGTACCGGAAGAGGCAGCGTGGGTAGGCCTCTCACAGAGTGGACGGACAACCTGGTGAAGGTCGCGGGGATCCACTGGATGCGGGTGGCATAAGATCGGTCGTTGTGGAGATCTTTGGGGGAGACCTAAGCGTAACAGTAGACGTCTTTCGTTTAAATGGGTGGATAGATGGATAGACGTATAAAAAAATTTGGCATTATCATACCGGCCTACATCTATCACAGCTAAAGCATCCTTAAGTAGATCTGAATATAACTATACGAGCCGCATTAACATTTCACTAAATAGACGAATTAGCGAATATACTATTGGCTAAACGATTACAAATTAGATGCTGATTAGGAGCGGTTTAATTATTTCGCAGGTAAAATCCAAAATTTTTGACACTCCTTACCTCACCAAAAATATGTAATGCACAGACAGCGAGATATTTTTTTACTGTATAGGCTCAGTGTTTTGACCAAAATTCACCAGATGTTAAGTGACAATGTGGTCCATGATGGTAAACACACAAACCTAGAGAGGTACTGGTTCTCAAGTGATGCTGCCGAAACACACCTATTTATTTGAAGCGGAGTTAGTAAAGTAAAAAATCAACGTTATTGTTTATGATGGATTTCCGAAAAGTATCGCCGTCATCAATCGAACACGTATTGGTATTTGGCGATAGGTTTTCAAACTTGAGTGTGGTAGCTACCCATTCGGGCATTATAAGAAAATGCCATACCACTATGCTAAAATCTGCGCATAGGAAAAAAATATCCGTCATTTTACTAGAACGTTGAATGAATGTATATAATTGATATAATTATAGCCGCATGAAATTTGCAGTTTCTTCTAATTAAGAACAAGACGTGATAAATCCTGTCCTGTATTTGAAAACTCTTCAAAACTGACATATGTTAAGAAATATAACATAATTAAACAAAAAAAAACACAGAATTAAATTTGTTCTAACATTTCTACACAGGTTGAACAGAAGCTATGAACTTTACATATGCGATGATTGCAATACATTTGTAGCGACACGTGTTGGAAATGCGGCCGACCGGCGTAAACGCACCTACCTACTTATAGTTTGAAAGTAACCGTTTCTGCTGTTTAAACAATTTTAAAATATAATATGTGCGTAGTCATTGAGGTTTAACGTAGTAACATTCTAGAATGGCAGGTTCATTGACCTGTCCCCAGAACGAAAATTCTTATGCGAGAGTTGGGTGAAGAGGTGCTACGGGCTAATTGAGAGGACGTGGCCCTGATGCGGGGATGACGCGGTGCTTGTGACACCGATCCCGTATCGTCCCCTGAATGCGGTGGGTGGGCCCGGGGGGTTTAGTGGGTATTTCCGGCGCTTCTCGCCGGACCAGTCCCACACTGGTGTGTGAGACGTCCCTCACTCCTACCCTGGCATCTCTAATTTGGGAGATTCTACTTCCGGATTAACGAAGGTAAGGGGGTATGCTTAAATGCATTATCCGCGTAAAAAAAAAAGTTCTTCCATCTGAGGATGACGTCGTCGCCAATATATAAAACCAAATTTATAGTAATTTAAATATTGTGTATGGTATAGTTATACTAGTAAGGGATCAACAAAAAAAAACTACTCTCGTATTTTTACATAAAATATAAAACTAGGCAATAATGGAAATTACCCACAAAAATGAAAATTTCAAAACTGTTTACTTTAATGTTTAATTTTTTTTAGTTTGTTCAATTGAAATATTTAACATACATATCTTAACATTTTCCGAGTTTTTACATCTATTGCCATCATTTGCCATCATAATGTACATTTTCATACAGCTTATTTATATGTAAAAATATACGATAGGCTGCCTTATTTATAAATTTTATTATTTATCTCCTTTAATTTTATTATCACTTAAACGTCATTTTAATACTTGACATACTGTAGCATGTTGACGGCTGACGTCATAGAATTTGCCGAAAATTGCATCCTGATAATATCAGTTCAATCCTATGTCCTATATATGTATACTTTGGTTCCATTGTGTTATGTATATATATTATGTTTATGTATTGTGTTGTGTGTGTGTAATATTTTTTAGTTAAGTACTTAAGCGGTAACCAAAAGCCCGGAGAAGCTTAAAAGGTCCTTCAGGTTAATAGTTTTAGTTGGCTAGCAAAATAAAATGCAATGCGTGACCATAATTACTGATTTCCAGCGGTAGTTCATCGACTATATAAATATAAAGTATGTCAAAAAGACACTATGTCCCCTCTAGTACTTTACATTTTAATTCAACGTTATACTGTGTGGAAAATAAACGAAACAACCAGTTACTGTTGCGCTACAGTTAATTTCACAAAAAAAAAACATAAATGTTAACCATGTTTTTTTTTCTAATTTCTATTACGAAGCCTAGGAAATAATGCAAGAAATGTACCTCGAAATACAGATTAAAAACAAAGTGGTTTCTGATATATATTATGTTTTCAAATTGTAATAATATTAAAAATATTTGACTACTAGCTGCGAAAGGTGAATTTCGCATCGCTTCAGAATAACTAAACGCTAAAACAAAATATACACAAAGATATAAACAACACATTAAGACTTACCAAACTGTTTCCAGAAAATCCAATATCAAAGATAATATTACCTGAAAAATAAATAATACAAATTGTAAATAAATAATAACCAGCTTTTATCTTTTAAAAGTTTTTATGGGACTTTTAAAGTATTAGCATAGTTTCAAACGATAGGTATTGCAAGTCCGTTTATGGATTTAAGTCACAGAGAATGCGAGACGCGTTCTGCAATCCATAGAATCCGAACATACTGCCGGGTCTGTAAAACAGAATATATTAACTTGCGGTGATTAGGATAATTATCGGACTATTTGCTGCAATTTTTGATTTTCCTTGTTTTTAATACAATATTATGTATGTATGTATATTACTCCATAATATCTAATTTGAATGGCGTTTGACAGGATATAGTTTGGTTTGGTTATTGAAGTGAAATGTATTGAAAATAATGACACGGAGCATTCATTCTGAAATCTCACAACAACTCCCTTGAAACACTTTAACAAATGGGCGGCACTTTGTTTGTCAGCATTTTAGATTAGTAAACTAAAATTAAGTTCAAACCTAAAGAATTTGTGTTCAGGACTGTAATAAATTATTTAAAAAAACTATCGCAATTTTTCATGCACATATTTCGCAATTGAATCATAATTATTAATTAATTAAAAGAAAAAAAAAACTTTGGTTCGTTTTATTAAGTTAATAATTATCAGTGACATTAACTATAAGTGTATAACTATAACTATAAGTGACTTTAACATATATAGATAGAATATTAAACAAAACAAAGAAATCATAAATAAATAAATAATTAATGATGCAGGAACTTATTTGTGGACAAGTATTGTCTTATAATTTGCATTTCATTGTCAGTGAATAACAAAATCAACGAACTAATAAAGTATTTATTTAATTGTAAATTAGTATTCTTTTGTTATAATACGTTAGAATATTAATTTAGAAACATTTAGATATATGTTTCGTTAGTATCATCATTTAAAGTCTCTTATCTTTAAATTTAAATTAAACAATAGGTTAATTTAAAAACCATATATGAATATATTCCATATATATAAAACATGCTATAAAATATAGTTTGGTACGAAATGTTCCTAAGTATTTTGTTTGAAAAGAAAGTTCTTGAAGCTATTTTAGTATATCGTTTAGTAGTCCTTAGTTTTAATTTTTTAACTTGCAGTATTTGATTATATATTATGTCATTTTTGTTGTATTTTACGTGTTAGAGTGTTGCATGAAAAGTGTACCTAACGTCAGACTTAGCTGCAAAGTGTAGTATCTTTGCCTTTCCTTAAAAAAAGAGTAAGAAGAACCAAATAATAATATTTCTCAAAGGGTGTGCTTGGCGTGATTTTGGTTTGTCATGTAGAAGTCCTTATTTTTAGTTCATTACCATGCAGTATTTTATTTAACTATATATAATGTAATTTTGGTGCCATTTTACGTGATATAGTATGATGCACAAGTGTAGTGAAGGGAAAATAATGACACAGAGCGTGAATTCTGAAATGTCCCAATCATTCCCGTTGTGGTTGTAACAGGAGGCCGCAATTTTGTTGCCATTTATTGATAGTGTTCCTACCGTCCGTCTTGTCTGCATGGTCTACTAGTACCTTTGCCTTTTCCTTAAAAAGAAATAAATAGAACCAAAAAAAAAAAGAGTTTCTGAAAACTCTCTTCATTACATTTCAAAACAAACTCCAGTTAATTTCTCAGAATATACACTAATTTTATTATTCAATATTATAAAATCTATTGATTAATATTATTTATCAACATGAAACAATAAATTCATGAAATCCTAACCAAAGCAAAAAGTCAACGATTTCAACAAGGAATCGTGTAATTCTGTACAGTGGTTCTCGAGTTATAACCAACTGACTATACCCATGTTTGATTGACTTAATTGGACTACTAATAATAATTAACCTCTAATTTAAAATACTTAATTTTTTTTTAACTATAATTTAGTTTTAAATTTATAAATACTTTAATTCTATCATCAATCAAGCTTTACCATTTTATTAGACTACAAAAATGAGACAAAGAATAATGTATCCATTAGTAATTGTTATTTTTTTATATATTGAAATCAACAAAGATGTTTTTCCTTAAGTTCAAAACAGTCGGATGTTGAATAACAAATTATGCTAACAATCAATAAAAACAGTACATATTTAATGTTTAAACAAATGGCGGCGGATGACGTTAACTATTGAAAAACCATATTTTTAGTATTTACTAGCCCGCTTCTTATAATTCGGCTATTATGCATGTATGTACCTATCAAGTGATAAATTCGATATAATCTTAAACGCTATTTTGTTTTGACCGTCTTTTGTATTATTTTCCACATAATTTTTTTTTTCCAATTTTATTCTACGAACATTCGCTATGGTCTACAGCGTAAATATGGTGCAAATGAAGTACACATAAAAAATGTTTTGACTGTCGTTTCTCCAGCAGTAATAATTATAAGTCAGAGGTTAGTTTGTCTATATTCTTATTATTGTTATTCAATGCCAACGGTATCTCTTCCATAGAGTGTAATTATTCTATAATTCCATAAAGTAATATTAAAAAGTAATTATACTTCCACAACAGAGTTGTATATCGCAGTGTTTTTGATTTTATTTGTCGTACGTTTTGAAGTATACTGAAGTCTCCTGGATTGTTCTACGTAACGTCCATTTCTAAAGCGTTCTAGTAAAGTCTTGTGTTTTGTAATTTGCGTGTTAAAATCATATTTATAAAATAGTAAAATAATATTCTATTTTTGAAAAATAGAAAATTTCCAGACCTATTTTAAATATAAAAAACGCGATACCGGTTCGTCCTTCCTTTTTACATAGGATAATAAAATTTTACACACTCATTTTGCGAAATCGAACAATTATAATATGAGTGGATTTATATATTCTATTAAAATTAATTGAAATCAGATGTAGCAATTTAACCTTTGCGTATAAATGCTTTCTAGCTGTTGAAATGTATGTATGTAATTTATAGTATAAAATAAAGCTTAGATCTGCAAGATTATGCTAAAACTCTTCCTAAACCACGCAACGGATTTTGATGTGGTTTTCACCATCATATACAATTTATACAATATAGCCCAATTAATATTTTCCATAAGTAGGAAAAACTAATATTTTTATAATAATGTCAGCAAAAAATGAATTTAAACGGTTTACGCAGGCTAAATCTTACGAGATGCCTCAAAATGATAGGTTTTGAACTGTGGTCCTTAAAACATTCTATCGAAAACTTTACAATGAATATATCTCTATCTCCTAGAGTTGACTTAGAATAATACAGTTTTTTTTTCAACCTAGCTAACGCTGTTGAATGGATGGGCCTTTACAGCTTCATCTAACTTTGGGGGCGAGTGCTGAAGGCACTCAGCTGCAAATCAGTTTATTTCTGGATACAGGCGCTGTAAAGGACAGCGCGCAGCACATTCTGGCGGAGTGTGCTGCGTGGGACAAGCAGCGTCGCAGTCTGGTGGCAGAGACGGGATCGAATTACTCGTTGCCGAGCGTGACGAGAGCCATGCTAAGTAGCAAAAGTGTTTGGCACACTGTGGCCTCCTTCTATGAGCAAGTTTTGCTAAAGGAGGCCGCAGAGAGAGAGCGGGAGGAGAATCCCTTGGCGGATGCTCTTCGTCGCAGGAGGGTGGGTGGCAGTACAGCACGGTTCGCCCGAAGCAATGATGATTCTGTAGTAGCGGATTCGATCAAAATTATATATTCTTCTACATTGAACATTAATTAATAGATATATAATTCGATACTAACAAAGAGTATACAAAAGGAGCTGTTTAAAAAAACAACGGTACCTAAATGGAGTATTGTACGACTATTTTCACTTCATTCATCCGGTTTCATATAAATGCGAATTAATAACACACTTCTCTTTAACAACAAAAAAAGATGTATTTAACGATTACTGTTTTCGCATATTAATTACGCTGTCGGAAGTTAAAAAGTGGTATCGTTTTTAATTGACAGATATTTGTAAATTATATAAATTATTATTTGTTAAGACTGTGATTATTTTAACCGAGATAAGAAACTGTATTGTAACCTATATAATAGGCTCTTACTATGAAGGAAATGTTTTTTTAAATGCATTCATAAAGTTCTTTTCGTCGTAACTTATTAAAATATGGTAATTCATAAAATTAACAAATCACTTTTATATTTGATTTCAAAGATGCAATATTTTTGTAGGGCTAGCGATTCTTTCTAATGAATGAATGAATCGAATCGGTTGTATCGTATATTTTGTAATATATACTAATAAATCAAATTGAAGTGTCTGTTCGTAATGTTAATATTAAGTTGTTTTACTAAATAGATATGAATGTATATACGATACCTATACCAAAAATACGATTTTCAAAATTTTTGTCCGACTGTCCGTCTGTCTGTTTGTAATGGGTTATCTCCGGAACGGCTGGACAGATTTTGACGGCAATATTTTTTGGTAGATAGCTGAAGGTACACTGGGTAACTTAGGGTGCTTTTAGTTTTCGAAAATAATTAGGGTTCCACGTAAAAATATTAAATCTCATCAAAATTTGAATAAAATCAGATTCACACACTTTTACGGGCAAGTGCTTGGATTTATGAGCAATATTTTCTCTTTATCTTAGTCCTAGAAAAAAAAAATAACGTTTCCGTTTAAAAAAAAATCAGTAAAGAATATGAGAAACGCGGGCGCAGCCGCGGGGCCACAGCTAGTGAATTAAGAAATTCCAATGAACTCGATTTTTATGTGAATCGATTCACAAAGTAATCTTTTCAAAAAGAATTCCCATCCGCAAGGTTTTTAATTGATCAGTGACGTCACGAACTGGCACGAGCATGGTAGCGTTTTCGAGAGAGAGTTAATAATTTACAATTTAAATATGACTTAGGGCATTTAATGTTATAAAATAATACATATATACGTATCGAAGGATCAAGTAAAAGCACAATTAAAAATTGGTTAAATACCCTGTTTTATGTATTTTTTGTATATTTGAGAAATTTATTTTGTTATTTCATTTACATAGGTCCAAGGATTTCGCGTCGGTGGACGTAGGATAGAATCTATCTATCCAATCCTAAAACGAGCCTGAACTTTCGGTGAAGAAAATATCGTGAGGAAATATTACCTCGCGATATCATAGCATGATTACTCAAATGGCTGTGAATAGAGCTATGTTCAAAAGTCCTTTGCGTAATTGAATCAGAAATGACGAGGTTCGTAGAAGAACCAAAGTAAACCAGCATCGCGAAACTATAGTGCCAGTGGGCTAGGTACATTGCTCGTAGAACCGATGTCCGATGGGTTCAACTGGTTATCGAATCGCTACCATGTATAGGAAGATGGAGCGTGCGCAAACCCCCAAACAAGGTGAACCGATAGGAAATCCACAGGATGCAAGTGGCTCAAATCAGTCGTTGTAGAGTACTTTGGGGATCCCTATGTCCAACAGTAAACGTCTTTTGACCAACATGATAAAGAATTATCGGAATAGTAAGTTAGTTTGATAATTGAATGCTATTTCACAAGTTTAGAGTAAGTTACAAATAATTTCACGATAATTATTGTGGTATTATATCACGTTATATATGTCACGTACTTAAAAGTTATCTACTTGTGTGTAATTACTAACGTTAGTTATTGCATTGTATGTATTATATATCATTTATTTATTAGGAAATATGTATTGCACAGTTCAGTTGTAATTATAATATAAACTTTGAATATTAATTAATTACGTGGATAGCAATGGGAATTTGTCTTGGCCTTAATTAATTTAAGTATGCGAACGTAAAGAGATATTGGGTGGGAAATGGAAAAAAAAAGTTAGTCGTCATGGGACACCCGACAGATGTGAAACCTAAAACGTCAATATGTTATTAGATGTTATATTAAGGCGTGTTAATAGGTGTTTCAAATTAACAAAGAAACGGAAGAGGAATGTTTATTTACTGATATTAAATCTGTATATCTTATATATTTAATACTATAACTAAATAAGCACAATTCTTTACAGTGTCAACCTAACTGATCCTTGTTGTGAGAAAATTGCAGTTTTTGATATTTACAACATCTTTTTAAATAGCTAATATAGAACATTAGAAAAATAATCTATACTAATCTATATGTATGCTAATAAATAAAATTGAAGCGTGGAATTTTTTTTCTAACCTAGCTAATGCTGTTGACCGGATGGGCCTTTACAGCTTCACCATGAATTTTGGGGCCAGTACTGAAGGCACACGCTGCAAACGTTAACTAGCACAGGGGTACCAAAGTGATACGAACCTCAGCTTGGCGGTTACCTGAGTGTGAAAACTCCGACGGAATTTTAATCTTAGCTAATCCATACGTTTTTTTTATTTAGCATAAAAAAAGGTTCCTTACAGGCCCCATGTACCTGCGTGTTGTGTGCAGAGGTGTGAGTGAGTGCAGTATTGTGCGTGTAGTGCTTGATGCATGTTCACTGTATCACGCTAGTAGTGGCGTCAGGAACCTCCCCAGTTGGGGAACGGAGCACATCTTAGGCCGCCACCTAAGGGGAACTCGGAGTGTGTGCGGGAGCAAAGTTAGCTGCCTGTCGAAACCGAAACGACAGTTTTGCGGGCGTGGGCGCTGGCACATAAGTAAACGCGGTTTATGCGGGAAGATCATATTCCTGCGAGTGATTTTACCGTCGCGGTCGAATAAAATATTTTGCGGACGCCGCCTCTTGTAAACGTCGCACCGCAAGGGCGAGTACGAGACGGCTTGTACTATGAGGGGATTTGGGTGTCACTGCGCGTTCGAAGAAAGATTGAAGCGTGCACTGTTTCGAAATATATATGTATAATGGAAGACAACAGAACCATAGCGCAATTTAGAATCGTTCAAAGAAAATAAATTTTATTTTCGTTAATACATACAATTGAAGTATCTGTTTTTTTTAACTAAATACATATGAATGTATATACGATACCTATATACCAAAAATGCATTTTTTTTAATTTTTGCCTGTCTTTTTGTAACTGCTAATCTACGGAACGGCTGCATCGATTTGGACGAGACTTTATTTTATCTTAGATAGCTGAAGTTACTCTGCGTAACTTAGGCTAGTTTATTTTTTCGAAAAATAATTAGGGTTCCGTGTAAAAAAAATAAAACTCATCAAAATTGGAATAAACTACGATGCACAGTTTCACTGGCTCTTTCACATCTACCTATTGTATATTTTCATATAATTTATTCATAATCAAAACATACGATAGGCTGCGTAAGTATTATATATTTTTTATTATTTATCTCTGAGCGCAATCTTATAAGTATTTGACATACTTAGCATGTTGACAGCTGACGTCATAGCATTCGTTAACGCGAATCTATAAGTTTTTCCCCTACCGAGAATCGCTCAACGCAGCTAAAGAAGTTATCACCTCACAAAAAATAATAATATTATTACACGAATAAAGCAATTCACAATGCGCACTTTTCAATAGGTGTCTTGAAAGATACAAAATTTGCGAATTTATTCGTATACACAGAACTATGTTATCATTTTAACGTGCGGGTGTAATAAATAAAATTCATGCGCGTGCGAGCAACAAAGTGAAAGTCATTAAATATTATCACAGAACGATTTTAACAAAAGTATAAAAAAACTGGTAAGCAAAGAATCAAGAAGCAAAACTAGTTGTCTGTAATCAAGAGAATAACATTCATTACTAGTTGTGTCCGTGGCCTTACCCGCGTGGAATGCAGACGATTTACAGGATTATTATAATTAGTAAACAGACTGTCTAACACATACTTGTTTTACACAATTAAATATCGTCTGTATGTTTAATATGTATGTTTAATATTATCTGTACTTGTACATTACTTGTCTATGCTCTGTGGTTTTATATACGTTCTATCACACAAAAGGTTTTTGTTTTAATAAAAAAAAAAACCAATATAGTTATTTAAATAAATAAAATATTAAAAAAACCAGCGCAACAGGGATTGTTCCTATTACAGACAGACAGACAAAAAAAAACTATCGAAATGTGTTCTGTAGTCGTTTCTGAAGCCCCGCATGATATTTTTTCCTAAATATCTTCAATGTACAGATTTAATACCGTTAGCCCCTTATTATAGGTAAAGATTACACATTATGAGTGAATGTTTTGGTGTGTGAGAGTTAGGATAGTTATAAATTTAAGAAGGTATTATTAAAACCTTTGTTTATATTGCAATTTACGACTGGCTGTTATACAATATTACGTTCTTATATTTGAATGTTTTATATATACATTGTCAATTAATTATTGAATATACCGAAGTCTCTTTAATAGGTATTTGGAAAAGAAACGCTGAAAGCTAAAACTTTATAAGTAATTTGTGCTGCAATTACTTATGTATATTAAATAAAATATTTATTATCAAATAATTCAATGTTTTGCAATCATATTATTAAAAAGCTGTACACGTGAGGCTGCGCGCGCGTTTCATTTAAATTTTCACTGCGTAATACTTAGAGTTTTTAATTTTTTTATATGCACCCCTAATTATATAACAACCTTTTTTCTGCCACTAAAATTAAGCAAAGATATTTCTCATGAATTCAAATAGCTGCTAGTAAAACTGAGTATTGAGTCGGATTTTATTCTCAATTCCCAACGCTGCTATGCTCGTGCCAGTTCGTGACGTCACTGATCAATCAAAAACCTGGTGATGGGAATTCTTTTTGAAAAGTTTACTTTTGAATCGATTCACAAAAAAAAATCGAGTTCATTAGAATTTATTCATTCACTAACTGTGTCCCCGCGGCTGCGCCCGCGTTTCTCATATTCTTCACTGCATTTATTTATGCGGAACCCTTAATTTTTTACAACTAAGATAAAGAAAAAATATTTCTCATAAATCCAAGCACTTGCCCGTAAAAGTGTGTGAATCGGATTTTATTCAAATTTTTATGAGTTTTAATTTTTTTACGCGGACTCTTAACTATTTTCGAAAATCACAAATATATAAAGTTACGAATAGTAACTTCAGCTATCCACCAAAAAAAGTCCTGTCAAAGTCGGTCCAGCCGTTCCGGAGATTACCCGGCACAAACAGACAGACAGGTAAAATTGAAAAAAAAAATGTATTTTTGGTATAACTATGTTATATACGTATGTAAATACATACGTATAAATATATCTATTTAGTAAAAGAATGTTATTTTGACATTACAAACAGAAATTTTTTATGTTATTTATTAATATAGATGTAAACGTCATTATCACTTACGAATTACCAATGTATTTTGAATAACATGTAATCGTCAGATTTGAAATTAAATAATCTCGTAGACTAAAAGTTTACTTTGAGAAATTGAAAATGCCACGTAACAAAAAAATGCAAGACGAAATTGTTTGCATTTTAAAATAAATAAATACTATAATACAATGAATGACGGTCAAATTTTTAATCATTGAGCGATTAATTGTTATTATAATTTTCGTATTGTCATCCGTTCTAAATTCTTGTCCATATATAGAAGTTGATTAAAATAACGTTTTAATATTCCTTTACATGTAAAGGTCCAGGTAAAACGTTTGAATAAGAGTCATATAAATCTATTCAAGGAATAAAAAGCATTCAGGCGGATAGACAGACAGATAGATGTATCTTTTAATATGTAAGAATAAACGCCAGGGTTTAGATAAGTATATTCAAAATTATGACGTCATTCAAACGAGGGTGTGTCTCGAAAAATGTTAACAACAACGAGACGGTACGCGACTAGACAATATTCAGGAACAATAACATTTAACGTGTACAAATCACGACATAACACGCGTAGAACGACCTACGTCTGTCAGAAATTATCACAAGTCTGACAAACAGGAACCTCCTCTACCCAGCCATGATTTTAGTTAGGTGAAATAATCATACGATATTCAGAGAAAGTGGGTTGAAAATTATATTAGGGGCGTGCAAATATGCCGTGTTGCGGTCAGACAATGAAAATGCAAGAAAAAAAAACACAGAAAGTGAAAAGGAAATATTATCTTAGGAGTTTATTTAATAGTTTACATTAAGGAAAAACATTGAGGAAAATAATTAGAATTCCGTATAAAACATTAAAACGCAGTGAAGAACATATGAAACGCGGGCGCAGTCGCGTGGACACAACTAGTAATACATATAATCAATGTAATATAACAATACTTACTATTTTTAAAACGAAATCAAAAGTCGTTTTTTTTAAGAATATTGACTGCACACACGGATTGTGTATAAGATTTGCTATGACATTTATATGGAGAAAAAGTGCAGAAAGTC
Organism: Samia ricini; assembly: GCA_014132275.2. Taxonomy (NCBI): domain Eukaryota; kingdom Metazoa; phylum Arthropoda; class Insecta; order Lepidoptera; family Saturniidae; genus Samia; species Samia ricini. The sequence goes on from AP028168.1 coordinate 19,828,360, forward strand.
AAAATTTATAGTTTAATCTCTTACCACAAAACCCACACCTCCATGGTTACGTAACAATGGCATAATTAAAAACAAAACACGAACAAAGTCCAAGCGCCCGTTGATATGATTACGTAGTACCTCAACCGTCCCTTACCGCGTAAACATCATGTTTACTTTCGAGTTCAAAAGGTTTTTAAATTAATTATAACTCTTTCATAAAAGAAGCTGAATACCTAATTTAATTATTTATTGTATAATGGAATTGTTTTACATATTAAAAACTACGCAGAAAAATCAAAATTTTGGCAAAACTTTTTAATGTTTACACTGCATAATTTGTTGATAGTAGTTGTAGTAGCTCAAATGGTAATGGAGAGGGCTATGCTTGGAGTTTCACTGGGTGATCGAATTACGAATGAGGAGATCTGCAGAAGAACTAAAGTAACCGACATTGCCCAAAGAATTGCTAAACTGAAGTGGCAATAGGCTAGGTACATTGCTCGCAGAACCGTTACCCGATGAGGTCGACGGGTTCTCGAATGGCTACCACGCACCGGAAGACGTAGCGTGGGTAGGTCTCCTACAAGGTGGACCGACGACCTGGCGAAGGTCACGAATCCGTTGGATACGGGTGGCGCAAGACCGGTCGTCGAGGAGATCTTTGGGGGAAACCTATGTCCAGCAGTGGACGTCTTTCGGTTGAATGGATGGACAGATGGATGGAATTTGATAATTGTAATTATTAACATAACCTAACATTTAACATATAAATTTTGTCTGGTTTTTACATCTATTTACACTAAGAGCAATAATGATGGACGTTTTCATATAGTTTATTCATAATCAAGACGTACGATTGCCTGCGAAAGTATACTTTTTATAATTTATCTGTATGAGCGTGAGTTGTTATATGCTATCCTATACTTGACATACTGTAGCATTTTGACGGCTGACGTGATAGTAATTGGTAACGTGAATCTAAACGTTATTTCCTTACCGAGAATCGCTCAACGCCGATAAATAAGTTTCCACTTCAAAAATTTTTTACAAACTACAAGCAGACATTGTTCCTTATAAAAACAAAGGTTAGCGATGTATATCCAGCAGCTGTGGTTTCTAGACCTAGTAGCTCCCATTTGCCACCAATTTCTTGGCACCCTTTGAAATCTCTAGCGCCCCCGAGCAGCGCATCTTTGTATGTGTCGCAAGCGTCACTCGGCGCCCCCTAAAACACTGCGCCCGTGTGCACTGCACACCCTACACTAAATATAAATCTAGCTCTGTGTATATAATAATTTCTAAGTCTCTATTCTACACAATTATGTACATCATATATAACGGTTTAGGCGGAGTGAAAGAGAATTCGCTGGCGGCAGTTTTTTGACCGGCATGATTTATTATTATCATCATCATTTATAATTATTTCCCATTTTATCTAACCTTACAAACACGAGTAAATGTTATATTAAAGCCTAGCCATAGAATATATCTACGAATTAAAATACAAGCACACAAAAGCTTGGACTTGTAACGCGTTTGTCTTCAGTTGCAAATCTATACTGATATTATAAAGAGGAAAGATTTGTATTTTTGTATGTAACAAATAAACCTAAAAACTACTAGACCGATTTGGATGAAATTTGATATGAATATAATTTGAAATCCAGGGAGTGACATAAGATAGTTTTTATTCCAAAAATCCCACGGAAACGGGAACTACTCTGGTAAAACCGTGGAGAAGCAGCTAGTATTGAATAATTTAGAAATCTACTCGTAAAGTAATTAGTATTTTTAAAATCACACATTAACTCGTGTTTAAAGTAACGAATTATTTCATGAAGAAAATTGTTTTTAGGGTTCTATACACAAAGAAGCAAGCCTACGTAGGTCGTCCACTGCCTGTACTATTTTTAGAGCTGTATCTTTTGAATGAAAATAAGTTTGCAGAACTATTGTTATTATGTTTAATATATTATAGTGTAATAATTAATAAAATAAAAAAAAAACATTAACAAGTCTTTTACCGTCTTCAAAAAGGAGGAGGATACCAATTCGTCTGTAGGTTTTATTTTTGTATGTTTGTTACGCGATTTCGCCGTCATTTGTGGACCGATTTGCAAAAAACCACTCGAGGTGGTCCCATTTCCACCAAATGATGTGATCAGTGGAACTCAGGGAAAATGAGAAAAACATAAGAAAAATTTGAGAATATTATAGACACACGTGTTTCATATATTCGTTTCCAAAGCCATGAATTAGGCGTATAGGAAGTAGTAGCTATACCTAAAAGTACATACTTAAATTAAAAAGTAGAATAAAAAACTTTTTTAATTATAAAAACAAAACTGACACGAAAATAATAAACTACAAAAATGCACTAAAAAGTCAATAAATAATTACTGTCTTAATCTGCCTCGTTAATTTTGGAGTCGGTGCTAGCTAGAGTTTAGCAATGTAGTCATTTACAAATGAAAATAATTGCCTATACTTTACCACAATTACATACAAACTAAATAAAGAACAATTAATCAAAATCCACTATAATTAGCGACGTATATTTACACCATTTCGCTATCCGTAAGCTGGCACCGGTCTCAAAATTAATGAAGCAGATTAATAAAGTAACTATTTATTAACTTTTTAGTGCATTTCTATAATTTAATCTTTTGAAATCGGGTTTGTTTTTAAATAAAAAAGTTTATTGTGTTCTATTATTTAAAGTTCTAAAAAAATAATAAATATGCCAATACAGAAACATCAAAGGGAATTCAAAATAAAACTTATGATAACCATATACAGCTGTCAAAAAAGAAACATATATTTCCTTCTTCATTCAAATCATGGTGAGACGTACTTTTTAATTTTATACGATACAATTTAATAAAGTTCAGGATTAACTCTGAATCGGACTTTGAATGAAAGAATACGAAAGTCCGATTCGGACGTGGCCTTTTTATTATTATTAATCACACATTTTAAAACATTTATTTAACTCGTAACCATAATAATACTCATAACCGAAGAGCGTGTATGAAAGGGCTCATGAAAATAGAAGAAACCTAAAGACGTGTGTCGGGATCGCAGCAAGTGGGAGGAAGGTTTCTGCCTCCTCTTATGAGAGAGTAGCGTGATGTATGTATGTATTATGTAATAAATAAAATACATAAGGAAACGACGTTTACGTTTAAACAATCAAATGACTATGAAAAATTGATGGGAATCGATGAAAGAAACAATAAAATTGGTTATATCAATTATTATGAAGTACGGCGCGTCACGGCGAGTTGTTCATGCGTCACTGATTACTATGCCCCAAAGGGACACACGAAGACGAATGAAAGGCGTCTTATGTTGATACACCGTTTCAATTACGTTGCGTCATCCATTCTATTATAAACATTATATTTTTAAAAACGTTACCATCACCATTAAATTTTTAAGTACTTTTTGCCTCCGGCTTCTCTCTCGTTAATGTTAATTTTGTTACATCAAATCCGTAATATTCGATCTAAGAAGCACGAAATTTAATATAAGTACATACTTCTGGTTAAAAATAAACATCCACATTTATCGGCGTTTTTCAAAAATTTACCTCGAAGAGGGTGACTTAGAGGTTGTAATTTTATATGGGAAGTTGTCGTTTTTAAAGTAAGAAGCATGAAATTTCATTTAATTTTAATCTTGAGGAATAAAGGCTGCAAATTATCCGAATTTCATGCTGGCGAAACAGCAGGCACGGCTAGTTTATAACAATTTTGTAAAATACATGAAACACAATTTCAACTTGGTATATCTACATTGTTCAGCACATCTTACACATCAATTTCTAGAAAACCTCGACACTTTTATGCGAGACGAGAAAACTAAGCCGGATCTGTTATAAATAGAAAACAGAAAGATGGGAATACAATTTAAGGAAAGAATATTAAAAGCCAAAATAAATACGCTGATAACAATATTAGCTTATAACGAGAATAAAAACCTTTATTTATAATATTAGAAAGAAATAACCGTAGTCACACCTCTTCGCAATATACATATTTCAATAAATTCCATGTTCGCGGCGCTGGTAAATCGATTTCATTTGACCCAATGAATTGTTGCAAATCGATATAGGTACATTCCACAATAAATTTCACTGAACAAGCATAACTAATCCGCCGTATTGCACTGTGTAATGTAATTTACAAAAGAATCAATCTATCGCACGCAATGATGACTCGATCGAGTGGGATTGGTTACGGATCGTCGAGCATCGCGTTTTTTGTGAATTGCTAGTAGACAGACGAGCGATGAAAGCATTATTTTAGCTATATACTAGCTATGTCCGCGTTTCCGTCCGCGTAGGATTTTCCATTTGTAAAAGAATTATTCACTGTATTAAATATTTTAAATATCCGTAATGTGTCGAGTACCCATAAAAATGAAACAATAGGAAAACAATGGAAAGCTGGCGTAAACGCCGGGAAGGTGCTCAAGGGGTTAACATACAATTGTGTAAAATTTTGCGTCGACTTCATTGATTACTATACTTATGACTTTTCATATGTATAAGAGAAGCGATGATGGCGCAGCGGGTAGTGCGTCCTGATTCCGCGTCAATCGACGCGGGTTCGATCCCCACGTATCCGAAACTAAAATCGGCCTGAGCTTTCAGCGAAGGAAAACATCGTGAAGTAGGCAAAGCTAGTGGTAGGGCATTTTCAAATGAAGCCCGCCTGGGTACCACCACCACCACCCCCAAGTTTGAAAACCTGTCACCAATTATCAGTAGATGTGTTCCGGCATGATCACTAGAGAGCCATCAGTACTTCTAAGTTTTTAATGTATCGTATTTGCTTCGCTTCGCGAGTAATGTAATAGAGGTACAACAGATAAAAATAACCATTGAAGCAAATTCAAATCCAAGGGCGTGTCCTCTGATTCCCATGACAAAATTTCGTCACACGTTTCCGGTTCAATTGACATCCGGTCATTATCATAATATAATTAATACACTATTCACATACTTACATCTGTGTAAAACTACATACATATAATGTTATTAATCAATGTGCCAAGGATTATTTATCGATTTAATAAAAACCTTAACATTTAAAACGTGTTACTTGAATATATGTTATCGGTTTTTTTTTTGACAAAAACTGTATTTTAATTATTTTACACTAGCCGCTCCCGCGATTCCGCCTGCACTATCTGTTTCGCATTATTACTACACTGCGCAATATAGTTTTTTAATATTCCATTAATAACCCTAAATTATTTTTGGTACTAACAGAATGCAAAGATATATGTAACAAATTCAAACACTTACCAGTAAAACTGTCCGTTATTAAAAAATGTGTATGTTTAATTTCTGTATTAAATTAACATAAATGTTTATTAAATTACCTAACACAAATATGGAATGTATGAACAATCATTTTCCACTAATTATTATGGTACGTTTTTGCTCATTGAACGAACACTACTTAAAGTGGACAGTCCCTCAAAACACAAAACATTATTTTTAAAACTCTACATCTTTGTATAGTTACATATTACGTCAACGTTATTGGGCACACCTTAAAGTTTGTTACATTATTTATATTATTTAAAAACGAAGAGCCTCAAGAACTCGTTAAATTTCACGCATTGGTATACGGTATACGATTATGATATTACTTGCTTACATCGAAAGATAAGTTCATTATAAGTTTAGATGACACAGTTTCTCAACCTTATTTTGCTTACCGCCCACTCTCTACAGAAAAAAAAAAATTGTGGCAATACCAAAAAGTACCACCGCTATAGGTGAAAAGTTTTATTTTAATAAAAAAAAGGTTATGTCATTATTAGACTTGTCGTAAAAGAATAAATATATAGTATAAATATTAAATATTACGATATTATTCTAAATTGGTAACACCGACGTTATCTGCTAGTAATCAGTACAGATACACATTTGTACCTTGTACGTAGAGCTGACTGTTCTTATTTTAATTGCCTTTTATAGGCTATATTTTTAATCTGTCCACGTCCCCTTTGTACTATCTCAATGCCGCTTAATTTTGTCTGGGTCTTTTACTGTCCCCCCGAAAGTCTCAAACCCACGTTGAGAACCTAAGGTTTAGATCATTGCAACATTTGATAATCATGATAAAAACTATCTTATCTTTTAATATTGTACTCGAGAGATTGTGGTTTTTCGAAATTCCCAGAGAAAACTTAGCTATAGCTTAGTATATCAATAAAGATAAATGCTAAATGTTGATATATTATATTAAAAATAAAATCAACATTGAATCCGCAGTAGACAGTTTCTGAGAATCGTTGTTGAATTTTAAAGAAAAGACTTTAATGTCGTGGTACATACAAGTACAGATATACACATAAGACATTCGTACTTTATTTCGTTATGTTAATTTAACTTTAATATTCAATTAGTTACTAATCGGGGTTCTTGATTGATTTCTTTTTCTATTTAATCTGTGAAGACTTTTAAACATTTTATTATTTGTTATTTTAAATTTTATTGCTTTGCATAAGGTTTTTCTTTATTTTATTTGTAATTATTTATATATGTGTGTGTGTGTGTGTACCAGCGAAATTGTAGGGCATGTTGTATTATAGCCTTCAAAAGTCAATGCACTTAAAGCTGTATTATGTCCATATGAAAATACATGTTGGGGCAATCCTACTAATATAAATAAACAAATATTATAAACTAATGTAAAGTAAGACAGAATATCCTATCTTCATTTTAACATTAAACTATTAACAGTAAATATTGAGGGATTTATTTATAAATCTACTAAAACTGACGTCTAACGGTCAAGGTATCTGAATATACATAAGTTAAAGGTCACTCTTAGATATAAATGAATTATGTATTTATACTGAATCTATGATCTTAAGCTAAAGGTGTGGTTAATTATAAAGCTAAAAGTAACCCAAAGTTAATGGTGAAGTCTATGCTCGAAGTTTTATTGCGTTTTACTTAATTGGCAATGGCCTGAACCCATTGTTCACAGAACCGATGTCCGATAGTGCCTACGGGTGCTAGAATCGCTGCCGCGTGTCGGTAGACGTAGCGTGGGTAGGCCTCCGACAAAGTGGACCGACGACTTGGTGAAGATCGCGCGAATCCGCTGAATGCAGGTGACGCAAGTCCGATCGTTGTGGAGATCTTTGGGGGAGAGCTATGTCTAGCAGTGGACTTCTTTCAGTTGAATGCATTGTTAGGTAAACGATGATGGATCAGTTTCCGTGCAGTCGGATTCCGCGTCAACGGATGTAGGTTCGAATCCACTAATCCAACTTTTTAATAAGCCTGAGCTCGGTAAAGAAAATCAGCGCAAAGCAACCATAGCATTTTCTTGTAATACCCGCCTGAGTAGCTACCACCTTCAACTTTGAAAACCTGTCCCCAAGCGCTAATAAGTACGTCCCGCTAGCATTTAGGTAGCGTCATAGGTAAGTCTTAGATAAAGTGGTACCACCATCACAACTGATTCTATATGTTGCATTGGAGAGAGAATACAGGGGAACATTGGATTTCATAATATTACTGGCTATTTTTAACTTCAAAAAAATGATATTTACTATAAAAAAAAAGTTATTACTAGCTGTTTAAGTATCTGTTAAAATAATACTATATTATAACAAACTAAATCATTAATAACATAGACAAATTGGTCGTTCGTCTTTCGGTTTGTTAATTCCGAATGCCGAGCGGCCATTCCACAAATACCACGGTAAGGTCGTATGCATCGGCGATCAGTAAAGTGAATATTAATAGATTAAACTAATCTACTAATTTTTAATGTGAATATGAAATTGAAATGGGTGTGGTGTTAGTATGAATTAGAACGATATTGTCAAGTTCACTTTAATTGTAACACACTGTAACAAATGCCAAATCAAAAGTGAAAAAAATACTTTATTCAACTTACCCCATAAGGTATTTATGAACGTCAAAACTCTAATACAGGTTCAAAAAACAAGCAAGTTAAAACCAAACAACTCGATCTGGTTTATAAACATTTTTTTTATACTATGAAAATCATAGTTGCAAGTCATAAACTATGTTGTAAAATAACATAAAATAAGTACAGCGCGTTGCACGTAACTAGAACCCACGTGGTGATCAACTTTTAGGTCGATTTGGAGGGGTGGTTTGAGGCGCGGGGAATATTACCGCGTGGAACAACTACAGCCGAGTGAAAAAAATATCCCTTTGTAAGGACTTTCGCCATATTCCAGGATAATGCACTATTAATTAATCTTGAATAAATTTAGGTTATATAGGGATAGACTATACTAAACTACTTCATTTTAATTTTTAGATTAACTATCGATAATAGTGTAAAAAATGTTTAGTACTAAGTATTTATCATATATTCAAGCACTTCCCCGTAAAACTGTACATTGAATAGTCATTTATTTAAATTTTTATGCGTTTTACTTTTTACGCAGACCTTAAAACGTGAAACTCAAAAGTAACCAAAGTTACGCGGAGTAACTTCAGCCATCTAGCCATCTACCCAAAAAATTCCCATCGAAATCCGTCCAGCCGTTCCGAATATTACCCGGATCAAACGGAACAGGCAGACAGACAAAATTTTCAAAATTGTATATATGGGATAGACGTCGTTTATACATTCATATGTATTTAGTTAAAAAATTTGTTATTTTAAATTACAAACAGACTCTTCCATTTTATTTATTAGTATAGGTTTCACAGAGATATTTAGTCAAATGATAAAAAACATACTAACTACTACGCATAGAAATAAAAAGTTGCCGATCGTCTACTGTTTGTTTGTTGATTTCGTCAAATCGAACGCTCGTTGTCATTCGGGCTGTAAACATATTAATGCTAATCTCGCTCAATTAAAACAAATCAAAGCGGGTTTGACTTTTTTTGTACGTACCTATTTCGCTTGTGGTTTAATTACTCGCTGTAAAATGCGTAGATTCGAGTGGAACATTCTAGATACGAGTTACGTAGAATATTTTTAAATGGATAACTTTTTATTGGCCGATTTATACTATCGATAATATTGTTACGAAAACCTTCTACTTGTAAACAGGAAGAATTAGTTTTCTATTATAAGCAATAAGGTAAATATTGAAGGATATATAAATAAGGACATTTGAATCTATTGTCCGTGTGTGACCTTGAGGGCGCTTGCTGTGTTTGTCAATAGTAAAGGTGCGTCTTTATCCGTATGTCGAATTTTCCTTCGGACGTCACACGAAGCGTATGTGTAACCAAAACTAATACTGTGTATCCGAAACGTAACAAAATTCGTTTAGTTACCATATACAAATATACATATGTAAATTATGGGCCGTTCAAGCATCCACGTAAACATATCTGAGTGTTTAATTCTTTGCTTAGTTTTGATGACATGGGATCCAGCTAAATGGTGATTACGCAAGCAAAATTATGCTAATGCTTACGTAAGCATGGTTGCAAATAAAAACATTATTACTTACATTTTTACTTCGTTTCGATACACGTCATAATGATTTTGTCTCATTTTTAAATTACCATAATTTAGCTTTTTTTTTTACTTTAAATTTTAAAATATTCAATAAATATGAGTTAATATTAAATTTTTCTATGGATTACAATGAGGGAGAAACAAATTTTAATTCTTATACGCAAGCGAATCCGAGGCGACAACTAATCAAATACCTATGTAAAATTACAAGATGAATTTTACATGATACTTCAATAAAGTAAGTTTAACGGTTCAAAAAAAATGAATGTAAACTTTATTATAGAGATTTTTGTTCCGAATTTCACGGCTACGATTGGGTGATGCGATGCACACACGCTATTTATTATATCTAAGCCATGTAGTTTATGGATGACCTTGTTATCCACTCATTGTGAGTTTATAATTGGGTTACTAGTAAAACATCGGTTGAGAATCTTTGAAAAGTTTATTACCTACCTACTTACCTAATACAGTTAATTTAGTTTACATCAGTGGTTCTCAACCTGTGGCACGCGGACCAGAAGTGGTCCGCAGGTTCCAAAATATGGTCCGAGAACGATTTCAAATTTCGCGAAAGGTCCATAGTCGCGTGGTTGTACAATATGCAGGACTTTGGTGGACTAAATTAGAGCAAAAATATCAGTTTCAGAAATACCGAACTTGTAAAAAGGTGCAAGCTCAAAAGTGACATTAATTCAAAGGATATTCTAGTAAAAATGTTTCGTATTAACCCCTTGAGCACTAATCTGGCGTTTACGCCAGCTTTCCGTTGTTTTCCTGTTGTCTTCCTAATGCCTCATTTTTATGGGTACTCGACTCATTAAAATAATAATGTTAATCAAATTGATTTTTAAGCTACACTTTCTAATGGATTATTTTATGATTTTCATATACGCTATGTTAAAAAATAAAAATAAAATAAACATTAGAATTGTAATTAGAATAGAATAGTTCAGTAACTTTGTCCCCTGTGTTTCTCCTCCAATTTATTTTAAAGTTATTATGGACGATTTTTAGTTTTATCAATGGAAAAATTTAGAAACAGCTTTTTTCCTCGGAACATCTATAATGAATAACCATTGAATTCGACTGGTTTCGGTCTGTACACGGCTGGGAGAACAGAAAACACCTGATCAATCGTACTTGAACAGAAATCTAGCCGGTGCAATGTTGACATTGGCTAACAAACATTTCCAAACTTAAGGCCCGTATTTTTTCTAGTCTCGAACTCCATTCCAATATAAAAGATAAAATAATCACAAAAAGGCTAAAGAAAATATTGTTTGTTAAATATTTAACAAAAGTTATAATTGAATTTTATTCTCATTCGATTTCAATATTAAAACGACTTTAGTATTTCATTAACACAAATATTAACACAAATAAGTCCCTCGTTGCGAAAAAAACAATTCTAAAGTCAACAGAAAAAAAAACTCTTTTGGGGAATGCCTTCGCATCCAATTCGCATGCAATTACGCATCCTCACTGCCATCTCTAATCCGGAAGTAAAGTCTCCCAGATTAGAGATGCCAGGTGGTAGGTGAGACTCGCCCGCCGGAAAAACACACTTCACCTATATCCGCGTCTCTAAGCCCACATTGGATTGATCGGGCACACTCCTCGTCGCCCGGGCGGCAGCCCGAATTGAACCACTTCCCTTGTCTCCCCTCCGCGGAGGGGAGCTACCATTGAACCAGCCGCCCTCCCCTCAAACCCCTCAGGTGCCAGCAAAGTGGTCTAGTCCCTCTCTTCGTTAGGTTATCTGTCGATAAGAACTCTGGAGGAGAGGGCCATGTATGACCGGTGGCCGCCTTAAGGTGCCTTAACACGGGTGAACCGTGTCCTCCTACCCCCCGCCAACATGCGGCGAAGAGGATCTGCAAAAAGATCCTCTACCCGCTCCCTCTTTGTGGCGTCCTTCAACAGAAGAAACCCTGCAGTAATTTAATAAGGGCCAAATCTAAGGATTATTTCAATATTGCCTTATAATATAATTGTACTCGTATCTATACTATAAATAAAATTGAAGTGTCTGTTTGTAATGTCAAATTATTTTTTTTTACTAAATACATATGAATGGATTAATACGATACCTACCAATACGACACCTATAACCTAAAATACAATTTTTAAAATTTTTGTTTGTCTGTCTGTCTATCCGTCTGCCCGTCTGTTTGTTGCGGGTAATATCCGAAACGGTGTGACCAATTTTCACGAGACTTTTTTGGTAGGTAGCTGAATTTACTCCTCGTAACTTAGGTTACTTTAAATTTTAAAAATGTATTAGGGTTTCGCGTAAGAAAAATTAGAAGCCATGAAATTTCGAATATAATCTGATTCTACGGACAGTTTCACTGGCAAGTGTTGGAATTTGTGAGAAATAGTTTTACTTTATTTTAGCAGTAGCGAAAAAAACAAAAAAAAAAATGTAATTAGAGTGTCGTATACAAAAAAATACGCAGTGAAGAACATATGAAACGCGGGAGCTGCCGCGGGCATACAGCTAGTTGAAGTAATAAAAAAGGAATTTGCAAATAACTATATACACATTTTATTTAATAGGTAATAAAAATAAAAAAAACTTCACTACCTACTTACTAAAGAATTGAGTACAGAAATCTAAATTTAATAATAATACTATGTTATTGAATCGATGCTGTCAAAATGTTATATACATAGTTGACAGTACAACACTCCGTATCTGGTAATCCTTCATTCCGACATTCAGTTAGGTACTAGCACAGAAACATGCAACAGAACGTTCGTTGACCCCGGTTGTGCAATATAAAATGCCCTCAAATGCGAACCTTATCGGTTACGTATATAAAGAAACAAAAAAAAAAACAATCAAATAAATCAATATCCAGTAACGTTAACACCTAATTGTTGTTTGAAAACCGGTATACGGTAGGACATATTTTAATGAATAGAGGTCAAACAATGAGAGAGTCTCGTGGAATGACTTTAGTGAAATACCAGTTTTAATTTGTATACCAAGTAAATACAATTGAGAAATATCTACTAACTAAATACGAATGTTTATGATGATTGGTGATGAATGATTTGGCTTAAATTGACTTACAAGTTCCATTTGTAAAATTGAAATTGAAAAATCGAGTGTAAAATTGCAACCATTAGTACACCGACGAAGTGTTGCTTCCTTTGTCGTGTTTTATCGGTTGCACTTCGGCGAATGTGCTGAAGAGTTGCACCAACTTATCCCACCCTCTCCCTTCCATCTGAGGACTACCAGGCGCATTATGAGTTTTCATTCATACATTGTGGTAATTTCATTCATTAGCACGAAGCGTTATGCCTCTTCGTTCTTAATGAGAACCGCGAATGAATGGAATAAGCTACCTGCGTCTGTTTCCAAATTCCTACAATATAGGGGTCTTGAAAAGAAGAGTGAATCAGTTTTTACTGAACGATCGCGTAACATCGTCGGTCTCATCCTCACCGTCAAGTGTGATTGAGACCAAGCGTCGAGCAGTACAGTTAAAAAAAAGGAGTAACAAAATATAAAGGCTACGTCAAGTATTACGTAGGCGTCAATGAGGGATGAATAACCAGGCCATTTACTCTCATGTGCGTTTTTTTTCCGTTTAGATTTATTCTTATATACATTTTTTTCTACTAATAAAAACAAAAAAAACTCATTTATCTTTATTCTTTTGTTTTTTTTAGGTTAGGTATAAATTAATGATTATATCAATTTTTTCATTCACACCTAGTATATTATAAAAGGCAAAGCCTGTCTGTCTATTAGTTCGTTTAGCAGACTTCTATGTTTTCTATTTGCTGGCCATAATAGTGTTGAAAAAACGGGGAAATTTCTAGATTTTACCTTCAAATTCTATGCTCATACCAAGAAATATTTTTTTATTCCAGTTTTGCCAATTAGTTAATATAACATTAACATCCTCATGCTTGTTATCCTCGAAGAGTTAGGCAGAGGTAAATAGCGAGCTACACCACCCATATTTCGCCGAGCTTAGTTCCGTCCCAGATGTGACAGGGGGCGAGCTTGTCGCCATATCAGGCACAAATTCCAAACTCCGGGATGATACTGAGTAGAAAAAAATACCACTTGACCCGACCCGGGGTTCGAACCCGAGACCTCAGAACGACAGTCCTACCTAATGTCTGCGCCACCGAGGCAGTTAATCTTCTATCTATTAATAAAACTTTTGTTGTTTTTTTTAAACTATAAGTATATTTTTTAATTTAATTTGTTTCCACTGTTTTTAAATCATTTTTTTAAAGACATACTGTGAAAAATAAATCTAAACCTATGTGGTTTTCTATTTTTAGTAATTATACATTTTAGTATATAGTAGTAGGTATATATATATATATATATATATATATATATATAATATTAAATAAATAAAATAAAATAAAAATTAAACAAAGAAAATAAATTGTTGATACGAGCTAAGCCGCTGATAAAATTTGTATGAAATAAATTATGATCATAAGACATTGAATTAACACGTTAATCACAACCATACTATAATAATAGTTTAGAAGTAAAAATACTGCCCCAAAAACAACAAAAATAGTATATAACATTTGCGAATACCGTAACATGTGTACCAAGCCTTATATAATTAATCAAAGACTTATTTTAGGTTAAACTTACACGAATCATCGTAGCCTGCTCAACTTATCGTGTGTTACGAAACACGATCGACAAATATTATAATGTACAAATATCGAAATAATGTAATAGACACCAGGCCTTTGCCGTGTGGTGACGTAAAAGGCGACTAAAGGATAAACCAGGGTATCGGCAGCAGCACCCTCTGTGTACCACAAACATTTGACTGTGATCACTAACCTGCCTGCCAAGCGTGGCGATAATGGAAATTCCTCCCTTTTTTGGGTAGACCAATGTCCAGCAGTGGATGTCTTTCGGTTTAATCAATCAAACACCAGGAGTTTTTGTCTAATGTCCTATACTATCTCTTATTGCCGAGGTAATCCAAGAATAACTGTTACGTTCATTGATAGTAATGCTTTAAGGAATGCATCGTTAACAATGTTTTAGCAGTCGGGGGGTTAACGCGTTAACATTTCCACCATTAACATGTTGTAGGTACTTATGGAATTTTACCTGATCATTGTGTTCTAGCACATATTTTTGTGTTTGTTTTTACAATATCTACATTCAACTTTTAATTCCTGATGATGATAGCTCAGTAGTGTTTTATCGTATACCGCGTTAATGGACCCTACACTCGAATTTCTAATATGCGTATTTTATCTATACCGGTTTGAAGTATGCTACAAATAGCTGCGTAGTAGCTTAATATGTATGATTCAAACAGTATTGCCCGTCAGCTTTGGTTTCTCATTTACTCCTTTACGTTTGATGCATGAACATCTCGTTCGGTCTACGTTTTACGACAGTTTTTGCTATGCAAATGTCTTCTTCGTCCGTTCTCTCTCGGTTTCAGAGCGGCCCACACAGTTAAAATCCGCGTAATATAATGAACCTGAACTATGACCGGAGGGAAGATAGTATTAGCAGAAGCAAAGCATGGTAATAGATCATTTCGTAATGCCTGTCTGAGTAATCAAGTTTGAAAATCTGTCGCCAAGTACATTTAGGTGTTATGGCTCACTTGAGAGCCATTGGAGCCAAATTACTGAAGCCTGTACGTTATAAAAATATGTTACGATAGTTAAATAGTAGATATCTAAATTTGTACAATATTACACAGGTATTTATTAAAATCAATCCTAAGTAAAGTTTTATTTTTAGACTAGCGACCCGCCCCTTATTCGCACGTGTCGCCAATCTTCAATGAAAAAATATTCTTAAATCAGTTGAGCAGTTTTTGAGTTTATTTGTAACAAGCAAAAAACCAATAATTCCTCTTTACATAATAGTATGTCAATGGCATGAGAATAATAGATAAAGTAAGGAATAGTGTGCTAAGGGAACGTTGTGGTGTAATAGATTATGTAAAGACAAAGATAGAGAAATGTATATGCTTAATTGGTAAGAGGATGGATGAAAGACGATTGACGAATTTACAAGGCGAGTGAGAATGGGCAGGCTGGTAAGGGTCGTCCTAGGCGAACGTATCTCGACCAGATCGAGGACGTTCTGGAGAAAGGCCAGTTCAAAAATACCCGTAATCGAAGAGCTTGTGCTTATGCGAAGTGAAGTAAGTTAGCGAAAGACGTGTGTCAGGATCGTAGCAAGTGGAAGGATGTTGTCTCAGCCATTTTTTTGTTGTAGAAAATGCATTTACGCACCCCTCTTACCATCTCTAATCCGGGATTAAAACGTCCCGGATTATAGATGCCAGGAGAGTATGTAGGAATCGCCTGGTGTGAAGCGCAACGAATAACGTTAACAATGGTTGTAACTAGAAATGAAAAATAACAGTTTATAATACACTATGATTTGTCTTTATTTAAAAATAATATGTTTATATTTTGAATTTATATTTAAAAAAAGAATCAGATCGAGTTTCTTGTCGGCTCTTCTCGACTATTTTATTTTCCGAACCGGTGCTAGTCTTTTGACGTTCATAAGCGCCTTATTAGGGCCTAAATTAAATAAAGAATGTTTCGATTGATTGGTTTTATTTAATACCCACGTTACCATCCGCCGCCTTTCCGAGGGCCGATAGGGGATTAGTCTAGCACACTCCGCGTCGCCCCAGCGGCAGCCCTAAAAAGCGGGCCACTGCCTTTATCTTTCGTACATGAGGGGACAGCTTGGTGCCAGCTGTCCTCTCCTCTTATCCGACCGCTAATCAAAGAGCCCCCGTCCATCTGCTCTCTGCATTCTTGTCTTTTCGACAAGAAGTCAAGATGTGGTCTCTCCCTACCCTTATAGGAGAGGGGCATGAAGAGGTATGTATTATGTAAATAATAGTATTATTAAAAATATATTTACATATAATAAATTACATATTATAGTTAACTTAAATGGACATAAGCGGTTTAATGTTCGATAATATTGTTAAACGAATCGAAAGGTATTCTCATAGTATTTTAATGTTTAGACGATTAGACTTTATTGTTATTAAAATTTCGTGTCCGTCGTCTGTTGCGATGTGATGAACCTTGAACTATATGCATGAAATGCACGGTGACGTCACACGTTAGTTTATGCGACTTGAGCACGAACAAGCTAGAATTGCGATAAAACATATTACTATACGATACTATAAAATACATGCCTATTTAAACTTACTAATATTTGTCTAGTAGTCGAAAATAAAATTACAAATATATTTTTTTTATAAACAAAATAACAATACATTGGTTTATCAGTAACAAAGAAGAGAAAGGTATGGAACTGTTTTTATCTTTGCCTATCTATATTTGATATATTACATAAAAATCAATGTAGCACGTTTGTCCTCTTTGCACTCCTAAATTACTCATTCGATTATCATGAAACTTTGTTGGTTCTTCTACATACATCTGCAATCTTTCATCTTCTCTCCGTGGAATTCCAACGCTTTCCGCTCATACGCAAATAGTTTGTACATAGATTCTATAAGTTTAGTTGTAATATGTAGGTATATATAAATTCACGGATACAATTTTAAGGAAATAATACTGCTTTAACGTAAAACACCTTGAAAATACATAGTTTTTTTTAAGTACCTAACAAAATACAAAGTAGGATCAAGAAGTTTAACATTATAAAGGATAAATGCATAGTTTATTTGTTGAGTAAATTAATATGTTTTCGTAATTCTACTTAATGCAACCTATTTACTACTGATGTTTTAAACATAGTGTCTCTATATTTAACACCGTGAACATCTGATGCTCGGCCCTTCGTGATAATGAAATTATCACTTCAGTCTGCGGCATTGCTGCCAGTCACTGCGGATACCGACTATTCAACAAACTAAATGTATGACGATTATATTGAAGCCTCGCTTTTTACAACTTAAGCTTGTATCCCATTTAGAACAGCGAGCTATAATAATTATCGCATGAATTATTGTATTCGTTAAGTTATATTTCGAAGAGAACTGACAATTGGACATAGTTACGCAAACTAGAACAAATCTACATTATGTTACTTTTGTTGTTGAATTTTTGTCATAAACGAGTACATAAATTATTAGATAATTTATTGTAAACAAACAACTTTACCAACTTACACACAAGATAGCAATAAAATTTATTATTATTAAATCAGTAGCAGTCTGAGAGGGTTGTAAGTGTCAATATTCCCCCCCCCCTCCCCCCGCCACCCACTTCGTACATGTCGAGTTGACAGCCTTCTTAAAAATTGAGAATTTATGAAAGCTTTAAATAACACTGAATATATGCATGTCTATACTTTAATAAAATTTTATGTACAATCTTTAAAATCCCCGAGTTAGCACGTAATACTTGGGGTACGTTGATTTTTATTAGTTACATTAAATCTTATAAAAACGAACGTTCTCTAAAAAAAAAAAAAATTAACAATACCGATATTCATTAAATTGGCATAATCATTAATACTTAATAACGTAGATAAGTCTATATCATGCCATACAAATACTAAAATAATAATATAATCGTATATAGCCTATAAATTTTACTGTGACATTTCCTTTTAAGAAGACACTTCAGCGACTCGGATACACTAAATGTCAAGGTAGGCCACAAGATGGCGTTATTAAAACAAAAATGTAATCTGTTAAATGGAAACGCAAACGTGCCACTTTTATTTTAAATTGTTTTTTAAAGATGCAAATTGTAGTTGGGTTTTTTATGCAACCATGTGCTGTTTTTACAAATAATCATTTTAAGATCAACCTTAAGTATAAAACAATTAAAAACCTCTTTTCTCGGTCCTCATTAATATACATTAGAAATGGGAGTATTTGCCGGGATCTCAGCCTGTCATGTAATAGTTCTTATTTTTCACTAAGTTGCGTTATTTAACCCTATATTATGTCGTTTTGGTGAAATTCTACGTGTAATTGTTTGTTTATTGTATACAAATGAAGTGTATTGGGAATAAAAACGCAAAATATGATTTCTGGAATACCCTAAAATCAACTGCAAAATTCTAGCAAATTGGCCACCGTTTTGGACCGTTGATATGAGATTGAGTAAATTTTATATACCACTAGACACCAGAACGTAGCTATAAAAAATCTTTAGTATAAAAAAAAAAAAAAAACGGTTTTTTTAACATAAGTCACTTGTAAAAAAATGTAATGAAAACCAGCGCTATGGCAATTTATCATTTATTAAAGTTAATTGGTAACATAGTTTTCAGTACTTTCTCTTGTCACGATATTTAGCGTAAAATATCAAAGTTAAAAAGAAATAATTTTTACAGTTTCCATATTATTGCATCGTATATCTTAAATTTAGAATCTATAAATATTTTTTTTTATTCCATCCACTTTTTTAACTGTAAACTCAAAAGTAATGAATATATCGTGCAGGAAAATTTGACGTTAAGAACGTTTATCATACAACGCTGTAATAAAAAGGCAATCTTTTACCTTTCAAGTTACTGGAAGATGTTAGATGTCCCGCCCCGTGTCATTATTTTCAAAACATTTCACTTGTACACAATAACCAAACTACAATACATAACATAAAATACCACCAAAATTACTTTTAATGAATAAAGATAGTACCTACTATATGAAGGAACGGAATATGACCAAAAACTCATTTTAACAATTTTGACAGTAGACGTTTATTTTTTATAATGCAGTGGTAACATTCAGAAAAGTATTAAAAGAACCAATAACTAATTATATTTCAAAGCTTGGTATCAAACTTGAAACTTTTTAAGGTATTTAAAGGTTACAATCTAAACAGAACAGATCCAAATTATGATTTTTGTACCACATAACTAAACATGTAATCGGATATAGAATAAAACGTCTTACACACTATTCATCGTTTATATTATAATGTTGTTTGAAGGCGAGCGTGCAGCCAATATTTAATTTAAATCATAACGTTAAATAACTTGAAATTCGAGGTTTCCGATCGGTTTGTCTAACTTATTAACATACATCGGAGGCCGCTTTGTGCCATTAACTTCTGGTAACCCACGTGTATTATAAAAAATAGAATAAATATAATGTTTATATTCAAATATTGGTTTATTTGACCACAATCTAACGTGATTTATTAACAAACGAAAAAAAATAGAAAGCACGTCGTTCCTGTGGCTCCTCTCGCGTGTCATCTCTTCTACTGGGCACAATTATTATTCACTACGTAACGTAATATAGTTTTTAAATAATAATTGAAAAATTATAGACCCTATTAGTTTTTACAGTACCAAAATATTTTTGTAATAACAGAATTCAAACACTTGCAAGTAAAATTTCGTTTAAAATTTCATGCGCTTTTTTAACGCGGATCCCTTATTATTTTCCAAAAGTATAGGTAGTCTATGAAGCTCCTTAACTTCAGGTACCTGCTGCAAATAGTCCTGTTAAAATCGGAGAAGCCGTTCGGTAGATTAATCCCAACAAACAAACAGGGAGACTTTTGAACAAAATTTATAAAATTGTATTTTTGGCATAGGTATCGTATAAACACTCATATGTATTTAGTAAAAAGTTGTTAATTTGATATTACAGACCGACACTTCAATTTTATTTATTTGTATTAATTATAATACGCCTATTTATAACTACATCTAATTTTTTATTATTAATATTCGCTTTATCATTATTACCTAGTCATCTATATATCCACATCAGTGGCCTAACTATACCATCTTAGGCTCGTAGCAAATTCGTCGGATGGGGCCCAAGTAAAAATTGTCACGTTGTAATTTGATTTTAATAAATCACTAAAGTAAACGCTAAAGCGCTTAAATATTTAGTCGTGTCTAACTTTAATTGTGATTAAAATTTTTACTGAATTTTGTTAAAAAATTGTTAGAATCGATCTAAGCTCGCGGCTTCGCGGGCCGGAGCCCCATCGGACCCATGGCATTTTGCCAGCTCAGCCACCCTATAGTTACGCCACTAAACCACACATAACATAACTAATATTTTACATACTTTTACATTTAACTAATATTTTATATTACATTTTAAACCCACTCGGTTGTACCTGAAAATCAGCATTAGGGTTATCCACAATGTCAGCATTTATCAGCTTGTTCTGAGTTGCTGATGCACCGTTTTGTAGAAACCCAGTAGTAACACACTTGATACTTTTGTTATAGTAACCGTGATTCAGTTATCTTTTATGTTTATGCGAAACTTTAATGTAATGTTTCTGTTTGCAAATATTTTTCTTGTTTACTTACTTGCCTTTTTAATTATACCTAAAATTACAGAAACCCATTCCATTCCAAACCACTTAAACTTTGTAGGTCATTCTGGAATACACTTGATCTATAACAAGTGAACAGGCGGGTCAACGCAGTCAGTCCAGTTTGAATTTAAACATTATTATAATAAATGCCCATTTATAAGTTATGTAAGCATTAATGTGGTTTGTCGGGGGGAAGGTATACATGATGATTAGGTTAGTAAAAACTGCTTATTAATCTTCGGTTTTTTTTTTGTGCAAAATTATACCAATGCTTAAGGAATCATGGAGGGGTAAGAACTTTGCTTTTAATTAGGGAAAAATGGACAAAAATCTGCTAACGTAATCCTTGAAAGGACCCTAATGCCAAGTCACTGTATTGGGAAAAACTGTACAATATGGCATTTTAGTTACCAGCGGACGTAAGTGAAATGGAGATTCAAGAGGATTACACAGGTACTAAGACAAATTCTTCACTACTATATAAGTCAAATTTGGAATGAATACTTTTAATCGTTTTGCAATTTGTAATTAATGATAAATGAATGATTCTGTTTTGACACTTAGCGGCCAAAATCATAAAATAATGGCCTAGCATACGGAAGTCTGGTTGAAAATTTGTAAATTAGACCATTGATACGCCAACCATTATATATTTGTGAGTTTTTATAAGTAATATATCCCAAACGCTGGAGAGAGGGGGGCGCCATTATCAAGATTTCTGCACCGGTTCGACAAAATCGTAGATCCTCTGCTACTTGAATATGCAATTTTTTTTAACTTACCCATGTGTCTATCTTTATATTATTGAAAACTAGTTGTCTGCCCGTGGCTGCGCCCGCATTTCATATAGTCCTCACTGGGGATTTAATTTATTATTTCCCAAAAAAAATATTAATACTAAAGTAAAAATATTTCTTATAAATTCAAGCACTTGCCCGTAAAACGGTGCATTGAATCATATTTTTATTCAAATTTTTAGGAGTTTTCTTTTTACGTGGAACCCTAATTATTTTCGTTACGTTATAAAAGTACCCTAAGTTACCTCTTACAAGCAGACAGGCGGACAGAGAAAAATCTGAAAAATTGTATTTTTGGTATAGGTATAGTATATACATTTACATATCTATTTAGCACAAAACAATAATTTTGACATTACAAACAGGCACTTCAATTTTGTTTATTAGTATAGATTTGTTGGTGTTATATTTTTTCCCTTTTTTAATGAATCTTTCAAATCCACCATACTTCTTGGCCCACCCGTTATATTCAGGCGGATTGTATAGATAGATATAAACACTGCATAAATCGATTGATAATGGATACGATCAGTGAGAATCAACAGTAAAACTCATGGAATGGAATCGTTCCCAAACCGAATATAGTCTAGATCATTCTATGTGAGTCGTATAGAATCAAAAGCGGCCATCTACACTTCAACTCATTTTTGGTAAAGTGGAAAAAAAGGTTTTTTTTTTTCTAAAGTATAGCCGTGATGATTGATGCATAAACTGTTTTTTAATCTATAGGTAGTTCACTTATATGGTAACATGAAATTAGTAGCACAAAGTTTAAAAAAGAACCAATAATAACGTTTGTTTCGTTGGCGATTGTAAATAGCTAAATTGTAGATAGCCGCTTTTGATTCTATACATTCATATGTACTCGTATGTACATTTTAAAACTTATATTTACGAAGGTGCTCAAGTTAAATATTACTTTTATGAGCACATTGATCGATTTAAATTATATAAATGTCATTGGTATTTATAAACATTTATTACATGTAACTTAATCTCTAGCTATTAATAAACGATCGTGTTGGTTTTATAGAGTAAAATATTATTTATTGTAAATAGTTACTTAAATACTTATTGAACAAGCTAATGCGTTGACTCTTACATTTGAAGTATCTTGTTTAAGAGGGCATGCGGTCAGAAAAGTAGGTATTTCAAAAACTATTGCCATCGCGTTGCGCTCCAAAGAAAGCGAAATGGACAACTGAAGCGCGGGCTGATTATATCTATGCAAAATAGACCCAAACATCACTTCGTAAGTACCCTGTGTCTTCCTCCAAAACTGAACCGATTTTTAATTTTCTTTCAGTTTTAGAATAATAACTTTGACTTTTTGCTTTTGCTTTTTTTAATTTTATTCATCAAATTTGTTTGACGCACGTCTGAAAGCATTTCGAGCATTTTTTTTTTTCATTTACAAATATTAGAAACATTTATAATAACTAATTCATGGAAAAAATCAAAACGTACGGGTATGACGGTGGTGGATATATATTATTCGGTATAAAAATATTTACCATAATGCCATTATCCAAGGAGAAAACAGGGGACTACGTTTGTATAGAATAAAAGCCGCTAGGATATCCATTTAATGAAGATTCTTGTATTACTTGTATTACGTGATCTTTTCGGTTATATATTTAATAATCCATTTTAAAATGTATTATTTTTTTTATTTTATGAAGGCGTTACTGTAATAAAAATCCATCGTTCATTACTTTGTTTTACGTTATTTACTTCTTTTGTCTGTATCAGATTGGATCAATGGTTTATGATACAATTTGTAAAAGTTAAGAAAATAGAAAAGTTCCGTTATTAATTTCTCAGATATACATAACGCTTCTTTGATTAATGTAATTAATCTATCAAGTTACTATACCAAAATAATATTTAGATCTTTATTGACATAAATATACATAACTCCTTCATGCATTGCGTCATTAATACCTACCTAAGAATCTAAAAAAAAATGGAACGATTATGCAGTGGTTTATGTAATTTTCATTTATTAAAAAAATGAAGAATATACAGATTATATGTATGTAAATAAATAAAAAGTGACATATTACAAAATACAATATTAATGGAAAAGTATGGACGTTCTAAGCCGGTTTGTAAGTTCTGTAGGGGTCAACACTTTCACAGCGCATCCGCGATCAACGTATCTTTTATTCGTAAGTCGCTTATAACGTAATATAATTCGTGTTTATATGTATTTTGATAGCACCTTTATCATTGAATACGTTTTCTACTGATCACTTGTGTAGCGTCTGGTACAGATTTCTAACTTTTCAACATAATTATTTATTTTTTATGTTCTTTATTTGTATGTTTGCTACCAATTACTAGCTTACTAGCTTCCGCATAGAATTCACGTTGACTTCATTTAATTTCGCCAGTTTTTTTTTTTATTTTCCATTTTTTTCTTCTTAGATAATATTGATCTGTGTACACACAATTTGTACCAGGGTCATGTGGGTAAAATGTATTTTCAATCTTGTATTAGCGTTACCAAGCTCCTTCAAAACGGTGGTTCATCCTAGTCGAACTTTCCATGGAGCTTTGTCGGCACCTCATAATAAATGTTACGCGTT
This sequence comes from Samia ricini, assembly GCA_014132275.2. NCBI lineage: Eukaryota > Metazoa > Arthropoda > Insecta > Lepidoptera > Saturniidae > Samia > Samia ricini. Next base: position 19,852,504 of record AP028168.1, read on the forward strand.
ATCTTCTATAATAAACTTAACTTGTACACAATAATCAAACTATATCACACAAAGCGCCACCTTTATTACATGATATAAAGTCAAATACACAAGTTTAATGAATTAAAGCAAACAACTGCTACATGACAAACTGAGATCCCGCCAAAAACTACTTAGTACCAGTTTTCTCTTTCCTAGGGAATGGCAAAGGCATCTAGATCATTGAGCCAAGTCGAAAACGATGACCATCTTTATAAAACTCTTCAGAAATTGGTAGTATCTCAAAATTCACGATACATGTTATTATTTGTAATGTAATTTACACAAGTACAGTAACTAAATCATGTGGTATATACGGTTGAAATTCCAACAATATTTCGAACATAATAGATGTCAAATATAATAAATATGAAGTCTGTCAATATCTAATAGCTCGATAGAAGACGATAAGGAATAGGCAATATAAAAGAGGCCTCTATAATCTCAACTGACATGAAATGACCATGTGACCTCAAGTTATATAATACGCAAACTGGCTCTCAAGTGATATTGCCGGATCACACCTATGCTAAGGTAATTTAGCAATATATTCTTAAACTTGAGGGTGATAGCTAACTAGTTGGGCATTAGGAAATACCTTACCGCTATATTTAAGATCGCATTACGATGGAGTGAAATGGAATTCCCAAAAACTCAGGTTTCAACGTTTCAAACCTCTAAGTTGACGATAACAATTGACGAGGGATTAGTGCAAGCTAACCTCCGAAATCCCCCCAAAAATATATAAAACTTTAAAAAGAAAATTTTATTTTTGTTATATTTATGCGGTAAACTCAATGCAAATAAAATCTATACTTAAATAGACAGAGATAATAAAAATATTCCTTGAGTGTTTGTCAATAATTGTTGTTTGCAAACCATTTGCTTTTTTTCTTAAAATTTGCCAAAATTAAAACCAGCGTATTATTTTATACTGGTACCTTCATATTTTTGTAAGCATTGAAAGTAAGAGGTAATTGTGACTATTAACATGCCATATTTAATGTGCTAATAATTAATATATATGTTATGTTATTTGGATGTATAGAATCTCTAAAGAACAAGTTTCAAGAATATGATATCTTAACTTTCCCCTCCCAATACATCTTCGAGAACTTAATGTATGTTCGTAAAAATTTGGACAAACTTGATCGGGTAAATGATCGTCATAATTTTAATATTAGAAATAAAGATAAGTTGTCCGTCCCACGCTTTAGGCTAATTAAATCTAATAAACGTATTATAGGTAATAGTATTCAGTTTTATAATTAGATCCCAAAGAACATTACCAATTTACCTGATACTAAATTTAAGCACCATGTTAAGCATGTCTTCATTTCAAAAAGTCATTACAGGGTGGATCGTCACTTAAACTCAGATAAGACTGTATCAAAGCGCTGAGCCTATTAATTAAAAAAAACGCTCGAGTAACGATTTCCAAAAAAAAAAGATTACTTGATGTGTATAAAACACGTAGTTTAAAAGAAAATTTTAATATTCACAAAAACATGTAAATTAGATCTTCCTTGCATAAATATTAAAAACAAGATTTCTCCGTTTGGGATTTTATACATAATATGGTGGATTCTATATGGATAACATATAGAACGAGTTTGGAAGATAATATGAACATAGTCAATAAAAAAAGTACGTTCACTAAATAACAATACTAAATCATCGATTATTATATACATACTAGCTGTGTGCCCGCGGTCGCGCCTGCGTTTCATATGTTCTTGACTGCGTTTGAATTATTTTTGTAAGTGATGTGGGGCAGGGGGTAGTGCTGCCGGATTCCGCGTCAATCGACGCGGGTTCGATCCCCACCTATCTAACTACGTTTCGGCTGGGTTTCACCAACAGTGGTCACGGGCTGACTGACGGTGCGCGGCGTCGTCTACTGCGTTGAGAGGTAATTTGATGAACTACCTCCGCTTGGTCTTTATATTTATTATAGTCACAAGACACAACACTAACTATGTCCATCGACGATGCCTGTGACGATAAATCGCGAACCTTGACATTTTCTAACACCGGATTCCACGCAGAGGAAAGCCTATATCCATCTTCGCGATTAAAATTTTAATGTTTTTTTTAAATTTTAATCGCATATCGCGAGCCATTCTGTGTTAGTACTGACAATCAGTGGATAAAACTTTCGGCCGGTGGAATTAGATCCTCTGGATTCGATCCCGCCAGCCAGCTCCTGATCACGGTTGGCGACACCCAGCCGAAACGTCGGGATAGAAAAAAGAAAAGGAAACGCGTGAAAACCCGTTGTTCAATAATTGCATTTAATATGGAACGCTGGTGGAATGTACTCGAAATGCGGGGGCTAGAATTTGTTTGCTTTTGGCCTTAGGGTTATCTTATTTAGATATAGGCATGTTCCATGGTGTTCTAGCAGAACCGATTCTGCTAGTATGCTATGGAACTTTATATTACTAGTAGTAAGTAAAGATATATTATAATTTATTTTCGTTGTTGTTTTTTTTTATTATTATTATTGTTATTTTTGTAAGGTATATTGGGTATGCTCCGATAGGGCTGGCATACACTAATGTGTAAAAGCCCTGTTCAAATAAATGATTTAAAAAAATGGAACGTGAAAATTTTTAAATTTACTTAATTTTAGCTATCTACCAAAAAAAGTCCCGTCAAATTCATCCAGCCATTCCGGAGATTAAGAACAAAAAGGCAGACAGACAGACAAAAATTTTCAAAATTGTATTTTTGGTATAGGTATCGTAAAATATTCATACCTATTCAGTAAAAAAAATTGACATTACAAACAGACACCAGTATTAGTTCATATTTCTTAGCATATAGATATATGTATAAAGCAGTGGGTAATTATGAAAGACATCAATTTTATTTTGCAAATTGAGCCACAGTCACTTCTAGCGTTAGATAAAATAATTTACTTTTTTTTTAATTTCATACCCTTATTTAAAAGTGATCAATAACTTACATTACCTTTTATAAAAAAATCCGCGAACGGAATAAACACCCGTTCTCTCGCCTTTACCCGTTTTCACATCGGCACAAACCCTCCGACGGAAACGAAAAATTAAAAAGAGTCACAAAATTAATTCATTAAAAATAGTAATATGGAAAATAAAAAGTCACTTTAAAAGTTCACTCATCCGTCATTGCACAGTTAGTTCACTTTTGTAATAATACCTATAATTCACCGAAATATTCGATTTTCAAAATCGAATTATTCAAAAAACGAATCAAGTTTACGTCACTAACTAGTAGGTGTTCGCGTTCGAAAACCGAGCGTGGAGTAGCGTGACCACACGAAAGAGGTTGGTTATCAACTGACAGGTGAATGAGGCGTTACCGGTGCCGCGCCGCTCGGCTGTGGTGAGAGGCTGTAAGCGACCACAAACAGCTCATAATATAATAATTATTAATATGTTACAAACAGAATATGAATATTTATAATCCGTATTTAATGCCGATATATTTTTCGACGAAATATTTGTTTATTTATACATCATTACATGTATTAGTCCTGATAAACGCTTATGAATGTCAAAATACTACTACTGGTTCAGAAAACTATCCAGTCATTGAGAAGAACCTCGACCGGCAAGAAACACGATCTGGTTATTTTTTTTGCTTGTTTTTTTGGAACTTTATAAAAAATGCACTAAAGTGATGGCCAAAGCGTTACTTTAATTGTATTTATAATTTTTAGTGAATTTCCCTTTAAATGTTAGGATTCTTCTGAGCGTTTTTTTTCTAGCTAATGATGTTTAACGGGAGGGCCTTTATAGCTACACCGAACTTTGTGAGCGAGTGCTGAAGGCACTCAGCCGCAAAACGTAACTAGCACAAGGACACCAAAGTGGTACGAACCTCGGCTTTGCGTTACCTGTGTGTAAAAATTCCGCGGAATTTTAATCCTAGCTAATTCCTACATTTTGTATTAATTTAAAAAAGAGTTTTTTTACAGAACTTATGTACCTGCGTGTTGTGTTGCGGCTTCGCAGGACAGTGCCCGTGGCATTTTGCCTAGCTCTGCCACCCTATAGTTACGCTACTGCATGTAAACTACCTTTGCTATTGTATTTGAAGAAGACGTTTATGACGGAAATCATTTAAAAGTTGAAATGATTTTCAGATGTAAATTAAATAATTAAGAAAGAAAACAAAGTACTTTATTTTTTCATCTTTGAACGTGATTTAATTTGTAGATTTCTATTGATTTTATTAGGGTATTTTCGTCAGCGCACCACACTTTTGCGGAGTGCGCCGTATGGGAGGAGCCGCGCCGGGCAGTGGTGGCGGCGGTTGGGTCAGACCTCTCGCTGCCGACGGTCGTTAAGGCCATGGTCGGCAGCGAGGAGGTCTGGGAGGTGGTTGCCTCCTTTTGCGAACAGATAATGTCGCAGAAGGAGGCGGCCGAGAGGGCCCGTGAAGAGGATCCGGGGGCGGATCCTCGGAGGCGTAAGAGGCCCAGAGGGAGACGGGCGCGCTATGCGCGGAGTTTTCTCCGTACATAGCGCGGCCGGGGTTTTTTTTTTTTTTTTTTTTTTCTATGGGGGGTGGGTATTTATACCGCCCCCTGGATGTCTGACCTTTGGTCATGCCTCTCCTCAAGAGGCGGGCTAAGTGGTGGAGGGGAACTTTTCTCCTCCATCCCCATTGGGCCATTGCACCGACGGGCCTGGTGGGTTCGCTGCAGGGGGCGACGCGGTGCTTGCGAAAGTTACCCCGTGTCGCCTCCATCCCAAATGCAGCGGACGGCTCCGGGGGGTTTTAGTGGGTATTTCCGGAGCGCTTCACGCCCGGGTGAGTCCCACACTGGCACGGAGCTCGTCACTCCGTGCCCTCTTATCTATTGTATTTGGGGGACTCTGATCCCGCAAATACAATAGATAAGGGTAGTGCGTAAATGCATTTCCCCTCGTCAAAAAAAAAAAAAAAGGGTATTTTCGTCACGCCTTAAGACTGTCTTCGTTCATGCAACTCTATTTTATTTTATAATTTTCTTAATAATGCACATTTATGTATGTAGAAAGAAATTTAATGATCTATAAAGAATAAAATAAATGTAAACAATAATAATAAATTTTCATTTTTAATTAAAAATCAGATCACGTAAATTGTACACAGCGACATCTATCGACAAAATAACAACACTCGTGCAAGATGTTTTAGTGGTTTTTTTTCACACACTGCCATTAATATTTTGCAATGCACACTGCACTCTTTATTTGATATATTTTTATTACTAAATTAATTCTTTTCAAATTTACAAAACAAAACGACTTACATCTACGTGAGCTTATCTTCAACCATAAGACGCCCATTGCTGGACATAGGTCTCTCCTAACAGATCTAGTCGCCTTTTATGACACCCACGTGAAGATTGGTACTGTTCTAAACCAGCACCACACGCCGTGAGCTTAATAACTATGTATATATAACAATTTTTTTATTGTCTTTAATTATATGGGTTAATTTACATTATTGTGTTTTTTTTTTTGGATTGTCCTTTTTTCCCCCCTCTTTTCTTATTTTTCTCCAAACCCTAGTCACATCCTCGGCACTACCGAGGATGTGACTTTACCTTTTGATTAATGGTGTTCAAGTGGTATGTTAGATCGACGTTTTTTAATTTTTTTCTAATTCTTATTTCACTTTTGTCGATGTTGCTCCCATTCGCTCAGATCATGAAACGCGCGATAAGGAACTTCGTTCCAATAGTTTTGAAATGAAATAAATAAATCTATTACCGAATCGCTAAAATATGTTAATAAAATATGTACATTGTACTCCATAGGGATGCTGTGGTTGCTGTTATAAAAAAACACTTTCTTTATAAATTAATTTAATTACATTTACATTTAAAAATACATTTATTTAATTAACAGTACTATTTGTTAAATGAACTAATAAATCAATGAATGTTTATAAAAACATTTTTTGTTAAAAAAAAACTAGTTATCCTAAACGATCGTACCATTTTGAATACTAACACTATAGTTAGGTACATATTATTATGTACATTTTAGGAAATTTAGATGATACAGTTCCAACGTTTGATAAACTACTTACAGTTTTACATATTTAGAGCTGAGAAGTGATTTTACGTGTCTACTAAATAATGCTATACTTAGTTCTTAAATCAAATTATTGATGTAAATACTTATATAAAATTATAACTACTTTTATTTATACACTAGCCGTGTGCCCGTGGTGCGCCCGGGTCTCATATTTTCTTCATTGCATTTTAATTTTTTTATGAGGAACCCTAATTTTTTTAGTACTACTAAGATAAAGTAAAAACATTTTTCATAAATTGAAGCACTTGCCCGTAAAACTGTGCATTGAATCGGATTTTATGAGTATTATTTTTTTTACGTGTAACCCGGAGTAACTTCAGCTATCTACTAAAAAAATCCCTTAACCCTTAAAAACAGACACACAAAAATGTTTAAATTTGTATTTTTGGTATAGGTATCGTATATACATAAATATCTATTAAGTAAAAAAAAATGATATTACAATCAGACAAATTTTATTTATTAGTACAGATTTGAAACAGGAAGATATTACATTCTTAAATAAATGTAAAGATTATATAAGCTTATGTTACAACATTTACTTTGTAAATAAGAAAAACCCACCAAATATACTTAAAATGAAATGTAGTAAAAATCATTTTAGGAACAAACAGCGCTCGTCTTAATAAAAAAAAACTATGATTTATGATATTTGACAAATTTAGTTTTATGGCGCAAAGTTAGTAAATTTGTTTATAATGGACCTGAGTTTCCGGTAATGGTAAACATGCAGACACCATAGAATAGTAGTTTGTTCGAGTCCTTGCAATCGTTTTAATTATTTACGCATGAAATAAAATATTTTGGGTAAAGTTTAATGACATCATTCACAAAAACAGTGTTAAACACGTTGAAAACTATGATACATAAAGATACAATTATTAACAAACAACTATCTTAATTATGGAAATGAAACATTGACACTGGCAGATACGCATTCTGCAAATTACAAATAAAAAAAATAGGGTAAATAAAATAACCATGTCATTTTGAGTGAAAGATTCTTTAAAAAGTGACTAAGACTTGTTAATTTATAAGAGTACATGGTAATTTATTTATTCTTTACTGTCACATAGACAAATGGTAGATGTCGGCATTGGTCTATGAAGGCTGGTATGTCACTTGTCAAGGTCCGCCTGTACAAGTAATAAAGCAATCCCTTATAATTCGTGTAATCATTGTGCCCAGATATAAAACACTTACTATATGAATTACATATAATAACTTAAAATTCTAAATCTATACACAGTTCTGACAAACAAAGTTGTCCTTTATAATAATCTGCAGTGGGAACCACCAAACTTCCTTCCCTATAACTGTGGCTTCACGTCTTGACTGAGAATTAGAGCGGGGTTCTGCATGTCGAGTTGGCATTGTGCAATATCACTCAGAGCCCCTTGGATCTTCTCTAGTAATATTTCACCCTGACGGACAACCTGTACAATATTTATAAGTTTAAGGATTATATGCACATTTTTCATAATTTAAAATAATCTTTTTATTGATACATGAAGCATAAAATTTGAATCCCTTTTGTTGCGCTCATGGAGGCGGTGTAAGATTTGGCAAAATAAAATGTTTAAATGAAGAAAAAGCTAAAATTAAAGCTATAAAATAAAATATTTAACAACAAATAAGTCATTGTTTATGTTCATACTGTTAATGTCAACATTATTATTCTATAAGCAAAGTTATTTTCTTTTCTTTTTTTTATTTAGTATCTTTATTGACTAAAATCATTAATAATGATCTTAGTTGTATTTCAACCTCTGTGGGCAGATATTTTATTTAAAATTAATAAATGGATAATATAATTTTGAAAAGAACTCGATAACTAATTATTATTTAAAAATTAAGTTTACAGGCTAGATAGGTCAAGTATCATTAACACACAGGACTTGGAATGTCTCCTCTAGTACCTCATTGAGTGCTTCTGTATAGGTTCTCTTGGGGCCTCATTTGCAAATCAACTAGGTATTTCATGCTAGGCACTAGGCACCTATTTTATGTTGAGTGGGCTTAAATTAGCTAAAATGCTAACAAGCTGAAAAAAAAAACAATGATCATGATTTTTGCTTCCCAAATGTAGTTTTTAATACTATCAACAAATTATAAAGAAATCTATAAAAGGGACACTTCGGAGTTACATTTCCTGAGCATGATCAAGAAGTGGACCAATATAGGCAGAACAACTGATATCTGGCAAATAATGCTATCAAAATATTACTAAAACATTTTGAATTCAGGAACTCGAATAAGTATCAGGTTGTCTTAATTCATTAAAACAGTTTGTAGTCTATTTACCTTCTACAAAAGATTAATATTAAAAATACATGAGCACTCTGAGTTGTTGATTTTTTTTGAGTAGAAATCTTTTAAAATACTTTTTTCTTTAATTATTTAGATTATATTTTAGATTGGCTGTATTATATATGCTATTTACTGATGTTATAGGCCATTGAACTTTGAAACTTATCCATTTTTTTTAGATAAATTGATTACTTCATGTTTCTACAGCATACTGTTCTAAATTGCACTTTATCAATTTAATCTACATAAGACAATTTTCACCAGCTACTCATGTTGAATTTAGTGTAATATTTATTCTATTGTAATGGCAAAAATATTAACTATATATAAAGAAATAAGCATAAACCTCTTCAAGTTGCTCAGCTGCTTCTTTATTTTCCACTTCCAATCGCCTTAAACTTTGAACTTGCAGTTCTGTCGAGCTCTCCTCACTGGGTAAGGACTCGATCAATGTATCTATATCCTTAGCACACCGAGATATAAGTGTTGCAAATAACACAGCGTAGTCTTCTTGATTCTGCTGTTGTTGAGGTGTTTGTGACCCACTACGATCGAAACCGGGGAATTTACTTGGTGTTGAGAACTGTTGCAGGATACCAATGCTGTTGCAGAAATGTTCTGCTTGCTAAAAAAAAAAACAAAATACATCAGTGTAAAAAGTAAAATTATTAGTAACTTACAAACATATTTTAGAACACGAAAAACGTAATCTACATGCATGTTTACCTGATTTATGGTATCTTGAAGTTGAGTTAGACGATCTGCCATGATGGTTCTAGATAATTAATTCTTATTAAAAAGTGTATAAACACAAAACTACACAGTTATTATAATGTTGCATGTACTTTACAAAGTTGACAAATAGAATTATTATTCCGTGAGCTGACAAGTGAGAAATGACATTGTCAGTGACATTTAAAAAAGTTCCTCTTCTTTTTCTTAGTTAATAGCAATTAGTGTACAAATAACTTGTGTCAGTGTCATGTAGGTAAAGTGTATTTTCAATCTTGTATCAACATTACCAAGCTCCAGCAAAACTGTGGCTCATCCTGCTAGAACTATCCATGGAACTTTGTCGCCACCTCTGAATATATGCTACGCGTTATTTTCCATAAAGAACTTAACTCATACACAATAACCAAACTATATCACACAAAACGCCACCAAGATTACATGATATAGAGTCAAATATACAAATTTAATGAAAACAACCGCTACATGACAGATAGAGATCCCACCAAAAACCCCATTGAAAAAAGTTGATTGCCGTGTTTTGGTGTCGAATTGCCCTGTTTTGGACTAAACATTAAAAAATTACCGCGCTACATCCACATTTAAGCAAAGTTTAAACTATCGTAAATATTTTATATTTATAATTGTAGAGTGGCCAAAAATAAATTGGACAAGTGCAAGTAGCACACATGCTATAAAAGTTCCGTACAAGATTTATACAATAATGCTTTAAAAAATAACTAGCCATTAATGGAGACTGCTAACACAGAAGTGAAAATTCGAATCTTTAGATAATGTTTCAATTTTATAATTACATTGGCAGAATTGTGGCCAATAGCTACATAGGCCAAAAACTAAGAAGTGAAGTAACCTAACATTTTTTTGGGTTTTACATCTATTGGCACTCCAAGTAATAATTATGTACATTTTCATATAGTTTATTCATAATCAAACCATACGATAGGCTACGAAGTAACAGAGTATGCATTTTATAATTTATCTCTAAGTCTTCTACTTGGCATACTGTAGCATCTTGACGGCAGACGTCATAGCATTGGTAACGCGAATCTATAATTTTCCCCTCTACCGAGAATCTCTCAACGCTACTAAAGTTTTCACTTCAAAAATAAATATTTGCGATTGAATAACAATTGAGAGGTCACAATCATCATAATATGAATGTCTTATATTAAAGATGCTAATTTCTTCTTCTGTTTTTTTAAATTATATTTTGAGTTATTTTTCATGTAATTTAGCATTCCTTTGGTTTTTATACACGATATACATAGATTCTGTGCTTTGACCACAATCTCACCTGATGTTAAGTGACGATGTGGTCCAGGTTGGCAAATACACTAAAATTAGGTAATGGTTATCAAGTGATGCTGCCGGAACACACCTGTTGGTATTTGGCGACAGATTTTCCAACTTGAGGGTGGTAGCTACCCAAGCGGGCATCATTAGAAAATGCCCTACCAACATGCTATGGTTTCCTCACGATGTTTTCTTTCACCGAAAAGCTCAGGCCGATTTTAAAGTCGGATAGGTGGAATCGAACTCGCGTCGATTGACGCGGAATCCGGCCGCATCAATGCGCCATTACCGCTTTAGCATTTGGCCAAAAATTTGATTGAGTTTTACCATATGTTATATACTCTTTTGCAAGCAACGAGTTGATTGTGGTGTTAAAAATTGTTTCACAGTGAGCGTTGCGTAAGTAGCCTTCCACACTATCCTATTCATTTAATTTCGTCCTAATATCCAAGCAGTGTGGACAGCTTTTAAAGTTGTACGATTTCACTGTTTTCGTTTTGCATATTTTACAAATTTCGATATTCTTTGTTCTATCCGTATAAAAGGCAAACCCTGTTACATTTTTTTAGGTTCCATTTATTCCTTTTTAAGGAAAAAGCAAAAATGCTAAACCATGGAGCCGTAGAGCTGGAAGGATTGATAACACCAAAATACTTTTGTGTTACTTTTATTTTCCCACAGCAGTAGGGTATTTTTTTATACTATATAGACTCAGTGCTTTGATTTCAATCTCACTTGATTTTAAGTGACGACAAGGTCTAGGATGGTAAACACACTTAGCCTAGAAGTGCCAACTGCTTCTCAAATCACAACTGATGCTGCTGTAACACACCTATTGGTTTCTCACTTTATTGATATATGCTTCATGCCCCATTTTTGCACCAGTTGTGTAGTGTTTTTTTTTTTATTAGAGCTAAATAAATTCTTTGGAGTTAGCTCTAAAAGAGCTAAATCGGCAACATTACTATTAACTCACGAAATATTGACATATATTGTTACGTTGAGAAAATATACTATGGATTTGTCGTATATTTTATAGGCTATATACGCGTTTCTTCAATATAATTTTTTTGCTTTACTTCGTAGTTGCTAATACTGTTAAAATTACAAAAAAAAACATATCAATTCAGGCACACGCTAGTAAATAATAAAATGCAATACAACCAGTAATATTTATTTCATAATGAAAGCCATGTACTACATAATGTACTGTATCATATGACTAGAATTAAAAATATCACAATATAATATCAATACATAATCTAGCTTTTACAAATACGTATTATAAAATAAATAGGAACTGAATAAATAAAAAACCACTTACTAAATGTAATTAGTATAACTACAACATTTTAAAATATCTACTAAGTATATCTTTGTAATAGAGTTATTCAAATTTAATTGCATCTTGAAATAAAATTATACCTTTGGCAATATTTTTTAAAAGATTGTAACATACATGTATACTACAAATAGATAATATTAATTAAATAAATACTTATATATCAATGATCAAATATTAACTCTATTAAAAGATTTCAAGATGGGAAATGTTCAGTAGCCTTGGTATAACATAAGTTTATATAAAGAAAACAAATGTATACTTACAATTAAATCATTAACTTTATAAATAAAAATAAGGTACATCTAATAAGGAATTATAAAACATTTCATTGACTAGAAACTATAAGCTCCAAATCCTATCAAATCAAACAATGATATGTGTAATGGGTTTACCCCATTTATAAATGAATCTAACAATTTGTGTAAAAATTGTCCTAGTTTATTTTTAAAAGAAATGGAAATCATTGTATACATCTGAATTACAATATATATGCAATATGGGAGTACAGCAAGCATGAGTCGATACACATTATAAATACCAGTTAATACTAAAACTTACAAGATAAGTAACATACCATGTTTTATTAAGCTTGATTACTATGCATTTAGAAACTGTCACAGGAAAGAGTGTATGTACATAATTATTAAAAATAACTTAAATAATTACTATTAGTCCTAATAGTAGTAATATAATGACCTTATTAATATTTAGTAAGGATCAGACACACAACTCAATATTTAGACTTAATTAACAGTCTTATAGGGAGAGAGATTACCTTATTTGTATATAAATTTTAATTTAATGATAATAGTTATAATTATTATAACATACTTAAATTCACATTACTACAACTTCAATTTAGTTTAATTTTTGTGACTTTAAACTTTTGTCTAATGATTTCATTAACCTTTGTTTTAATTATTTATTAGTAGCTGGTCTGAGTAGTATTTAGAAATAATTTTAATAAATGGAAACTAATGAATTAATATGTAAAATAATAAGTAACCTATTTTGGTAATATTGAGATTCAAAAAATTACTATGATCTATTGTACGAGAATACGGAACTTCCTACGTAATTGTGAATCTTCTGGTAAAACTAACGCCCACTTACGTAATCCAACTAAAATAATGGAACTTACGACTAATATTGCACCAAAGACAGAATACCTATTGGGTATTTCACTGAAAAATACTAATTGCCAAAGAAAAGCAAATACAATATCAGCAGAACGAGCTATTGCCACTGGTCCAGCTTCTTCTATTTGTAGTGCCATTGTCAACAATATTTGACCAATGAAACTAAAAGCAGCCAAACTGACAACCTCGATTCTTTCAATGCCACAACTGGGTATACACAAAGATCCAAGGTAATAAGAATGTATCAAAATCAGAAACACAGCTATAGCTCCGAAGTTTGTCATAATAACAGAGAAATGTAACTCTTTAAGTAATCTTAGTAATACATATGCATTGGCTCCAAATATAGTAGAAACAAAGGCAGCAATAGCACCTTTGAATGTATTATAATTTAAATCATTGTCAGTCATTGGATCATTGCTGAACAAAAATGGTGGGCGAGTAATTAAAACCACACCAATTAGTGTTAGTATTATTGAGACTGTATTCCATATACCACAAGGTTCCTTCAAAAATATACGAGCAAAAAAATGCCACAAAAACTGGAACTGAAAACACAATGATAGATGCATCTGCAAGTGGCATAAGTCGAAAAGCATAAAAACTCAATACTAAGCCCACGGTACCAACCAATGACCTTAAAACAAGTAAAAGACGTTTACCTTCAGGGAACACAGGTTTTTCTGTATATATAACAATAGGTATGGTAGGCAAAAGAACACCTATAAAACGGAACATAGCTAACTCCATTGGTTGAATACTAACAAGTTGTTTAACAGTAACTGAACAAAGTGAAAAGAAGAAAGATGAGAGTGCTGCTAGCACTAAACCCAGATAAGGAACCCTTTTTATTAGTGGCCTTTTGTTTTCATTTAAATTTGGTAAAGTTTCATCTCCACTACCTGCAGACAAGTCCACAAGCTGCTGAAGTTCTAAATGTTCTGGCATTTTGTTTTATTTTATACCTGAAAATATATGTTCCACTTTACCAAAACAAATAGGGGTGATTGAGAACTGTATTAATAGAATATTCCATTATTTCTGTATGATTCATATAAAAAATAACATACAAATAATTACATACTATAAAATATTCTCTATTTCATAATGCTCTTTTATCTTCTAGATCAAGGCTGCTCAACCCTATGTCCGCGGATCATATTGTGGCCCGCTTAGGATTTTTGAATGACGCGCTTAAGTAAAGTATACCCACCAAGTTGAAATTACAGTAGTATAATAAGGCAGAATACCTTATTATTAACAGTAACACTTAGTGGCCCGCCAAAAATTTCTGAATCGCCTGTTTGGCCCGACTGATGAAAAAGTTGAGCTGCCTTGTTCTAGATGATCCCAGTTTCATAAGAAATCATGTAATAACAAAGAAAATTATAACAAGGGACCTATCTATAAAAAAAATTAATCAACAGAATTAGCATGATACTTACCTCTTCAGTACGAATAGTTTTTAGAATATCAGGTTAATTCCACATTTTTGGTTCGTACAGCAAAATAAAGGATTTTATTATACTATTCTCATTCAGGCATCGGCAGTCGGCTTTTTCAATTTTATATAAATTTTGACAGATTTGTCATTATAATTTCAAAGGAATATTGACCAGTGACGATAGATAAATACACAGACTATATAGTAAAAAATAACGTGTAGATCTATTCGTGTAGGGTTCCATTACACAATCATGAAGTGGGTACTAGTAGTAGGTAGGGAATCACCATGAACTTATTACAGACACAGGACTTTATAATAAATTCGTCGTAATAACTGTAAAATTGAAACTGAGCGAGTTGCTAATAGCGTCTTGATAAAAAGGAAGAAACCGGTAATGCGATTGTCCCGATTTTGGTTTGTCAGGCTGTCGTTATATTTAATTTATTTACTCTGTGGCGAATAACGATTGCTTTGAAGAAGCGTCTAATGTGGGCGGCGCCACTTTTTTCCATCGAACATTCGTGATTTATGTTCGATGGTTTTTAATGTCGTAATGCGTCCCATGTAGGACGTGCCATAGATAAAACACTGTACTTGAAAAATGGACTTATTATAATAGGTCTATGACTTGAAGTCATCGAAAAAGAACTTGCAAGTTATAACCGCAGATTACTATATTAGTAGCACGCTAGTTATAACCACAGACCAGGGTTGCCATTAAGACGACAATTGCCGTGTTATACAGTAATTGGGATCGTCCAGAAAAAAACCACTTTTATACGGCAGATGACTAGTTATCCTAAAACACGGCAATCAGGTCACAAGCCCGATCCAAACGCTTTAAATCGCAGGCAATAGGTAGTCCACGACCAAGTCGCATATAATCAATAATACAATCCACAAACTGACTAAAGTCTTTATACTTAGTCAAATAGTGTAAATAATACGGATAGAAATTTGTGAAATAGAACACTATTACGGATTTATGCGAATACAATGTGTGAAAGGGCACTTCGTTTCACTTCGTGTTACTTCTCGTCGCTACAGGCGACTTATGATTATTGCCTGTTTTCACGCCCGAATTAAATGACTCGAAATTTCCTGCAGTTGTACATGAAGCGTCTGACTACACTACTGACTACTACTCTGCTCACTTTGGTTCATGTCGAGATATATAAAATACGCACTTAGAAATAATAAGACGTGAAAATGAACATTACAATAACAACTATCATTCTCAAACCTTGTAAAGCCATAAATTGACACAAGGAAAGATTTACTTGACGCTGGTTAAGACACAAGCCATGCAGAGCCATTAAAAACACAAGAAGAAGAAGAACAACTATCACTTAAATGTATCCCATTATGTGTAGCCAATAGGCGTTGGCGAATAAGCTCTTCACGAGTTTACACAAGACTGTGATCACATACCTCAGACTACGGTTTCAACTGTAATAACGTTAAATTAGGCCATTTATAACTGTAAAAGTGTAAACCAATTATATAAATATGTACCTATTGGTATAAAACAATTTCGGAAATTTAAATTTTGCGATTAATTTGTATGAGACACGGCGATTTTCAAACTTTTGCCTCAAAACAATGCGATTGGAACATCTAAATCTCAGCATTTTTTTTGAATGGCAACGGTGCCACAGATCACAATCCACAAGAGTAGGTACATAAGTATTATGAACACTTGTACGCTCCAATTTTGATTTTGTTTTTAAACAAGTTTTGCTGGCAAATACTTCTGCGAGGCAAAGAAAAGAAAAGTAAGTTTTGCGGTTGAAGTTTTCAAGTTTCAGTGTTTTTTATGAAATGCCTAAAAATATGAATACCAGTTGTAATGAAACAAATTTACCAACCGTATCTGAATGCGTATTAAGAGATATTGAAACTCGCTTATCTAAAGCAGAGGAGAAACAATGTGTGTCCTATTTTTCATGTCAAATTTTTTGTAACGTGATTCCATTGATTTACATTTTAATTTTGTGATATTACGTAAAATAATCGCAACTCTTACAGTGTATTATTTGAATTAAAATAATGATCTTGTGTGTCTCACGAAAGTGTCTTCTATCTATGAGCCCTTCTATCTTGGCTGTTCCCAATAAACATTGTATTTTTGAAATGATCTGTAACTATTACATGGTTTGTGTTCATCTTACACTGCCATTTAAAATAATATTAAGTACTAGCTCCGTGCCCTCAGCTGTGCCCGTGTTTCATATATTCTTCACTGCGTTTTAATTTTTTTATACGGAACCCTAATTTTTCTTGCAATAATATAAAGTAAAAATATTTCTCATAAATTCAATAACTTGTCCGTAAAACTGTGCATTGAATCAGACTTTATTAAATTTTGTATAAGTTATCATTTTTTTACGCAGTACCCTAATTATTTTAGAAAATTAAAAGTACCCTAAATTAATTGAAGTAACTTCGTCAATCTACGAAAAAGTCCCGTCAAAATTCGTCCAGCCGTTCCAGAGATTACCTGGAACAAACAGACAGACAAACAAAAATATTAAAATTGTATTTTTGTTATAGGTATTGCTGTCTTGTCTAAGTATGCAACTTAAGCCATAATTATGTCAGTACACAATGTCAACATTAGTAATATATCTTACTGATCTTTTTTGTCTTACTTCTGTAGAGATGATGATCATAATCTTTAGTTTGCTTGAAAAATGAAAATTATAAAATGTCTTATTACAGTTTCAGATGAGGATCTCTTGTCACTACATTCAGTCTTTGGTGTTACTCTACAAAAAGCTTTAGATATATTTGAAAAATACCCAATATTTACAATCTATATTACTTCTAAGAGACGAACTTTGATTGAAGTGAAGGGAGACAAGGATACATACTATAGAGTTTTTCCTAAATTAAACTATTGCTCCTGCCTTGCTTTTAAGCATCAAGTTTTGGAGAAAAAAATTGAGATTACATGCAAGCATGTATTGGCGGCTAGAATAGCTGAAATTTTGGACAAAACAGTGGAACATGAAGTGACTCAAGAACAGTATTTGATGTTACTCAAGTCTATGTATGAAATTAAATAGAAACATGGAAGATTGTGAATCAGACTATTATTTTACTGCTTCCATGGACTCTGGAAAAATTTTGTGTAGCCTGTTGAAAGCTATACAATTTCAAGAGGTGAGAGATAAATATTTATTGTTAGATATTATAATCTTGTTCTATGTGGTTCTATTTATTATTTTTATGCATTAGTAAATGCTTTTATCTCTTCTATAGCTAATCTCTCTTTAATGTTACTTATATTAATGATTTCTTCAAAATAAATAATGTTATCTTTGCCACAACTAACATAAACATTCACAAACATAAAGATTTCCATTAATTTTTGCATTTAAATATCTTTTTCTGTAATATATATTGTTTCATTTTCTTTCATATAATTGTTTTTTTACTTTGTTTTTTGAATTTAGATAGTGTATTTTTATTGTATTAAATGGTTATCTTATATGTAGGTAATTAATGCAGGCCATACTGTTGTTATAAGTAAAAAACAAGCCATGATTTTAAATATGGCAATTGAATAACACATTATTATTCTCAACGACTCCTTGCCAATCAAACCTTTAAAGTACAGTGCAAGTAACTGGTGATTCATGGTAAAATATCTGTGTGTTTGGTGCTTTTACATACATTCAACTGCTTTACTATGTGCTCAATAATAAGGTACATTTATTTCCTATTACAGACTGCAGTATTTTGTGCACTACCTGAAGGACTCAAACTAACCGTGGAAGAAGGGAAATGTGTCCAGGCATCTGCATACGTACCAGCAGATAATTTCACTGAGTATAATGTTAAAGAGGATGTTGATATTATGTTTAAGGTATGTATGTCTTTTGTACCACTGTGGCACATGTAATATGCTACAGAGACCGACCGCTCACCATCAGGCACATATTATGCAGTTTGTTTTTATTGCCATTTTGTTATATCGCTATAATGATTGTTTTGAGTAAATAATACAAAAGGTATTGTTATAGATCAGTATAGCGGCTTTGACAGAATGCCTAAACATATTCGGTTCAGGCGAAGAATCTAGTCTGAAAATGTATTACAGGTGTGAAGGATCGCCACTACTATTGGTGTAAGTGTTATTATAAAATTATATATATTTTAGCACATATAATATGGGAAGAAATGTTTGCCTAAATAGGTATTAATTATCATCCCTCATAAAATGTTCACATTTCAATATTTATCATGAGAGTTAAAAAAGGAGGGGTTTGGGCAATTACATCCATATGTAAGGAAGAAATAATCTAAGATGTTTAAGGATACTCTGTACAGAAAAAAACACGTGGTTTCACATAACGGGGGGGGGGGGGGGGGGGGGGGGGGGGGGAATAGGGGGTGTAGTATAAAACCTCATCCGGGGAAAGGGGGTCACAAATGTGCAAAAAAGCATAAAATTGTATTAATTCCATCGTCTTGCACGACGTTCCGAGCCATGATAAAGTTTGAATCGGACTATACTATGTAACAGAGACGGATAGACTTAAACCCCTAACAGACGCGTGGACCGGATCGCGTACATGATACGGCAGGCGACCTGAGGTTAACAGTCACCTTGTGAGCACAGTTAGATATAGACGTTACGCAAGGGTAACCTTAATACTAAGGGTAGTGCGTAAGTGCATTTCCTCCCGTCAAAAAAAAAAAAAAACCTTAATACCGTCATATAAATTCATACGTATTATAAAAGGTGACATAAATAGCAATTTAATTATTTTTTCGCGTTTCCAAAACGTACCTGACTGTGTCCAGACGACGACTGATGACTTCATCTTCTTAATTAATGGCAATTTTTTTTACATAATTCTTATAGTGTCATGTGGATAAGTTATTTTTTCAATTTTGTGTCGTTTCTAAATACAGAATAAACTTTTCGCGTTATTGTTCCCTATTGGTGTCCGACCGAAGTTTGATTTTTGGCCGAAGCCGAAGCCGATTAATAGGCCATCTCCAAAACCTTCGGCCCTAGCCAAAGGTTTAATAACCTAAACAAATATGGTCCATGATTGGCTATATCTTGAAAAAGTTGTGCATACTATATTAACTTAACCAGATGATTAAAATTATCTCCAAGTGGTTGGTGTTTCGACTAGTGTCAAACTAGACTAATCAGGCTACTTTACTGACAAGTTTAAGTAATTTAAGTTAACCATAAATAAAATTATGTGAAGTCCACCAAACTGTCTAATCGATGGCCCTTTACGGGGCTCCTGTGTGGGCTGATGACCTGACGGCCCGCATCATCGCAGGCCTGCAGAAGTCGTAGCGAGCGAGCGAGCTAGAGTCCTTCGGGTTCGGCTAAAACTGCGGCATGACAGAGTTTGATCCCCCAAAACTCGGCTGATATCTTTGTTCAGTTTGGTCGTCCGCATGGTACACACGGTCCGGTCCGTACGTCTGTTAGGACTTTTAGACTTTAACATTAAAGGGCGCAGTTTACAGCCGTTATCGGTGAGTAATGTCGTCACCGATTGTGAGATCTATACACAGACGGCGGATTCCGTGTTGGAATTGCGTGATGAGGATTGTGCGGATATCGCTAAACTAGTTCTCAAAGCGCCCGCGTTCCTCGGCCTGTTGGCCGATTTGGAACGATCTTGTGATGTTTTTGAACTGAACTTATCCCCGGATCATCCCAACGTCAGCATCGTCACTTACGGGATGCAGGTAAAATTTAGACCATCATTTCAGACCTTCTATCTAAGTACCTTTGCTAATAAATGAGATTCCAATTTTCTTTTTCAATTATCTTGTTACATATGAAAATTAAAAACGATTTCTTATGAAATTCAATTCTTACTCCTGGCTTACATGGGGCTTATTTATTTTTTACACGGGGAGTCTAAAGTGTCTAGAATTCTTCTTACTTGATCCTCTATCTTTACTAATAAATAAAATTGAAGCGTAGAATGTTTCGAAACATATGTGTATAATGGAAGATAACACAACCATAGCGCGAAATAGAATCGTTTTTAGTGTAGTTTTTAGTAGAAAGTGTCTGTTTTTTTTACTAAGTACATATAAATGTATAAGCGATATCTATACAAAAATGCAATTTTTAAAAATTCTGTCTGTCTGTTTGTAACGGCTAATCTCCGGAACGGTTGGACCGATTTGGACCGGACTTTTTTTGTTAGATAGCTGAAGTTACATTTCGCGAATATTAATTTTCGAAAATTATTAGGGATCCGCGTAAAAATATTAAAACTCATAAAAGTTTGAATATAATCCGATTCAATACACAGTTTTACCGGCAGGTACATATTTGAATACGTGAGAAATACCAAGAGTTAGTAGCAAAAACGTTTTTGATCAATAATTAGGGATCCGTATAAAAAAATTAAGAACTATATATTATGCAGTGAAAATTTATAAGAAACGCGGGCGCAGCCGCGGCCATACATCTAGTCAATAAATAAATATGAATTCGGTTAATTTTTTTATCTAACATTTTCAGTAATGATTGTGGTCGTTATTTCGTGTACATACAGGATCGATCTTGTATCGAAATGCCGAAGTCATCAGAGATGGTGGAAAGCTTCAGCTGTGAACAAACTGTAACTCTGAAATACCAGTTATACCACATTAGGCTTATCATGAAGGCGCTCTCTATCTCCACTAAGGTGAGTTTTAATGTAACTCTCTTTTATAGCTTTCGGGTAAGTGTTGAAATGACTAAAGATGGTAACACTTTTTATTATTATTAGAGCTGTTGTAAACTCTAAACGTTAGTACATTTTGAATAGGCGAGCATCCGCACGTATATATTGCACTAAATTTCAAATAAATCGTTTGTCAAAATGTTTAACTGTACTATTGAATTTTTTTACGTGACATATACACTTGCTGATTCCGGATAAGCGACGCGATTACTATTGAGATTTTTAACGTGATATATACACTTGCTGATTCCGGATAAGCGACGGGGGTACTATTGAGTTTTTTACGTGACATATACACTTGCTGATTCCGGATAAGCGACGCGAGTACTATTGAGTTTTTTTACGTGATATATACACTTGCTGATTCCGGATAAGCGACACGATTACTATTGAGATTTTTTACGTGTCATATACACTTGCAGATTCCGGATAAGCGACGCGAGTACTATTGAGTTTTTTACGTGACATATACACTTCTGATTCCGGATAAGCGACGCGATTACTATTGAGTTTTTTTTTTACGTGATATATACATTTGCTGATTCCGGATAAGCGACACGATTACTATTGAGATTTTTTACGTGACATATACACTTGCTACGCGACAATATTGACACTATTACAGGATTGTCTGCATGTGTATGGTGATTAGGTTAGTTTATTGTAAAAATTTTAATAAGAACTTGATTATTTTAGTCTAAAAAGACTTAAAACATAAACACATACGTTTTCAGCCACAGATTAGATAAAACACAGACGTAATCTAAAAATTGTCATCAGAAATATTGTTATGTAAAAATATTTTGTTATCGCAAAGCAGACTCATTTAAGAGAAAAAAATTTAAACCTTAAATATAATAAATATTAAAATATCTTTCAATTTACATTTGAGTTTAAATTATCATTTGATCATCTATTATCATAATACGCAATATATTCCCATCATGCCATTTTTATTTGGCATATGTATATGGGTGTGTCGTGAACGGCAAAACGCTTTTAGCAATTTCTCAAAAATAAGGTTTCTAAAGTTAGGTCAGTCTATTTTAAGCGCGCTCGCTTTTCGGGATTCGGGAGCCCGCAAGGATTAGTAATCTATTTATGTTTGTTTTGCATTGTTACGACGTTTTCATATTTTCTTTTTTTATATACTAGCACGGCAAAATGACTGCTCTCTGCCTGATGGTAAGCATGAGTTTAAAATCGAGTTAATAAATTGAAATGAATGAATTAATCGATACTTGTAATGAAACGGAATCTGTACATTGAAGACATTTAAGAAAAAAATACTCTGCGGGGCTTCAGAATCGACTACAGAACACATTTTGATAGTTTAAAAAAAAAATGTTTTTTGTGTTTCTGTTTATTTTTGTTTTGTTCGTCAATCGTCGTCAAAAAAACTACTGAACCGATTTCGAAGAAATTCGGTATATATGGGATTTATATAATGAATAGCACCTATCTAAAATTAATTAATTATGTATTTTCAATAATTAATTACAATAGATGTAATCGAAGTCGGCTAATAATTATTAAAATGGCGTGCGCCTGTACGGTTTGATCAATGTAGGGGTTGCTTTCTGTGTTTTTGGGCCTGGGTCACACTCGCCCAGTCGTGTCTTTCAGGAGTAGATCAGGGAGGCCAATATTTTAGGTGTGGGGAGCGCAGGGCTATAAGGCTGTTGAAAGCCGGGCTGTGACGGGAGGTGACACTCATCACCACATGGGTAGTATGGTGTGCAGGCCTATTAGGGCGAGGGTTTAGCGCAGACGGCGACTCTGTCCGGGCCAGTGGAAGTCTAGACTCTAGCGCATTGCCAAACCATGAGGGATAGGAACGGGATGGGACGGGACATAGATAATATATTGGTAGAAATAGATCGCATCTAGAAGGAGAATATAGACTGTCTATTAGGATATAATTGTCCGAATTCCGAGTGAGCGAAGACGCGGCCACAACTAGTTAATTAAAAGATACATTATAATTTCCCAGGTGGTATTAAGGTGCAGCTCTAATGGTTTACTATTGTTACAATTAAAACTGGAGAAAGAAGATCAGAGGCAAATGTTTTCGGAATTTTACATTGTCCCGTTGTTGGACGATTAACTTAAATAGGTCAAATATTATTCATGTTTGTATGGATTGTAATAAAACAATTTCTTTGGAAAATACAATGTTATTTTTATTTTACAAAAATTACATATACACCTCACAAGGAATGTTTATTTTAGTTTATAACATAATATTAATTCAATTACTTAAACTATTCCCTTTGTTCAATAGTGAAATACATGTATGCAATGTTTATTAAAACAATTCAATTAAATCGATTATCATTTGGCTAGTATGAGACAGATATTTAGCATGGTCTCTGGTTTTCTCCTATATAACAATTACATACAACCATGAGGTAAATTAATTAAATGCAAAAAAAAATCTGATAAAATGTATTTTTCACGCATATATTCATTTATATCATGATGTGTTATTCAATTTGTCCTCGATACAAAATGGAGTCGCCGAAAGATGATTACAGCTTATAGTTTTATCGATGACTTGTGATTTCACTAGTATCTTTCGACAGTATAAATATAATCTCTTAATCATTTTAAATCTGATAACAGATAATTAATGTTACTATTTATCAATTTTATTACGAAATAACGTACTTTCGTTTTTTTGTTCTTAATTAAACTTCACATAGTATCGATAAAACGTAATTATCGATAACTACTATAATGAAAGAGTTCGAGGTGGCTATAAATTAATTGTAGGCAGTATAATTACAGGCGTTGCGTATTAATACATGTATGTATGTTAATTTTACAGCCTATTTTAATACTGGCTGAGCTCGCAATCGTTTATATTCACCGTCTCTTAAATTATTTATGTAGTCACTGTAAAAGATCATAGCCACGACCAAAGGTTTTTGTAAAGTAAATTCACTGTTAAACTTTACCAGGGGGTTTATGTAAGGGGCCATTAGTTAATTACTTAAGGGTCCACAGAGGAGAGGTTGTTAAGAAAATGTATATGTTATCTTGGGAGGGTTATATAGGTAATATTTATTTTATAACTTTATAAGTCCCGCGTTACAGTTGCCATGTTACAAAAATGGCGGCTTTATCTCCTTTTACCCTATACTACAGTCCGTGAACATGTGACAGGTCGGTTCTTTTTCTAGCGTTTTATTATTCAGAAAAAACGAGATTGAATATTACGTAAAAAGAGGTAAGGGGGAGACGGAGGGGTTTGAGAAATCTTATGTATCCTTACAAAATCGTCCTTAAGTAATTAATGAATGTCCCCTAGGCACAATTCTAGACATTTTTGACTCCCCTCCATCTTGTCAGCAAACTTACCCTTAACCTCAATAATAATGAATGCTTCTCATACGATACAACATGTAACAGGAATAACGCACACCCTCAAACTCCCTCTATTAGAACGTTCAGATATACATACTTGCATGTATTTCATGATATTGTTTATTTATGAACATTAGTTACACCAATTGTGGTCACATAACAAATCTGCGCACAAAATATATGTACAATCAAGAGAAACGTGATGTCACGAGACGCCTCGACAAACCGTTCAACACGGGGGTAATTATTGAACTTATTTTTAAATATTTTTAGTAAATAAATGACATATATAAAAAACTAACTGACCCGGCGAACTTTGTTCTGCCTAATAGTCAATGAATGAGCAGATTTAGGATGTTAAAATTAATTTAAAATTATTAAGTGTACGTTTTTTATTAGGATTATAAATATAAATAAAAAAAAAACAAGTATTGCAATATGCTCCAGCAGGAGATTTGATTATTGACCATGTACTTATTATGGTGTATAGACTGCACTATTCAGTGAAGCATCTTGTAATATACTACATTTTTCATTTTATCAGGCGCGGTGGCGCAGTTGTATTACGGTACCCCACACTGTCTTTCTGAGGTCTCGGGTTCGAACCCCGGGTCGAGTCAAGTGATATTGGCTTTCTCTACTCAGTATCATCCCGGAGTCTGGAATCTGCCCGATATGGCGACAGGCTCGCCCCGTCACATCTGGGACGGAACTAAGCTCGGGCGAAATTTGGGTGGTCTAGTTCGCTATTTCACCTCTCTGCATAACCTTTCGCTGAAACAGGCGTGAGCTTATGTTATGTTATCAAACGCAAGAACAAAGCAGATGGTTTTCCAATCTGTGAACATGCCACGTATAACTGACCCTGAGAAAACATGCATTTTCTAGATTCAGACCACAAACATTCAAGGAATGGCCTTGTAATTTGTTATTCTTCATGGCAAATGCAAGACAAATCAGAAATTAAAGTCGTTTAAACTCAAACTGCATATCAGTTGAGAGCATCCAAATCCTCGGAACGAGAGCTTCCTCACTTTTGAATTTTCCTTTGAGTATCTTCACGTTAATCATATTGATAATCAGTTTACTTATCACCAAACCCGTTCCGTTGCATAGTTTTGGTTGGTTTATGTTCCCAAGTATGATTACTACCGAGCAAACCAGTATAGTTGCCCAGTATCGTCACGTGTAAGCAAAATTTAGCGTATTTCCAAGTTTTCACCAACAATCAGGATTGGAACTTCATCTATTGTTGGAGCGTATAATGTGCGTTCGTCTGTTCTAGCTGGTCGTTTATCCGCTCTGATTACAACTTTGTAATCGTTATTTGGCATGCGCTCCAAAGCGGTCTTGAACAGCCTGACGAATGCATGATGTGTATGAAGTAGTTGCTGCAGCTTTTTTTTTACAATGAGCACACATAATTAAAAGGCCTAACATGAAATAAATAAATCCAATGAATAAAAATTAAAAATTACTGTAATATCTTTATTTAATATTTTCTATTTGAGTAAATATTTTGTATCTGTACCCACTGCGTCTACTTTAATATGTTGAGTTTACTGGAATAACTTTCTTGTAGGAATAGGTATAGTATGTTATTCTTCTACTGTATTGTGTGTAAGTACAAAAACAAATAAATAAATACCTTGGATGTCAGATTAAATCCAGGTTCTTCGACAATGTCGGCCCCAAATAAAGTAATTTGGAAACAAACGTTGCATTTTTGAATGTTCGCTAGAAAGTGTCGTTATTCGGATGTTATGCCGAAGGAATGAATGCAGTGACTCAGGTGGCGGAGTCAATAATGGCGATTTCACTTTTCCATTAAGGCAGCACAATACTGGGGTTTCTCCGGAAAATTTCAATGCGTCACAATACTCACAAATAACGCCTATTGGCCCAATGCAAATGGAAGTATGCGAGCTGTAATCGTATCGAAACGTTGCTGGATTCAAATCAAAATTGAAAAAAAAATTGTTGATCTCTGAGGTTTGCTCGACGATTTCCCATTACCAATCGAGTCGTTTCACGGGCTGCCTCACTTTGCTCTTGTGATTGAGAAACACGAAGTCGGGCCATACTAACGCGGCGTTCTTCACGTGCAATTACTTTCAATTTTTATTTAGTTTCATTTGAGATGTTTCGAAATCCTAATTGCATTACGGCTTTGCCGGGAAAGATTCGATACTCTTGGTCGCGCCATTGTTAATAATAATATCGGCACAAAAAGATTTATATAATACTCGCACAAAAATTAGCACATCGACCGGCCAACGGTCAAATTTCAACGTGTTACGGTATTTTCAAAACAAACCATAGACAACATTACGTGAGCTGTCAGTTGTCGTTGGCTCTTACTTATTTGACTAATGTTTTATCATGATAATTTTTTTATTGATGAATATCATATTTTAATACTTACTATCTTATTCCGGACGAAGACAATTCCAAAATCATAATAATTGGTCCAGCCGTTTTTAAGTTATAAATGGTGTAACTTACACTATTGTTTTATATATAGATATCTGAAATCGATTCAGTAGCCGTTCCCCAACAAACTACTTTCAGAGTGTGCGTTTGTTATGTTACATGTTGTATATTCTGTATGAGTATTTCAAAAATGTATTGCTATCGCATTGCGCCTCAAAGAATGAATTATAAAACACGAAAGGGACAACTGCAGCTCGGGCTGATTTTGCCATATACAAAATAGACGAAAACATCACTTCGTAGTTCCCTGATTCCTCCTCCAAAAATGAACCAATTTTTAATTTTCTTTCACTTAAAGAATAATAAAGACTGGCTATGCATGTACGTTTTATTAATTTAATTCATCAAATTTGTTTGACGATCATCTTAAAATGACGGTAAAAATCGAGCATCTTTTTCATTTTCTAAGGCTCTCCTAGTTTCTACAGTAACTAATTTCTGGATAAAATCAAAACGTGGTGGATATATTATTTGGTATAAAAATATTTATCATAATGCTATTTATTATTCAGGGAGGAAACAGGGAACTACGTTTCTATGGAATAAATGCCGCTAGGATATCCTCTTGAAGTTTGAAATATTTTCTATAAATTTGGTTAACATTACAAATAGGTATATATTTTATTAGTATTGAGTGCTTAATTCGTATATATTTAGATTTATACAAACATTATTTATATATAATCACGATACAATGTCCAACAACAGCGAATATAATTTTATATTTTCACCTAATGCACAATATTACATAATGTCCTCCGAAACGAGAATATAAATATACAAATTAATGCAATATTATAATGCAACATTGCAAATATTTCTAAAATAGAACATTTTTTCGATACTAAATATCATCGTTTTGTTTCATCGCAGCAACAGCACTGAGGCTTTATTATTGAAATGCCACCTATAAGAAGGTTTGGTTCAAAAATAAACATGTACCTACAGACAGACAAACATGGCCATTTTTTAGTTACAATCTTATAATTACTATGTTTCATTTACAAATTTATTTTATGTATTCGTATTTTATTATTTTATGTAAAAATAAGGACCGTTTTTACACTAATCCCTGTATTTTTAATGTAGGTATGTACGATATTGACTAGTCTTGTTTGATATTCTTTAGAAACTATGTTTCGTCTAATCGAATGATAAAACGTATTTATTGACTATATTCATTTAGAGAACGATTTTCCAGGGTTGCCAGTATCGCAACCATTCGGGTTGCCAATGTATTAAATTATAAACATGGCTATGGTCACTAATTTGCTACAACTGTATAATTTTTTTTAATGTTCGGTTTATTTAGAAATTGTTTGACTTTAGACTTTAAATTATGACGAAGCTTGAGGCTCGTATATGTTGTTCCCGATAAAGTAACAAAAAGTTGAAGAAATTCAAAGCAATTTCTTGTATAGGCTTGTAGTGGTATTGCGTTGTCCATATTGCTCATAAAACCGATGTCCAATATGTAGCAATAGGATTCCATTCTATCCGTAAAATTCGTAACTTTTCTCAAGTCGATTAACTAAAGGGAATTAATTATCCAATCGTCAAGATAGTGATCGTCAGATATTTCTGTTCAATGACCACATAGGTCAATGTGAGGTACCGATGCGGGATGCACTTTTATAGATTAGGTAGTTGATACCATCTGTTAATTGATATATTTTTATGAGCTGTCAAACATCAATTCTCTATAGGCTTTGTATAGAATAAGTACCTATTATATCTATGCTATGAAGTAAGTTGTTTTTGGCAACCTAATTCAACATTTGTAAACTCGGTTTTGATTCATTCCCTACCAAAATAATTAGCTACGTCGCGGGGCGCATAAATAACGCCGACGGGCCACACGCGGCACGCAGTTTCACCACTGGTCAAAACTAATAATTATTCACATGGCAACCCGATCTAAAATTAAACTACAAATAGGTATAAATTTCACATTACTTTTTAGCTAATCATTTTAAATAAATATTTTTAAAATTACATATAAATTAGTCTTTATGTTAAGTACATGAAATTTGAAATAGCACAGATAGTACAAATTTGGCTAAGCCTTAATAATTAAATACTTATCTAGAATAAATAAATTAATAAATAATCTCATTGCACAAAACCGAAAATTCCCATCACACCACACACGTGTCTCTAGAACTTTTTATAAAACACACTTATATTTTTTCTAGAAATCAGTCAAGTTTTGTAGATCAATAAAAAGAAATTACAATGACATCTTTTCCATAGGTCCTTTTGCTATTATTAACATGATTTTTAATACACAGTATTCAGTAATACCAACCATAGAGAAATTACCTATATAAAGCCAACATCATTTTCAACTATACGAATTTCTAGATTTTTATTATGTCTTAATTATTATACTGCGAAGAGTATTAATATAAATGGTACATAAAAATAAATAAGATTTATATCGTTACATATACATTCACATGTGAACCGAGATATTACTTGCTATTTCTTTCTATCTCAGCATAACTACGACCACTTACTGTCTCTTTTACGCATTAGCTCAATAGTGTTACATATGAAAATATATTTATTGCGTTCACGGTATGATGAAATTCTCATCAAATCTATGCTTAACTCTATATACGAGAGTGATATATTTGTACAGTCCTTAAAACATAGTTTAACTGGAATGACAGCTGTCATTATGACCGCGCAGCGTTTTGTCTCTTTTCCTGCATTGAGACAACGCCATACTCTATTATTTTTGGTACCTACACGATTTAAAAACATTCTAACCACAAATGATAATAATGTCGATCTTGCAAATAAGTACTCATAACAAAACTGAAATAATTTGTCCGTGTTCGTTATTCTGTCAATTATGTCATATGTATTTACACTCCACAATAAAAATATAGACTGCTTATATCAGTTGTTCTAAACGTTTTCTTGACATCAGGGACCAAGACGAAGACAAGAAAAATATACTGAGTTAATATCAAAAAACACTCAACTCGATTAACATAATCAATTTAATAAAAAAAAACAACTTTTGTTTCAATCTATTTCACAAGTTCGGTTATCCTTGGATTTGTATTACCAATCAAAGTTGCCCAGTCACCGATCCTCACCTACTTTTATCAGTCGAGTTCCACATTTCGTTAAATTTAAAATCATTCTAGGCCTATATTTTGGCTTTTACGAACCACTGGTTGGGAACCATTGGCTTATAGTTTTAATTGACTTGCACAGTATAATTGGCCAGCTTAATTTGACAGCTGTCACTTTAATCAAACTACATTCTAAGAACTTTGACAAGGTTGAGACCGAAACGGTACCTAATGTCTATTTTGAGTATTTCATCAACTAGTTCTGAGGTATGTTAATATTACGTTCTTTCGCGTTTTTTTTTGTAGAAAATATATCTGAATCTCAAACGATAGCGACACTCGTATTTTCAACGAATCCCGAGAAACATAACCGCGATTGTAGAGAACTAAATATATTCCCGAAATACCCCCCACAGTATAATTTTGATTGTTACACGAAAGTGTATTGGTTGTCCACTGCCCTTAAATCGTGATGGGCCCCGCTGGCCAATAATAATCTTCCAGTTCGACCCTGCGCATGCGCACGTCACTGCCGTGGGTAACGCCGAACTGAAAACAAAAAAATAATAACTCCAATAAAAAAATAGATTTATAGACACGAACAATTTAAAATTTATCTATAAAGAGAGAAATGTGTGTGAAATAAGTTTAAACATATTTTTCCTATTTTGCACTACAACAAAAATGTAACATGAAGCGAACAGAAAAAAAAAGAAATAAATGAACTTACCAAACACAGAACACAAAAAAAAAACAAACACACACAGGCAACGCGCAAAATGATACAACAGGCAAAAAGAATAAAAGAAAACAAAAGCCATTCCATAAAATAAGTTTATTAATAAAAATAATAATAAAATTTACAACTAAGAATGACCTAAAATTAAAGCTTGGAAGAACATGATTTTGTACAAAATAGAATTATTATGAACTAAATACATCTTGTTAGATTAACAATTAACAGTCCATTGTTTCACACCGTGTTATTTTCTTTGCCTAATAAATTACTCATTTAATTCTAAAAACAAGCGCTGTAGCGAATGCGCTTCTGGTTTTAAAATATACACTTAAAAAGTGTGTATATATATATATATATATATATATATATATATACACCAGTTCCAACCAGTTCGGTTCAATTATAAACTCTTTGGGGTGACCAAATAATTATATTCTGTTCTTCAACTCCTACAAATCCTATGTTATCAGTCGAATTCAATATTATATATACACTTTAAAGCTATTGATTCTTATATAAAAAAAAGCATAAAACACTACGTATATTTTTTTACAAACCACTGAATAAATAAAATTCAAACTTTAGGAATCAATGGCTATTTTAATATCTAACTTATTAGTTTATCGAAAACTAAAAAAAATAATAATAATTAAACGATATATTAAAGCTAAATCAAGTTACTAAACAGTAATTTTATATTAAAAGTAAATAATATTTGTACGAAATATTTTTTTTAAATCAATGATTGGCAATAAATGAAGGCGTTTTGTTTCAAAAGACAGAAAAAAACCCACTTCAAATGTTTTAAATCAATTGTCTTTAGCATTAAATATTTATGCAAAAAAGATAGCTTAACCCTATAAAATAGCATTAGACTGGACATTGGGAGATAAGAAATCTATCTCCTTTTAACTGAGTGATGGGGTTTCTTATTTCTGTTATTTGTATTTTTTTTTAATTATTTACAATTAAATAGTATACAAATATGACGGATGGATATATTTTATTGCACTTTATAGTTTTGGTTTTTTAAACTCATATAGCATCGTTTGGCCTTCGGTGGGTAAAATCTAGCTCTGTTGATAATAAAATGATCGAAATGAAATAGTTTATTTAAATGAGTTATTACAAAAAAAATACAATTAATTAAAATGCTCACGATAAGAATAAAAGAGATAACGGACTCTTGAATGTGAATTGTATTTGTAATTTATACATAATAAATTATTATTTTTAAATCGAAATGTTACAAGCGATTCGATACGAACTCAAAAAGAATTGTTATTTTAACTTTTTTTTTGTTCAGTGTCAAGTAATCAAAGTTTTTTTTTCACTATTAACCAATTTATAAATGCAAACGACTAATGTACAAACAATAAAATAAAAATACAAAAATAACAATATTCAACATTAATTTACAAAAAAAAAAAAGAGTAAAGACCTTGATTTGAGCACTTTCAAGGGATTAATTTTCAATTTGAAGTTTCAGCTAAATTTTATGTAAAATATATATACATATATATATATATATCACCCGGTCACAGATGGCCTCGTGATTCTCATTTCATGAGTGTTACAAATAATTTATCTCATTTAAAATAATCAAACGTATATCTAAAGTTTTAATAAATTTAAATAAATATTGTATATGAAAGAAACACATTACTCTCATGAACAGTGACGTCATAAAGCTCTTTGCAGTGTAAAACTGACCCACACTATCATGATAAGCTCAAATAATTTTTCTAACAGTTTCTTTCAACACAATAATGACATCGGTATTCGTAATATAGCGAATTTACAAAAGCGTACACAAACTGTGACAGTATGATTAAAAAAAACAAATTAACTTCAATAAATAACTAATGTAAATATATAAGTAAAACGATTTCTGAACGAAAACTACAGTAAAGTATCAGTTTGAAATCTTTAGACACTACTCGACCCATGTACAAAATTTCATTTAATTGTTAAGGAAAACAAAGCAGATGAAGTCGCGGGTATCAGCTAGCATACAATAAGCTGCTTACTGCCAAATTATAACATCCCCCGGACTATGGTAGTTAGTTCGAGATAATATCAGTAAAAGTGTTAACAGATGCGCGGACCGGACCGCGTAAATAGTATGGTGAACGACCAAACTGATCAAAGTTATCAGTCGCTTTGTGGGTACAGTAAGGCACAGAAATTTCCATTTATGTAAGTAACGGACATACTGACAGATAGACATTGTCTTTTGTAATATATGTGGATTTTTTGAGGGGGTTAACGTTGCAGCTACAGAAGAAGTATCTTGGTAGTTTGGCCCCCATTTTCTAGGCAAAGGTATACGGTATTCTAAAATGTACTTGCCTAAATTTGCCGAAAGCCAACGTCAACCATAATATATAAATACACTCTGTTCGGTTATTCAAGGTACTCTCTTGGCGTAATTGAGGTAAAGCTAGTTGATAATTGTGTGATAATGCTAAACAGTTTGGGTAAGAATAGTTAGGCTGATTTTGAGATGAGTCAAAGGGCATACAGGAGTTCTCGGCAATCAAGCTGCGGATGAGCTTGCAAGAGCTATGGAAACACAATTTGGGCTTGAACCGTTTTGTGGTATACCAAAAAGACTAGTTCTATTACCCACAAGGGACCAATAGATTTATAAGGCTCTAGAATTCTGGAACAAATTGTCAGGACAATTTCATTCCAAAGAGCTCATTAGGGCATTCGCTAGCGCAAAGCTGAAGAAGGCCTGATGCTCAGTGGAAATTAACTAGACAAAGTTGTTTGTGCAAATATGCACAACATTGGTGCACAGAGAGTGCAGGTTCTGTAAATATGCAGACGAAACACTTGTCGAAATGTGATCCATTAATACCCATACGTAAACGAATTTTGGGTAAGCAGGAAGTACAGACACTGCCAAAAAGATCCTACAGTATTAGATACACTTGTAGGTCTAGGCAGTTAACTTTAGCAATATAGGGAGGCGATCACAGTAGATCTAACTAGGTCGCCACGATACGGGACTGTTCTATCCTACATAGCCCCGTTTTTAAATAATAATACTACAACAATAGCAATTTTTTCGCATTTCGATAATGACGTCCGCACCTGATAGTGTCCACAAGGCGACTGATAAATTCCGTCGTAAGCCGTACCATGTACGCGGTTTGGTCCGTGCGCCTTACGACAATAGAATGTCAAGGGCACGTTTATAACTTCTCGAGTCCCTTACTAAGACGCGCTTCTTATTTTCCACATAAAACATATTAAAGAGACAAAAAAAAAAAATTTTTTTTGGCGGGATGTGAGTTTGTGAGCCTTTAATTAATTAACTTGCATTTTACATAATTTTAGTGGCGTTTGCGTGTCGTATTAACAAATATTACGTAAGTTTCGTTTGGTTTGATTTAAGTGTTTGCTTTGTAGGTGTATTGGAATTAATAACGCGTAACGTTTATTATGGGGTGCCACAATAACAGCCAGTAATATTCTAGCAAAATAACCGGTTTTTCCTAAAACGTTAAATACATTATAAGATAAGTATAAGGTTTAAAGGTATCGTTCTCCCACATGACCCTTGAAGAGATGTGTAATAATTGTTTATAATATATTACAGGCTTGAATACAAGTTTTTAGGCTCAACTTTGTGTCATTTTACTAATCTTCGGTGATCTAACAACGTGGCGCTCGTTTGCTAAGCGTTCCAAGAGAAATTTCAGAATTGCTTGCAGAACGCTTAGCGTCATCCTTATCAATGTACTCGTGTACATACATATAATCAAACTATATATCATATAAAACGCCACCAAAATTACATAATATATAGTCGTATACAGTAATACCCCGCTTAGCGCGACCCCGTTACACGCGGTTTCACTATAACGCGAATTTCAAATTTCGCGCTCAAATGCCTCGCATTACGCGAAAGAGTGCGTATAAACATAATGTGAAGACAATAGATGTATTTTTCCGTAAAAAATAAGAGTATGTATTGCATAAAGTGTTCTTAGAATTAAAGTGATTGATTAAAATGATTTGTATTTTTTTTTGTATCAAATTTTGACTCTGTTTAATCACAAACCTCGATATACGCGAATTTCAGTTAACGCGATTTTTTTCGGAACGTATCCCTCGCGTAAAGCAGGGTATTACTGTACAGTAAAATAACTGAATTAAAAACAAAGTCTATTAAACGACGAACTATAATCGTCCGATATGTGTGTGTAAGGATAAAGCCAAACGAGTGTAATCTTGTGAGTCGCGACTTTTTGTGCAATTTAAGATGTATCCGCTTTCATATAAAGGAGTTGTCTGTCAACTAACGCGCGGAATTTCGAAGCGGGCAGTTTTTGTATTGAATGTACAAGAATAAACGAGTCTTTATCTCGAAAAATCAGCGAATATAGTAGTTGCGCACATTTTTTTTCATACTTAGTGTATACACAAGAGATATCACGAGTATTCAGCAACTATTCGGTATTCGGCTATTCGGAAATTATTTTCCACTATTCGTTATTCGGCCGAATATTGTGAACTATTCAGCCGAATGGCGAATAGTCAATCACAAAAAAAAAAGAAACAAATGCATTATATTCTTCACAAAGATTTTTATTTTACCAGTAACTTAGCATTAATGTGTACTTAAAATCTAGCAGTGATAAGTTATAATGAATAGAAACATATTTCAGCATTTAAGCAGAATATTCGGCGCTTCGGCCAAGAGTCTCACCGAATATTCGTTATTCGGTAAATTCACTATCCGTGGTATCTCTAATATACACCCGTCATCTTTTACATCATCTTCTAATGCGACAAAAACCTCATACTACGCTCGTTTGACTTCACCGTAACTGACAGATTGACATTAACTAATATGAAGAAGAATAAGAGACCGTTCAAATAATAGGGAGGAAAAATTGTAGTAATTTTTGACCCCCCTCTACATAGTCAGCAATAATAAGCGAAAATCTTACCCCCCCTCCTCCTCCATGATTACGTAAACAACATGGGAGACTACCCAACCGCCATGTCATCAAAAATAAGCAAAGCGTAAACGCCCCTCCTATTTGAACGGTCCCCTAACAATAAGTGAGCAAATGAAGGCACGTTAAGAGGCATGGCTCACTTGTTGTTGCCGCGCCGTGTCCTGACAGACGACGTATTCTGTGAGCGTGACGTCAGCGGTGCCGCCCGACTCGAGCGGTATCGGGTGCGCACGGAAGTGCTCGAGCATGTCGTGCACGTTCGGGAACCACAGGTGCTGGACGCGGCACTGACCCGTATCGCTCAGCGTCATACGGAGGTGCTTCGCGCGACCCTGTGTTAATAAAAACAAATGCCCCATCAAAGCCCATCTTCAATAGTAATCAATACTCTATTCCCTCTAGAAACCCTTCCAAATAAATAAATAACAAAGTTAATGGGCGCCGGACGCGGCTCTGACCCGTCTCGCTCAGCATCATACGAAGATGCTTCGCGCGATCCTATGTAGATTTAAAAAGGGTCCATTTAAACCCAACCTGAAAAAAAACACTATTCATTCTTGAAATCCCCCCAAATAATAACGAAACACATTTAAAGGATGCTCGACGAGTGAGTGACCGGTCTCAGTTAGCGTCATACGGAGGTGCTTTGCGCGATCGTGTGTATATTTATTAAAGATGTGGACTCATGAGGTGGTATAATATCTCCCTGGAAAGTTCTACTAACATGACCACCGTTTCTCTAAACCATTGAAGTGTTTATGTAAAACTGAAAATATCATCCACATGACACTGGCAAAATTGTGTACTCACAAATTGCCATTAACTATAATTAATCCCTTGGGCACCTTCTCGGCGTTTACGCCAGCTTTCCATTGTTTTCCTATTGTCTTTCTATTGTTTCATTTTATGGGTACTCGACGC
The DNA here is from genome assembly GCA_014132275.2 of Samia ricini. Classification (NCBI taxonomy): domain Eukaryota; kingdom Metazoa; phylum Arthropoda; class Insecta; order Lepidoptera; family Saturniidae; genus Samia; species Samia ricini. The sequence continues at coordinate 19,889,201 of AP028168.1, forward strand.
ATTAAGAAGAAAGTTAAAATGTAATCAAGGATTCGGCGACCTCTTTAAAATACAGATTTTAAAACGGCATTAAATATAAGACGTTCCAAAGAACAAACGGTATTTGAATCTCGCGAGAGATAATAATTTCACAACCACACTTACAGTTGTTCAAATATTATTTGTTTGGAATGACAGCTATCATTGAGACCAACATCCATGAGTTCTGTATTTTTTACATAAAATACAGGCAAGACAGCGTTATTTTTTTATTGGTTCACGAATACTGACGTCCTTACGTCATCTTAATCACACTTCATAATATGTGTATTATAATTTCTATTTTTTAAATTCGATAATGACTTCCATACTTGACCAAGGCGACTGATAACTTCGGCTAGCTCGATCGTCCGCCGTACCGAATACGCGCGTCTGTTACACCTTTTATATCTGTCATTTTGTGAAATTTTATCCTATAGACTGTAATGGAATATATAACAATTTAATCTCCTTCAGTTTGAATACACATGAGGCTACAAGATGTGTTTAAAATGAAAAAAAGTATAAATTACATATAATTTTTTGGACAAAGGGCCACAAATCAGAAGTTGGATAAGACTTGCTTATGCTGATTGTTTGCGTCGTGCGTGTTTGTTTGTCACTATACCTGAAAGTTGAAGGTGAGTACATATTCGCCGCGTCGAGTCTCGCTCTGACGGACTAAGTAACAGCCGTGTGCGGGCGCTCCGCCGGCCAGCACGCAGCCCGCAGCCGCGGCACGAGCCAGCGTCCCGTGGAACCACGGCCATTCCGCGAGGGAAACGCGCGACGCTCTTGCCTCGCATCCCTCCTCCGCTATTGAACCTATATTTTACTTATTCTTCTTTTATATTGTATAGACACAACACGCACTTTGACCACAATTTAATTCAGATTAGTTAGTGTTATGTTATATTGTGGTCCAGAACGGTAAGGACACACACACAGCATGTTTCAATATGCGATCACAATCTGTTTTTACCTACTGAAATTAATTAAATGTAAAGTGCCAAGATCTGTGATCAGTCAGAAAAACCAATTTATTTATAGATTGATCTCAATATAAAAAGTTAAGATTCGATATTGAAACTGGCCGCAAGACTAGAAATACTAACTCTCAAGTGATGATGCTGGAACACACAATTTTTTTTATCCAACTTGAGGGTGGTAGCTGCCGGATATTATTGGAAAATACCTTGCTACCATGCTATAGTTTCCTCACAAGGAGCACATACAAGTATTCATTATATAAGCAAAATTACTTTTAATTTGAACAGATATTATGGATGATAGATAGATATGAGAAATCATAAAACACAGGATAAAGAAACCTTTTTTTATGATGTATAGGTTTGAATGTTTAACCAGTTCTACCTGATCCCAAGATACGTAGAAAGTTGAATCCATAGGAATTTCAAGTATTACTTTCAGACACAGATTTAGATGCTAGCTTATTTGTAACTTGAGGGTGATAATTAGCTATTATTCAGGTAAGAATTTAAAAAGGTTTTAGTATCTGGCTAAGGTTTTATATTTTTCTTTTACATAAAACTCAGGCTTATTGTAGGATCTTTAATACTATTGAATCTAGATCAATACAGTGTCTAAATTGACTCCATTATCATCATTTCTTTTTTCAAAGTAATACTGATTTGTTTCTTTTATTTTAAACCCTTCATACACCTCTTGTATTAACATCACATTGAAACGAATATATGAAATGGCCTTTTATAAAATAAAACAGAAGAGTACCTAATTCTTCAGGTGTGTCAGCAGTTAAATCTGCATTACTGGTGCTATAAGGTAGGTCTCGCCGTGGCGGCAGATCGGGAGGTGCAGGCTCAGGTACGCCAGGTAATGCATCGGGCGGAGGTTGAGAAGTGGGGGGTGACCTCATACAATATTTAATAGTAGCCAGCCAGGATTTCATATCATCCACATCAGCTGCTTCTATTACATATTCCATATTATTATCAGCCTGTAAATAATACACAAATAACTATTGAATATTTAATAAGAGTTGACCTATTCCTGTACTTTAAAATAAATTTATCACTTACATTATTGATTAAATAAATATTAAAAAAATCTGGATATTTTTGTAATCCACTAGGCCGGCAAGTGTCTTGATGCCACAGAATTTATTTTCAGGGCAGAGACCTTATTGGATTTTTAAGCAAATTTAAAAGTAAAAAATTTTGCACCGACAACACCAATATCATTTAGTATATCCAAAGGGGTTATAATAGAAGCAGAATCAACAATATTTCATAAGTTATTAAAAACAAAATAAAAAAAAAAAAAAAAACTATAAAGTGCAAAACTACATGTTAGTAGGTTTTCTATACATACTATTGTATGGTACATTTAGGGAGGGTTAAATGGCATTAAAATTTTTTTGTTTATTCAAAAATATTTTTACACAATAAACTAACAATTCATTTCATATCCAAGTGAAAAAAATAATCTTGGTAAATAATGGACACAATAATGTATATATATATATATATATATATATATATGTGTTTCAATACATTTTAAGATTTTTAAAGATTATATATGTTGATTTCTGTTGATTAAATCCTAGATTTTTTTGGAACTAGCTAACACTTGACTGAAACGGCCTTTATAACTCCATCAAACTTAGGAGCTAAGCCACTCAACTGATAAAATCCTAATTGTGATAGACAACAATTTATATTTTTCTTATATACTTAAAAATCATTACATAACATAGGTTAGTTTTAATTATTTTGCCTAAAATTTATAATTTTTTTTAAATAAATGTAAACCAAGCAATTCTGAGTTGGACTGCTAGTTTAGCATAATAATTATATATATTTATAATAAATATTTCATTTATCCTATTAGGCATATTGAAAATACATACCAAAATTTATATTATAATAAGCATTGAAGAAGGTACATATTTAATTATTAGATTAAAAAAAGATTACCTTTAAAACAAAAGTATTTTCATGATCTGGCATTTCCAAGGCCGTTGTTTCTCTCGCCTCAGATATTAAGAAACAAAATACACCACTACGAGGTTTCTGTGATTTTGGTGGAGAATAGAACTCCAACATATACCCTCCGACAGTCTTTACGAGTGCTAGTCTACATTTTTCCCATTTCTGTGGACTAGAAGGCTGTTCTAGGCTTTCTGGTGTCAAATAATTCACTAAGCCCTCTTTCCTACATTCAACTACTATTTTCGCTAACTTTGTCTTATTGTGTTTGTTCATACTCGCCGGTAACTCAACTTCATCCGAATGTTGCTTGTGGAACAAACCTTTACCTCGCCTTAAACCTTTGAATGATAACCTTCGAAAAAACGGTTTGTGCTGCTGCGTTTTCGGTGAGTCTGTGTCTTCAGAATAGTCACTTTCGTCGTGCCCAGAATGTGTTCCGTTTGGTAATTTATGCAATGTTTTTAATTTCGAAATTTCAACATCATACTGTTCAGAAAAACAATCGATGAATTTTTTGAGAAGCTCCTTGTGCGTGGCTGCGGGCCGGGCGGCGGCCACATTGCCTATTTGAATAAACTGCAAGCAGCCTTTAGCGAAGTCCTGGGCCGAAGATTTAGCGTGACGCTCGCAGAACTCTATCCATCCGTCGGGATCGCCGTCGGACGGCCCCGCCATCGCAAATAATTTCTTTAACAGCTCCACGAGGGTAATATTCTTCTATAACATTTACCAAATAGTACAACAATACATTGTTAATAATTCATAATTATTATGTATAGTAACTATTATCATGCCACTTTGTTATCAAAATAAAATTCACGATGCTGGATAAGTAGGTATCTATCACAAGTATCGCGAAAACAAGTTTTGTTGCCTTTGAAAAAAAAACGAGTTTGATGTAAATATGTTTGAGTCTATGGCAAGTTAGTCTGGACTTTGTTATTTATATGACATTCTGATGGAGATATAACATGCTATACACATTTCTGCTATATACTAGAGATAATAAAATTAAACTATGCACTCAATAAGCTAATAAAAACTGAAGTTAAAATTTGATAAATTTCTTTAATAGTTCTCATATGTTTTTCTTTAGTTGCTTTATTTGACCATATACTAAAATGTTAATTTGGTGGCATTTTATGTAATATAATGTAGTTATTGTGCATTAGTGAAAATTGTTAAAAAGAAAAATATTACATGTTGTGTTAAAAACGGAACATGAGTTATGGGATGTCACAAAAACTCTCTCGTCACCATTTTATATAAGATTAAATATTGATATAAGAGTATCTTTACCTTTTTCTTAGAAATGACATCGATACTTAATGAATTTTATCCGTAAAAGCTACTTAGAAGTTTTTAGTGGGATTTTATTAAATGTAGATTATTATTTTTCATTCCTTAACTTATAAATTATTATCTGAGATTTGATTTGACTGCATGGTCTAGGTACTTTTGCCTTTTTCTTAAAAAGTGAAAATCTCTATGGCATGGGGGTACTTAGCGCGATTTTGGTTAGTCATGTTGTCGTCCTTATTTTAAAATCATTATTTTGCAGTAATTGACTACATATTATGTAATTTTGGTGGCATTTTACGTGATATAGTGTAGTTATGATACACAAGTGTAGTGAAGTGAAAATAATGACATGGACTGTGAGTTCTAAAATGTCCCAATCATTCCCGTTGTAGTCGTAAGAGAAAGCCACCATTTTGTTACCGCCATTAATTAATTTATAGTGTTCCTAACGTCTGACTTGGCTGCATGACCACGTACTAGTAGACCTACTAGTACCTTTGCCTTTTCCTTAAAAGGAATAAATAGATCTAAAAAGAATATCTTTATGGCATCGACGCTCCATTTTTTTTATCTTGTGGTCATAGAATTAAAACACGTAGAACGGCGATAGTCGAACACAGAATGAAGTCATTTCAGTTGGCCTTAAAAAGCTACGCACGCCTTTTTATTACGTGCCAGTGATTAAGTAATTTCGTGTTTAGCGTCAATGTTAAGAGCGAGTTTGTGTATGAAATTATAGCTCTTAGAATTATTACGCTATGCTTGTGGTTACAAGTAAACACATAAAAGGAGAGTTTTGGAGGGATCTTACATTGTCATGTAGTAGTTATATGTTTACTCCTCAATTTGCAGTAGACCCTAGTATTAGAATTATTCGTCGAATAAAATATGAGTTAAAAAACGCCGAAAAACCTACAAATTGACGCTATACACTGTACACTATACTACACTATACGCTGCACGTTATTTAAATATGACATAATAAACAGGTATAAATAAGTACATACAAATCTTGTAAGAATATTGAGAATTCAGCTATCAGAGCCGTCGCGATCACCTTTCTAATTCGAAAAAAAAGCAAGAAAATAGTGAAAAGTAGTAGTGCTAAAGTTCGATAGTGTTTAGGAAGATTATGTAAGTAAAGAATAAACGATTCTTCGAGTATATTTGCGTATGTTTGCGTTCAGGAAGTGTCTAAAGCTATTTCTGCGTTCCTAACAATATTGTTATTGTCAAACTTATCTCTACTAGGAGACAAAATCTATTGTTACTAAGACAGAATTGTCGTTAGGGCATAGAAGAGCCCGTATTATAATAATAAATATTATATATATTATTTATGGGCGCAAGGCCATATCTCTGTTTATGTCCATAATAGGTGTTAGAATTATCAAAAATTTGGAAACAGTTATTTTACACATCTTCAAAATTTATGATTATGATCAAATTTTGATCACTAAAAAAACAATAGCTTATGGTTATAAATAAAAAAATATACATTAATTTGAAGAACCGTTAAAAAATAAACGCAATAATCAATAACATTTAAACATATATTTAAAAATAAATCTTGTCAATGTCAATTAAGTAACTCGTCGAAGGCTTTGATCTTCTCCTCTTGCGCAACGAGTGACTTCTCAAAGTCCTCATGTTTCTCAGTGAAGAATACATAAAACGCGGGCCAACAGCGGGCACAAAGCTAGTCTATATATATTCAAATACCGTTCAAGTGTTATTAAATAAGTTTTACATAAATTCTACTTATTGATTAACTCTTAACATATAAGGTAACAGCTATTCATTGATGATGGTGGAACAATTCGGATCTCTGGTAGAAAAATCCAGTGGTGATCTGAGGTTATGTACGTCTACAGGACGTACTGATTAGTCTTGCAGTTCGTTTAGCGATGCTGTTTCAATATCTGAAAATTGCAGAAACACGAGTTTGGATTTCAGCTGTGGCGAATGTGAAATGTTACACACTTCTTTAATACGCCCAAGAGGTGTTTCAACGAAAGATCGGGTATACGGAATCGAATGCCGTGTTCAACCTTTCAATGTATGTGTATATAGCTCTAACTTTTCCAAGCATAAAGTTTCACGGAATGCCTTTTCAAAAGCGGCTGGATCGTCTTTTGTTTAACCTTATAACCTTCAACGCATGTAGTAGAATAGCGTTCTGAAGTTGTTTATCCGATCCCAAACCGTTGACAAAATTATTAAGTATTTTCTGAAACTCATCATTTTTACAGTCTAGTAAAAATACCGTGCCACTAATTCCTGAAAGAGGTAGGCACATTAATGTTAAATTTATTTAGATTGGTTATATATCTGAAGTAACAAGCGCTTCAGGTTTCAAGAGGTTTCAGGTTCAAGACTAATTAGGTGCCAATCATTGGCGTAGTTAGCATTGGTGGATATTGTGATGCCACCGTAAGAATCAAAACTATTATAATGAATAATGGCGATGTTCAACGGAATAGTTCCAGATAGAGCTATTTTAACACTTACAAACATACTCACGTCATTTAAAGAAACATTTTTACAAGTGGCATCTGCGCAATCTACCAAATTATTGAGTATTTTTGTAGATGACAGTACTGATATATGATTAAGGTTTTCCTGTTATGTATTTTTGGGATTCACAAACGGGTGTCACACCCCTAAATGACTCCTATCTACGCCTCTGGGTCCTATATCTGAATGTTAAATCTGTTTTGATCTTGGTCTAGTCATAGTTTAATAAGTTGACATTTAGCATTCCAGATCTTTCCAGATTCTATAGATCAGCTTGCCTTAATGCAATGATATTATAAAGTGGATTACTTAAATAAGTCAAAGATGTCCAAGAGCATAACTATACAGAACATAACTGACAAAGTAAAACCAGTAATCATATTGAATAATATTATGTTGGTTAAAGTTTATATGTTTACTAGTACAATAATAAAATGTACCAAGACTTGTGTCCATGTTGTAACAACATATATAATTATTGACAGTTATGTAACCTTGAAAATGTCTACTTAGGTAAGTCCAACATCGAAAAAGAGGTTAATCATCGAAACCAACTCGGCTAGGCCGGGTCTGGGAACCTACGCAGAAACTTCTAGTTCGAAATACCGCAGTCTCAAGATAAAAGTCGATCAGTGTGTGTTGCCAATGATGACTTACAGCAGTAAGACGTGGTTGTTTGCAATGAGCCTTATTCAATATCAAAATCAAAATAAAAATTTATTTATTCAATTTAGGCCCTAAGAAGGCGCTTATGAACGTCTAAAACACTACCACCGGTTCGGAAAACAACCCAGTCGAGAAGAGCCGGCAAGAAACTCGATCTGGTTCTTTTTTTTTTCCATAAATATAATGTATATCATTTTTTTTGTCATATAAAAAACTATACAAATCGTAGTTTTAATAATGTTAGTGGAAGCACAGAGGGTTAATTCCAGACATCACCATCGTTCACGTAATGATCCACCCTGTAATAACCTTTTGAGATTAAAACTTGCTTGACATAATACTTGAACTTATTGTCAGGTAAATCGGTAATGTTACTTGGGATCTTATTGTAAAACCGAATACTATTACCTATAAAGCTTTTATTACACTTACTTAACCTAAAGCGTGGGACGGCCAACTTGTCTTTACTTCTAGTATTAAAATTATGACGATCATTCACTAGATCTAGCTTGTCTAAATTTTTACGAATATGCATTAAGTTTTCGAAGATGTATTGGGAGGGCAAAGTTAAGATATCATATTCTTGAAACTTGTTCTTTTGAGATTCGCGAGGTCCCATATTATATATTGCTCGAACAGCTCTCTTTTGTAATGTAAAAATGGTGTCTACCTCTGCTGCTGTACCCCACAGCAAAATACCGTAACACATTAAGCTGTGAAAGTAAGCAAAGTAGACTAACCTAGCAGTAGCAATATCCGTCAACTGGCGAATTTTCCGAACCGCAAAAGCAGCGGAACTAAGCCTTCCTGCCAAAGTTTTAATATGCGGACCCCATTGTAACTTATTATCAAGTGTGATACCTAAAAACAGAGTTTTGTCAACTAAGCCTACTAAATTCCATTCTATCTCTAACTTACAATCAATATGTTGCACATTGGGCAACATCAATTTTATGCATTTCGTTTTCTTAGTGTTAAGAAGTAAATTATTTAAGGCAAACCATTTGGAAATGTTTGCTAGTGTATTATTTAAGTGCCTAATCTCTGAATTTTTTCTTTTTACTTTAAATATAAGTGAAGTATCGTCTGCAAATAGAACCATATCAGCTGAGTTATTAACCATTAGCGGTAAGTCATTAATATAAACCAGGAATAAAAACGGTCCCAAAATCGACCCCTGCGGCACACCGATTTTAACTAATGACCCAGTAATAATTATGTAATTAATAATAACAAAATAAGTGTTTACAAAATAATTGAATATATAGATATAAAAAATTTAATAGAAGTTGATTTAAGCTCACATATGCAAAAGAAGATTACTAACTGCATAGCTGCTTGAATTGCTATTATAGGCAATTTTTTCCGACGCAAGTCGATTTAAATCTCCAATCTAAAAAAAAGTGCGGACCCAGAGTCTGCAGATAGTTTAATTTAAATAATAAAAAAAAAAAAAAAAAAAACTAATGACCCAGTGGAGGTAACCCCATTAACATTTACTTTCTGACATCGGTTTGTTAAGTAAGAGGCCAGGAAGGAGACAGAGGTTTCAGAAACACCATAATGTTTTAGTTTCAGTATAAATGTACTGTGATCAACGCAGTCAAAGGCCTTTGAGAGATCGCAGAAAACAACTATTGCATCCTGCCAAATCTCCCAAGCTCCCAATATGTGACTTATTAACGTTGCACCAGCGTCAGTGGTAGATTTGGATTTCGTGAAACCAAACTGCCGATCATCTAAAATCTTTTCTGCTCTAAAATATTCAACTAACTGATTAAGCATAATCTTTTCGAAAATCTTACTAATCGATGGAAGTACTGAAATTGGTCTATAATTTTCAAGACTACTTCTGCAACCTGATTTAAATAAGGGTACCACTTTACTTATTTTCATTAAATTAGGAAAAGTGCCTGTTGCTATGCATCCGTTAAATATGTTAGCCAAATATGGTGAAATATTAACAATCATGGTTTGAAGAACCATTACCGACATTCCCCATATGTCTTGTGTATGTTTTAAATTTAATTGCTTGAAGGCTTTTAATATGTCACCTGCAGTAATAGATGTAAAATAGAACTTTGAATTTATAGGAGCACTTAAGTTATTAAGGGTGGAGTGCACGAAATCTCCAGTTATAGTAAAGTTTAAATTTAAACTTGATCTTTACTATATCTTTAACCACAGCAGTAGCAAAGTTTCGAGTGCACAACCCAACTTTTAGTTAGGATTAAAGTTAAAAGAGTTGTCAGTTGAAAGAGACATCAATCTCCTAATAAATATTAAGGAAAATATTTTATGTATGGTAACAACGTAAAAAATGTCAAAAACAATATTGATAAATAGAAAACAAACGTGTTGTTATTGCTGTCAGTTTGGACTAAAACGAAGATTTTGGATATATTGATTCGTTATGGATCAAATCCTATTAACTGTAAAAACCAAGTAACTTTATCAAGAATAAAAAAAATAGCATTTGTATTACATTTATTACTGTAATATATATCCTAAGGAAAGACATGTTAATTATTATTGTTGCTGAGTAATATTAAGTATTCAAACACTTATTGATAAACAAGGATATTATTTTATGTAAAAAAACCTGATGGCATTAGCTTGAAACAAAAAGAGAAAACATCGCTAGAAGACGATTCCCATAAAGTATCTTACAATAGAGACATATTTTTGTACAATGTAAATTTGACGGATTTGACTTTTGTTAAATATAAGCTTAGATGATGCACGCCAGCCTAAGGAGCAATGCGGCACCTTGGGGTGATGAAGTTATATGTTTTGTAACTTCAAGAGGTATGTTAGTGAAGTAGTCCTGAAAAACAGTTGCTACCTCTGAACTGTTTGAAATATGTACTCCGTCAATGTTCAGATTAAGTGTATTATTATTTTTTTACTATTTCCTGTTTCTTTATTTATGATGTTCCAGACGGTTTTGACCTTATTTTTAGACACGAGAACTTTATTTCCCAAAAATTTTGCTTTAGCTTCTATACATACACGTTTAAAAGTTTTTGAATACTCCCTGACATAAGCATGAAATGATGAATTAGTAGTTAGTGATTTTCTATGATATAGTTCATATAAACACTCTCTACTTTTTCTTATTCCTTTAGTTGCCCAATTACTGAATGCAATTTTTTTCCTGTCAATAACAACCTTTATTGGGCATTGTTTATTAAATTCATTACTTATAATCTTAAACAAGTTTTCGTAGTCGTTATTTGGATCTTGATTGTTAAAATTCTTAGTAGACAATTGCTGGCGAATATTATTATTTAAACTATCTAATCTACTTTTGGATATAAGTCTAGTCGTTTTCATACATTCATCATTAGGTTTATGACAGCTAATTTTAACGAGCTGACCTTTGTGATCAGACCGTATTCCAGATATTATACCACCGTCAATGGTTTTAAAATTAGTAAAAATATTGTCTATACAAGATGCAGTGTGAGCCGTAGTTCTTGTTGGTTCATTAAAGAGTGGATTAAAATTATATGATCTAAACAACGACATGAACATAGTGACCTCTGGCGTGGAGCTTAAAATATCTATATTAAAATCACCACAAACTAACACTCGCTTTTTTTAATTAAACATTTTTACTAAAATAACCTCCATTGTTTGTAAGAATTGAAGAACATTTGAGGCTGGAGGTCTATAAACACATAATATAATTAAATCTACCATCTCTGCACAAGCCACTTCACAAACACGATCTATAGAGAGACTACATATATCTTTTCGGTTTTTAAAGTTTAATTTACTTTTAGATAGTATAATGCAACCACCACCGGCAGCGATTGTTCTATTAAATACACTAGCAACTGAAAAGTGTGGCACATCAGATAACATCCTATCCGGTTTAAGCCAAATTTCTGTAAAACATAATATATCTAGTCTCTCTCTATCTAATAATAGGTCTATATCTAATATTTTGCCGGAGAAGCGATTAATGTTTTGATGGTAAACTGTAATGTAACACTGCTCCTTTGTCTTATCTATTGGTTTAAAATAGTAATATTAGCAGTATCATTAGTTGAACTAGATGATACTGCCGTGTCACTTAACCTATTTATATTATATGCTATCAATGTAGCTATGTTTCGTTTATACTTATTGGAAAGATACATCCTTTCCTGGGTCAATATAAAGTTATTAATAAATTTATTAATGTCAAAAAATATAAATTTGTCACTATGACGACATGTTAAATTGTATAAACAGTTATTTAACATGTGTATATTATTATTTTTTTCTTTAAAGTTTATTGAATATGGGAAAGCACATAGCATTATTTTCCCAACTGTCAAATGTAACAGTTTTTCTGAAGATTTCTGTAAATCAATTTTTTTTACCCCTAAACTGTTACCTATTAAAATTAAAATATTACAACTTTTGTCCAAGTCAAAGCTAAAAAGCTATTCGAAAGCTAAAAGTTACCCAAAGGGCAATAGAAAGGGCCATAAATGGAGTTTTACTGTGTGATCGAATCATAAATTAGGAGCTCAGCAGAAGACCCAAAATAACCAACACTCCCTGATGAATTGCCAAACTTAAGAGGCAATGGGCTGAGCATATTGCTCGTAGAACCGAAACCCAATGGAGGCAACGGATTGTCGAATAGCTGTTGTGTACTGGAAGATGTAGTGTGGGTAGACTCCACACAAGGTAGACCGAAGACCTGGTAAAAGTCGCTGGAATCTGCTAGATTCGGGTAATGTTAGACCGGTCGCTGTGGAGATCTTTGGGGGAGACCTATGTCCAGTAGTGGACATTTTTCAGTTGAATGGATGCATGTGTATCAGCGGCGGCCCTAGGATAGAGCAAGAGACGTGGTCACCCCAGTTAGGAAAGGATGCCAAAATGTTGAACGCGAAAAACAATTTTTCATAAAATTGGTTATAACTGTTGATTTAACATAAACTGGAAAACAAATACAACTAAAAGCGTCGATCAGAGAGCCTATACATTTAGCGATTTATTAAAGACTAGCTGTGCCCACAACTTCGTCCGCGTGGAATAGTGACTTGGGGCAGCATTTTTTGGATGTATGTTTTGGTTTATTTTGGATTATAATCACCGTCGTTACATCGTATAGCCATTGGGGAACATAGCATACAGGCTGCTAGGATTATTAACATGTGACAAAGCCACATAAAGCTGACCGTGCGAAAAACAGCTAATACTTAAGATCCACGCCCACAACTTTTAGCGTTTGACCATGGGCTTTATTAATTGTCATCGCGAAACTGGTCATAAGTTCACTGGAAACTGGACTCGTTTAAAACTAAACGGAAAATTGTTTAGAATGAGAGGAACCCGAGGAATAAATACACTATCACCTGTTAAAATCTCTGCTTCTATCAGGTTTCGCTGGATCAGAAATTTAATTAAAGTGAAAATTTCACTTAATGTATGTTTCACTCTTGTATGTATGTATGTTTTACTCATGTATTAATTAATCGCAAATTACTAAATTGTTTTATAAACATAAAATTTAAATATAAAAATGAAGAACTTGTATAAACTTGTATTTACAGTTTAACTAATAAGACGTGTTTACCTAACATCAAAACAAATTAACCTATACTATATACATACAATATGTATTTACAAACCCTAAAATATAAATAAATGAAATATGCAAACAGTCAGTGTTATCGAATGCAACGAAAAGCGGCCCGGCTCTCGGCGTACTTTATATATACAAATATAAACAACCCACAATTGACAGCCTAACCATGCCTGCCCATCTTCTTTTTCGGCATATGAATGCGCATTGGGCTCAAGTGTAATTCCTATTGCCTTCATATAAATTATGATATAAATCTGAGGTCAATTTAAATTGGAAATTAAAATTTCCGAAACTGATCATTTTTAACTTCTATTTATTATCATATTATTATTATTATATAATCATACTTTTATATAGACCATTATTATGAAGTTTAGTAAAGTTTCAGTCAATGCATCTGAACAGAAAAAGAATTTAGATAGAATAAATGTTCGACGTGATTCTTTAAATTGACATAACTTTTTTATTTATGTACCGATTGACATGAAACAAACACTAAATGTTAAGTGAAGCTTGCTACAATATATTAGTGAAAACTACATCTAAATCGGAGATTAGCGTGCACAAACGCACAGGCAAACAGACAAAAATTTTAAGAATCATTGTTTTGGGTGCTATTTGCGTTTATAAAGGTCCTAATAATATTTTTTCTCATATATCTTCCATGTACAGACAGCGATCCGTTACATTTTTATTATATGTATAGATTAATTCAAAGGCGCTCTTGAGTGAAGCTTCTAAATCTTAAATTAGTCTTATTCTATTAACTCATAAAGTCATTCTCTTTTTTTTTAATTCAAAACTAGTTCTATTTTTTTTAGTAAACAAGTATATTTCATACCCTATTTTATATGTCTAAAAATAAATTCTCGAACGTCTTTATACAACTATTAAGGGGTTATATACAGTTAGAAGGGCGAAAAAAAGCGAATTTTCCAGATTTTTTTCTGAGAAAAAACTTTTAAATTTATCGATCTAAAAATTTGTACACATATTATGGTATCTTTTAACTGTATTTTAAGACTTAGAATTAGTAAAAATATTTATTTGGAAAGGAGCTACAGCTGATCTCCGGGAGCTCCTTTCAAAAAAGACGGTTTGCGGTGACCACTATATCTCTGAACTGCATCCTCTGAAATTAAAAAACCAAACAGTTTTCGTTAAAGTAATGTTAAATATAGTTATTAATCGAAGGAATAAGCAAAATATTTTTTTTTTGACAAAATGGCAATTTAAAAAAAAAAAAAAAAACGATTTTTAACCCAAAATTTCGGCCTTCAATTGTTTATAAAAAAAAAAATATTTGTCGGTGAGAAAAAATCTTCGATTAATTACTAGAAAATATATTTAAGAAGTTCCTATTAAAATTTGAGATAAATCGGTTTAGCCGTTTTCGAGTAATGTTGGTCACCGACTTTGTAAACACCATTTTGAGAAAAACGCGTTTAAAGTTTGAAAAGCACTTTACATAGGATGTTGGGTTTATAAACTGGCAACACGGTCTCACAAAAAAACACCTTGCGCGCCATCTACCGTTGTCGCCATCTTACACCGGTAACAGCAATATCGTGCGCGTAAAAATATATAAATTAAATACGGATTTGTGTAACAATATTGGAGCCAGCTACGTCCCGGGACACAGGAACGGTTAAAGGAGGTTCAGGTGAGTACCTGTGTGGCCAGTCAGTTTTATGATGCATTAATTTCAAATTAAATCAAACTTCTAACGAGCTATCGAATCACACATAGGATTTTTTTTTTTTTTATTAACTTACATAGAGTCGTCTATTCCAGGACCATATAATACACCCTTCACCGCTTCGGCAGTTTCTAATAACTCGAGCTGAAGTTGTCTGCGGGCCATTCTTCCATCTCGGATGCTCTCACGCGCTCTGAGATCGGAAATGTTCACGCGCTGCCCATCTTCTTTGCATATGAATGCGCATTGGGCCCAAGTGTAATTCCTATTGCCTTCATATAATACAATAGTGATATCATTCCTTCCTTAAATATGCCGGCAGCTACTTCCACAGTTTTCGAACCGGCCGGAACAATTTTGAGAGAGATTTTCCAAATCAGTTGATTGTAGCTCTCGTTGTTGTTTTGGTTAAAATCACCTACACATCTTTTACACATTCTCACTGCTGAGATCTTTATAAATCGGAAGTATAGCCTCAGCAACATCTTCTGGTAATGGCTCATAATCATGTTCGACAGTGGATAATTTTTCGCCGAGGCACTGAAACTACTTTCATCCGTTTCAGCTGTTTTTGGATTAAAAACATTTTTGCGCTTTTTTGTTCTCGACTTTCGTATGTTAAGAGATTTTTCTAATTTATCTAGAAGACTTCATTTTCACGAAATAATTACAGAAAAAAATATGAACGAACTCACAAGTTTACTGCTTGGCTTAGCTGCTTATACTGACTACCACTCTTAAATATTTTAAAGTTTGGAGAGAAAAAATAAAAAATTACCTTTCATGTATAAAAAAAACAATAACACACTGTTGTTTTACGCATCTAAATACATTAGAAGGGAACATTTACAATAGGCGGGTGCATAAAAGGGACAGGGTTCCAAGTAAGCGCTGCCGGTAAGTTCCAGGTAAGTGCCGCTCCAGTCTTGTACTTTCAAGCACTCTGAAACGCCTTTTCAAATTTGCGTGTAACTTCGAAAATATTCTCCGGAACGATATGAAATTTTTTGTGTGTATTCTTAAATATATGTACATTAAGAAAATAAAAAAAATATCGATTTTTTGAAAATTCTAACTGTATATAACCCCTTAATGGATATTCTAAATATCGCGGTTTATCTATTCAAAATGGTTGTAGAAAAGAAAACTATATCCTATACATTTCTTAATAATGAAATAAATGATATTCTCAATGAAAAAACGATAAACATATTCCTTAATTTTCTATGAAGAATACAGATAGTTTACAACATTTTAGAATTTATATGTGAAATGAAGATTCTGCGAATATATTAAGAAATTAGTTTATTTGTTCCCTTTTGGTCAATTCCGAACAACTAATTGAGTACTTATTATAAGATATTAATACACCTACGAGCACGACCGCAGACATGGTATGGCGAGCGTCCGAGGTCATGAGGTCATCACTTAGGCACAGTAGATTGTGGAATAATATTAACAAAACGATTTTTGAAATCGATTCTCACAATATCAAGGTCTAAGAAATCAATTTGTTTTTTGGCTAGTTTTATTTGACTTTGCCTCGTAAATATATTTTTTTCTAATGGTCGAAATTAGACTATAATTTTTTAAAAGACTTTTTTTATTAACAGCACTAAAGCAATTAAACAAAAAAAGAAGAACATCTAACCCATTACGGTATAATGACACTGAACTGTTTTATTTTTGCCTATTTAACGATAATCATCATTTAGGAAACAAAAAGTATACTCTAATAATCGATACTTCATTAGTTTGAAAGAGCGATCTTTAGGCCCCGGTGTTTTGTGAATCAATTCATCAAGCTTAGATTCGAACCTATTAAAAAAAAACGATAATTCGGCCTCCCAGCGTACCATACCCGGTGTCTGGTCCATACGTGTGGTTACAGCTTTCATAAGTATTCACGCTCTTTCCTTACATGTTATAAAAGACAATGTGTTTATGTCTGTACTTAAAGTATGCATTTAACCGATTTACACATAGTGCATTTGATAATATTACTAAAACAATGATGAAAATAAAATTACAACAATTTGATCACATCTTATATTTTAACTATTGGGGGAAAACCAACAAATTATAGATTAACACAGAACATTAGAAAATACAATATAAAATACATTGCAATGTCAAACTATAGTAGACCCCTATTATTTTATGAATCAACAGATAGCGACATGAAACTATCAGCATTAAGCAAATAAGTATCACATATATTCTTATTATCAAATGCTTCTAATATATTTTTATGCAAATATTTATTGATAATAGCAGCACAGCTCAGATCTTGAGTAGCATAATTTAGAGGAGCGGTGAGGTTATGAGTAACCACTCGTTGAAGGGAGCGTTTAGAAATTCTGTCTGAAGAAAATGTAGCACGTGATGTGGGCCGCAGTAATATAAGTTTCGAACGTAGCGGTTTCATTTCGTTATTATAACATTCAACTTGTTTAATCCTCCCAAACGCTGCCTCTATCAACCCCGCGTGCATACTGTGTTGAACGCGATACATGTCCTAAAATAATTTTAACGCAAGCATCTATCTTTTCATGCCAAGAAGAAGCATTTGTCAACGCTTCTTCGAGTTTTCTCTCATCATCCCATCTACCATTAATTTAAACATGTGCCAAATTATAGCATCTTGCAATTGCTCATCCGTCTTAAATTCACTCAACTGCTCATGAAGCTCTAGTTTTAACTCATCTGGATCATAACCAATGCAGAAAACAGTACCATTTAAACCTGAAAGAAGAATGGTATATATAATTATTGTTTTCAAGATACATTATGTATAATTCATAAAATTCTTTTTTTACCTTGCTTTTCAAGATTTGCCACTACTTCCAAAGCTACAAGAACTCCTGATTCATAGCCCAAAAGATAGAAATAATTTTGAAATTTGAAATTTTTGAGAATTACCTTTAAATAACGAAAAAAAAAAAAAAAACGTTAATGTTCGTATTATAAATGTAATTTAACACCAACAATATTAAAGGCAAATAACAACAGAAAACTTTGTCGAAAAAGTTTCACAAAGTCATGCGTGTTTCCACGTTATTTTTTAAAATTTAGATGATGCTTTACTCAAATAAGCATAAATTTGTTATTAAAGTAAAGAAATTGCTGTTTATCGAGGTGTCACTGAAATGAATTAATTACCGTACATCTATTATGGATGCGAATATGGATTTGTCAGAAAAGGAGCAGCGTAATTGAACTCTTACTAGAGTGTGGCTTTTTATGTTAATGTGGTATAACCCAGTACTATGATACTCTTGCGTTCAGTTATTTAAAATATTTCTAAATAACTGTTTAATATTCCTAATTGTCATATCAAGTGGTGTGGGAATGATAACAAGATAACATAATTTAAAAAGGAATTAAAATTGAAGTAGTTAAATTATCTAATTATCAACTAATTTAATTTCAAAGTACCTATCGTTTATGTAATTTATAGGAATACAAATTCGTCAAAAAATCTTAGGTAGAAGTCAACCATCCATTGGAGGCAGGGGTATAAGGACTGTTGACCGCTCGGTCATGCCTCTCCTTGGAGAGGTGGGCGAAGAGGTGGGTGGGGAGAGAGCCTGTAGGTCAGGCTTCTCCCCCCCATCCCCAACAGGCTAAGTTATGGATGTGGCCCTGTTGGGTCTACCACAGGTGACGACGCGGTGCCTGCGAGAGCCACCCCGTGTCGTCCCCATCCCAAATGCGGCGGACGGCTTCGGGGGGTTTAGAGGGTATTTCCGGACGTTTCACGTCCGGGTGAGTCCCACACTGGTGCGGAGAAGTCCCTCCGCACCCCCTTATCCATTGCATTGGGGGACTTCGGTCTCACTAATGCAATGGGTAAGGGTAGTGCGTAATGCTCTATTTCTGTCGCACTAATTCTAATTCTTGCTTTCTCTCTAAGTGGCGTGTGCGGTATAAGCGGCATATGTAACTAGAGACGAGCAAACAAAAATTATGCTTTTTTCTTATTTTTATACCTATTATTCATTACTTTTATTTTAATGAACGTTAATTAATATTTGTTTCACTTTTCAAGATTTCCTAAAGACCTAAATTTTAATACATTCATTTCGTAATAAGTATTTCCTATGAAGAAAATTTCTCAATAGATTTTATGGACTTGATTCATACTGTTCGATCATCGTTCATACAGATCGACTCCCAAAATGGTGTTTCTTATTTCATTTTAATTTCAATAATTCGTAATGCACCGTTCAGGTTGTTTGTGGGTATAAAGACAATATTAATTTCGATATTATTTTTTTACTCGTAACTATTTAATTTGTGTTGGGAATACCTGATACAGTAAAGTGGTTTGGATAGCTTTTTATTTAAGATCTAATATTTGTAACGTTAATTAAGTTATCTATGTTAACGTTATTGCTGAACTTTCACACAAGTTTGTTTGAATCACAAATAATTTCATAAAGATTGCTGTAGCAGAAAATATTGACGAGGATATCGACAAGGATTTGTCGTTTATAAATAAAAATCATTTTCATATTTATGAATTATGTGGATAGGAGAGAACTGTATTTCGTAGAAGTAATTTGCAACGATTTATATGCCTGATTATGTCTTTATACAACTTGCAGAGGTAAATACTTTAATATTAATAATTTTAGTAGTAGAAGTATAAAACCAGAAGACAGTTGACGTGTAGTAACGATATTATAGTCAAAGTAGATGCATTTCAATATTTACCTGAGTATATCTCTCAGCTAATTCCTGTATTGTTTCATATGGTTTATCCATTCCTGGTTGCAATACAAGAGCGTTTAGCTTGAGACGCTCAGAAATAACACAAAATCGTCTATAATTTCCTTCCAACCCAGGAATTATGAGCAAATGTGTTTGACTCACATCAAATTCATCATCTTCCTGTAAATTGAAACAATTTATGTATTTTGATTCTTAATTATAATAATAATATGTTGTAAACAATGTTGTAAAAGGATGTACAGTATAATTGATTACCGTTGTTACACTTTTTGTCATTGTTGAAATGGGTACCATTTCTGTTGTAGCTAGTAATTCATCTGGATCTATGTAGGAGAAGAATGTTTCTAATCCTTTTCCATTTTTGTATATCGTTTCTACAAGCACGTTTTCTAAGTCTCTTAACCTGAAACGGTACGCTTTTAATAATAAATATAAATAATAAACGGTAAATTTCGAAATGTACTTACTCTCGCACTGTCATAGATTCAACGTATTCTTCGTTGTATGAAATATTATGGTTATTGCGCAAGAAGTTAGTAACTTTTCGTGTTTTTTTTCATTAGTTATACCGAATTCTTTAAGCATACTCTCAGGACGTTCTTCCTGAATGCAAACCTCTGAAAGTGTACATATTGTATATAAAACTACTGAAATTTTCAAATCGAGATTTTCAAATCTTATGAAAACTTTTAAAGGAAAGAGATTCTCAATAACTAATCTAAAACAACATAAACAAAAGCATATCAAATATTTAGAAGTTTTGTAGTATTACTTCTCAAACTAATTCTACTAAATCTGTATATTATGATAATGAAATTAAAATATTTTGTTCAATCAGCTTTTATGCAAATTTAAACTGTTTTAATACATTTATAGTTTTACCAGCAATAGCCGCGATTTCTTAACAAGTGACAGGCGACTTTCAGGAAGGCATTTCACTTGTAGAATCAAATCATTAGAATTCACTGCACTCTCCGTAATGTTAATTATCTCTCGAGCGCAGGCAACAGTAACTTCAGTCTCAATATTATCAACCTCCTGGAAGCGTATTGAATATAGAAACCAAATTTAAAATAATAAAGGATTCTTTGTTGCCAATTCAATTTTTCAACTCATTCGTATGTTCGGAGTATTTAAATTTAGTAAAATTTTATCTCATTTAAGTAAATAAACACTTGCGTAAACAAATTAGGATATTCATACTCACTTTGCGTGAAATTATTTCGAGATTTAGCTTCAGCGCTGGGTAGTTATCTTTTATACGAGACATGCACGTATGCAGACAGACGGTATCATGCGCAGTTACAACAACGAAATGTCTTAAAGAAATGATAATTTAAAATTAGTAATACCATAGATAAATTATATATTATGTAGTCTTTGGTAATACTCATTTAGGCCGAGGCCAGCATGACAGCTGTTCTGTTCGGTGTCAGTCACCGCTGATTTGGATGACACTGTACTCAAAGTCAGGTACAGTGCAATCACTTAGATGGAAAAAATTAATAAATTAGACTCTGCGTTTAACTAATAGTCATATATTTATTTTGAGGTAATCTAATAATATCATTTTTACCATAGTACTGAATATTGTACTTTGGAAGTTATTTTTTTTCTGAGTAAATTAATGTATTTGCAGGCGTGTTGTATCCAATCGCCAAAAATAATGTAATAGATTATTTCTTTTAAAAAATTACAGGGATAATATTAAAAAATTACAGCTGAAAAGGATTAACTAAATCAACAAGTAGCAAAAGATCTATAGTTATCTGTCGAAATTGAGTGATTTTTAAAGACATAAAATTATTGTGCCAGCAAGTCTAATATCACTCTAAAACAACCTTGAGAAAAACGAAGTCGGGAGATGTTTTGTGTTATAAGTATAAAAAATTTGGGAAGATTTGTTTGTTTTGTTTTAATTTCCTTACCGAGGTTTTTTTATAGCAAAATACCTCACAGTGACATTTTGGCTGGAATGCCATTATAATTGTAGAAATAACCGAGTTCTATTATTAATTGTTAGGCGTACCATTTTCATATCATTAATTCGATAAATACCTAGTTAATTTAAAAATTCTAGGAATGACCATGTACATGATATGTAATATTAGTTTATTACTTTATCGAATGGAAACATTTTAGACGAATAAATACAAAGTCATGTCAAGGTTTCTTTATCGTTATGACTTTAATAATACATATGCTCAGCGCTTCGCAATCATCAAAAGCTTACGCCTCAGACTTTATATCCCATTAAGCTTTTGTGATAATGGAGGCCTTATGTAAAATATTAATAATGAACGAGTTTCTATTTTACTAAGAATAGTTTTTAGTGAGGCGAGTTGTTTCGAGACTTTAATTATGAAATTCTTAACGTTTTTAATAATGTGACTGTTCTAAGCCAATGCTTTAAAACAAATCTTAATTGTAAGAGTCAGTGATGTTTATCATAATATAGTTATTAAATTATGAATGTAGTCCGCATCCAGTGTTATACATACCGAAGGTTTGGACATAGTTTTCTAGATAGTACATCCACGTCATGGAAAAGTTCATGCTCTTGATTGTTATTTGGACCCACAGCAACAATATATAAGCCTTCTAATGGACCTAATTGTATGGCGTTGTGTATTAAATTAAATACGTTTGTTTCATTGGTAAGATCTTCAGATGAAACGTTAACTTGTACACCAAATCTATGCCATGTTCTAAAAATAAATATATTTATAAGTTAATGATCTATTTGCTAAATTAAATAAATTATAGGATTAAGACTATAAAAAAACTCTTAATTTGATCTTAAATGATCCTTTATTCATTGAATATAAATAATAATAAAAAAATAGTTTTTGTTTAATTCGTATTTTGGCAAAGTAGTTTCTAAGGCGAAACAGTTTTTTTTTTAATGTGTTGCATATTTCGATAACTGTTCATCAGGTGAATAATAAATTTATTTGTAAAAACACAACTAGTATTTACTTGCAACTTAATATTATTTGAAATACTTTAAAATGAAAGATAAATATAACAGTATTTGCTATAGAATATAAATTATTACATTCAACTGTTTTGATTTATTGGTATCACTGGAAGTGTATAGAAAAGATTGCATGCTTATTTTTGTTCTTTTTTCCATTTATTAAAAAGTATTTTCCAAATTTCCGAGAAACCAATGCAATAAATATAGTGTTAATTATAGGCTGAAATCAACCAGACAAAAGTCAAATTTAATTGTAAATTAAGGTAAACGTACCGCTTTTTAAAATGGAGATAAGAAGGCGCGTTGGTGTAATGTAAATGTAGTTTCTTAGCTCCACGACTGATCAGTCTATCCGCCAGCTGTAATCCTATAGTACCTTGATCGCAGATCAATAAATTACAACTATCCGGTTTGCAATCGAACCTGCAATGTAATTAATAATTGTTGTAAGAAAAGAAATTACTATACAAATGAATTAGCTTATATGACACTGATTTGAATAATTTACAGTCTGAAAGGTAATGATTAGGTACCTGGGTTTAATATATCCTACAGGATCTGTAAGACGCAGCAAAACTTTCCCGCGATGTTGGCTGGTCTCTAACAATCGGAACGCTCGTACCACATCGTTCGGTGCGTACGTAATGCGAGACAACGGTCGCACGCACCCAGAGACAATGCCTTCACTTAATAATGTGTGTAGTTCCTGTAAATGTATATAAAAATATACATCATGCCAATACATAAGCCTGATGATAAATGTTACTATAAAATATATGTAAATTACTTCTTACCCTAATTTCTTCAGAACCCTTGTTTATTAAAAAACTGTTAAAATCTACAGAAATATAGGACCTTGCTTTTGTTAAGTTTGCCATTCCGAACACATAGTTTTTCTCGTTGGGATACAAGAGTAGTATCAATAGTAATACCTGAGGCTGCACAACATTTGAGAGTAATCTGGGAAACAGTGATTGAATAGTTATTATTAAAGTCATAAGTTTTTAAATTTATTAATTAACATAAATTGCTCAGAAAATACGAACATTTTTTAAATCTCCTTTTACACAGCTAATAGTTATATCGCAACCTACACCGTTAGTAATGCTTAAAATCATATCTCCGAAGGTGGTGTCACGTGAATTGCCAATATGTTTATCTGCAATAATCATCAACACAGTAGTGAATGACATTTAATTATCAGACATTTTTCAGAATCAAAAAGATTTTTAAAAACCAGCTTCCGTTGATGAGATGCTTCATAAGCGTACTTTTCAAGGACACTAGCATGCTGGATATAGTAGTCCTATTGTAATTGATAACTAAATACAAAACAGAAGCATAACTAAAATAATACAAGATAAATAAATTTATCCAAATGAAGATTAAGTTAATAATGAGATATATTTAAAAGAACTACACAGCATTTGTTAATCTCTGGCGCCGGTTCTGGCAGAAAACTGTGAAACACACCCACATCTCAGGTGTATAAGGTCACAATGTTAACGTTAGTGACAAGTGATCCTGATATCCTGTTATTACGATTTGTAACTGATATAATGAAAGTACTAATATATGGTGTTTTTCACGTTATCCACATTACGAATTGTATTTAACCAACAAAAAGTGTACATAAATGTACCGGTAATTGTAGAGATCTTTGCGAGAGATCTATATTCGGTTGAATTGGTGGATGCACAAAAATGTAGAAAGAAAGTAGACATTTAAAGAATGTATTGTAATATACCGTTTAGTTGAGGAAACAGTTTAAGCAAAAACCGTTTTCTTCGAACGTCGCTGACGGTCGTAAACACTCGATATCCGAGACCAAGCGCTACGGATATAACAGCTTGGCCTAGAACCCCAGCTCCTCCGTGAACTAGTAAATTTACATCACCTTTATCATGTAGAAATCTATAGCCCTGTAAATTGTAAAATAATAAAACTTAAAGTAAAATAATTATATTATTAGATTTGCATTCTATTATAAATTGATACAATTTGTATACTACTTAAGTGATCAACAAGCCAGAGAAATTTTAAAACAAGGCGAATTTATTCCAGAAATATTTTAGTTCCGTGTGGTGCCGACTAAGAATAGTACCACTCCAAATCGTTCCCGCGGGTGTCGTAAAAGGCGACTAAGGGATAAACCAGGGGATGGGCAGCATCTTTCCTTGAGCACCACAAACATCTACTGCGATCGCCAACCCGCCTGCCAAGCGCGGTGATTATGGCAATGCCCCCCCCCCCTATCTTTGGGGGAGACCTATGTCCAGTAGTGGGACGTCTTTACGATTGAATGGATGGATGGATGGATCAGTGCCGGATTAACTACGTAGCAAGAGTAGCAATTGCTACGGGCCCCGCGCGAAAGGGGGCCCCGCATGTTTAAACCCACTCATCTCTGCCTGAGTAAATAAATGTATTGAGTATTGTATTGTATTTTTACCACTTCATACCTAAGAACCCATAGCAGATCAAGGGCTTTTTGAAAGAATTTGCTACGGGCCTCGCGCTTGCTTAATCCGGCACTGGGATTGATGGATATTATTTTAACTTAAAATAACACCTAATAAAATAGAAAAAATGATTATTACTATAGACGGATTTGCCAAGCAGTAAAACGCATGCATGAAAGCTAGAGGCACTGTGGCTGCGTCTTCAAGGCTCCAATGGTCCGGTACGGGCCACAGCAGCTCGGGTTGCGCGAGAACGTGGCTACTGCAGGCTCCGTTCAGTACAATTCCCATCACACGTTCACCGCTACAAGTTTACATGTTATAAAATTTATTACTTTAAAATAAAATAAATAAATGAAAAATAAATGTACTAAATTGAGTTACTTTAGATATACATTTATTTATTACACCAAATAATTTTAAAACAATAAAAACTGTTGCCACTTTAATTAGGTGTACCTCTTTCTCAGGCGTGAGAGATATTTGTCACCAAGTTATATTTATTGTAAACGATAGATGGTACAAATGATTAATAATAACGCAATAATTAAAAAAATAACTATATTATCAATACACATATATGTTCCTCATATCAAACAATGATAGCTATAACCTATACAGTTTATCTAAAATTACTGAATTAAAAAAAAATGTTTCGCCATTCAATACTGTTCTAATTATATTTTCGAACAGACTAAATGTTTTCGACCGGAAGGGTCTTGACAACTTCACTGAACTATTGGGGTGACTGATTATGGATTTAACGGAAAAAGTTAGCTAGCTCAAGGGCACCAAATTGGCACAAAACTTGGCTGGGGTTGCGACCTGTGTAAAAAATTCCGCTGACTTTGGTCTAGCTGACCCTACGGCTTGTAAAACCGCAACAAGAAGTCCTTTACCTAACTCAAGTACCAACGTGTAGTGTGCAAGTATGTGTAAGCAGTATTATGCGTGTGATGCTAGTGCATGCGGTCTCATTGTATCGCGCTGGCGGTGGCTGCAAGAACTTCTCCAGTAATGTGGAACACATTTTGGGCCGCTGCCGGGGTAAATATTCTTCTCTACAAATAGTTCAAAAGTCCATTTATTCTGTTTCCTTTAGTGTGTCGTGATTTGGAAAACCGTTTTTTATACACATAATCATACTTTTCTGTAATCCCACTGAAATCCATTCCATAACTAACAAACACTTTTTCTTCATCTATTTTCAAAGGAATTGCTGCTGTAGCTTTTAATATATCACCTCTATGGATTCCGGCATAATGAACCTGCGATAATATTTATATCAATATAATCGTACTTTGTATTAAATTACTCAACAATGAATCAATGAATAAACGTATATAATTGGTAAAGCATATGAAAATCTCCGCTTTCTTTTTGGCTATTTTGAATACATTTGTTTCACGTGTGCCATTAATAATAGAAGGTAAAATAATATCTATTGGCCATATAAACATATGTTTAAATACCCTGAGAAGAGTGCTAGACCAGGGACAAAGTATAACACTCGTCCCAAGTCGCTCTCCTCCAGAGTTCTTGTCCCTACAAGAAACCAAGGAGGAGAGGGGTGGGACCTTTTGATTGGTGGCAGGAAATAAGACTTGATATTAGTTTAAAATCTCTGCTTATGTGTCTGAAAGATACAGTGTGACGATTTAAATTATTGTAATAATAATTATTCTTACTTTCACTTTGACTCCAGGACCAACCAGATCTGGTGCGCTTACCCATCGTAGTGAACCGAGATCACCTACAGAAGAACTTTCCAGTAATGTATTTTGCTTATTATCTTGCATCTCTTTCCAAGGTACATAGTATTCCCCACCCGGAATACCCTAATTAATAAATTATCAGGTGAATTTAATTTCTACACTTAGTAAAATTACTATTAAAAAAACTTCAAATAAAGGCCTTACATCATTCCAAATATTATATGCCAAGTCAACATCAGAATCTGAAGGTTTCTCATCAATATTTTGATTGGTTAATATTACATTGATTTGAATTGAAGATTCTTTTTTCCAACTTCGTACAAGATCTAGAAGACCAGCCGGTGAAGGGTGTGATGCGAACACGAGCATACGGCATCCAGGAGGTAATTGAGTGCGTGCTGTGCTTAGCATTACAAGATCAGAGCTAGTATGTACTGTAAGGGCTGAATCGATCCCATTAGTGCTCACGGGTCTCCAGCGAAGTAATTGCAAGTTGTCAGCTTTGCACACAAGTCGATATAGTGTTGAAGGTGGACTGTGCTTAACCTCCACCGTAGTATCGTTGTTCAACACGAAAGTTCCACGCTTCAGTAGTCGATGTAACGCATGGCACATCTGTGTTATCGAATTTCATTTTTTAATTATTATCATTTATTCATTTGACCTTTCATATTGATTGTATTGTATAGATCCGAATGCTGGGGTAGTAAGAAGATGGGTTCGAAACGATTGCAAGTAGCTGAGATTCAAAAGTTGAGGCAGACAGATGTGTGGCCTGACAAGAAACGATAAAGTTAGGAATAAGTCTATCACAGGAAGTTTGACAGTGGCGCCAGTGATAGAAAAGTTAGAAGGAGATCGTTTGTTGTGGTATGAACATGCTAAGAGAAGAGAAAAAACGTATGTGAATAACATAGTAATGGATATAAATGTGAAAGGATGGGAAAAAGAGGGAGCCCAAAGAAAGTTTTGATGGAGTGTAAAAGAAATAATATAAAACAAAAAGGGGTAAATTATGAGATGGACGGAAAAAACATGCTGCGTCGAGAACAGGGCATGAGAGTAATGATAATGATAAATTTATTAATTTAAGGATTACTTTAATAGATAATAACAAATTATGAATTACATACTCTTAGTGATATTATTTCGGAGGTTTGATAATTTGATAAATTTGTTTCTTGCATGACTGACAAAAATATTGTTCATTTAATGATTCATTTTTAGAAAAATCATTATTTTGTACAAATTTGTTTTTAAATTAACTTCATAAAACTCGCGATCTTTCAATATAAAGTATAAACTCCATTTACCGCCACAAGCGTCACTATATAGACTTTATTAAACTGTATTTCCTAAAGAAACGGATTTTATTTTAAAATTTATTATTAAACCAATTTGCTTTTTTATAATTCTACATTACCTTGTTTTCTATTAACAGTCACAAAAGCGTAAGAAAGGGATTACCAATATATTAACTAATTGAAAACATAAAATTCATCGATAAAAAAGTGATAAGAAAATACATACTTAAATTCTCTCAAATTATAAGCATACTAAAAAAATATTATTAATTCTTGCAGTTCGAAATATTGAGTATGAATTCGATTGAAAGCTAAATGAAAACTATTATTATCCTATTTCTTACGGTATCATCACTTGACAGGTCTTGGACAACAATGAGATCGACGTCCGATGAGAACTGAACTTGATTCCGTAATATATCATCAAACTTAACATCGCGATATTTAACAACCACATTTGGTACGTGGTCTAAGTTTTTAATTTCCCTAGAAGTTCTTAAATCAGCATTTTGGTTTATGATTCCCACAACGTTTATGACGTCCTTGTTAACGTTCTCAGCAACAATTTGAAGATAAACATGCAATGCTGTAGCGATCTGAAAGTATGAACTATGTGTGCTTATGAAGTACTTATTATTTTTTATTACGAAAAATATTTATCTTAACATTTTGAACGCACTAAAAATAAGACTTGTAATAAATTTGTACTTACATCTAAATTGAAAGTGATATGTGGAATAAATTTCAATTTATTAACCCTCACTTGTCTAGACACCGGGGGTAAATAATGAAATTTTATTTTTTCTATCAAAACTCCTGTACATGTGTAAATATGATTGTTTTTAAATTATAACGTTTACAATTTTGATTGTGTCACAGTAGGACAAGTATTTACCTAGTACTATTAAATATGTCAGATACCTCGACGTTAATCAAAGTTTTACCATCAATTTGTTTTCTATGTTCAATAGATTTTCGCCTTCGATACAAAGTCTTCTTATGTATTCAGGTTGTGCGACACCATCGTGTGCCTGTCTTAGTGCATTCAGCTGTATCAAGCCGTCTATAAACGTCACCCAGTTTTCTTTCCACTCGACCAATGCTTCAGATAAGGTGGCATTGGCACTATGAATACTTTTAAAATCACCGCTAAAAATTAAAACACCGTATTGAGAATCAAATTATATAAAATTACTTTGACTTTGTAGATTTGTTGATAAAGTATAAAAAGGGATGTAAAGTGGTGAACAAAACGGCATATTGCTAATGATATTTGCCAAAAGATGTAAATATTACAAGTTATAATCCGATGATAAAATGATAGTATAAAACTATTCACGGACTAACTTCTTACAGTAAAAAGCGAAATACTAAAAAATCTTAACCTGTATGAGTAATCCCTTATTTTTAGCAGATGATAAATGTCTTCACCAATAAGATTAAAGTCTGTTTTTTTGATGAGCTAACGTCGTTCATGGCCAAATTTTGGAAAACTACGAATCCTGTAGCCACTTGTGATATTTCATCTAGAACCTAAGTTGAGAAATTCGTTCTCTTGAGTATTATCAACGTATACACTTTCTTCAGTCTACATCGTTTTAAGCGTTTTCATTAGGTTTTAAACCAAATGAACGTTTCACCCATGTAAATAAGACATATTTTAAACTTTTTACTGTTAATAAAAATGTATTAAATACAATTTTATTAGTAGAATACCTACGACCGTAAGGTACAAGTTAGACTTTTGATCTACATTCAGAATTTAGTTTTGCTTTACGTTTTTCTTCCTTCAAAATATAACATTATAGGCAGCCTTTTCACAACCTTCATTTTGAAATCAACTTTCAAAGCTATTGCAATGCTCTTTCACAGCCTAATGCAACTTAACCCGATTAAAATTTTATTATTACAAACGCGTAGCCAAGACTTTTTAAAGGCCGACTTTAATGAAATATGAATCTCCAAAATGTAAAATTATTTTTTAAGACATTGATTTTTATAAGACAAATGAAAATTATTTACCTCAAACCGACCAGTGCCTCTGTGTATTGAGACCCTGACTTTCAATTGCCGTTGGTTGTGCAAAATAGGTTGTACATTAAAGTGAATATCAGTAAATTGCACAGATATTTGTCGTTTCGGAATTTTCATAGTCATAGCCAGAGTATCCCATACAGATAATAAAACTGCCGCGAAAGGATACAAGGTTTTACCTGTAATTGTTTCTATAACATAATTTGTGTGAAAATTATTTACAAGGTAAGTGTGTCTGGGCAAGCCGGTAAGGATAGGCGACATATTTCGACCAGTTCGAGGATGTTCTAGAGAAAGGCCAGCCAAAAGTATACGTAACCGAAGGGCAAGTAAAAAATTATCTAAATTTTTGCAGTCATTCAGTAAGTCGCCAAAAATATATTGGAAATGCAACGTCAGTATACTATATTCTAGAAACGTGTTTTTAAATGATTCGCGTTGTTCCATATTAAAATAACAATAAGGTGCAATAGAGTAATATTATATAAATCACTGTTGATTTTTGAAAAGTTTATAGTAAGTTTAATCATTATGCCATTTCGAAAGGTTCGCATCTCCAATGCTTTATTGATATTGATAATCTAAAAACTTATGCTCAACATCGATGTGGAAAGAAGAAGTTACAAACTAGTATCCACAACTACAACTAATTTTGTTACCTCTTATGACATGCCCTCGAAGATAATTATGTTCTTCATCATGAGTAGATATTACAAATTTACAAGACGCAGCCATAGTCTTGTTGGCTGTTACATAGAAAGGTAAAGCCCTGTAATAAATGAATGATGACTTATCTTTTCCACACAATATGTGAGTAGTTAGTTTTTTACAATATAATGAGGTTCTATATAACAGTATTTTTGTGTAAATTAACTCGACGAAACTCACCATTTTTCACTGTGAACCCATTCGACTTGATGTGATAGCATAGGTGTTCCAGTTGAAACAGGAAATTCTACTTTAGGATAAAGTTCTTTAATTTTAGGAATGTACCCATTTAGATATAACCTGAAAAATCGTAATAATAAATTATATAAAAGAACGCTGCTGTGTAGTAGAGAATGTAGTCAAAAGAAATGAATGCTTTTAATTGCAGAGAAAAGAGTGCTTAACTGGTTTGGACACGTGGAGAGGATGGATAAAAGAACATTGATGAACAAAATGAACACGGCGGAGTGACTGAGGGTCATCCTAGGCGATAGTAACTCGTCCAAATCAAAGACATTCTATAAATAGCCAGGTCAAAAGTACCCGCAACTGAAGAGTGTGTAGAAAAGTGCACTTGAAAGTAGAAGAAGCGAAAAACGTGTAACAGGATCATTACAGGTGACAAGATGTAGTCTCTGGCTACCCATATGTGAGAGAGGCCTATGTGAATGGCGTAGGGTGGAGGACGTATGTGAATTCAAAAGAATGTATGATAAATCATACGTTTACAAAAAAGGCGAGAAATTGATTTCAGTTCCTTTTAAATTTTTTTCAAGCCGCAGTATATCAGTCTAGCTAGTTCCAGTGTTATAAAAGCATAAAGTGATAACTTCATGTTAATATTAGTTTCTTAACTCAGGACTGTCTATATAGATCTTTTAAATATCGCCGCGACAATTGTAGTAAATTGTCGCAGATGATTTCTAGGTTAATGGCAATACTTGGTTGAAGGCGTTGGCCCAAAAAGGTAACAAGCGCCCTGGTAAAAAGTAAATGATTCGTGAGCGCTGTGTCACGTTGGCTTGCTCAGTCAAAAGTGCAACTCCTACACCGACATTTAGATCACCTGGAGATATGTTTTATACCTATGATGACGTCTGTGAGCTTGTCATGTGATATTAGGGGTAAGTTAACAGGGCGTTTTCTATTGTACGTATTTCAATATGATATTAATTGCTATTTAAGGCATTCAAAGATGTGATAAATATTAAAAGGTATAAAGAGACAAAAATCATATCAATCAAGGCCATATAAGATTTCTGAAAAAAAAAAAATAATAAAATCTGCTTCATTTATTGGAAAAAAGAAAACATAAAAGTATTGTTACTAACTGCCCAATAGCTTCCAGTACCAAAAACGCATTATCAGTGTGACCGCGTCTAGTAAGTGCTATACTCCTGCAATCGGGATCCAATGAGCGCTTAAGGATTGCCTGCAGTAGACCGTGAGGGGCAATCTCCACGAGCACCGCATTCGATGGTATCAATGCTGCTGTTTCTTCAAAGAGCACAGGATTCTTGAAAACAACATTTAATCAATAAATAGGTAAATGGGGTATCTTACTTTAAATTTTTTTTCTGCCTTATTTTGCTCGTTCGGTGATATTATACTACTAGTTCTTAAAAATAAATAATTGTCTACTACAAGTAAATTATCTTCCTGCTCTTAAACACATTTTTATATGGGGTCGGCGCAACATGTCTTCCTTTTAGATCCATGTTGCTTTAAGTTTTGGCTATTTATTTTATGACCGGCCGCCTGCCTGACTTCAACCCTCCTTGGGGATGCTATTTTTGGTGGTTAACCGCCACCCACTGGCCAAGCGAAGATGTATGGCCATCTTCTGTCGCTTCTAACGACACCCCACGGGTTAGGAAAGGGGGTGTTGGTATTTTAGAGCCTCCACGTAGACGGCACAAGTACAAGTAAATATGTATATACAAATACAAGGTTACGATTCTTTTTCGCGAAAACTTTGATTATTTCATCGTTATCTAGGTTTACATCTTTGTGTATATTTAGGAGAGCTAGCCCGGATCATCTTTCTTGTCCCATTGAGGCATAGAACTAAGATTTTATTCTGAGAAGAGTAAAAATCTCTCACTGGGAGCGATAGATCGTTTATTATCATCAGCTTATTGATCTCAATTGTACGTAAAAGTGCTACATCACCAGTCTATCAAGGTTATGGGTATGCCCATCGTGCCCACAACAGTGGATCCGCCCTTGAACAAAATTAAACACGTACAAACGAAATCCCTATAAACCGGACTACAACGGGGATCGAGAATTTAATCTAGTAGATCTCCTTGCACTCGAAAGAGTTCAGTTAGGGCTTTACGCGAATGACACAGTTATTTATTATGCTTTCAGTAAGAAAGTAATCCTCTGAAAATACGTCCAAAAAACCGGCGATGATTTCAGCTCTTGGTACTTCAAATGGCGTATCGCGTTAAACCCGAGTAAGACCACCGCGATAATATTCGATAGAGCCCGCTCGAATAAGCCCCCTCGTCCCATCACGTACGCAGGTACGGAAATCCCTATAGCACCGAAGTTAGGTACTTAGGTGTTTATCTGGACGCCAAAATGACTTTCATCGCTCATCTCAAGAAAGCCAAGTGCCAGACCACAATGGTGCTAGGTCGTCTCTACCTCCTTTATAACTCTGACAGTAAAATGGCTCTCCACTATAAAGTCTCCTTGTATAAAATGGTGGTTAGAACCATCATTACGCAATGTGCACTCGTGTTCGCTCATATTAGGAGTTCCTAGATGTACACCTTACAAAAGATTCAGAATCGTTTTGTAAAGAAAGCTGTAGGCACCCGATGGTACCAGAGAAATCTGGATTTACACAGGGATCTGGATCTGCCCACCATCAAGTCCGTTTTTAAAACCCAGTGTTGCGACTTTTTGCAAACGCGCAGAGACTACATCCAAAGCCCCTCATAGTACAAGCCGTCTCGTACTCCCCCTATTCGAACGCCCTAATCAAGATGCGACGACCGCGTAACATCTTGACCGACCGCGACGATAACACCACTCGCATGATTAGGATCTTCCCGCATCAACAGCATTTACTTGCGCCCACGCCCTCGAATCCGCCGTTCCCGCTGCCAGGACAGTCTGCTTACTTTGCTCCCGCACACACTCGGGGTGCCCCTCCGGTAGCGGCCCAAGAGATGTTCCGTTCCTCAACTGGGGAGGCACTTGACGCTGCTACCAGCGCGATACAGTGACACTAACCATGCATCAAGCATACACGCACAACACTGCATACACAATCCTGCACATAACACGCGTACGCGTTACATAGATCCTGTAAGAAACCTTTTTTTATTAATAAATAAAAATGTAAGGTTTAGCTAGAAACAAAATTCCACGGGAATTTTTACACACAGGTAAATAATCAAGCCGAGGTCCGTACCACTTTGGTGCCCTTTTCCTAGTTACCTTCAGCACTCACCCCCAAAGTTACGGTGAAGCTGTAAAGGGTCTTTCGGTCAACAACATTAGCTTGGTTCGAAGTGTTGTGCCGATCGTCGTTTCGTGCTGATCAATCAGTATTGTATCTAGGCTGTTGCTGCGTGCGAATTGGAGTTCTCAAGTCGCTCATGATTGAGCGTTATTAATGACAGTCAAGCCAGGAGGTCATTGAGTACGGAGTTTGAGACACTTGGTATGGTTTGGTTTTAATATTATTCAGTTCATGAGGATCTCAAGTGATCAAACCTTATTTTTTTATTGTGAATGTCCCTTAGTATCTAGCTGTATTGTTTTCTTTAATTATACTTCTATTCCCTTACCAGTAAATTGTTCGTTAGGTACTCCGCCGAGCAATACATAGTCGATGGCTCGTTCCACCTCTCCTGCGGCACTGACGTCGATACCCACTTTTCGCTGCGTAGTTTCGGTTTCTTTATCACTTCTCTCATGTATTCGATTAGAGCTGGACCTGTGATCCGTTATTTGTGTATAAATAGTAAAATTATTTATCGAATTCGGATTTAGATAACTTATAATATGTACATACGTTTTATACATACGTGTCAAGATTACATGACAAGAAAATAAAAATAATTACTTCAAAAAAATCAAAATGACTGTACGTGAAGTACATTAGTACATCAGACCAAATAAAAAGCATGAACGGTGAGAGACGAGGGTCAAGTTACATTCACCATCCTTTTCAAATTCATAGCGAGTACCTTCTTATGATAGTAAGTATGTGAGATAATATTCAGATAGTTTAGTTTAGTCTTACCGGCATCAGCAATGTATCGCGAATGGTAGGCAATGTTGGAGCAAGGAACCTCTTTGGCGAATATGGTTCTTGATGATAATTCGGCAATAAATGTTCCCATTACTTTTTCTGGACCAGAAATAGTACTTGATTGAGGCCCGTTATGACACGCTATATCGATTTCTGGTGGACAGTACTGCTTGATCTACGAAAAACATTAATTACCTTGTTACGTTATTCGGTTAATCACTTCAATATCAAATTGGTTTGACATTTTTCTTCAGTTTCATGTGATATAACTCGTATAGTCAGAAGATATTAAAATCTGTTAAACTTAGAGGTTTGGTTATCATTTTTTTTTATTTCTGAGTAATATAATTCAGTGTCTCAAGAAAAAAGTATTCGACTAGTGTGTGGCAACTTGATGACTTCGAGACAGAGAGGTGGTCGCTTACAATTGGCATAATTAGAAAGCTCAAAGTTACCCGAAGAGCGATGGAAAATGCTATGCTAGGAGTTTCACTGCGTGAGCGAATCAGAAATGAGGAGATCTATAACTATATATATCTCTCTAACTCTTAGAACAAAATAGCCTTCCGCCATAAAGTTAACCTGTACAAGATGGTGGTTAGATGCGCAGAGACACACCCGAATCCCTTCATAGTAGAAGCCGTCTTGTACTCGCCCGTCCGGCGCGCCGTCTACCAGAGGCGACGACCGCGTAATATTTTGTTCGATCGCGACGATAACATCACTAGTATCTTCCCGCATCAACCGCGTTTATTTTTTTATTTTTTTTTTCTTTCTTTCGAATCTTGCTAACGCTGTTGACCGGAAGGGCCTTCACCAGCTTCACCGTGACTTTGGGACGAGTGCTGAAGGCATTCAGCCGCAAAAGGTGACTAGCACATCAACTGCCAGCGCCCACGCCCGTGAAACCGACGTTCCCCCCGCCGAAAACAGGCGTCTGACTGTTCCTGGACAGACCCCGGATCCCCCTCCGGTGGCGCCCCAAGACGTGCTCCGTTCCCCAACTGGGGAGGCTTTTGATGCCGTTACCAGCGCGATACAGTGACACTAACCATGCATCAAGCATTACATGCACAACACTGCAACCACACTTCTGGACATAACACGCAGGTACGTAGGTCCTGTAAGGAACCTTTTTTATTAATAAATAAAAATTGTAGAGTTTAGCTGGGATTAAAATTCCGCGGGAGTTTTCAAACTCAGATAGCGGCCAAGCCGAGGTTCGAAACCTCGTGCTAGTTACCTTTTGCGGCTAGTGCCTTCAGCACTCGCCCATAAAGTTACAGTGATGCTGTTAAGGTCCTTCCGGTCAACGGCATTAGCTAGGTTTAAAAAAAAATGCTTCATGTTCAATGTTTCATCACTATGTTTTTTTTAACTGCTCTTGCTGATCGTAATATTTTAGGACCGGAGCGGCTTATGCGACTTTTCTTCTTTCTTAATGTCTCTTTATTATTTATATAGCTGTTAGCCTAGTCAACAAGTTCAAAAACGTGTTAAATAGAAATAAAGCTCCTAAAAATATGTGCGATAGCTCATTCGATTCGAAATGACGTCTAGAAAAATGTTTTTTAAGGGTTTATTAGCACATAAAAATTGCGATTGTTAAAAAAATAGTCTATTTTTTTAGAAACAATTTCTTAACAAATAACGTAAAAATTTGTTATCAATATTAATTAATACCTATATTAAATGCAAAAGCAGCAATAATAAGATATTACTAAAAACATACATGTTGATAACATTGTTTAGAAACCACATTATTTGTTAATTTAAATATATTATAATTATCAAAATAATAAACTTTAATAATTTTTATTGCATAACTTTATTAAGTACCTAAATAAAAAGAGCTCCAAGAAGCGAAAAATTTATAGATCAATTATTTAAATGTTTATGCAGTAGTTTATAAAAAAACAGAGATTGGAAAAAAAATACTTATTTAACAATGGTGTAACTTTTTGAAAAATCGACATATTCTTTTTCGTTCAAGTGTCTAGATTACACCATAATTTACTCAAATTTTTAAATTCTTATTTAATACTATAAAAAATATATTTTAGGTGATATACCGGCTTTTAGACGCCTATGCCGTAACGACCTCGCGGAGCCCTATTTTCAGCGTTTAAAAAGAATTATAATGACTAGAAATAGAGTTTCAGGAGTGGGACTTTTTTATTGGAAATTGCCTCCTCTTTCGTGATATTCAAAATTCCTTAAATATCTCTATTAAGTTATTAACGAAAAACTTACGTTTAACTTACTTTTTTTTTTAATCTTACTTTATTAATAATAATCGCAATTTTGTATGTGCTAATAAACTTTTAAAAACATTTTTAGACGTCATTCCGAATCGAATGAGCTATCGCACATATTTTTAGGAGTTTTTTTTCTATTTAACACATTTTTGAACTTGTTTACTAGACTATGTATGTGTGTGTGAGTTTTGATATTTGACAGTAAAAATTATGTACGGTCAACGATATAACATCAATTATATGCACATGTAAATATCATTTAAAATTATTGTTATAGTTTTAATTTACACGAGACCTGTATCGCATATTGTATACAACGTATAATTCGCTATTTTATATTTAATTTTGAATAAATTACTTTATTAATTTAAATCCTTACTTAACATTTATTCAAACGAAACTTCACTGCTGAAGATAAACCTACTCCAATGATCTTTACAATGACTGGTCTTGACCTATCTGCACCTAGCGGATTCCCGCGACCTTTGTGTCGCTCATAAAGAGGGGATTGCCATAATCACCACGCTTGGTTGGCGATAGCTGTCAGGTATTTGTGATGCTCAAAAGATGCTGCTGCCCATTTCCTGGTTTATCCCTAAAGGACTCTGCCCACTAAACCGTTCCGTTACCAAACAGGACCGTAGTGTGCCATCACCGTGCTGGAACCGATTTCCCGAGGACAATATTTTGCATGTGCCGGTACGGTCCGAGCCACGCGTGTCGTACGCGACGTTGCCGTTCAGGTGCGCGCAGGTGGCCCGCTGCGACGTTGCCACGTATACTGTGTATTTCTATCTGACGCAAGATAATAGAAAAAAATATTTATTTTTTAATTTGAATGCACGTGTGTTTATTAATATGGACGTCGTAAAACTGATAGTGTATTCGTAAATGCGTGTATTTCGGAAATAATTAAGTAACTGGGCATGTTTACTAAATTATCGTTTATTTTAAACAAGCTGTGTGCCTGTGGCTGCACCTGGATTTCATATATTCTTCAATACATTTTCATTTTTTTATACGGAACCCTAAGTATTTTCTTAGTACTAAGATAATGTAAAACATTTCGCATAAACTTTAGAAATTATCCGTAAAACTGACCATTGAATAGGGTTTTATTCAATTTTTTATGAGTTTTAGTTTTTTTACGCGAATCCCTAATTATTTTCGAAAATCTGTTTTTTCCGGGTAATCTCGGGAACGGATGAACCGATTTTGACGAGACTTTTTTTTTGTTAGATACCTGAAGTTACTCCATGTAACTTAGGTTACTCTTCCAAGTTGAGAGCGTGGTTAACCTGGTGGACTACCCGCGTTTCTCATAGACGGTACGACTGAAAGGTCGGCGGTTCGAATCCAGGGTGGAGTAACACTTTGACGCGGTGCTTGCGAAAGCCATCCCGTATCGCCCCATCCCAAATGCGGCGGACGGCCCCGGTGGGTTTTAGTAGGTATTTCCGGGCGCCTCACGCCCGGGTGAGTCCCACACTGGCACGGAGTCGTCCCTCCGTGCCCCCTTACCTATTGCATTGGGGGACTCCGGTCTAACTAATGCAATGGGTAAGGGTAGTGCGTAAATGCATATCCCCCCGTCAAAAAAAAAAAAGGTTACTCTTCGAAAGTAATTAGGGTTTCACATAAAAATTTAAAACTCATGAAATTGTGAATAAAATCTGATTCAATGCAGTTTTACTGACAGGTACTTGAATTTGTGCCAAATATCTTTGCTTAATGTTAATAGCAAATTTTGGACAATAATCAAGGTTCCATATAAAAAATACAGTGAAGAATATATGAAACGCGGCCGCAGCCGCGGGCTACACAGTTAGTTAGTATTCCGAATATATTCCGAACGAGCATAATAACTACGTGTAGTAAACGGGCATAAAACTCGTTATATACGGGTATAATACAAGCATAGAACGCGGTGCATATGTTGTGTAGTGGCCATGGTACTATGTGTTGTGCGTTTTACGGCCCTGATATTTTCATAGCACGGTTATGGTATGATACGGTCTATTGGGCAGAGAACTTTAGTCACCTTTTACGATACCCCCGGGGTGATATGAAGTGGTACTATTCTTAGCAGCAACATACGGTAAAAAAATAACATGAAATATACAAATTAGAGGACTCAATAAAGGAGAACTGCGGTTTCTAATGTGACAAAAAGGTCAGAATAATCAATAAGAATCTACGTTTTAAAACACTGTTTGAGTTACAAAGACATCGCAAAGTCCACACAATATTTTTAATAATTTGAATGTCGTTATTAAATTAAAAGCATGGCTTGCAAAAACAATGTGTTTGGTCTTTGATATAGAAAGGACAACGTTATGAAAAAGATATTTTAAACAGGCTGAGAAAAAATTAAAACTGGGCATTATTTGAGAGTATTTGAGGCACGTGTAAAATGTTTTATAATTAACATCGTTCCAAGATACGAATACTACCAATTTCAAAATTTGGTAGCACAATATTAAATAACATTACTTCTTTGTATCCTAAACCAATGGCAGCCATGGAGCCGCGTATTAATGGTGTTTGAATGGAAACAAGTCCTCGACTGTATGCTGCCAATATCATCTCTTCTGCTGTCAGACAACCATCAGCGTATGCACATCCTAACTCCCCTACACTGTGACCTGAAATCATTTCCCATATAAAAAAATAATATAATATATGTAACCATTCGTTATCACGATGTTAATTAAAGACACAAAAACAATCTGTAATGATCAATGTATAATATATATATACATATATTCGAAGAATCTTTAACCCCTTGAGCACTAACCTAACCTTTATGCCAGCTTTCCATTGTTTTCCTATTGTCTCATTTTTGTCGCTAATCGACATATTAAGCGCAGATTAACTATTATAAATATAATTAAATTATGTGAATACTTAAAATTTACCTATAACTTTATCAGGCACTAATCCCAATGCACGCAGAATATCAGTGAGTCCGATTTGAACAGCAGCTATACCCACAAACGAGTGAAGAACGTTATCGAAGATGCTCTTATCACGAGACAATATTATTTCCAAAAGATCAACACCCTTTGGTTGTAAAACTACTCGGCATCTGGATTAATAAATAAATACTTCATTTTATAAATTTGAATTAAAAATTAGGGTTTTAAGAAACAAAATATGCATTTAAAAATAAAATTGAGTAGCCATGGGGACTAACGACGGAAGTGAACACATTCGAAACTTTGGAAAAACTGTTATTTGAATTTCATAATTTGTTAATTGGTTGAAATTATTAACAAAACCTAGCATTTAAACATATAACATTCGCCTGGTTGATTATTACATCTATTGGCGCTCCGAGCAATAATTGTGTACATTTTCATATAGTTTATTCAAAACATACGATAGGGTGCGTAAGTATAAGTTTTATTATTTATCTCTGAGCGCTGGCTCTTAAACGCCATTTTATACTTGACATACTGTAGCATGTTGACGTCTGATGACATAGCATTGGTAACGCGAATCTATAAGTTTACCCTACCGATAATCGTTCAAAACCGATAAAGAAGTTTTCATTTAAAAAATCTATTTGGATTTTAATGTACAAATACAGTTTACTGAGCGTTTAACAATAAACTAAGTTTCGTTCCGTGAAATAGCTAATTAGTCAACCTAATATAAAATCAACTACAAATCGTTTATCACAGTTCTAAACAATATTAAATCATTGGCTAGTTCTGACGAGTGAGCCAGTACGCAACGTCTGCTGTTGCGAGTAGCTAACCAAAAGGTGATCGCAATAATACGAGCATTACTACACTGCAGAATTAGTAGTAGCGGTATGGTGGGTAACTAAGTTGAAACCTGGACAAGTTCTACTACTCACTAATTTAAAATTTATAAATCTAACTTTAATATACCGACAGATACACTTATCCCTGTAAATTTTCTTTTCTACAAAGAGTGTCTATTATTAGCAAAATGTACCTTTCAATGGCCGCTGCGAAGATCGGTATACGCATAAGTTGTTCCCCCATTCCAGGCCACTGGGAGCCCATACCACTGTACACGAACCAAAGCGGACGCTTCCCTTCATCGAAGTACTCAATACGTTCAGATAAGCTTGCTGTCTTTTGATCCTTTGTATCTGTCAGAAACATTTTATTAATCTCAGTAATAACGAATACATAAACCCTAATGAAGTCTCATTCTTTAAACTTCCTGAAGTTGAGTTTAACAATAAACACTTCTATGAGTCACTTTTTTTGGTGAATACTAACTTGGCTGTGAATATCCAAAATCATCATTCATAATTAAAAGTTAATCATAGAAAGTTCAGAAGTTAATCTCATTACCAAGAATTATGAATCCTCTTCCCATGTGTCCGGAAATATTTTTCTCGTGTATATTATATAGTAATGCTAACTCTTCAGGATCTATAGGCCGCGACTTTAAATCATCTATAATTTTTTTCACAGCAGACTCTTGTCTCCCTGATAGAATAACTAGACGTGGAATGCCTGATTTATATCTATTTAGATCCTGAAATTTATTAATATTTTGTTAACAAAACAAATGACAAAATGGAACGACTAGGCCAGTTGAGAATCTTAATCCAAACTTTAAAAGCATAAAGTGATTTGAATAACGAAACTTAAAAGTTTGTCTAGTGTGATCTGATTATGACTTAATAGGTTCTTTTCTGCATATTCAAATATATTTAGACTACAAACTACAACGCGATGAAATTTAATAGAAGATTATGCTAGCAATTTTCTAAATGAAGAGGAACCATATCTGCCAGAGGAATGCACTAAGCTTAAAATAAATAAATCTATACACGTTTATCTATAACTGACGTATTATCTCACCTTTAGTTTGTAGTGACCATGCAAGAGCACGTGCGCATTGACACCCGTAATTGATAGAACATTTACTCCAACGTACGTCAGATGGTGACGACAGTGATCCTTGATCACTTCTATACGACCTTCACGTATAGCGGAAACGTCTTGCCGTGGAGTAGTTAAGTGTAGATTTCCTGCAAGTAACCCAGTTTCGAATCCTAATAACACCTGCAATTTCAATTTAAGTTCTTATTTTTATACTTTGTTTATAATATGAAAAGGTACTTTGTTTACAATATTTACATTTCTTAGCGAACCTTACTGTAAAATAAACATTTATTATCAAGTGAAGAATTTTTTTTAACCGACTTCAAGAAGGAGGAGGTTATCAATTTGTCTGTTTATATTTTTTTGTATGTTTGTTACGCTATATCTCCTTCATTTGTGGACCGATTTGATTTTTTTTTAATCTGATGAATACACTTCCAAGGTGGTCGCATTTCCACCAAATCAAGATCTGATTAGTGGAACTCGGGGAAATTGAGAAATACCCTCGAATATTATAGACACTTCACGTGTTTCATATATTCGTTTCCAAAGTCTATGAAGTAGGCTTTACACCTATACCTAAAAGTACACACTTAAACTAAAAAGCAGATTAAAAAAATAAAAATAAAAACAAACAACTTCAAAAGAATAAACTATAAAAATGCACTTAAAAGTCAATAACTAATTACTTTATTAATCTAGTAATAATTACTTTATTAATCAATTTAACTTGTTAATTTGACGATTTTCTTCGGTTGACATTTCAAATGCTTCGCAAATCTTAACTGCTTTAGTTAAATAAATAAAGTTAAATCATCCGTTCTGAGTAATGTATCTCGTACTGAACACTTGAATACGCCACAAACAATGCGATCTTTTATCAGTCCGTTTTCTAAATGTCCAAATCCACATTTCTGACTTAACAATTTTAATGCAGTTACGTTGTCACCTATTTCTTGATTGCGAGTAAAAAAATTAAAACGCGCCATGGTGATATTAGTTTTGTGTCGAAATATTCATTAAATTTACCAATATTTTTTTTAATGTTCTCCGCGTCGTTCTAACCTTCTTCATTTTTAAATTTAAATGTCGTGCACGAGTATATATCCTTCTGGTCCAATAAGGTTAATCAACAAACTCGCCTGAGCGTCTCATGGTTGCCTGTGTACTCCCGACGCTTTGATAAAAATCATTAATTGTTGATACCACTTTCTCTAAGCGGCAGCCCGAGTCCCGGGATTTCCTTCTAAACACAATTCTTTTGGCATCGTGTTCCATTATTGTAAACAATAAAACTTATCTACTACTTTGAAACGGAATAAATGTATATGTTGATATATAAACACCACAATTTTTAATAAAATGTAGCTACCGCTGTCGCCATGTAATGAAACGTCCGTTTTAAAATATCCACTACTCAGTAATATTACACTACAGAAATAACTGCCCAAACTTTATCACAATTATACATACGCTAAATAAAGGACTTGAGAGATTTTAAAGAACAATTATTCAAAATTCAAGATAATTAGCGAAGTACATTTACACCACTTTGTTATCCATAAGATGGAACCGATTTCAAAATTAACGAAGATTAATAAAGTAATTACTTATTGATTTTTTAATGCATTTTTATAGTTTATTCTTTTGAAGTCAGTTTTGTTTTTAATTTAAAAAAAAGTATTAGACTAAATTCAAGGGTATAACGGAACCAGAACGGACTATAACTAATCAAAATTATGAAACTTAACGAGACATGGAAGAAATAAAGAGATACGCTTATTTAATAACCTATTGGATAACCATGAGTCCAGTAACTGCTTTTTCCACACGATATTATTTTTTGCCAATCTGTTAAAGCATATTTTATAGATGATCAGAAGATGAATAAATATAATATTAATAACGTGAAACACTTAAGATTTATTAGTTAAATAAATCGACGAATATGTGTATCTAACATAACTTAAGCAAAAGTAACCTTTGTAATAGCTGATATTCCTGAAGAAGCTTCTCCGTAACCTATATTGGACATCACACTGCCTACTAGGAGTGGGCGATCTCTGTTCTTGCAAAACACTCTATCAATAGCTTCAAGCTCCGACTTATCGGCTTCTGGGATTGCTATAAGATATTAGTTTTTAATCTTTATTACGTTTCTTCTATTCACATTTATCAAATTAATGTTGTTTGTTTTTAATAATACATAATTTATCCATCTAATATATTACAA
The DNA here is from genome assembly GCA_014132275.2 of Samia ricini. Taxonomy (NCBI): domain Eukaryota; kingdom Metazoa; phylum Arthropoda; class Insecta; order Lepidoptera; family Saturniidae; genus Samia; species Samia ricini. The sequence goes on from AP028168.1 coordinate 19,933,549, forward strand.
ATACATTTCATAACATGTTTTCTTCTAATAAGCATAATAAATTGCGAGATATTATTAAAAATGAAACTTTGTAAGTTACCTGATCCAAATGCTTCGACATACTCCACATCGCTTGGAGAAACTTTAACCTCAGTGTAAAAGTTATTTAAAAAATTTGCTGTTATCGTTGGATTGCGATGAAATCCAAAAACTGAACCTGTTTCTCCCTTTGGAATTGAAGTGTATTCTGATTTAATGTGCAATATTTCAGCATATACCCTGTTAATAATTATTAATAGGTCTTTAATGTTATCAAATAAAATAGCATTATAGAGAATTCCGAAGTAAAATGTTTATTTGTATATTTAATCTTCATATAGTTTATCAAAGGTGATTTCATATTAGTCACGTGGAAAAAGAAATTCTATTTACCCATAAGACTGCTGGACATAGGTCTTCCCCAATAAGGGGCGAATTGCCCCGCTTATTGGCGGACTGACGATCGTAGTCAGGTGTTTATGGTACTCAGAGGATGCTGCGGCCTATCTCTTGGTTTATATCCCTTAGTTGGCTTTTACGACAACCACGGGAAAATAAGGGGTGGCACTATTATTAGCCGGCATCTCACGGTAAACTGGCACGGTATACGATAAATACGAATTAATTGCTAATTAATTGAACAAATATAGTTTATTTAAATTCATCACCTTTCAAAATATACGTATTCATTTTCAGTCAGTTCCTGATAACGAAGTTTAGTTATATAATGATTGTAGGGTTAGTGTGTAAGTGATATTTAAATTAAATTAACCTTGAGCACTAACCTGGCGTTTACGCCAGCTTTCCATTGTCTTCCTATTGTCTCATTTTTATGGGTACTCGACACATTAAAAAGATAAATAAGTTAATGTTGGATCAACCGATTACAAACATAATAAACCACAGTAAATAACAATACCGCACGGAGTGTCGCATATCGTACGGGACGCTGTACGAAGTTTAGCTGTGGCGCTTCGCCATGCCACTCCGGGCACGCCGCACAGCGCACGCAGCACAGCGCATCTTATATGTATGTCATATTTATGCTTACATCTCATATTTATTACTGTATACTATATACTTACCTTAAAGCATCTTTAGCCTTCTGAAGAAATAAAACACCTATACCTTCAGATTTGGCACAACCGTTGGCGTTTTCATCGAAGGACTTCGTTTTACCATCCTTGCACATTTGCATAATTCTGTCATAAAGATTTTTTTTTATCTATACGATTATCGAGGCTTCAGTGCATCCTAGATGACTATTCCAGCCTCATAGGAGAAGTCGATGGTATATGACATATCTAGTTATTGTTTACTTTATGTGCACCAAAGAAACAAATTTATACAGAATTATGGCAGCCTGTAACATTGGTTTTCCTAAAACTATATTTATCTTTTCCATCCTCCTCCAGAAATCCGGTAGTGTTTAAATAATATATGAAATGCGGGTGCAGCAACGGGCACACAGCTAGTTTTACTATGAATTTAATAAAAGCCTATTTTACTATAAGCATTAAAAATATTAGCAAGCTACATAAGGGAGTTACTAATAATATAAATATATTAATTCTAATTCAAAAAGTTATAAAATAAATTTTATAATTGATTTCAAAATTTCAGTATTTTTAGCCATTCTACTAATAATCTAAACGGTAAGTGCCATCACAAAACACTTCCGAAGGGATGGGAGTCTTAATAATGAATGAATGCATACTATAATTTCTAACGAATGAATGTTTCTAATAAATCACTTTAGAAAAAAAAAAAAATCGGGTTCCAAGACATCTGTTTCTAAATTATCCGTTTCTTCGACTTGTTTTGAGTCTTTATTCGTAACTAGCATTCTGACAGTTATTAAAATTAGATAATAATTATCGTATTAAAGATTTGAGGATAAACTGTTTCAAAAAATTTTGATATGAAGACTTCTTTAGCGGTGTTGAGCGATTCTCGGTAGGGTAAACACATTGTTCCCCCTTACCTATTGTACCCCCTTACCTATTGTATTGGGGGACTTCGGTCTCACTAATACAATAGGTAAGGGTAGTGCGTAAATGCATTACCCCCGTCGAAAAAAAAAAAAAAAAAGGTAAACACATTGACATTACTAATGCTATGACGTCAGCCGTTAACAATATGTCAAGTCCAAGATAGCGTTTGGACTGGCGCTCAGAGATAAAACAATTGAATATCGATCTTTAATCATTTTAAAATAATGAGAGTTGATTTTACAACTATATCAAAGTGTTTTAAATAAGTGAAGAAATTTTAGGATTGGCACCACGCTTCAAATATCCCTAATGCACTCCTTGTCCAGCGTTTATAGATACTTCTTAACACTTGACAACATATTCGTATATCATTTTATGTATATAAAAGATATTTTAAATCTTATAGAGAGATAAAGGAAATTGACCACAAAATTAAGTAAAAATCTAACATATTTTTTCTTGTGTTTGGGAGCATTGTTAAATGCAAATAATTTTATGGTGAAAGATCAACTAACTGGATCAACACAATACACGAAATACGTTTATAATATGTAATGTTAAACAATAATTTCAAGAATAATGTTTATATATTAGCCTTTTATCAATTTTGTTTCTATTCTTACTCATTTTTGAGAAACAAATCTTTTGAACGTCGATTTTTACTTTAATGAAATAATTCAGCTTGATTCGAATAGATTCAAAAATTAATCTTTTCGGAAAGCATTACATCCCTAAGTTATTGGTGAATTAGTGCGTAAACGCATTTCCCCCCGTCAAAAAAAAAAAAAAGAAAAGGTTATTGGTGAATACGTGACGTATCTAAATAAAGCAGCATGAGGGTTTCTCACGTGGGAATTTATAATTTACAATTGAAATAATTTTTTGAGCACTTAACGCTTTTGAAAACAATAGTACTATATTATAATCGAACGTTCAAAATAAAGCACAAAAAATTATAGTAAAATACCGTATTGCTTACAATGTCATATACTTCGTTGGAGAATTGAGCAAAAACACAATCCGCAAAAAGGTTACGTACATATTTTAAGCCTATTTTTAGTTCCTATTTTAAGTATATACTCATCCTTTATATTCCTAAGTTTACTATTTATGATCTATTATGTAATCCTATAAAGTATTTGTGGATATTTTACTTTTTATCTGCATTCAGAAACCAGTTCACTGTTTAGAAATTTTTAACGGTAAATCAATAACACGAAATCGGTACTAGGTACTTGTGTCTTGTTTTGATAATTATATCATATTTCGTCCTATGGTCGCTTATACGGTTTACATTATTTACAATAAACTTTATCAAGGTTTGCTGGTAAATAGAATAGTACTGCTTTTATGTTGGCCTTAAAATAAATGAATAAAAGTGATTGGTAGTGCAAAGAAATATGATTGAACAAAAGGACCTACAGTTAACCTTTTATATTATTTAAGGAACAATAAAACAATTACCTTGAATAGCATATAGAAGATTGCGGATGAAGACACAAATTGGCACCTCCAACTATAGCAGCTTCGCATTCACCCCGGCTGATAGCTAAATAAGCTTGTTCAAGCGCAGCCATTGAGCTGCAGCAAGCTTTATCGATCGATAACGATGGTCCTTTCACGTTCAACCAATATGAGACTCGATTAGCAAACATTGATTTACTACAGCTATTAATAAAACAAACATTTCCGACATAATCAGTAATATATATATATATATATAAGACATAAATATATTTAGAACTACAAAAAGTTTCCTTGCTTATACAAAAAAACATTGTATGGTTTTATGGAACCACGATTCAAATGAAACTTTTCAAGTATTTTTGCAAGTAATTGTTTTCTTATTTTAGTTACCATAAAATACTTTGTAACACACAAATATCGCGGAACACTTGCACGAATGAGTGAAAATATAAATGCTACATGGTTAACTGATGCGAGCCATGGGCTACGTCATATTGGCGTTGGCTGTTCCGCCGAGAACCTTTCACTGTACCTCTAGTCCGCGGCCGGCTGTAATGCGACATGCGATACATAGACGAACTAATTTGAGGCGATGAAAAAAAAAAGTTTCACTTCAATAATTTCTGAGAATATTATTGTTTATTAATTCATAGGGATTGCATACACCCATTATGAAGAAGTATTATGTGATTGAATGTAAAAACAGATAGATTTTTTTTTTTTTTTTTAAATAATACCAGTGCGTATTCCTATTCTAAAACTAAATATTTCATCATCATTTTACAGGATATGATTGAGAAAATATAAACTGTCCTTATACTTTACCCAGCAATACTAAATCCGGTTTTTGAGTTTACAGAATAGAAACCAACTTTTTCAGTTTCTGATAAGCACGTTCCTATATACACGCCAATTTTTTTCCCTGAAACATGTTGTGGACTGATTCCTAAAATTATAGAAATGTTTAGTTTTATTAATTTATTTTTTTACATGGTGACCGTAATAGTGCTCGTCTAAATTATTGTTGTTTCATTATTATTTTTATCAAACTTACATAATAATGTGAAAATGACATAATCTTATGTTAAAGAAAAGAGATAATCAATGATGAAAAATCGAGTTCTCATTAAATATATACCATAAGATTATAGTTTATTGCGAAAACAAAATTATAACATAAACTTGGCCTCTAACATAGTTTTTTAAACGGAATAAACAATATAAAAAATCATGCATCTAATCGTTGATAGTTTTTTTAATACTTAAAAGTTTCTTGCGCATCGCCAGTCACAATATCTGTATCAGTAGTTTTATTTCAAATAGTTTTTAATTACGCTCAAATGCCAATCAAAATTTGACAGTAGGAAAACAATTGGAACCTGGCGTAAACGCCAGGTTAGTGTTTAGCCGTTTAAGCCACTTATTTATAACAACCGGTAAAATTTTCTTAAGAAGTTTCCTTACCAGCATCATAAATAGCTTGATAGGTTTGCTCGAGAATTTTACGTGACATCGGATCCATATTGTTTCCGAGACGAAAGTGCACTTTGAAGAACTGAGCATCGAACCGATCCAAATTTGCAACTTTTCCAAGGAAATCAATCACCTCCGGATGTTGAAACTTCCAACGCGGATTTTCATTTGTTATTGGATTTACCTGTATGCACGAACTTTTTTTTTTTTTTATAATGCACAGCACAGTGACTGTACTGGACCTGATGGTAAGTACAGTACAATCCAAAACAGCGGCGACTGACACTTAAATGGCAGAATTCAATGCCAGTCACCGCTGTCATGCTGGCCTGCATAAAACATTTGAAATGTTGTACTTACCTACTGAGTACTTATGCGTAACGTGACCACTATTCTTTTTATTAAGAGCGGGACGCACGATTAAATTACCAAAAAAATACAAGTTATTTTATAATAACAATTTATATAGACATGTTAATAAAAATAATCTTAGATGTTACATATTTTGTTTAAAAGTATTTGTCAGTTTTATTACCGTTTTAAAATTTTGGTATATATATATATATATATATATATATATATATATATATACGTTTCTTCTATTTAGAAAAACGAGACATTTTTATTCTCCCTCAGTATGGCAATATTTTTCTCCACACGTATAAAAAAATCGAATAATATTATTCTTAAATTCCTAAATAATTCACTTACCTAAATAAATAAAAAAAAATAAGAAAATGCAATAATAGTAGACTTTTAATTAAATATTTTCAATAGTACTAGATACGCGCTGTCTTCGTAATATTATGGGTATTGCATGGAGAGATAAGATGATGAAGGAGAGAGTGCTTGAACTCACGAGGTTACCCAGCGTGACTGCTCTTTTGAGGTAGAAGAGGTTGCGCTGGCTAGGTCACGTGCATCGGATGAATCCCTCTCGCTTACCAATAGAAATTCTTCTGACACAAATAGCTCATGTCAAGCGACCAGTGGGCCGCCCTGTATTGAGGTTCAAAGATAGCGTAAAGCGCGACATGATATCTATCGTCATAGATTTTCTCAATTGGCAAGATCTCGCCAAAAATCGCGACCGGTGGACGTAAACTCGTGGACGATAATTCATGGTTGGAGGAGTTGGCGTAAAACGCACCAAGCGGGCTTGTAAAAAAGCGTATAACTGGGTGCCCACTCTACTACATTGCACGATATTGCTAAATGCTACGGATCTTGATAAAACGTTTTTATTTTCATTTTATGTTTCTTAAACCTATAGATTTATAAGTAATAATCCATATTAAAAACGAGAACGTCAACTTTGGTCTATACTCACTAGGTTTAAATAATATTAAACATTCATTACCTTATTATAGAGAATATCACTAAGCTCCTTAACGGATTGCGCCTGTGGATATGTACCAGCCATACCAGAGATGACAATCCTCTCGTCATACGGTACCGATTCTTGCCCCATATTCAATCGAGATGAGATTTTCTGTTAGTAAACATTTCTAAAAAATATTATTTATTTTAACGTTTGTAAAAAAATCATCTCCAAATGCTACCGGCAAAAGCAAATGCCAAATATCAACTAAACAATATTCGTAACTCCATATTTAAGGGAGGGAGAAAAAAGATGTTGTGTAAGAAAAGTATAGGATTTGAATGTGGAGGACGGTTATAGGAGAAGAGGAAGACCCAAAAAAAAAAAAAAAAAAACGAATGTGTTGTGTGAAGGGAGTGAATGCGGAGATGACTGCAAATAAAGAGGAATAGTGGAAAAAGACATGTTGCACCGAATCCAAATGGGATAAGGGTAGGGAGATAATGTTTTTGTATTAGATCTCTCTTTCTCTCTAAAAATTTTGCAAAATCAAGACAATATAAGTTCACAAGTTTTATTGAAATGGTTCAAAGCCGCGGCGCAACCGCGCCAGGCTGCCCCTTCTCAGGCCCCTCAGGCTACCCTATCTAATCCCACCGGTTTAGATCAAGTGTTTTTCCTCCTGCGCGTCCACGACGTGCAGGAGGTCGTCGCTTTCAACAATTTGTTGAACAGCGGTGCTGGAAATGCCGTGTTGGACGCAATCACTCGGTACCCAGCCATTGCCATGACCATCCAAGGTCTGGCCCGTGCCACATACCACCCGTAATCAAAAGCTAAAGCCTCGCGGACTGTCTCTCTCTTTTTTTCAACGCTCGGAAACTAGTTCCACAGCACACTCTAATCGCGAATTTCCTACGCCATCGTCAAATAGATGTGTTTCTTATCCAGGAAACCCTCCTGAAACCCAAGGATCGCAATCCTAGTATTGCGAACTACTGTATTGTTCGGAACGATAGATTGCCCCCCAGAAGGGGCGGTTGTACTCTCATTTATTACAAGCGGTCTCTCTATTGCACGCCGCTAGACGCCCTCCTGAACTCACAAACATGGAAGTTTCTGTGTGCAGAATTAGTATGACTGGACATCCGTCAATCGTACTAATGTCTGTATACCTCTTCCCCAATAGCGAACTCCTTCTATCCGATCTAGGGAAGCTTCTCGCCCTCGGCGACTCAGTCATCATCGCAGGTGACCTTAACAGTGGGCACACAATCTGGAACAGCTCGAGGGATTCACTTATCGGGATCCTACTCGAGAGTATGGTACCTGGGCTCAACTGTGAGGTCATCGCTCCTTCAGAGCCTACACACTTTCAGGCGCACGGCCGCCCGACAGTGCTAGACATAGCGATTCTGAAAGGAGTCTCGCTCCCTGTGCGTCTTATACAAGTCGTACATGAACTTGACTCCGACCACCGCCCAGTCGTTCTACACTTAGGTCAACCGGATGGCTCTAGTTTGCCAGCTGTAAAGGTCACAGACTACTACAAGCTCGGCTGGTACCTGAAGGACAATCAGTCCTCACCTCCATTAGATAGGATTCCTGATGTACTGGATACGTCTGCAGACGCAGATCTCGCGATCGATTCTTTGGTCGAGCATCTCAACATCGGAATCAGGGAGACCTCGAAAGAGGTGCAAGCGGCGAACGATCGCGGCTTTATACTCCCTCATGACGTAAGAGCCCTGCTCACCCAAAAGAACGCCGCGACTCGCGCTTACGACACGTATCCGACTGAGGCAAATAGTGCACGCTTACGTTTTTTACGTAGAGCGGTGAAAGGCCGCATAGATGAGCTCCGTAACAATAGGTGGAACAGTCTCCTCGAGGAGCTGAAACCCTCCCACCTCGCGTACTGGAAGCTTGCACGATCAATGAAGACGGACCGTACCGTCGCTAGTATGCCCCCCTAGATAGAAACGCACAGAGTCTTTTTCTCACACCTGTCACCTGTGATGAGGTCACCAACGCTATTAAGGGCCTTAAGCCCAGGAAATCTCCGGGATCAGGAATGCAGTGCTTAAGCTTCTTCCACCTCGTCTCATCGCGTTACTGGTCTGCGTCTTCAATGCGGTCATTAAAAATCACCACTTTCCAGCCACCTGGAAAGAAGCGATAGTCATAGGTATTCACAAGCCTGGAAAAGAAACCGGGTTACCAGATAGTTACCGTTCAATCAGCTTATTAAGCACAATAGGCAAACTCTACGAGCGGATCCTTCTGAACCGTCTCCTAGTTGTGATAGAGGACAAAAATCTTTTGCCCCCCGAACAGTTTGGTTTCAGAGCCAGACACTCTTGCGCGCACCAAGAAATCCTGTCAAATTTTCATCGAACCCCAAACACACCCTGGCATACGCTCGCTGTCTTCTTCGACGTTGCCAAGGCATTCGACAAGGTCTGGCTTGCCGGCCTTGTATTCAAATTAGTAAAGTTAGGTATGCCTGACACGCTAGTTCACATCTTACGAGATTACATTTCAAATCGTAGTTTTCGCTTTAGAGTAGAGTCTATTCTTTCTTCAGCCCATCCTATCCGCGCAGGTGTTCCCCAGGGTTCCATTCTGGCGCCTGTCTTCTTCAATCTTTACATAGCAGATTTACCCGACCTAAACCCGAACACCCGGTCCCAGGCCGAGAGTGCAGTAAGGTTCATTTAGGTCTGTACGCCGATGGCACGGTCGTTTATTTTTCTTATAGATAAAGAGTTATTCTTAGAGCCCGCGTCCAAAAGGCTGTCAACACCTTAAGTCTTTGGTGCAAAAAGTGGCGCATAGCGATAAACCCGGGAAAGAGCACCGCGATCATGTTTTCCGCAAAAAACGACACCTCTCCACCTCCCATTAAATACCTAGGTGTAGAGATCCCCTGGGTTTCGTAATCAAGTCCGAGTGTCGCGCCTTCTTTGATCGCGCAGAGACACACCCAAACCCGCTCATATCGAGAGCCGTAGCTTACCCAGCCGATCGGTTAGCTCCGAATTCACTTCGGAGACCGTGAAACGTCCTCACCGACCCTGACGATAAAATCACCGCCGCAAATAGGATCTTTCACCATCACCCGAGCAAATATGCATGCCAGCGCCCATGCCCGCAAAACCACCGTTCCGGCCGCCGAGGACTGGCGGCCAACATTGCTCCCGCACACTCTCTGGGTCCCTCTCAAGCGGCGACCCAAGACGTGTCTCGTTCCCCAACTGGGGAGGCTCTTGACGTCGCCGCCAGCGCGATACAGTGAGACTGACCATGCATTCAGCATTACATGCACAGCACTATATACACACTCCTGCATATAACACGCAGGTACATAGGTACTATAAAGAACCTTTTTTTATGTTAAATAAAAAAAAGTAGGGATTAGCTAGGATCAAAATTCCGCGGGAGTTTTCACACTCAGGTAGCGGCCAAGCCGAGGTTCGAACCCTTGTGCTAGTTACCTTTTGGGGTTGAATGCCTTCAGCACTCGCCCCCAAAGTTCGGTGAAGCTGTAATGGCCCTTCCGGTCAACAGCATTAGCTAGGTTAGAAAAAATAAATTGAAATGTTATATTCGAGATCTTGCTGACAGCGTTCGTTGTACTCGTAGATATATAGTGAGGAAAAACAAAAATTTTAATCGCCGTAAACGCTGATCGGCAATTATTGAACAAAGGTACCTTTGATTAGTTGTTTAAAAATAGTCATTTCATGTTTTCGAAACGATGATGATGCTGTTAATAGTGCGAGCGGATTCTGCATCGATGGATAAAGGTTCGAACTCATCTGTCTAATTATATAATGAGCTTGAGCTTTAGGTGAAGAAAATATCGCGAGGAAACCATAGCATGACAGTCCTCATTTTCTAATAATACCTGCCTCAGTAATTACTTAAGCAATATTTACTTATTTACGATTATTTTCAGTACACATTTTTAAACATTATGCCAGCGGAGCCTAAAATGTAAATGTCAAAAAAAAAATTCAAATTACTTCGAATCGATACTAAGTCAAGTCCGCACAGATTTAGATAAACTTAAACTTGTTAACGACTAGCATAATTTTAACACAAGGAATAAACATAAACTACAAGTTTCATGTTTCAGACTCAGCAAACTCAGCAAACAGACTAATAACAATTTTCTGGGTAATATGTTCTAGGTTTTACAATAAAATGCCAAAGCACATTACCGATTTACCGGATAATAAGTTCAGGCAACACATCAATCGAGTTTTAATTTACAAAGTTTAATATAGGGTGGATTATTATGTTAACGACGGTGACATCTAGAAGTGATAGCCTACTTTGTGTATCTACTAATAAATTTTGTAACTTTGAGTTGTCAAGTTCTAAAAAAAAAAACATGCAGCAAAAAAAACCAGATCGAGTTTCTGGGCGGTTATTCTCGATGACTGGGTTGTTTTCCGAACCAGTGGTATTATTTTGACGTTACCTGGGCCTACATTGAGTAAAGTATTTTTGATTTTGATACTACGACTTCTAAAGAGCACGTAATTTTTCGGTCCATTTAAACCATCATCATATTATACATATTCACAATTATATTCATCTAAAATAATATAAAATATCTCTGTAGTTATAAAAAAATTGAAGGAGAAACAAACAAAATAAACAAACACAGAGACATCGTGTCTTCCATAATACTTAAGTATAACGAGGACCATCAAATATTAAAAAATAAAATTGACTTACAGTTTTTACAATAAACAATAAAATTCGAGTAACGTTCTTTGATAAAAACAAGCGAATAATAAATCAATATTTATTATTATTTCTGGCTCTATATATACCAAAAATAAATAATAACCTACCTACTTAATTATGTATGTTAACGGAATATTTTACTAAAACCTACATTTTAAATCGATAAGTACATCATCGATTAATAATTTAAATAAAATGAATATATAATCTCAATCTGTATATAAATAGGTAATGATAAAAGTGTTCAGTACCTATTCTATTCTCTATTTGTAAACCAACGTTATTTTCTTAACTACGTATTGACTATTTTTGCCGTTATCATGATATAGATTTATATCAAATTTTATTTTTCCTATATAAAAGTGAGATAAGCGCCAAATTTATCAAGCAACGAAAATACTTGAAAACATGTCATTGTGATTATTTTTGTTATAAAAATTATGCAGACCATTGGCTATATTAGTTTAATGTAGCTAAAGTTTAATTTTTTGTAAACGTTCAAAAAATGATCAAGGATCTACTCGAATAAATACTATTCCCAAAACTAAATAATCACCTTACAGCCACAAATAACTAACAAGTTTTCGAATATAGTTTATATTGTTTAAATATCTACATTATTGTTTTAATATATAATGTATTAATATTTTAATTATTATCCCGCGTATTTTGTTATCTGTCTGTATACTCTCTTTAGTTCTTCGATATTATGAATATTAAAATGAATACATAATGTAAACGTCAATTAAAATTCTTGACCCGTAATTAATTGACCCTGAATAAGTTTCCAACATTGTAAGGGATAATATTGTATTGTCTTTAAAACTTGTTTCATTAATTAATATTACATTTTATGTGGATTTAATTTACTAAAATCACAATTTAATATTTATTATGCGATACTCGATTATAGAGTTTAAATTTATATAATTAGCATAGCAACATAATGATTACATAATTATAGTTATTTTAGTACTGAGGCACTATTATCGGTTGAAATTTCTAATATCAATTCTACATATAAAAGGGCACGGTCATGTCCTAAACTCAGTTATTTTACATCTGACAAAACTGAGCGAGAGGTCATACTGTTAGTATGAGTGACACCGGGTTAGCTAAATGTGTATTCTATACAAAGATGGCGCACGGAAAACGCGAACTAGGCGAAATTTTACATCGTTAGAGAGATGTAATGAAACATAATCTAACTTCGTATAACATCTCTTCAATCGAGTAGAAAGAGCTTGCGAAACAGCGATTAAAGTAAAACACAGTTAAAGAAGCTCTAAAAGTATTTAAAGGTCACCGATGAAAAGAATTCAATGCATAATTACTTTTTTTTTTAAAACAGCTCGAAGCCTTTCTATATCAACACATTGAAAAATTCCGTTGAGTAACATTGTGCACTTTTATAAGAAAACATATAGTTTGTTCTGCCATGTAAAAGTAATAGAGGAGAGGTGCATCTATAGAAGTAATTACAATTTTCTCGTGTATAATAAATAAGTCAACTGTTTCACACCTTTCTTGTGGACTTAGTATATTAATGAGTTTCAATATATATTCAGGGACAGATTTACAAAAGTAATTCCTTATATTCGAGTATCCAATAAAATTACTTTGGATTCATTCTATAAGATCTATGACGAAAACAGATGCTGAGTTTGCATCGATTCCCAACAAGCATTTTTGCACAAGTCTTGATACGTCATTAAAAATGATGTTTCAAAAGTTCCCATCGATCCTGTTTGGTATCTCGAAAGCGATGCTTTGCAGGGAAAAAGTATTCGTAGTGCCTTTTTTTAGAGAATTTCATGATCTATAAATTTTGAATGATCCATTTTTACAGCAGCTACGATAAGACGTTTGAGAGATATTCGCAAAAATCTCGCTCCAAAAACAACGCACAAGCGGGAATTGTATTCAAGACCTGGTTAAAAATCCACCTTTTTGGGAAACAATGCAACCTCGAATGTCTAATTTGTTATGACTAGTATACAGGTGTAACAGTGAGAAGACCATCCATAGCATTCAAGGAAACCCCTGAGTGAAGTGTTATATCAGGCAGGATAATACTCATTGAAACGGTCGTAACTGTTGAAGCGATGACGGGTCAATTGGTAATGTCGTTGGATTCGGCGTCTATGGACGTAGATTCGAACCTCGATGGGCAAATCATTGCATAGAGGTAGGGCATTTTCATATAATGCCCACCTGGGTAGATATCATCTTCAAGTTTGAAAACCTGTCGCTAAGCACCAATACGTGTGTTCCGGCAGCATCACTTTAGCCAGCTTTAGGGTCAGTGTGTTTGCCTTACTGTATCGCATCGTAATATCAGAGAACTTCAGGGTAAAATTGTGATCAAAGCGCTGAGTTTTACTGTATCATATATTGTAAATATAATCGATTATAATCTTCTACAAGTGTTTCCTTGAGTGTTATTGTAAAAATAAATGATTAGGATTCCCTGATAAACGATTTTAGCGAAATCATAGCCTTTGGAGATGTTTTGCTTATTTTTAAATATCTAAACATACTTAAATTTCCGACATATATAAGGTACTCACACCACAATACAATTTTACATTTTTTATCAGTCTATCCGTCTGTCTGTTTGTTCCGGCTAATGTCCGGACCGGCGGACCGATTTGAGGGGCTGGGGATTATTTTGTAAATAACTAAAGTTATAAACTCAGGCTATTTTTAGGTTTGGAAAATAATTTTGGGTCCGTGTAAAAAAAATTAAAACTCATGAAATTTTTAATCAAATCTGATTAAATACACAATTTTACCCAGGCAGGCATCACTAGAAAATGTCCTACAACCATGCTATGATTTCCTTACGATATCTTCCTTCACCGAAAGCTCATGATGATTTTAGAGTCGGATAGGTGGGGATCGAAACCCATTCGATTGACGCGGAATCCAGCCGCACTACCTGCTGCGCCATCATCACTTCAAATCTTAAATTAGTGTCATTCTCTTTATTTAAATTGAACACTAGTTTTATTTTTTTGGTATTTATGTGTATTTCATATCCTATTTCATATGGATAACAATAAATGCTACGTCTTTATACAATTCAATAGATATTTTAAACATCGTGTTTTGTCCATACAAAATGGTTGTAAAAAATAAACCTATATCCTATACACTTCTAAATACTGAAATTAATAATAATCACAATGAATTCTTTAGTTTATCATAAAGAATACACATAGTTTACAAAATTTTAGAATTTGTATGTGAAATAAAGATTCTGCTAATATGTGAAGAAATTAGTTAATTTGTTCTCCTTTGCCCGATCCCTAGCAACTAGCACTTAATATTATACGGTCCACACTACCACAGAGCCATCATCACTTAACGTCACTATTAAGAATTTGTAACCAGCCAGATATCAGTATATATATATCAGTGTATATATAATCAGTTCACTCGATTTTAAAAAGTATTTACGCTTTTTTCCTTACATATTATAAAAGGCAATGTGTTTTACGTCTATCCTTAAAGTATGTTAATTCGAGAACAACTTAACCGATGTATAACCGAACTTAACGCATTGTGCGTTTGAATGATATTACCAAAATAACGATTATTTAGGAAAAGAAATGATTACAACAATTTGATTACATCTTATATTTAAACGATTGGGGGCAAACCAACAAACCAACTAAACATATTTTAGCACAGAACATTAAATAATATAATAAAAAATACATTGTATTATTAAACTATAGTAGGAGCCTATTATTTTTTTAATCAATAGATAGCAATATGCAAGTGTCAGCATTAAGTAAATTAGTGTCCAATATATTCTTACTTTCAAATGCTTTTAATACATTTTTATGCACATATTTATTGATAATAGCAACACGGCTCAGATCCTGAGTAGCATAGTTTAGAGGAGCGGTGAGGTTGTGAGTAACCACTGGTTGAAGGGAGCGTTTAGAAATTCTGTCTGAAGAAAATGTATCACGTGATGCGGGACGCAGTAATATAAGTTTCGAACGTAGCGGTTTCATTTCAGCATTATAACACTCCACTTGTTTATACTCGCAAACGCTGCCTCTATCAACCCGCGTGCATACTGTGTTGAATGCGATACATGTCCTACAATAGTTCTAACGCAAGCATCTACTTTTCATGCCAAGAAGAAGCATTTGTCAACGCTTCTTCGAGTTTTCTCTCATCCCCATCTACCATTAATTTAAACATGTGCCAAATTATAGCATCTTGCAATTGCTCATCCGTCTTAAATTCACTCAACTGCTCATGAAGCTCTAGTTTTAACTCATCTGGATCATAACCAACGCAGAAAACAGTACCATTTAAACCTGAAAGAAAAATGGTATGCAAATATAACTATTGTTTTCAAGATACATTATGTATAATTCATAAAATTCTTTTTTTACCTTGTTTTTCAAGAATTTCCGCTACTTCCAAAGCTACAAGAACTCCTGATTCATACCCCTAAAAGATAGAAATCATTTTGAAATTTGAAATTTTGGAGAATTACCTTTAAATAACGAAAAAAAAAACACGTAAATGTTCCTATTGTAAATTTAATTTAACATCAACAATATTAGAGACAAATAACAACAGAGAACCTTGTCGAAACAGTTTCACAAAGTCATGCGTTTTTCCATGATATTTTGTGTAACTTAGATGATGCTTTACTCAAAAGAAGCATAAATGGTTATAAAAGTGAAGAAATTGCTGTTTATCGAGGTGTCACTGAAATGAATTAATTGCCGTACATTTATTATGGATGCGAATATGGATTTGTCAGAAAAGGAGCAGCGTAAATGACTAGGGCGTGACTTTTTATGTTTATTTGGTATAAACCAGTACTGTGATACTCTTGCGTTAAGTTTTTTTAAATATTTCTAAATAACTGTTTAACATTCCGAATTGTTTTATCAAGCGGTGAGGGATCGAGAACAAGATAACATAATTTAAAAAGGAATTAAAATTGAAGTAATTAAATCAATTATCAACAAATTTAATTTCAAAGGACTTATCATAACAAAGGGTTTATCTAATTTATAGAAATACAAATTCGTAAAAAAAAACTTAGGTAGAAGTCAACCATGTCGGTTTATAATTTTAGAGTTTTATGCTCTATCTCTGTCGCACTAGTTACTAATTCTTGCTTTCTCTCTATGTGGCGTGTGCGGTATAAGCGGCATATGTATCTAGAGACGAGCAAAAAATTTTTTTTTTGTTGATGATTTCCTACTGACCTAAATTTTAATACATACATTTCGTAATAATTATTTCCTATGAAGAAAATCTCCCAATAGGTTTTATGGACTTGACTCATACTGTTCGATCATCGTTTAATAATTCGTAATGCACCGTTCAGGTTGCTTGTTGATATAAAGACAATATTAATTTTTTTACTCGTAACTATTTTTATTTGTGTTGGGAATACATGATACAGTGGAGTGATTTGGATAGCTTTTTATTTAAAATCGTATATTTGCAACGTTAATTAAGTTATCTATGTTAGCGTTATTGCTGAACTTTCACACAAGTTTGTTTGAATCACAAATAATATTTTAAAGGTTGCTGTAGCAGAAAATAATGACGAGGATTTCGACAAAGATTTGTCGTTTATAAATGCAAATCATTTTCATAGTTATGAATTATGTGGATAGGAGAGAACTGTATTTCGTAGAATAAATTTACAACGATTTTTATGCCTGATTAATTCTTTATACAACTTTCAGAGGTAAATACTTTAATATTAATAACATTCAAGTAGTTGTAAAAGTATAAAAAACAGAAGACAGGTAACGTGTAGTAACGATATTATATAGTATAAACGACAAAGTAGATGCATTTCAATATTTACCTGAGTATATCTCTCAGCTAATTCCTGTATTGTTTCATATGGTTTATCCATTCCTGGTTGCAATACAAGAGCGTTTAGCTTGAGACGCTCAGAAATAACACAAAATTGTCTGTAATTTCCTTCCAGCCCAGGAATCATAAGCAAATGTGTTTGACTCACATCAAAATCGTGATCTTTCTGTAAATTGAAACAATTTATTTATTCTAAATTTTGATTATCATAATAATGTTGTTGTAAAAGGATGTGCAGTACCAAATGAAACAATAAAGAAATTAGCTGATAGATATACTCAGGTAATAACAGAAATGGCTTTACTTCAAAACTACAAGTTTCACCAATAACATAAGCCTGAATTAATTATTTATTACTAAATATAATATCGACATGAAGCCTAAATTAAGAGGATATCCTAGCAGCCTTTATTCCATACAAGAGTATCCCCTGTTTCCTACTTGGATAATAGGATTATGGTAAATATTTTTATACCAAATAATATATATCCACCAACGCTATACCTGTAGACGCCTTTACAAATGAAATACGAGTAATGCTCGATTTTTACCGTAATTTTGAGACGTTTGTAAAACAAATTTGATGGATAAAATTATAAAAAGCAAAAGTCTTTATTATTCTAAAACTGAAAGAAACTTAAAAATCGGTTCAGTTTTGGAGGAGGAAACAGGGTGTGATGAACGAAATGATGTTTTAGTCTTTTTGCATAGTTAAATGAGTCTGCGCTGCATTTGTCCCTTTCGTGTTTTATAATTCTTTCTTTGGGGCGCAACGTGACAGCAATAGATTTCTGAAATACCTACTTTTCTACCGCATATCCTCTTAACCCCTTGTGCACTAACATGGCGTTTACGCCAGCTTTCCATTGTTTTCCTATTGTCTCATTTTTATGGGTAATCGACATATTAACATATAAATAATAAATACATTACAATTTAAAATGACACGATAAACTACTGTTTAATAAACTAAAATTTGTAAATAACATGTGTTTGTTGTTTGGATCCAAGCTCGGATTATTCCAGTTTAACTCTTATTAACAAATACCCAATATTTGTTACTGCTTATGATTAACAAATTAAAAATCAAATTATTCCACAAATATATCACTTTACAATTACAGGCAACTTTATCTGAATTTGAATTTATGTTTTTAAGGAACTTTTTAGATTTTTATTACAGGTCCTATTAAAAAACCTCAATTTCAAAAAGAAATTCTATCTTTTGGGTTATGAAGTTGGAGTACTTGTAGCGATAGAAATAGCAGAAAATCTAGAAAGACAAGGTAATAATCTAAGTACTAAAATTTCATTACTCAGTAATATTTTGTAATGTTGTTTAACGTTTATCTATGGGCGCTTTCAGGTTTAAAGGGTACTGTTTTCTGCCTCGGAAACGATCCGAATGAATTTAAGTTAGTACTTAATGAGAATCTGAGTGAGCTTAAAACTGATGAAGAATTACAAAACGCTGTAATCTATACATATAATAAAAATGTAACGGATCGCTGTCTGTACATGGGAGATATATGAGAAAAAATATTATTAGGACCTTTATAAACGCAAAAGGACCCAAAACTATAATTTTTAAAATTTTTGTCTGTTTGTCTGTTTGTCTGTGCGTTTGTGCACGCTAATCTCAGAAACGGCTTATCCGATTTAGATGTAGTTTTCACTAATATATTGTAGTAAGCTTCACTTAACATTTAATGTTTGTTTCATGTTAATCGGTACATAAATAAAAAAGTTATGTCAATTTAAAGAATCACGTTGAACATTTATTCTATCTAAATTCTTTCTCTGTTCAGATGCATTGTATGAAACTTTACTAAACTCCATAATGGTCTATATACAAGTATGATTATATAATAATAATAATAATATGATAATAAATAGAAGTTAAAAATGATCAGTTTCGGAAATGTTAAAATTCCAATTTAAGTTGACCTCAGACATATAGCATCATTAATATGAAATAGGGTTCAGGTTAGGCTGGCAATTCAGGTTATATATGTTTATATATGGTTATATATGTATAGATAAAGCACGTAGAGAGCCGGGCCGCTTTCGGCGGCGCATGGCGTAACAGTTGCATTCGATATCACCGACTGATTGCTTATTTTATTTATTTATATTTTAGGGTTTGTAAATACATATTGTATGTATATAGTATAGGTTAATTAGTTTTCAAATTAGGTAAACACGTCTTATTAGTTAAACTGTAAATACAAGTTTATACAAATTCTTAATTTTTATGTTTAAAAAACAATTTCGTAATTTGCGATTAATTAATACATAAATGTATCTATTAAACATTTCTTTTATTTTCGATAATTAATAGGTTAGGTTATTACGTCTTAATAGTTATTAAACTGTAATAAAGTTAAACTGTGTAATAATCTGTAAGTATTTAATTTTTTTGTTTATGATGAGTATGTGTTCACTAAATAACGCTGAGTTAGTAATAATTACTACTTCTTATAAGAATGCCTCGAAAAAGATCCAACCTCCCCCAGTGCTGCAGAAATGCTATAATGATGAGATTAGTTCTCATTAGTTCACTGCATTTCAGTAACGTCAGGCCAGGTTTCATGTTACAGAAACTTCAGCTCAGCGAAAATCTCGATTGAGTTTACATCGTTCCCGAATGATGGCCACTTGAGTTAGGATGAACAGGGACCAGCGTGAAGCACGTTTGTCCACCGATCGCAAGGTTCATGCAATATCGCGTGAGTCTGAGACCTTTACTGATAGGGAAACCCGGCTGAGCTCTCAAAAAGCACGAACTTTGCAGTCTAGAAAGCTGGAAAGTAGTTTAGATCGTGAATCTCGATTAACAACTGATCGAGAAGAAGAAAGAAACTGCAGAACAACGTCAGTCACGACTAAATGCCGATCGACTTCGGCATACACTCAATAAAATGTTATCAAGTTTGATAGAAGACCCAGAAACTGGAGCGGAAATTGATATCCTTCCATGGATTACCACAGAGAAAACAGGTTATTTGTATTCGTCCAGAATTGATTACTCTGAATTCGCATCTACAGTAGGTATGGTGGTATGTTGTCAGTTTTGTAATGCTCAAAAATGGAGAAAAGAACCAAATGGAATATGCTATTCAGGTGGCAAAGTGCTCATTTAAACTTATCATGAGCCCCTTTATAAAAGTTTTACTAAATAGTGAGCATTCTCAGTGTAAACATTTTAGACTATGTCCGTTTATATAATAATGTATTCCAAATGACATCTTTTGGGGTCAAACATATCACATCCAACTTTTAAGGTGCAGGGCCAATTTATCACTTGATTGGATCTTTGCTTCTCCAAAATGAGCCAAAATTTCTTTACATTTATTTTGTATCAAATTACAATGAACAGGCCCATATACGACATCATAACTTTCCTCAGCTGAACATCAACTTTATATTTCAACTTGAGAATATGTTACATCAAGTAAATCCGTATGTCAGAAGTTTCAAAGCCGCAATAGATTCCATCCCACAAAGCCAAAATAACAATTATAAAGTTATAAATAAGGCTGATAGACGTCCTACGGAAGAACATCGTGAAAAGTACACTATCCCCGTTGCAGACGAAGTTGCAGTAATATTAGTCAATTAGGAATGTCATAGACGTGACATCGTACAGCGCACTCATGATGATCGCTTACAACGTATTTATGAAACACACCGAGCATATGATGCCCTGCAGTATCCTTTGATATATTTCCATGGTCAGGATGGGTACAATTTCAGACTCTACCAAGTTAATCCAAGCACTAGCATAACAAATTATAATAAAAAATATCAACCTTACAGTTTTGTTCATACCAGATACTAATTAGATGAAGAAATAGAAATTAGATGAAGTTGTTGTATCTATTGCTACTATATTTTCTCTATAGTAACTTGAGATCGGTAACGGTGTGTATCCGCAGGAACAAGCAAAATTTGTTCTAAACGCAAACCTATGCTGCGAAGTTTCATGAATGCGAGACCTCATATCATCCGTGTATGGAAACGCAACGCACAAATACCAACTTGCGAAAATTCATGGCTTTGCGAAAGAACTATTTTAAGTCCACGAAACGACCAAGCAGCAGCAATAAATGCTGAAGTTTTGAGCTTTGTTTCGGAGGATAATGTAGAGTATATCTCCATTAACAGAGTTATGAAAGATGAAGAATCTACCAATTACCCAGTTAGAATTTTTAGAATCCCTCAGTGCTCCTGGACTACCATCTCATAAAATAAATTTAAAGTCGGCGTACCCCCATTATGCTGCTAAGAAATTTAACACCGCCAAAACTTTGCAACAAACAATACTTGATTAAAAGTGAATTTTTCTCTTTTAAATTTCTGATTGTGCGAAACCTGATAGAAGCAGATATTTTAACAGGTGGTATTGTTTTTATGGCTCGGGTTCCGAGTTCCGGGTTTAAACGAGTTCAGTTTCCAGTGAGCTTATGACCAGTTTTGCGATGACAATTAATAAAGCCTATGGTCAGACGCTAAAAGTTGTGGATGTGGATATAAGTATTAGCTGTTTTTCGCACGGTCAGCTTTATGTGGCTTTATCACGTGTTAATAATTCTAGCAGCCTGTATGCTTTGTTCTCCGATGGCTATACGATGTAACGACGGTGATTATAATCCAGAATAAACCAAAATCCGAAAAATGCTGCCTAAAGTCACTATTCCATGCAAACGAAGTTGCGGGCACAGCTAGTACTACATACATATGTTTAAGCTAATGTCAGATGAAGACACTAGAACACTAGAGAAAGTGTTAACAAATATTTCTTCTTGGTACGAAAAGATAGATGTGTGCGTGCGAACACTTTTAGGACGCGTAGCGCATTCAGCACAGTACATACGAAACATGATAGAAGCTGCGTTCGCGAGGATTAAACAAACGAAGTGCTACAATGCTGAAGTTAAACCGTTGCGTTCAAAAATAATATTGCTACGTCCGACTTCTTGTGCTTCATTATCTTCGAATTCAATATCTGCACGTTCTTATCAGCCAGTAGCAGTTCATAACCTCAGTGTACCACTACACTACGCAACTGAAGACCTGAGTTCTACTGCATTTATCAATAAATATTTAGATGTAGACACATTAGAAGCTTTTGAAAATACAAACCTTTGTGATTCTTATGTAATTAACGCGGATGCTTTTATGACCACAGCTATAAATACTTAATTATAATTGAAATGAAATGCTGTTGTAGTACGCTGTAATCTTTTGTGTATTAAGAAATAAACTTAAATATACTTCATGTATTGCATTTTTATATATTTTTAACCATCTTGTAACTCAAATAATAATAAATGTATTACATATATATATATATATATATATATATATATATATATATTTGTTTTATCTCTGACAGCTTATATACAATACAATACAATACAAGACAATAGGAAAACAATGGAAAGCTGGCGTAAATGCCAGGTTAGAGCTCAAGGGGTTAATGTAGGTAATTTTTGTAATTAGCGATGATGCTTTAATGACCACAGCTATAAATACTAATTTACATGATTTAATTTTCTTTTAAGTGTGAAAAAAAATTCCATATTGCATTGAATATTTTATTTTATTACCTCGTATCTAAAATGTATAACAAATGGAACAAATCGACCAATAGTTAGAATTTACACGTTCCGATTACCATGAAATTTGGTCAGAAATTTTTTCATCCTATACGAGTAGGATGACGAATAATCGACTTTTATAACGATGTTTTATAAAAGGTTATTTTTAATTTATGCATAATAAAAAATGTATTGTCCGGCGATATTTGTAATGATCGAATCTTCCATGTTTTATTTTTTAATACCTCGAAATCTATTATCGTTACAAAATACAACCTTCATTTAAAAGAGCCTATTTAGAGCTACATAAAATATACTAATTCTTGACTTTTTCTCTCTAAATTTATTATTAAGTGCTTCAAAAATTTTCGTCATCAAGCATTTTAACTGCATTAAATTAAATAGCAGGTAAAAAATCTATACTAATAAATAAAATTGAAATGTCTGTTTGTAATATCAATATTACAACTTCATACTAAATACATATTAATGTACATACAATATCCATACCAGATAGACAGTTTAAAAAAAAATGTCTGTCTGTCTTTCTGTTTGTTCCTGATAATATCCAAAACGGCTGGTGCTATTTTGACGAGACTTCTTTTGGCAGTTAGCTAACGTTACTCCGCACACTTAACGTACATTTATTTTTCGAAAATTATTAGGGTTTCGCAGAAAAAAAAAATCACCATCAACACATTTTTCCCAAGGATTATTTAAAATCTATGGTACCTACGCAGTGAAAAACGTATAAAATGTGCGGGTACACAGATAGTATATAATATAACCCATCATATTTTCTATTCCGCGCTACTATTTACTGGGTAATATAAATTTTTAATAATCATTGAAAAATAATGTTTTGATTTTTTTGACCCTAAATTGTTTTCAGTACCTACTAACAAAAAAGATATTTCGCACAAATTCAAACACCAGCTAGTAAAACAGTTCTTTGAATCATATTAATCATACAGTCATATCACATGATTTTAAATTTTTTACGCGGAGCGAAATAAAATGTGGCCTAATTAAAATACGTCGTACGAGTACCGCTATCTGCTAGAAAAAGTCCCGTCAAAATCGGTCTAACCGTTCCGGAGATTAGCCGGAACAAACAGATAGACTAAAATATTAAAAAATGTTTTTTTTTTTTCATAGATATCGTTTATACATTTATATTACATAATAATGAATAATCCGTCTTGCCTGGCTTTTAATGATTTATTG
Source organism: Samia ricini (assembly GCA_014132275.2). Classification (NCBI taxonomy): domain Eukaryota; kingdom Metazoa; phylum Arthropoda; class Insecta; order Lepidoptera; family Saturniidae; genus Samia; species Samia ricini. Next base: position 19,957,287 of record AP028168.1, read on the forward strand.
TATTTCATAGAAATAATATACATAATGAAGTAGGTTATAATGTCTTACTGGTATATAAGGAAGCAGTAATAATAAAAAAGTTAGTAAGTCATCAATCACTATTCGGGTGTTATAGCGCTGGTGGCTTCAATCAGCGCTGGTGGCTTCACCTCCTTCAGCATATATGCTGACTCGACACCTTTTTGTAACACACACTTATTTTATCTTTGTTTTCTCTGTTTTTTTTTTTTTGTTTTTTTTTTTTTCAATATTTTTTTTTTGTGATATTCTTTGTATATTAATTGTATATTATGTGTGTAACAAATAAATTTATTTTCTTTCTTTCTATTTTTTAACTTACAAAGAGGTAAGTAATATTTAAATTTGTTTTTTTTTTTTATCATTAAGATTATAAAAGTAATCTACTGAATAAAATCTAATTCTCAATAATTGCATTCAATTCATTTTTAATCTTCGCAAATGCGAATGCAGACTTATCGAAAGGAATATCAGCGACGGAGCTTACAAACGCGGACAACTCTATATACTCTACTGTATTCTCTTAATTGAACTGCTTATTTACTTGCTTATTTGGTCATAAAAGAGGCCATGAAATATCTAACGGACGACGACATTATACAAAACCTAACAGCACAAAACGACCATATGTTACAACACCTTACAAAAGAAGAGAAAAAAATGCGGGTTGATACAGACGACGCGCCAGAAACCCACTCCAGTGTCATCCGGTCCTCGAGGTATCGCCAAAGGTACATAAAATCTTCGTGGACGCCGGAAAAGTATACATCGGCCTGCAACGCCAACCGGTGTTGGATCACTCTCCCTGGTGCAGTGCGCCAAGTGTCTGGGCTTCGGACATACCAAGGCAGTATGTCGGGAGGCGTCACAGACCCGCAGCCACTGTGGCGGACTGCACACATGGGAGAAGTGCCAGGCCAGACAGGACGGCGCTCCACCGAAATGTAAAAACTGTACGGCGGAAAAAGCATCCCTCGTGGACCAGGCACACAACGCATTCAGCGAGGTGTGCCGGGAACGCCATAAATGGGATGCCATAGCAAGATCGCGGATCAGCTATTGCTAAGGGCACTTCTAACATCTGCTGCTCTATTCCCCGACAGCTAGACGGCACAGGTTTGCAGTTCATCCAGGCAAACCTACACCGCTCCAAGACTGCGACCGCCGAGCTACTGCAAGTAGCTAAGGACTTAGGAGTAGTAGTGGCCCTCGTTCAAGAACCTTATATAGGATCAACAGGAACCATGAAACAGCACCCCGGCGCGCGCGTTATTCAGTGCACCCTAAACCGGGAAAAGCCAGTCAAGGCGGCCATCATCGTTTTCGGTGACCTACTGAACGTCATTCATGACCCTCAGCTGGTGACCGAGACCGAGGCGGCCGTCTTGCTGGAAAGGGGAGGCCTGAAACTTGGAGTACTGTCCGTCTACCTAGAGGGAAACAATGACATCGAGCCCTACCTACATAGGATAAAGCTGACCTGCGGAAAACTCGACACCGGACACCTCATCGTGGCAGGGGATGTAAATGCCTGGAGCCACTGGTGGGGGAGCAGCTCGGAGGACGGCAGAGGCGTAGCGTACCATTCCTTCCTGAACGAAATGGGACTGGAAATCCTAAACACTGTAACCACTCCAACATTCGAGGTCCTCAGGGGTGACAGGTTGTACACAAGTTGCATTGACGTAACAGCGTGCAGCGGGTCACTCCTAGGGAGGATCGAGGACTGGAGGGTCGATCGAGGACTGACAACTTCCGACTATAATACTTTTACGTTTTCACTGCGCATGGAGAGGGCACTGACATCTTTGCCCTCAATCACCACGCGCAAGTATAACACCAAGAAAGAAAATTGGACGGACTTCAGTCGACTCTTCGGTGCCATGTTGGAGGAAAATAACATCTCGGATACCATTAGAAAATCCAGAACACCAGAAGATCTTGAGATCGCAATACAAGCCTACACCAGCGCAATCCATGAAACCTGTTCCACAACCATCCCACAGGCAGGACCATGGAAAGGAAATCCCGTTCCTCCCTGGTGGAATAGGCAATTGGAAGACCTCAAGAGAGAAGTTCTTAGAAGGAAACGAAGAATAAGGAACGCCGTGCCGTTACGTAAACAATTTGTTATCGATGAGTACCTCCGAGTTAAACTGGAGTACGCTGCGGAGGCTAGGAAAGCCCAAACAGAGAGTTGGAAGGAGTTCTGCTCGACGCAAAAGAGAGAGAGTATGTGGGACAAAATCTACAGGGTCATCAGGAAATCGTCAAGGAGGCAGGAGGACGTGCTCCTGAGAGACCAGGTAACGCATGGTGGCCAGCTCTAAAACTTCAATTGCAGGAGAGGAGGATCCCTCGAGAGACCTATACAAGCTGGTGGACTCGTACCTTAGAGATCGCAAGATCACGATCAACTATGCAAGAGCGACATACGAGAAGGGTACTTCCAAAGGTTGTGTCTAAGGTTCCATAAGTGGACCTACCTTTTGGAACATCATACTCGACCTGTTGTTGCAACTACTTGCAAGGGAAGGGATCCACGTTCAAGCTTTTGCTTACGACGTGGTCCTGGTTATTTCTGACCATAGGGTTGGACCCATGGAGGCATCTGCAAATGACATCTTGTAGAAGGTGGCAGCCCGGGGATCCCGGAATAAGTTGAGGTTCGCACCACACAAAACAAACGCGATGGTGCTCACTAACAAACTAAAATTTAATGCACCCAACCTGCACATGAACGGCACCAAAATCGGTCTGGTGCCTGAAATGAAAATCCTGGGACTAATCATAGACAACAAGTTAACCTTCAAGCAGCACGTATCGACCATCTGCAAAAGGGCTGCTAACATTTATAAGCAGCTCGCATGTGCTGCGAAGGTTACTTGGGGTCTCAATGGGGAAATAACCAGAATCATGTACGTGGCGGTAATAGAGCCCATCCTGACATATGCTGTGAGCGTATGGTTCTCAAAAGCGGGTCTAGTATACAACATGACACAATTCAACACCATACAGAGGGGTTTCGCGCAAAAGGTGTGTAGGGCGTACCGCACGGTCTCCCTTACCTCGGCGCTCGCACTGTCGGGCTTACTCCCCCTAGACCTGAGGATACAAGAAGTCGCGGCACTGTACGGTGCAAAACGAGGTCTATACCAGGACTTCATTCCACCGGGGACAAGGTTGGAGCAGCGAGTGAGCTTCGCAGAGCGGCCACCCCCATCTGAACTCATTAACATCGAGATTGACCTCCAGGAGGAACAAGATACTGAAACACCTTCCCATAGACAGACTATCGGCTCAAGGTTTTACACAGATGGCAGCAAGATAGAAGGGAAAGTGGGAGCTGCCATCAGTTGTTGGGAAGGTGACAGAGAGGTGTGTTCCTCCAAATTCAGCCTACACCAAACATGCACTGTGTTCCAGGCGGAACTCTATGCGCTTTTTAGGGCGATACGGCAAATCAGGGACAGCGGGGAAACTAAGGCCTCGATTTGGAGTGACTCCAGATCGGCCCTGGATCTGCTAAGTAACCCGACGCCGACTCACCCATTGCAAAAGATCATAGGTGAATGCATGGGGGACATACGAGCAGCGGGAGGGGATGTTCTGCTATTCTGGTTGAGGGCACATGTCGGAACTGCTGGGAATGAGCGAACGGACGAGCTTGCGAAATCGGCAGCATTCAGCGACGAATCCCCCGACTACGAGTCAGTCCCAGTGTCCTATGTCAAGAGAAAGATCAGAGAGGAGTCGGTTCAGCGTTGGCAGGACCGGTATGACTTCCAGCACTGGAAGCATCACGAAAACCTTCCTCCCTAATATAGCCAATGCATATCGGCTGGCAAGAAAGGTCAAGTGGTCTCCCATTCACGTTCAGATTTTGACGGGACACGGGGGGGGAATAGGCGAATACCTCCACAGGTTCAAGCTGAAGGAGGATCCAAGATGTGAGTGCGACTCGCAGAAGAGGGAGACAGTGTGGCACTTACTACTCGAATGCCCAAGGTTTTTGGCCGCCAGACACGACCTTCAGTCGCAGATAGACTTGCCACTGGAACTGACCAATCTGCATGTCTTACTTGCGGAGCACACCAGCAGGCATCTCTTACTAGCTTATGCGGAGAAAATCTTCCACACGGTGGCAAAGAAAAACAAAACCATAACACCCGCAGACCCCCTACACAGACCTCACACACCGCCCAATGATTCGGACCCTACACCGCAGCCCCAACTAGCCCGCAATATAACAGTAGACCATATGCTATCTAGCGGGTAGAGAGGGGCACCGGGGATTAGGGTTCGAGGGGTGGCCATCTTCATGGACAATAACTACGAAACACTAGGCATAAGTTTCTGCCGGGTGGGACCTCGTAGCCAGCTTGTGATTTCGCCCGGTCTAGCCAAACTGATGAACGGGAGCACAACAAGAACAGCAATGAGGCGCAAGATCTACGATACCCTGCCGGCGACGGTGATGTCGGGAACTACGTGCAAGCTGGTGTGGACTAAGAACAAGGTCATAGCACTGCTTGGATGGGGTACCAGGACGCCATTCGCGCAGGCAAGTACATTGCTGTCCCGCATCGGTGAAGCTGGGTCGGAGGCGGAAACAACACCACACAAGATTAGCTTCGATGCGATGGTGGTCGACTATGAGAAGGGAGAGGTGGCGGACCTTTTGGGATGTGTATCAGCCTCTAAACTCCATGAGGTAGTCGTGTACGAGGACAGGCGTGCAGACCTGGGCTTTTTGGTGCGCGACAAACCAACAAGGGAGCCTGCTTTCTCCGACCCCAACGTCGAGCTAAGTGGAGCCGAACGACTGCAATTAAAGGTAGCAGCCAAAAAGGAAGCCGCAAAAAAATCTGTAGGCAGCAGTCCAGAGAGAGGACCATCTTGGGCCATAACACAAACTTTAACAACCCAAACACACACGACCCTTTATGACCCACAGCAGACCGCTATAGAACGCCTTCAAAGAAGAGTTCGGATCCCGACACTGGACCCACAGCGGAAAAAAGACCAGAGCTGACATGGAGCAGGTGAACGCACCCCTCCAAACCCCAGCAGTGGAACCGCTGGACCATATGGAGAATGCGATCCTGGAGCTTAAAGCAGTCTTGGAGTCCACGATAAAAGTCAATAAATTGACATGTACTAAGATCCTAGAAGACCATCGTCTGGGTTTCGTGGGCTCCTTGAAGGCAAGACTCGAGGAAGCAGAAGCGGCCATCTACAACATCGATACTGCCCAGGTCATAGCAGGGAGCATGTCGGGCAGTTACATGGCCGCTTTCAGTTCCATAAGCGGTTTCGTGCTCAGGGAGGAGGAGGAGTCGCAGGAACCTAGCCCCCAGCTAAGGTTCAGAACACCTTTGGTTGACCCCATCGTCGTGGTGGCCCGGTGCACTAAGATCATGCTGGAAGAGAGGATCATCGAGAAGTTGGAAACCGTATCGAGGGTCCTCAACACTACGGCAGTGGAATGCACCGAAGCAATACCCACGATTATGTGGACCAATGGGGTCCCAGGCTGTGGGAAGACAACGTGGCTGGTGAAAAACTTTGATGTGAAAAGAGACGCAGTCGCGACCACCACAACCGAGGCGGCTAAAGATCTACAGGAAAAACTGGTGCAGACGCACGGCAGCAAGGCCGAAAAGAGAGCGCGCACCATGGCCTCGATCCTCGTAAATGGTTTTAAAGAGTCCGAGAAAAGTCCGCGATTAATCGTGGACGAGGCTCTTATGAATCATTTCGGGGCTATCCTGACCGCCGCCCGGCTGGCGGGAGCAAACGAAATCCTCCTCATTGGGGACTTCAATCAGCTGCCCTACATCGACCGAGAGAACCTCTTCGAGATGTCTTACTGCCGACCAACTGCAGTCGCCGGTATCACAAAACAACTTCTCTGCACTCACAGGAACCCGATGGACGTGGCCTATGCATTCAGCGAGGTCTATGACGGTATATACCTCATCGAAACCGAAAGTGAGTTCCCTGAGACTCGAGGGTTACTCGGGAGCGCAGATACCCCCACACTCCACCGATACTCTCCACCTAGTACTACTCAGGTAGAGAAGAAAGCCCTTATAAACAAGGGCTACGGAACAGGGGAGGGGTCGCGAGTCCTGACGATCCACGAGTCGCAGGGGTTGACATTCAAATCGGTGGTGATCCTCCAGACCAAGGGGAGAAAGCTACAGATGCACGATAGTGTATCCCACGCTATTGTGGCCATCTCGAGGCACACGGAGACCTTTGTCTATTATACCGACGTGGCCGACGACCCAATAGGCCGCTTCATCCACCGAGCGGTGAGCGCACCGGCGAAGGACATAGCGGATTATAATTTCAAGATGGCCATAAAACATGGAGACCAAAAGGTCATACAAGCAATAATTGCCCAAACCCTAACTATGAGGTAACTATGCGGACACGGACTTAGTTCTGCTTGGCTTGTTACGACCTTTAATAAAAAAAAAAAACAAGTAATAATTAAGTAAATAATTAATTAATAATAACAAAATAAGTGTCTACAAAATAATTTAACATATAGATATAAAAAAATTAATAGAAGTAGATTAAGGCTCACATATGCGAAAGAAGATTACTAACTGCATAGCTGCTTGAATTGCTATTATAAGCAATTTTTTCCGACGCAAGTCGAATTAAATCTCCAATATAAAAAAGGTGTGGACCCAGAGTCCGCAGATAGTTTTACCACCACACTTTTATGTTGTTTCTTGTCCGTATCATACTTCTGTCCCTATAACAATCTTTCTTTTATTAATTGACTTCAAAAAAGAGGAGTTTCTTTCTCAATTCGTCTTTATGTTATTATTCTGTATGCTTGTAACGCGCTTCTCTCTCCGTCAATTGTGGACCTTTTTTAAATTTTTTTTTATTCGAAGAAGTACACTCCCGAGGTGGTCCTATTGTCATTAAGTCTAGATCTGATCAGTAGATCTCGGGGAAATCGAGAGAAATCCTCGAAATCTATAGATAATTTACACGTGTTTCATATGTTTAGTTCCACGGCTATTCAAGTATTGCAGTCACCATCTTTTTTTGCTGATCTGATTATGGTAGGTGCAACATTTAAACAAGTAGGAGTTGAACATTTGTTCGAGTTAGTCACGACTGTAATCAAACGAATCGCGCTGGGCCCTAGTCTAAACGATTCGGGGTCGTGATTAACCCTGGCCGACCTGCGATTCGCAGTAGACCAAAATAATGTAAGATCGACACTTACCTCTCCAGTAACGCCGGTGTCCTGCTTCACCTTCCGTAGCCCGTGTGTAGTAAACAGTGTATAGTGTGAATGTGTGAATTGAGTAATAGCTAGGAAGGCTTAACAATCAACAAACAATCAATTTAACATTTACCGCTAATCACAAATAACTTTCATCTATATCAACGTGTATTCTCGCGTCAAGTTATTTCCAAACACTGAACCCTGCGACAATTCTCGCGGGCACGAAAGAATTCAAGTGCCCCTTTTTTTATGATCAATACTTAACAACATTTTTTTGTTGTTGTACCTTATTATATGCACCAATAGTGAATAAAAAAAGGGAAAAAATAAAAATTAATACGGAAATAAACTTATTTTCAGAGAAAAATCAAAAGCTGGCTTTAAAACTATACCTAAAAGTACATATTCAAGCTAAAAAGTTGATAATAACTGTTTGATTAAAAATAAAACGGACTCCAAAGGAATATATTTTAAAAATGCAGTAAAAAGTAAAATAAATAATTACTTTATTTATTACTAATTGCTATATGTGTCGAGTACTCATAAAAATAAGACAATAGGAAAATAATGCAAACCTGCCGTAAACGCCAGGTTAATCTACTTCAACTAACTTCAATATAACCTTGGTTTTATACCATTAATAATTTTGAAGTCGGTTTTGTTTTTAATTTAAAAAAGTTTTGTGTTCAATCTACTAATCTACTGTGGAATGCGGTTCTCCTGAATATCAATTTATTCACGAATGACATGGATTAAAAGCGGAGAAACGCGGCAAATATTTATAATTCATTGTCAGCCGAGTTTCAGAATATATTTTTTAAATTTAATAGTTTTAAATTATATATCTTTGTATCCAGTGGCGACTTTTCGAAGGCGGCCTCAGCTTCGCCGAATTCTGTTCGAAGTCTTCCACTTCCATTTCACATATATTGTTATCTCGTAAAATGTTTTGGGATTTCCCCTCAGAGTAGTATAATATATTACATATGTAATACAAAATAGCAAAAAGCAACACAACGGTCTTTACTCTGTAGTTTGTTCACACTTTAAAAAAAACTTATCCAACTGTTGCAAATGAACATACTTTATAAATATATATTTATAACATTTCGATTACATATATATGCCGTATGATTCTGGCCAAGAATAGTATCACCCCCATATCTTCCCTTGGGTGTCGTAAAAGGTGACTAAAGTTATACAAAATAGAGAATGGGCAGCAGCATCCTCTGAGTACCATTAATACTTACTGCGATCGTCAACCCTTCTACCAAGCGTGGCCATTACGGCAATCCCTCCCTTGATGTGGCAGACCTATCTCCAACAGTGAACGTCTTGTGGTTTAACGGATGGATGGAATTACAATTTACTACTTTTGCCAAACCGCATGGCAGTTTATTGGCAGATGAAACTCCGTTTTTGATCAATTTTTTCTATAAACACATAATCATAATTATATAGAAAAAAATAATACATTTTGAGTGAAAAAACTTAAGCATTACACACATTATATTTTACAGGAAATGATTGCTTTTGTTTTTAAAAATCCACGTTTAATGATAATGGTAAACTGTTATATAATTTAGGCACTAATTTTCTATGTCTTTCCCCAAAATAGTTGTTACAAGCAGGCATTTTAAATATATCTATTGTTCTACTTGGCCTTGTACGTGTTATATTTAATTTAAACTCATTGCTATCGAATTGTTCCATTGCTATCAATAGCTATATTTTTCATGGACTGGCAAAATTTTACAATACGAAAACAGTTGTTCATAGTTTGTACATTTACACAGGCACTTTGTATTTTTATTTACTAAATACTTCATAGGCCTAATCTGTAAAGATGTTAATTTATCCAAATAAGTTTGGAATGTACGACCATAGCTCGTCAATTAAAATAGGTACAAAACATTACAATTTTGAATTAACAACGCAAATTCAAACCGACATCGTTTGACATCATTACATATTTATTTCTAAACTATATATATATGTATATCTGGTTCAGCCATTTTACGTGCTACATTGACCTCGAGGTTAATTTATTATTTTGTCCAATACACTTGAATTAAGTGACATATAATGATGCTCGAAGTACTTTATCGAACTATTATACATGTACTTATTTAATTTAGAAATATCAGATATTATATTACAAATATTTAGAACTGTAAGTTGTTTAAATCATAATTTTTCTAACTAGCTCTTATCAGTGATAGTAAAGTTTTAATTTGCATTTTATTCTGACAGATTAAAATGACTAACACTTTATAGTCAATGGCAAAGCATAATCACAAGCAGTGTCGAATTGTCAGAAAAAAAACTGTTTTACTCAGTTCACCTCAGTTTGGGTTCATGCTTGAAGGACTCTTCACGCTTCATTAAAAAAAAAAAAAAAACTAACCTCATTAGAATAATTAGTTAATCAGACAAAATCATCATCTCAAACGACTCTTCCAATGCATTACGATCCAGATCATACTTAGCATCATTATTAAAAAGTTAAAACATCCTTAATGTGTCGAGTACCCATAAAAATGAGACAATAGGAAGACAATAGGAAAACAATAGAAAGCTGGGGTAAATGCCTGATAAGTGCACAAGGGGTTAATCGATTCAAAACGACCGTGTTGTTTTTAAACATTATTTTTTCGATTTCTTAAAGAAAATAACTATGACACCGACACATCGAGAACATTCAATTCATCAAAAGGAAATGTCCAAGACGTTGGGAAATAAGAAAGTCGTCATATCGGGAATGTAGGGTCTGTATCCGGAGTGTAATTCCGTAAAGGATTTGTCGGATTTACTTTACAATAAGGTATATTGATTCGGATCTCCGGTAGAAAAATCCAGTGGTGATCTGAGGTTATGTACGTCTACAGGACGTACTGATTAGTCTTGAAGTTCGTTTAGCGATGATGTTTCAATATTTCAAAATTGTAGAAACACGTGTTTGGATTTCAGCTGTGGCGAATGTGAAATGTATTTACACACTTCTTTAATACGCCCAAGAGGTGTTTCAATGAACGATCGGGTATACGGAATCGAATGCCGTGTTCGACCTTTCTATGCACTTGTATATAGCTTTAACTTTTCCAAGCATAAAGTGGTTTCACGGAGTGCCTTTTCAAAATCGACCGGATTGTCTTTTGTTATAACCTTCAACGCATGTAGTAGAATAGCGTTCTGAAGTTGTTCATCCGATCCCAAACCGTTGACAAAATTATTTTCTGAAACTCATCATTTTTACAGTCTAGTAAAAATACCGTGCCACTAATTCCTGAAAGAGGTAGGCACATTTATGTTAGATTTATTTAGATAATTAATGTCATTGGCTTAGTTAGCAATAGTGGCCCCAACATATTGTGATGCCACCGTAAGAATCAAAACTATTATAATTAATAATGGCGATGTTCAACGGAATAGTTCCAGATAGAGCTATTTTAACACTTACAAACACACTCACGTCTTTTTTAAAGAAACATTTTTACAATTTCATCTGCGCAATCTACCAAATTATTGCGAATTTTTGTAGATGGCAGTTCTTATATATGATTAAGGTTTTCCAGTTATGTATTTTTGGGATTAACAAACGGGTGTCACCCCTTAATGACTCATCTTCGCCTCTGGGTCCTATATTTGAGTGTTAAATCTGTTCTAATCTTGGTCTAGTCATAGTTTAATAAGTTGACACTTAGCATTCCAGATCTTTCCAGATTATATAGATCAGCTTGCTTTAATGCAATGATATTCTAAAGTGGATTACTTAAATAAGTCTAGCAAACTATTAGTACAAAGATGTCCAAGAGTATAACTATACAGAAAATAACTGATAAAGTAAAACCAGTAATCATATTGAATAATATTATGTTAGTTAAAGTTAGTTAGGTTTATATGTTTAGTCGTACATTAATAAAATCTACTAAGACGAAAATCATGTCTTGTGTCCATGTTGTAACAACATATATAATTTATTATTGACAGCTATGTAAACTTGGAAATTTCTACTTAGGTAAGTCCGACTTCGAAAAAGAGGTTAATCATCGAATCCAACTCGGCTAGGCCGGGTCTGGGAACCTACGTAGAAACTTCTAGTTCGAAATACCGCAGTCTCAAGATAAAAGTCGATCAGTGTGTGTTGCCAATGATGACTTACAGCAGTAAGAGGTGGTTGCTTACAATGGGCCTTATTCGAAAGATAAAAGTTACCCAAAGAGTAATGGAAATGGCCATAACTGGAGTTTTACTGTCTGATCGAATGATAAATTAGGAGATCAGCAGAAGACCCAAAATAACCAACACTCTCCGATGAATTGCCAAACTTAAGAGGCAATGAGCTGAGCACATTTCTCGTAAAACCGATACCCGATGGAGCCAACGGGTTCTCGAATGGCTATAATGGAATAAGTTACAATGGGGTCCGCATATTAAAACTTTGGCAGGGAGGCTTAGTTCCGCTGCTTTTGCGGTTCGAAAAATTCGCCAGTTGACGGATATTGCTACTGCTAGGATAGTCTACTTTGCTTAGTTTCACAGCTTAATATCTTACGGTATTTTGCTGTGGGGTACAGAAGCAGAGGTAGACACCATTTTTATGTTACAAAAGAAAGCTGTTCGAGCAATATACAATATCGGACTTGGAATAAGATCCCAAGTAACATTACCGATTTACCTGACAATAAGTTCAAGTATTATGTCAAGCAAGTTTTTATCTATCAAGCGGCTCTTCTCGACTGGGTTGTTTTCCGAACCGGTGGTAGTGTTTTAGACGTTCATAAGCGTCTTCTTAGGGCCTAAATTGAATAAATAAATTTTGATTTTGAATTTGCTGCCGCGTAATAGAAGACGCAGTGTGGGAAGACCCAGCACAAGGTAGACTGAAGACTTAAGGTTAAGGTCGCGGGAATCTGCTAGATTCGGATAACGTTAGACCTGTCGTTGTGGAGATCTTTGGGGGAGACCTATGTCCAATAGTGGGCATTTTTCAGTTGAATGGATGGACGTGTATCACCGGCGGCCCTAGGATAGAGCAAGAGATGTGGTCGCCCCAGGTAGGAAAGGACACCAAAATGCTAAATGCGAAAAACAGTTTTTGACAAAATTGGTTATAACTGTTAATTAAACATAAACTGGAAAACAAATACAACTGAAAGCATCGATCAGAGATCCTATATATTTAGCGATTTATTAAAGATTAATCCGAAAGCGCTGTTGAGTAAAGCTTCTTAATCTTAAATTAGTCTTATTTCTTTAAAGTCATTCACTTTTTTCAAATTCATATCTCGTTTTACCTATACAAAATGATTGTAGAAAAGAAAACTATATCTTATACATTTCTTAATAATGAAATAAATGATATTCTCAATGAAGTAACGGTAAACATATTCCTTAATTTCCTATAAAAAATACAGATCGTTTACAGCATTTTAGAATTTGTATGTGAAATGAAGATTCTGCAAATATTTTAAGAAATTAGTTTATTTGTTCCCTTTTGGCCGATCGCGAGCAGCTAATCGACTACTTAATATTAAAGTTCCACACTACTGCTTGGTAATCTTCTCGTGCAGCCCAATTGTTCGCACAGCTTAGCAGCAGCGCAGCGTGTGTTTCCCTAACCGAATCTTTATTTAATAAAAGGCATTACAATTTCATTACAATGTTTTTAAATAAATACAAATCAGTTGGAATTACAAACTACTACTTAACTTACAAACTAATAGGGTACACGGGGAAACCGCATCAGGGCTTCCCTTCCCTGTCGGAAGGATTCCCTTCGACAGTGGCCTCTCCTTTGTCTACGGAAAAGTCTGCTGGGTGAGGCACACAAGGTGCATCCCTCGTGGAGTAATCTTCTAAGTTTCCTGGGAGCTAATCCTTCGATCGGACTCTAAGGGGTTATGGAGATGCGCCCGATCTGTACGGGTCATAGTCACGGTCCTTCTTCAACTACCTACTCAGCTAGGCGAGGACCGACGTATGAGATCGTGCGCCTGAGGCCTATATATTAATGAACAGTGTCCTCTTCATCTCCGTTTGTCGGGAGGTCTAGCGTGCAACGACGCGATGTTCTGGAGGTGAAGTTCAACACTACTATAGAGCCATCATCACTTCAAGTTACTATTAAGACTTTATAACTCAATCGAGAGCTCACTCTATTTTAAGCTGTTAATACACCTACGGATTCGACCGCGGACATAGTATGTCGAGCGTCTGAGGTCATCACTTAGGCACAGTAGATTGTAGAATAATATTTTTAAAAAAGATCGATTTTTTAAAATCATAACATAACATAAGCTCATGCCTGTTATCCCCGAAGGGTTAGCGGCAGAGGTGAAGTAGCGAACTACAACACCAACCCACATTTCGCCGAGCTTAGTTCCGTCCCAAATGTGACAGGGGGCGAGCTTGTCGCCATATCAGGCACAAATTCCAATCTCCGGGATGATACTGGGTAGAAAAACCCAATAACATTTGACCCGTCCCGGGGATCGAACCCGAGACCTCAGAACGGCAGTCGCACCGTAATACCACTGCGAAACCGAGGCAGTTTAAATCGATTCACAAAATATCAAGGTTTAAGAGATCAATCTTTTTTTGGCTTGTTTTATTTGACTTTTGATGTGAAAATACAATTTTTCCAGTGGTCGAAATTAGACTATAATCATCATTTATTGCAAACACTTTTATTAACAACACTAAAGGTACAATAGCAATTAAACAAAAAAATAAGAATATCTAACCCACTACGAAATAATGACACTGAACTGTTTTATTTTTGCCTATTTACAGATAATCATCATTTAGAAAACAAAAAGGATATTTTAATAATCGATACCTTATTAGTTTGAAAAAGCGATCTTTTGGCCCCGATGTTTTGTGGATCGATTCATCAAGCTTGGATTCGAATCTATTTAAAAATTGATCATTCGGCCTCCCGCCGTACCATACTTGGTGTCTGGCCCATACGTGTGTTAACAACTTTCATAAGTATTCACACTCTTCCCTTACATGTTATAAAAGACAATGTGTTTATGTCCGTACTTAAAGCATGTTGTCTAATTGAATGTTCACTCATTTATTCCAAAAGATGGCGCCAGTGTCGATTTGTATCGCGCTGTCGAATGCTTTGTCACACTGGTATGGATCAAATTATTATTGCAAATACTTTGGGGGAGCTAGTCACCTTATTGCGGCTGAGTGCTCGCAGCACTCGCCCCCAAAGTTCGGTGAAGCTGTAAAGGCCCTTCCGGTCAACAGCGTTAGCTAGGTTAAAAGGGATTACTTTGGGGTTTTGTTTCCGCATATACACATATATTAAGATATAGTTTCATTGTGTTAATAAGAAATAAGTGAAGTATTTTAGTGTAAATCCCTACGGTTAAAAGATTAAAATAGACATGGTGCCGAAGCCCGGGATGGACTTTGGACTCTGGTATTTATAAAAAGACTTAGAAAAAATTCGTAATAGTGTGAAATTTGGACTTAAAAAAAATTTGAGTGATTGAACTTAGAATATTTTCAATGATTATGGACTTGTAATATTTTCTGTGCTTTTCAAGAACTTAGAATATTTTCAATGATTATGGACTTGTAATACTTTCTATGCTTCTCAAGAACTTAGAATATTTTCAATGGTTTTGGACTTGTAATATTTTCTGTGTTTAGATTTCAAGAACTTAAAATAATTTCAACGAAATATAGACTAATTGTGATTGTGTTTTAAAAATTAATCTTAAGTACAAGTTCAAATTATTGAAACCGTATATTAGTAAAATTTGATCAAACATGGCCGCAAAGCTAATTAAACTACAAACAGAATTAGCTTCAAGATTGAAGAAGGCACAAGTAAATTTTGATAAGAGCCCTAAAATAAGAATAATTAAATCCTACATAGAAACACGAATTGCTATATTAGAAGAATTATACACAGAATTTAAGGACAATCATAGAGAATTAATTTCAGTAACTACTTCTGATCAATTAGAAACGTTACCTTATTGGAAAGACGACCATTATGATAAATTTCAAGAATTGTATACAGAATATAAGTCCGGATTGAAGGAAAAACTTGAAGAATTTCTAGAAGAAACTAGAGAAAGAAAGAAAGAAAGAAATTTTATTGTTGGATAGCAAATATATACATTACAAATACAAAAACACATTTTAAATAGTCACGAGCGAATCCAAACAATAGCCCCCTATTCAGCTACTTGTTGTAGCATCACCTTGCGGTGGACACTACAACGCTGGTTTTCAATAGGGGGCTTTGACATGCACAGACGTTCCGTCGATAGATAGATAGATAGACAAGAAAGAAAAAAAAAAATAATAAAAAACAAACATTTATAATTATGTAATGATCCAATCAAGTGTGAGTGTAAGTAAAATTCAAGGTTGTAAGAATATTGTGTTTTTTAAGTGATAAGCGTAGGAAAAAAATAATAATAATAAATGATGTAATAATGTACGATCAGACGTAGCGACTGTAGGTAGAATAAATAATATAATATTATTCGAAAATGTTAACCGTCAATAAATTTGGTAATTCAGGTGCCTGTAAAGTTTAATTTCCATGTTGTGTCTGGTCTGTAGCTCTACAGTACGAGTTCATATTGAATTTTTTTGAATATATAATAAATACTGCTTATATTGATATTTAAAACTAAATTTACATTTTTTAGCTCGTAATGGCGGGGGAATATTATTCCAGCAATGAGTGGATCTGGAAACTAGATCAGAGAACATAAGTAAAAATAATGATTGGTGTGATGAGGTTAAACTTCCGAGAATACAATTACCATCTTTTACTGGTAAATATGAGGAGTGGCAAACATTTTATGATATGTTTTTGTGTCACTAATTCACAGAAATGAAAGATTATCAGCAGTGCAAAAGTTACATTATTTGAAGAGCAGTATATCAGGAGAACCTGAAAAATTGCTACGTAATTTTGCTACTACCGATAAAAATTATGAAGAAGCTTGGAAACAGTTAACCAAACGATACAATAACAAACGTTACAACACTAATGCGGTACTAAATATATTATTTTGTTAAAAACAAATTATTGGTGCATCTTCGCAAGCTATTAAGCAATTACTTGACACAACATCGTCTTCATTTAAAAACCTTAAATAATATAGGAATACCTACCACATCATGGGATGCCATCGTAATTTATTTAATAGTGTAAAAGTTGGATGTACAATCTCACAAGCAATTGGAGAATCACATAAGTTCATTGACTGATGATCTACCTACTTGGTCTCAATTAGTAGATTTTCTGGAAGCGAGATTTAGAAGCCTAGAGATGATTGATTCAGGGAAAGATTTAGTTATGACAGATGTGCATTCTAAAAAACGAGCACCTAAAACTAGAGCTTTTCATACAGCTATCCAACAAAACAATAAGACCACACATATTTTATGTCCTTTATGTGGTGAAAATCATTACATTCATTTGTGTAAATAGTTCAGGATACAAACTACACAGCAAAGAAGAGATTTCGTGCAAGCTAAAGGTCTTTGCTTTAATTGTTTACACCCGAGTCATGTTGTAAGTAAATGTAAACAATCGATATGCTGTAAAAGGTGTGGACGAAGACACAATAAGAACAACAAGAAGGAGGAAATAGACAAGAAGTAGAAAATACAAATGTGTCTACAGTAGGACAAAGAATTATAGCGAATTTTGCAAAACGTGACAGTAAAAGTTATAAAGTTCTTCTAGCGACTTCATTAATTAAGGCTCATTCTAATAACGGGAATACAATGTTAATACGTGCCTTGTTAGATCAGGGTTCACAGGCTTCATATGTAACTAAAGAAACCGTTCAATTGCTAGGTCTTAAGCGAACTGGGTTGTCAAAATCTACTTGGGTTGTCGAAATCTACTTGGGTTGTCGAAATCTACTTGGGTTGTCGAAATCTACTTGGGTTGTCGAAATCTACTTGGGTTTTCATGCGGTTTTGTTTGTGTTTTGGAAGTGTTTATTGCGGGAGATTGTTAAGTTTTTTGGATTGACACTTGTTAATTCGTTGTTATTGTTGTTGTTGTTATTATGGTTATTAGTTATTTAAGGGTTATTGTTGTTATTGTTGATTTTTGTTAAGTTTGACTTGTTATTGGGTGTTGGGGGTTCGTTGACGTGTTGGGGGGTGTTCCCCCCCTGCTTATGTCGTTTTTTGGGGATTACGAGGGCAACAGGGTTGCGTTGCTGGGATTGGACGTTGATGTGGATGAACGTTATTCATCCGGTGCGGGAATGAGTGCTGGGTCTTCGGGACCGTATTCATTGGGGTATGGGGGGACTAAAGAGGTATCAGGGGGGAAAATTCATTTCATTCATTCATTGATGACTAGATGTTCACACCTATATAATATGAATGCAGCTAATGTAGACATTTTTTTTGAGAGCAGTGTAGCGTTTAAGAGAAAAATTCAATCTTCCTTTAATAGTCTATAACACATCACAATCACACGTTCTTTCACGAACACACACACACACACACGCACGCTCGCGCATGCGCGCGCGCGCACGCACTCACACGCTCGCACACACGCATAAACATGCACACACTCATATGTACACAGACACATACGCGCACACCACACAACAATTACGTGAACTATTATTATTACTATTTTTTTTTATTAGTTTTGATGCGAATATTCTTATTATTTCAATTTAATTATTTTCTCTATTTTTTTTTTTTTTTTTTATGTAATATTTTTTTATGTAATAGCATATAGTCTTCCGATGTAGTTCTGTTTTATAGTATAATGTATAGTTGTGTAATATTGTGGTGAGATCATATTGAAGACAATTGTATTGTATTCAAATAATTTATTTTAGTATAGGTGTTTCGTTTAGATTTTACTGTTTATCTTTTTAAGTAAATTTAGAAATCGTCTTTGGCTAATCCAATATGTTAATAATTATTTTAGTGAATATGTAATTAAGAGCTGTTGATTTCTCTAATAAATAAATAAAAAGGAAGCATAGGAAGAACGAAGTAGATTGTGGGGGAGAGGGTAGACGTGGGGTGAGTGAGTTTTTGAAGGAAGGATTGAGTCGCAGTTCGTCGGTGCAGAGTGGTTCTGGAGTTGGAATGGCGAAGGGGGCTGGGGGTCGGCTCAGGGGGAAAAAGGAGATAAATGATGAGATTGAAAGTGATGAATATCACTCGAGTTTAGAGGGTGGTTCGTCGGATGGCGGTGATGTGTCATCGGACTCCAGTGAATTGTCTTCTGGGGTGGATGCGAAGTGCCGTAAGAGGGTTATTCCTGAGAATGGGGCTGATTTGAATTTGAAGGGAGATATTAATCTGGAGAGGGAAATTAATAGCTGGGGTAGGATGAAGTTGATGGATGAGGTGGAGAAGTCGTGTCGTAAGATTCTGGAGGGGAGTAAATTGATAGGGAAGTCGAAGAGTAGTGGTACCAAAAAGATGAAGGAGGAAGCTGACAGGATGATGGGCTTCATTGTGAAGCTGAAGTCGAGGAGTGCTGATGAGGAGCGGAAAGTTGAAGAGGCGGAGATGTTAAAGTGGCGGAAAGAGGTGGATAGGATGAGGCAGGAAATTGAGAAGTTGAAGGTTGAGAGGGCTTCTTTGAGGCAGATAGGGGAAGACAGGAAGCAGCCTCCGAAGGAACCAGAGGTTGCGGTTGCGCAGGGGCCGAATTGGCAGGAGGTGTTGGTGGCGGTTGTGGCGGAGGCCGTTGATAAGGCGTCGACTCGCATGCTGTACGCGATGGATGCCAAGATCGATGGGATTAGGAATCGACTGTTGCCTGAGGTGCGGGAGCGTCCATCTTTGGCGGGGGATAGGAAGGGGGCTCAGGGAAAAGTGACAGCGTCAGGATCGGCAGGGGGAAAGAAGGTGTTGGCCAAAGCTGGTTCGGGGGAAGTGTTGGCAACGAGTGTAGAGGTGCAGGGGGAAGTAGGGGGGGCTGAGCGCCCTTGGAGTGAGGTGGTAGCCTCCAGGAAGAAGTATAAGAAGAAGGTGGTGGCTCCACCGGGGGGGGGGAGGCGGTGAAGAAAGTGCAAGGGGGCAATGCGCCCCTGAAGCTACCGGCGGTGCCGAAGACCGCGGCTGTCGTTGTCCGTCTGCGGCCTGAGGCGATAGCGGAGGGCGCGAGCTACAAGATGGCCTTGTCCAAGGCGGCTGATGCCATTCATTTAAATGTGATTGGCATCACCAAGTTGAATGTGCGTCCTACGGTCACGGGGGACCGTATTATTGAGATTGGAGGGGCAGATGGTGCAGGGCAGGTGGACCAACTGGCAGGAAGGATTAAGGAGGTCCTGGGAGAGGTGGCGGACGTGGTGAGGCCCGTGAAGAGGGCAGACGTGAGGGTTGTTGGGCTCGATGATGGGGTGGATGAGTCCAAGTTGGCAAAGGCGATGGCTGATGCTGGGCAATGTCCCCTGGAGCGGATTAGGGTTAGGGACATTAAGACATTAATGCTACATTAGGTGTTTTGTGCTGCTTTTGTTATTATTGTTGTTTTTTTGTTTGAGGGGTTGTTATTTGGGGGGGTTGTAATTGTTAAAGGTGGGCGTTTTGTTGTTGTTGTTTTGTTGTGGTGTGTGGGACTGTGGGGTTTGGGAGCGTTCTCGGTTGAGACGCTCGTAGACCTCCACTGTCCTACATGGTGCAGAAAGGCAAGGGGGGAAAGGGAAATGCGGGGAAGGCTCGAGCGCTTGAGAAATGGGAAGGGACTGATGACACTGTGGGGGATTTTGATGGAATGACGGAGTTGGAAGTTAATGAGGCGTACAATAAAGTGCAGGAGTATTTGGAGGAGATTCTGGGGAATATAGAGTTGGGTTATCTGACATGGAAGTTGGAGAAGTCGATGCGGATGGTCATGGTCTCTCGTAATGAGGTGACTCGGTATATGGAGGAGGCAGCTAGGGGGAGGAAGTGCATTGAGGAGGAGGAGAAAATGCGCAAGAGGATTAAGCAGTTGGAATTGAGATTGTATGATTGTAGGATGAGGGAGGAGAATCGGGAGCGGAAGCGTTTTGCTGATGCTTCGGTTGGTACCTCACCGGGGGAGGTTGAGGGGAGGATGTCACGAGTTGGTGACCCTGGGGTGATGGAGGAGGCGATGCAGAGGTTGGTGGGGGCGTTAGAAGGGGTTGAGCGGAGATTGGAGTTTCTGGAGGGACAGGGTGCGGAGGTGGTTAGGCAATTGTCGGCTAGGGTAGGAGTGGAAGTAGGGATGAGGGAAAAGAAGAAGGGAACGGGGAGAAGAGTCCCAGAACAATTTCCACCAATGAGGATGGACTGGGCTCCTCTTCCGGGAGATAGATCGGTGGAGGAGGAAGTGGAAAGGGGGCAGGATGACAGTGGGAAGGGATGGGCTGTTGTTGCGGGAAGGAAGAAGAGGAAGGTTGTAGGTAAAGAGGGGGGTGGTAGCGGTACCTTCTGGACCCCGAGTCCCGGTGACCGAGGCCAGAGAGGTGAGGCCCAGGGTGAGGCTCCCAGCGCTGCCGCGTTCGGAGGCCGTGGTAGTTACGTTGCGGCCGGAGGCGCTGGCACGGGGCCTAACATATGCGAGTGTTTTGGCTGAGGCAAGAGAGAAGGTTGGGCTTGACGAGATGGGGATACAGGACATATCGTGTCGCCCCACTGCCGTGAGGTCCCGTATCCTCGAGATTCCGGGTCCTGCGGGGGGGGGGGGGAGCGTGCGGATGTCCTGGCAGCTCGGCTGCAGGAGGTTGTGTCGGAGGTGGCACTGGTCTCCAGGCCTACGAAGCGGGCTGATGTCCGCATAGTGGGCTTGGAGGACTAAGTGTCCAGAGAGAAGGCGCTTGCGAGGGTTGCACAGGAGAGGGGGTGTCAGGTGGGGGATCTGAAGGCGGGAATGTTGAGGGAGACCCAGAGGGGTGTCAGAACACTCTTGGTGTCGTTGCCGGTGGAGGCTGCACTGAAGGTGTTAGAGAGGGGAACCATCAGGATGGGATGGAGTACGGCCCGGGTCTGTGCACTTGAGGTGCTTCCGTTGAGGTGCTTCAAGTGTATGGGTCTGGGCCATACAAGGGCGAGGTGTACGGAGGCTGTAGAGAGGAGGATGCAGTGCTACCGCTGTGGAGTTCAGGGCCATAAGGCTGTGGACTACACAGCGGAGCACCCAAGATGTGCACTATGTGCGGAGGAAGGGAGGGAGGCAGGCCACCACATGGGGGGGGGGGGGTTCTATTGCCGACCTCTCTTAAAAAGAGGGGCACCGATTGGTGCGCAGGTTGCACCTGTTTAATGTGCCGGGTGGTGCGTGGAGGCCCTCCCCTCTCTATGCCTTCCTTGGGGAAGATGAGAGTAGGGGAGAGCGGCGGTTGGGGGGTAGGAAGTATATCCTGCTCCCCGGACTTTTGACCATAGGTCATGCCTCCCTTCGGGGAGGTGGGCGAAGAGGTGGGAGGGGAAGTATTCCTCTCTTATCCCCATTGGGCCATTGCACGGACGAGGCCCGGTGGGTTCGCCGCAGGGGGCGACGCGGTGGCATGCATTGCAATCCCGTATCGCCGCCATCCCAAATGCGGCGGACGGCCCCGGGGGGTTTTAGTGGGTATTTCCGGGCGGCTCTCGCCCGGGTGAGTCCCACACTGGCACGGAGTTCGTCCCTCCGTGCCCCCTTACCTATTGCATTGAGGGAATTCGGTCTCACTAATGCAATGGGTAAGGGTAGTGCGTAAATGCATTTCCCCCCGATAAAAAAAAAAAGGGACATTAAGACGGGATGAGGGGGGGGGCTCTGCATTTGTTTCCCTTGCGGTGGAGGCGGCGCAGAGGATAAGTAGCGCAGGGAGGCTCCTTGTAAGTTGGAGTTCTGCCCGGGTGGTGCCGTTGGGAGATAAGCCCCTACGGTGCTACAAATGTATGGGGCTTGGGCACACCCAGGCGCTGTGCCAGGATACAGTGGATAGGAGCTCCCTGTGCTACAGGTGCGGGAAGGGGGGGCATGCAGCGGGCACGTGTGACGCTGCGAAGCCACAATGCGCTGTGTGCCGTGATAGGGGGGTGCCAGCAGAGCACCATATGGGGGGAGCGAGTTGTCGCCCCCCATCCTCAGGGAAGTGGAAGGCCCCAGCTCCGGGGATTAGGCCGACAGCTCCAGCACGGGAGGCAGCTATGAACGTCGATGGATAGGTCCCAACTCAGCTGCCTCCAAGGGAATCTAAACCACTCCGCTGCTGCACAGAACCTACTGGTCCAGACAGTGGCGGAGTGGGGGCCGGATGTAGTGATCGTCACCGAGCCGTACCATGTCCCCAATATGCCAAGTTGGGCAGGGGACAGAGAGGGCTTGGTGGCGATCCACTCCCCGAGGGTGCCCCTCGCGGTACAGGAGAGGGGCGATGGGTTCATGGCAGCCGTCTGGGGGAAGTACGCGTTGGTCGGCGTGTACTTCTCCCCTAACCGCCCCTTCGGGGAATTCGAGACGTTTCTCGGTTCCCTGATGGTGGCGGTCAGACGGCTGGCACCTCGTCCAGTGGTCCTGCTTGGCGACCTTAACGCCAAGTCCAGGGCCTGGGGCGAGGTGACCACGAACCCGAGGGGGAGGGCAGTTGAGGAGTGGGCTGCCGAAGCGGGGCTGGTCCTCCTCAACTACTACCCGTACTAGTGACGGGGAGATGGAGATGGTGCTACGTCGCCTACGCGGGAGGCATAAGGCGCCAGGGCCAGACGGGGTCCCGGGCTGCGTCTTGGGCTTGGCCCTGAGGTACCTGGGAGGCAAGGTGAGGAAACTGTTCGACCGCTGCCTCATGGTCGGACAGTTTCCGAAGCCCTGGAAACAGGGCTGCCTGTGCCTCTTGCGAAAGGAGGGCCGCCCCCCGGACTGCCCGTCCGCGTATAGGCCCCTGGTGCTCCTGGATGATGTCGGGAAGATGTTGGAGAGAGTGATATCTTCCCGCATCTCCACGCACATGAGCACAGTGGGGCCGGACTTTGCGGATGCGCAGTTCGGGTTCCGGGCAGGACGATCGACTGTGGACGCCTTGATGAGGCTGAAGAGGTGGTCGGCAGAGGCCACCTCTCAGGGAGATAGGCTGTTGGCGGTGTCACTCGACATCGGCCTTTGGATGGGTTTTATCAGGAAGTATGTCTGATTCGACATTGGGTAATAATATTACCAGTTTACACATGCAGGTTACAAAAGAAGATGATTATCTTAAACAGTTTTGGGAACTAGAAGCTGAACCAGATAGGATTCAGAGGAAATTTACAGTAGAAGAACAAATGTGTGAAAACTTATATGAATCTACAACAGTTAGAAATTATGAAGGACGGTTCATTGTTACATTACCTTTTAAAGATGAAGATCCTAAATGCCAATATGGGGAATCAAAGAATATAGCAATGAAAAAAGTAATGGCGTTAGAAAGAAGGCTAATGAATGATACTAATCTTTATGAAGAATATAGAAATGTGTTAAAAGAATATGTGACTCTTAGGCATATATCTTTGGTTGAAGAAGATGAGGTAGATAAACCAAAGGCTGTTTATCTCCCACACCATGCGGTGGTAAGAGAAGATAAAGAAACTACAAAGGTTCGAGTGGTTTTTAATGCATCTAGCAAAGGTGTAAATGGTGTGTCGCTGAATGACGATCTCATGGTTGGACCAAAGATTCAACAAGATTTGAAACATATTTTAATGAGGTGGCGTACACATCCCATTTGTATCGTTGCTGATCTTGTCAAAATGTATAGACAGGTATTAATAAATCCTTCGCAAACCAATTTTCAAAGAATACTTTGGAGATAACATACAGATATGCCGGTTAAGCATTATAAATTACTTACGTTGACTTTCGGAACAGCTTGTGCTCCGTATTTATCGGTTAAAACTTTACAAGGTTTGGCTGAAGATGAGAAACAGAATTTTCCAGTAGTATCAGAAATTACAAAGAATGACTATTATGTTGATGATCTAATGACAGGATGTGATTCGTAAGAAGAAGCCAAGATTATTTATGATGAAATGAATGCTCTAATGTCTTCTGGTGGATTCATGCTTCAAAAATGTAGTAGTAATAGTAAATATCTACTGAAGTATATCGGAGATGACAATAAGAAAAGAGAAGAACCTGTACATATTAAAATGGATAACATGGTAAAAATCCTTGGAATTTGTTGGAATAGGGAATCAGACAATTTTGAATATGTTGTTACTTTACCGGACGTTATATATCCAGTTACAAAACGACAAGTATTGTCAAATATCGCTCGTTTGTATGACCCTATGGGATGGATTTCACCTATTGTAATAACAGCAAAGATTTTAATTCAGAAACTTTGGAAAGAACATCTAAGTTGGGATGATCCTTTAACTGATGAATTACACGAAGCGTGGCTTATACTTCACAAGGAGTTGGTAGAAATTCAACGAATTGAAATTCCAAGATGGATTTGTTGCACACGTAAGAGCCATGTAGAGTTACATGCTTTTTCAGATGCATCTCGTGCAGCTTATGCTGCATCTGTTTTTGCTCGGGTTGTTAATGAAGATAAATCAATTTATGTGAGACTATTGACTGCCAAAACAAAAATCTCTCCTATAGAGAGAGAAGTTTCAATTCCACGATTAGAATTATGCGGTGCTGTACTTGCAGCAAAGTTGTTGAACGAGATATCTCAGGTAGTAAAAATACCAAAAGAAAATCTTTATGGGTGGACTGATTCCACTATTGTATTAGTGGTTAAAAGGTGGAGCAAGTAAATGGACAACGTTCGTAAGTAATCGGTTCTCGGAGATTCTTTCAATCACGGATTATAGTCAATGGGGTCATGTTACCACTGAAACAAACCCAGCAGATTGTGCGTGGAGAGGATTGAGTCCTAAGGAATTACTCTCACATTCTTTGTGGTGGGATGGACCTGAATGGTTCTTAATGGTTTAAGAGTAACATAGACATAGCAAATAATAAAGAAATAGAAGATACAAAAGAAGAACAAAGGATAGTTTCAATGAAAATAATAGAAAAGAAAGAGGATTTTGAATGGTTAAGGTTTTCTAATTTATCGAAGATGCTAAAGGTAATATCATACTGTAGAAGAGTATTAATAAAAAATCAAGAAAGACAAAGTTTACCGAAGTTTATAACTGTAAAGGAAATGAACAACTCTTTAGAAAATTGTATAAAACAAGTTCAGAAATTAGCTTTTGACGAAGAACTGACGTGTTTAAAGAATGGAAAAGCTATTCCAAAAAGAAGTGCACTTAGAACTCTCTCTCCGATTTTATATCAAAACGGATTGATAAGAGTGGGTGGACGAATTGATTTGGCTCACGTAAGCTATGATGCACGACATCCGTATATTTTGCCGACTAAGTCTCATCTTACTCAGTTATTAATATCAGATGCTCATGAGAAAACTCTTCATGGTGGACCACAAATCATGTTGAATTTTTTACGGTCTCAATTTTGGATTCTACGGAATAGAGAGCTAGTCAAAAAATACTATCGGATTTGTATCACCTGCTTAAGATACTCCCAAGCAGCTAAAGTACAATTAATAGGACAACTTCCAGATGTTAGGTTAAAGCCATGTAAGCCATTTAAGGCAACCGGAATTGACTATGCTGGACCGATTAACGTCAAATTTTCAACAGGTCGTGGTGCGAAGACATACAAAGGTTACATTTGTTTATTTGTATGTATGGTGACTCGGGCCATACATATTGAAGCTGTCACAGATTTAACAGCAAAAGGTTTCATAGCCGCATTTAGACGTTTCACGTCTGGACGTGGACATTGCCAAGACCTTTTTAGCGATAACGGTACGAATTTCGTTGCTGCAGATAAACTACAAAGAGAAATGTTTGATCGGCATAAATCAAACATTCTGAAAGAGATAGCTGAATTACTTACATTACATTCAACTACGTGGCATTTTATACCACCACATGCACCTAATTTTGGAGGTCTTTGGGAAGCCGGAGTGCGTTGTGCTAAAAATCATTTAAAGAGGGTTATAGGTGATAGTAGTCTTACATACGAGGAATTAGTAACGGTATTGTCACAAATCGAGGCTTGTTTAAATTCAAGGCCTATTTCTGTTATAAGTAGCGAGGCAGATGACCCTTTCCCACTTACCCCAGGCCATTTTTTAGTTGGTGAACCTATTTTAAATGTTAGTGATGACAGTAATATTAATTGTAATGTTAATAGTTTAGACAGATGGAATTTAATTCAAAAAATTGTATCTGATTTTTGGCAAAGGTGGTCAAAAGAATATTTGTTAAGTTTAAATTAAAGATATAAATGGAACTCAAAATTACAAGAAACTGATGTTAATGATATATGCATTGTTAGAGATAATATGCCCCCTTCTAAATGGATACTTGGCAAAATGGTTAATAAACATGTAGGACCTGATAATATAACGCGTGTAGTAACGATTAAATGCAAAAATGGTCACATTAAAAGACCGTTAAGTAAAATTAGTATTCTTGAGAAATAACTTTTGTAGTATTATGTTTTGATTGTATTGAAGTGTCAGGGTGGGCGGCATTAACATTGACTTCAAGTTGTAATTTGAAATTAGAACCTTTTATTAAATACTAAATTTGTATGTAGAAGGAATATTTTACTTTTTTTTTTAGTTAGTCGGAAATTAAGATTTTTTAATGTTTATTTATCTTGTTTTATATTTGATGTGCCTGCTTATGATTTTGAAAGGACTAGTCCTTAGTGGGCGGAATGTCTAATTGAATGTTCACTCATTTATTCCAAAAGATGGCGCCAGTGTCGATTTGTATCGCGCTGTCGAATGCTTTGTCACACTGGTATGGATCAAATTATTATTGCAAATACTTTGGGGAGCTGGTCACCTTATTGCGACTGAGTGCCCTCAGCACTCGTCCCCAAAGTTCGGTGAAGCTGTAAAGGCCCTTCCGGTCAACAGCATTAGCTAGGTTAAAAAAAAAAAAGAAGCATATACTTTGGGGTTTTGTTTTCGCATATATACATATATTAAGATATAGTTTCATTGTGTTAATAATAAATAAGTGAAATAAGTGAAGTGTTTCTACGGTTAAAAGATTAAAATAGACAATGTATTTAACCGATTTACACTTAGTGCATTTGATAATATTACTAAAACAATGATGAAAAATAAAATTACAACAATTTGATCACATCTTATATTTTAACTATTGGGGGAAAACCAACAAATTATAGATTAACACAGAACATTAGAAAATACAATATAAAATACATTGCAATATCAAACTATAGTATAGCCCTATTATTTTATGAATCAACAGATGACGACATGAAACTATCAGCATTAAGCAAATAAGTATCACATATATTCTTATTTTCAAATGCTTCTAATATATTTTTATGCAAATATTTATTGATAATAGCAGCACAGCTCAGATCTTGAGTAGCATAGTTTAGAGGAGCGGTGAGGTTATGAGTAACCACTGGTTGAAAGGAGCGTTTAGAAATTCTGTCTGAAGAAAATGTAGCACGTGATGTCGACCGCAGTAATATAAGTTTCGAACGTAGCGGTTTCATTTCATTATTATAACACTCAACTTGTTTAATCCTCCCAAACGCTGCCTCTATCAACCCGCGTGCATACTGTGTTGAATGCGATACATGTCCTAAAATAACTCTAACGCAAGCATCTATCTTTTCACGCCAAGAAGAAGCATTTGTCAATGCTTCTTCGAGTTTTCTCTCATCCCCATCTACCATTAATTTAAACATGTGCCAAATTATAGCATCTTGCAATTGCTCATCCGTCTTAAATTCACTTAACTGCTCATGAAGCTCTAGTTTTAACTCATCTGGATCATAACCAACGCAGAAAACAGTACCATTTAAACCTGAAAGAAGAATGGTACATATAATTATTGTTTTCAAGATACATACATGTATAATTCATAAAATTCTTTTTTTACCTTGCTTTTCAAGATTTGCCGCTACTTCCAAAGCTACAAGAACTCCTGATTCATAGCCCAAAAGATAGAAATAATTTTGAAATTTGAAATTTTTGAGAATTACCTTTAAATAACGAAAAAAAAACGTTAATGTTCGTATTGTAAATTTAATTTAACATCAACAATATTAAAGGCAAATAACAACAGAAAACCTTGTCGAAAAAGTTTCACAAAGTTATGCGTTTTTCCATGTTATTTTTTATAATTTAGATGATGCTTTACTCAAAAGAAGCATAAATTGTTATTAAAGAAAAGAAATTGCTGTTTATCGAGGTGTCATTGAAATGAATTAATTACCGTACATCTATTATGGATGTTGTTTAATGGTTAACCAGGATAAGGGTTACAAAAAAAAAAGAAAAGGTATAATTGACTCACCGCCAACACCTGAATTTCACACTCGCACTGTACCGCTGGGTGTTTTTCTGACGGTTTTCATGTATTTTTTTTGTTTTTTTTTCACGGAGCACTCGCGAGTTGTGGTTTTTGTTTTTACGGCACACACTACTGTTCTATTGGCTAGCGAGCGCTCGGGTAGCACACGTTGCAATTGGTGCATTATGGCCGCGAGATTTAAATAGGTAAAGGAAGGGATGAAAGGATAGGTTAAGCTTGTCCAGATGCGAATATGGATTTGTCAGAAAAGGAGCAGCGTAATTGATCTCGTACTAGAGTGTGGCTTTTTATGTTAATGTGGTATAAACCAGTACTGTGATACGTTCAGTTATTTAAAATATTTCTAAATAACTGTTTAACATTCCTAATTGCTATATCAAGTGGTGTTAGTAATGATAACAAGATAACATAATTTAAAAAGGAATTAAAATTGAAGTAGTTAAATTACCTAATTATCAACTAATTTAATTTCAAATTACCTATCGTTTATGTAATTTATAGAAATACAAATTCGTCCAAAAATCTTAGGTAGAAGTCAACCGTCTATTGGGGGCAGGGGTACAATCCCTTGCCCCTGGACTGTTGACGGCTTGGTCATGCCTCTCCTTGGAAAGGTGGGCGAAGAGGTGGGTGGGGAAACAGCCTGCGGGTCAGGCTTCTCCCCCCACCCCCAACGGGCTAAGTTATGGACGTTTCCCTGTTGGGTCTGCCACAGGGGATGACGCGGTGCCTGCGAGAGCCATCCCGTATCGTCCCTATCCCAAATGCGGCGGACGGCCACGGGGGGTTTAGTGGGTATTTCCGGACGCTTCACGTCCGGGTGAGTCCCACACTGGTGTGGAGACGTCCCTCCGCACCCCCTTATCCATTGCATCGGGGGACTTCGGTCTTACGTAAATACGGTAGTGCGGAAATGCATTCCCCTCAACAAAAAAAAAGGTAGAAGTCAACCGTGTCGATTTATAATTTTAGAGTTTTATGCTCTATCTCTGTCGCACTAGTTACTAATTCTTGTTTTCTCTCTAAGTGGCGTGTGCGGTATAAGCGGCATATGTAACTAGAGACGAGTAAACAAAAATTATGCTTTTTTCTTATTTTTATACCTATTATTGATTAATTTTATTTTAATGAACGTTAATTAATATTTGTTTCACTTTTTCAAGATTTCTAAGACCTAAATTTTAATACATTCATTTCGTAATAATTATTTCCTATGAAGAAAATTTCTCAATAGGTTTTATGGACTTGATTCATACTGTTCGATCATCGTTCATACAGATCGACTCCCAAAATGGCGTTTCTTATTTCATTTTAGTTTCAATAATTCGTAATGCACCGTTCTGGTTGTTTGTGGGTATAAAGACAATATTAATTTCGATATTATTTTTTTACTCGTAACTATTTAATTTGTGTTGGGAATACATGGTACAGTGGAGTGGTTTGGATAGCTTTTTATTTAAGGTCGAATATTTGCAACGTTAATTAAGTTATCTATGTTAACGTTATTGCTGTACTTTCATACAAGTTTGAATCACATTTTTTTTTATAATGCACAGCACAGTGACTGTACTGGACCGGATGGTAAGTACAGTACAATCCAAAACAGCGGCGACTGACACTGAACAAAATTCAATACCAGTCACCGCTGTCATGCTGGCCTGCTTAAGTACCTCTTCACGCCTCTTTTGAAGGACCCAATATCGTATGAAGGAGGGAACACACTTACAGGAAGACGGTTCCATAACCTCACAGTGCGACAAAAGTAAGAGTCAGCAAACTTATTGGTCCTTGAAGTTATGGGTGTCACCGTGAAACCGTGACACCGAAGTCCCGACCGCATGGTTCTTTTATGGAATGGAGAGGAGGGGATCAGGTCAAAGAGTTCTTCAGAACACTCGCCATGATACAAGCGGTAAAATACGCTTAGAGAGGCTATGCCCCTGCGCAATTGAAGCGGTTCTATGGAGTTGGTGATGTCCGTATCATTTACAATGCGGACAGCCCGCCTCTGCAACCTGTCTAAGGCATCGATGAGATATTTAGCGGATCCATCCCAGAGGTGCGAGCAGTATGGATGGTGCATGGAGCACGGCCGAACCTGGGCCTTATAAAGAAGGTACAGCTGGTCGGACAGGAAAAACCGTCGCACTCTGTTTAGGATTCCGAGTCTCCGAGATGTTGTGGAGATGACATGTTCGATGTGGTCCTTGAGGTTTAGGTCTCTCCGAATATCCATTCCCAGGATATTTAGTCTGTCATGCATTGCAAGCTGGGTGTTCTGAAGACTAGGGTTGGGTGAAAAGGGGGATTTTTTTTGAGTAAAGGCACATACCTGCGTTTTCTTGGCATTGAACTCAACCAAGTTACTTGCTCCCCAGGTGGATATGCGGGTCAAGACTTGGTTAAGTTCAATGACAAGTTCCTTCCGTCTCTTTTCTGTGTCTCCCCTCCCACAGCCAGGCTTACTGACGTAGCACCCATGAACCGTGCTATCATCTGCATAACAATGAATGTGCCCAAGGGGAAGTACATCATTGATGTGCAGAAGAAACAACGTGGGTGTCAAAACAGAGCCTTGTGGTACTCCAGCGTTTACAGACATAAGCTGCGAACTGTGCCCGTCAACAAGGACACGAAATCTGCGCTCATGCAGAAAGCTGGAGATCCATCGACATAGGTTATTGGGAAGTCCGAAACCCGGAAGTTTGGAGAGAAGACCACGGTGCCAGACCCTGTCAAAAGCTTTGGCTATGTCTAAACTAATAGCCAAAGCCCTCGCCATGGTTGTCGATTACTTCCCCTCAGCGGTGCAGTATATACGCTAGAAGATCTCCCGAAGACCGGTTCGGTCGAAAGCCGTATTGACGATCATGGATAAGGGGGTGATTTTCTAAGTGGCGCATAAGTTGGGCATTTAATATGCGTTCCATAACTTTACACAACACTGAGGTTACAGCGATCGGGCGGTAGTTATTGGGATCAGAACGATCTGCCTCTGCAGAATACATGTATAATGTGCTTCCGGAGGCCCTGGCATCTTTGCGCCGGTTAGGGACGTGGAGTGTTTAGTCAGTTGGTTACGGCCAACCTGGCACACGGGCACCAAAGAGGGCGCCTCTCGCAAGAGGGGTGTGCTTCGACGACCCAGTCTGTCGCGAGGATCAACGTGTGCAAAAAACTACGGTTTCGGCACACGTCCGAGCGTTCAACGAGCAGATTTCAACCACGTAAAAAAAAGGGTCAGAACGATCTCCTTTTTTAGGAATCGGTTGCACATTGGCCTCTCTCCAAACGCGGGGCACGTCACCAGAGATGTAGGATTGATAGTAAAGGTGTGTCAATACTGGGCACAACTCGGCTGCACACTTTTTAAGCACAACTGGTGGGATACCGTCCGGCCCACTGGCCTTCCGAACATCGAGCGACAGCAACTCACGGCGCACGTCTCTTTGCCTGACGCGGACTTCAGGCATCAAGGTACCGCTGTTGGATGTTGTGGGCGGTCGCACGTTACTGTCGTCGAGTCGGGAATTATCCGCGAAGATGTTGGCCAACAAGTTGGCTTTCTCCTGCGGTTCGTGGGCCAGTGATCCGTCCGATATCGTAGCGGGGATTTCATAAAGATGGTTGTAGCAGAAAATATTGACCAGGATATCGACAAGGATTTGTCGTTTATAAATAAAAATTATTTTCATATTTATGAATTATGTGGATAGGAGAGAACTGTATTTCGTAGAAGTAATTCGCAACAATTTTTATGCCTGATTATGTCTTTATACAACTTGCAGAGGTAAATACTTTAATATTAATAATTTTAGTTGTAGAAGTATAAAACCAGAATACAGTTGACGTGTAGTAACGATATTTTAATCAAAGTAGATGCATTTCAATATTTACCTGAGTATATCTCTCAGCTAATTCCTGTATTGTTTCATATGGTTTATCCATTCCTGGTTGCAATACAAGAGCGTTTAACTTGAGACGCTCAGAAATAACACAAAATCGTTTATAATTTCCTTCCAGCCCAGGAATTATAAGCAAATGTGTTTGACTCACATCAAATTCGTGATCTTTCTGTAAATGGAAAGAATTTATTTATTTTGAATTTTGATTATCATAATAATATGTTGTATAAGGATGTGCAGTATAATTGATTACCGTTGTTATACTTTTTGTCATTGTTGAAATGGGTACCATTTCTGCTGTAGCTAGTAATTCATCCGGATCTATGTAGGAGAAGAATATTTCTAATCCTTTTCCATTTTTGTTTATCGTTTCTACAAGCACTTTTTCTAAGTCTCTTAACCTGAAACGGTACGCTTTTAATAATAAATGTAAATAATAAATTGTAAACTTCGAAATGTACTTACTCTCGCACTGTCAAAGATTCAACGTATTCTTCGTTGTATGAAATATTATGATTATTGCGCAAGCAGTTAGTAACTTTTCGTGTTTTTTCATTAGTTATACCGAATTCTTTAAGCATACTCTCAGGACGTTCTTCCTGAATGCAAACATCTGAAAATTATGTGTTTACATATTAGATATAAAACTAGTGTAATTTTCAAATCGAGATTTTTAAATTTTATGAACACTTTTAAAGGAAAGAAATTATCAATAACTAATCTAAAACAATATATACAAAAGTATATTAAATATTTAGAAGTTTTGTAATACTTCTGATACTAATTTTACTAAATCTGTATGTTCTGATAATGAAATAAAAATATTTTGTCCTATCAGCTTTTAAGCAAATTTAACTGGTTTTAATACATTTAGAGTTTTACCAGCTACAGCCGCGATTTCTTCAACAAGTGACAGGCGACTTTCAGGAAAGCATTTCACTTTTAGAATCAAATCATTAGAATTCACTGCACTCTCCATAATGTTAATTATCTCTCGAGCGCAGGCAACAGTAACTTCAGTCTCAATATTATCAACCTCCTGGAAGCGTATTGAATATATAGAAATCAAATTTAAAATAATAAAGGATTCCTTGTTACCAATTCAATTTTTCAACTCATTCGTATGTTCGGTATTTCAATTTCAGTTTTTAAATTAAGTAAAATTTTATCTCATTTAAGTAAATAAACACTTGCGTAAACAAATTAGGATATTCATACTCACTTTGCGTGAAATTATTTCGAGATTTAGCTTCAGCGCTGGGTAGTTATCTTTTATACGAGACATGCACGTATGCAGACAGACGGTATCATGCGCAGTTACAACAACGAAATGTCTTAAAGAAATGATAATTTAAAATTAGTAATACCATAGATAAATTGTATATTATTTAGTCTTTGGTAATAATCAATTAGGCCGAGGCCAGCATGACAGCGGTTCTGTTCGGTGTCAGTCACCGCTGATTTTGATGACAATGTACTTAAAATCAGGTCCAGGGCAGTCACTTTGCTGCGCAACATAGAAAAAAATAGTGATTTAGACTCTACGTTTATTTATACGTTTTTATAGTCACATATTTATTTTGAGGTAATCTAATAATATCATTTTTACCATAGTACTGAACATTGGTTTTTGGAAGTTATTTTTTCTGAGTAAATTAATACATTTGCAGATGTGTTGTATCCAATCGCCAAAAATAATCTAATAGATTATTTCTTTTAAAAAATTACAGGGATAATATTAAAAAATTACAGCTGAAAACTCCTTTTCTAAAACTAAATCAACAAGTAGCAAAAGATCTATAGTTATCTGTCGAAATTGAGTGATATTAAAGACTTAAAATTATTGTGCCAGCAAGTCTAATATCACTCTAAAACAACCTTGAGAAAAATGAAGTCGGGAGATGTTTTGTGTTATAAGTATAAAAAATTTGGGAAGATTTGTTTTGTTTTAATTTCCTTACCGAGGTTTTTTTATAGCAAAATACCTCACAGTGACATTTTGGCTGGAATGCCATTATAATTGTAGAAATAACCGAGTTCTATTATTAATTGTTAGGCGTACCATTTTCATATCATTAATTCGATAAATACCTAGTTAATTTAAAAATTCTAGGAATGACCATGTACATGATATGTAATATAAGTTTATTACTTTATCGAATGGAAACATTTTAGACGAATAAATACAAAGTCATGTCAAGGTTTCTTTATCGTTATGACTTTAATAATACATATG
This sequence comes from Samia ricini, assembly GCA_014132275.2. Lineage (NCBI taxonomy): Eukaryota > Metazoa > Arthropoda > Insecta > Lepidoptera > Saturniidae > Samia > Samia ricini. Next base: position 19,992,076 of record AP028168.1, read on the forward strand.
CTCAGCGCTTCGCAATCATCAAAAGCTTACGCCTCAGACTTTATATCCCATTAAGCTTTTGTGATAATGAAGGCCTTATGTAAAATATTAATAATGAACGAGTTTCTATTTTACTAAGAATAGTTTTTAGTGAGGCGAGTTGTTTCGAGACTTTAATTATGAAATTCTTAACGTTTTTAATAATGTGACTGTTCTAAGCCAATGCTAAAACAAATCTTAATTGTAAGAGTCAGTGATGTTTATCATAATATAATTATTAAATTATGAATGTAGTCCGCATCCAGTGTTATACATACCGAAGGTTTGGACATAGTTTTCTAGATAGTACATCCACGTCATGGAAAAGTTTATGCTCTTGATTGTTATTTGGACCCATAGCAACAATATATAAGCCTTCTAATGGACCTAATTGTATGGCGTTGTGTATTAAATTCAATACGTTTATTTCATTGGTAAGATCTTCAGATGAAACGTTAACTTGTACACCAAATGTATGCCGTGTCCTAAAAACAAATATATCTATAATTTAATGCTTTCATTGCTAAATTAAATAAAGTATAGTATTAAGACTATAAAAAACTCTTAATTTGATCTTAAATGACCCTTTATTCATTGAATATAAATAATAATAAAAAAATAGTTTTTGTTTAATTCATATTTTGGCAAAGTAGCTTTTAAGGCGAAACAGTTTTTTTAATGTTGCATATTTCGATAACTGTTCATCAGGTGAATAATAAATTTATTTGTAAAAACACAACTAATATTTACTTGCAACTTACTATTATTTTAAATACTTTAAAATGAAAGATAAATATAACAGTATTTGCTCTGTGTTGCTATAGAATATAAATTATTACATTCATTTATTTTATTTATAGGTATCACTGGAAGTGTATAGAAATAATTCCATGCTTATTATGGTTCTTTTTTTCCATTTATTAAAAAATATTTCTCAAATTTCCGAGAAACAATAAATATAGTGTTAATTATATACGGAAAACAAAAGTCAAGTTTAATTGTAATTTAAAGAAAACGTACCGTTTTTTATAATGAAGATATGAAGGCGGGTTGGTGTAATGTAAATATAGTTTCTTAGCTCCACGACTGATCAGTCTATCCGCCAGCTGTAATCCTACAATACCTTGATCGCAGATCAATAAATTACAACTATCCGGTTTGCAATCGAACCTGCAATGCAAATAAAATTGATGTGAGAAAAGAAATTACTATACAAATGAATTAGATTTTATAACACTGATTGGAATAATTTGAATAATTTACAGTCTGAAAGGTAATGATTAGGTACCTGGGTTTAATATGTCCTACAGGATCTGTAAGACGCAACAAAACTTTCCCACGATGTTGACTGGTCTCTAACAATCGGAACGCGCGTACCACATCGTTCGGTGCGTACGTAATGCGAGACAACGGTTGCACGTACCCAGAGACAATGCCCTCACTTAATAATGTGTGTAGTTCCTGTAAATGTATATAAAAGTATACATCATGCCAATACATAAGCCTGATGATAAATGTTACTATAAAATATATATAACCTTCTTACCCTAATTTCTTCAGAGCTCTTGTTTATTAAAAAACTCTTAATATCTACAGACATATAGGACCTTTCCTTTGTTAAGTTTGCCATCCCAAAAGCATAGTTTTCTCGTTGGGATACAAGAGTAGTATCAATAGTAATACCTAAGGCTGCACAACATCCGAGAGTAATCTGGTAAACGGTGTTTGAATAGTTATTATTAAAGTTATAAGTTTTTAAATTTATTAATTAATTGTTCAGAAAATACGAACATTTTTTAAATCTCCCTTTACACAGCTAATAATTATATGGCATCCTATACCGTTAGTAAGGCTTAAAATCGTATCTCCGAAGGTGGTGTCACGTGAATTGCCAATATGTTCATCTGCAATAATCATCAACACAACTGTGAATGACATTTAACTATCAGACATTTTTCAGAAACTAAAAAGATTTATAAAAACCAGCTTCCGTTGATTAGATTTCAAGGACACTAGTATGTTAGATATAGTAGTCCTATTGTAATTTATAACTAAATACAAAACAGAAGCATAACTAAAATAAAACAAAATAAATAAATTTCTCCAAATTAAAATTAAGTTAATTATGAGATAAAATATTTAAATATAATAATATTAAAAAAAAAAAACTACACAGCCTGTTATAAAACCTTAATTGTACATAATCTTAAATGTTCTTTATTTAAAATATATATATATATTTATCTATTATTAAAACAACATCTGTCATATTTTTGCACTTCATAATTTGTCTACTATTGTGTAAACATGAAATATATTAACTTGTAGTTTATAAATATTTTATTTATAATACAGCTTTTGTCAATCTCTGGCGCCGGTTCTGGCAGAAAACTGAAACACACCCCACATCTCAGGTGTCTTAGCTCACAATGTTAACGTTAATGATAAGTGATATCCTGTTATTACGATTTATAGCTGATATAATTAAAGTACTAATATATAGTGTTTCTCAAGTTATCCACATTACGAATTATATGTAACCAACAATTATTTTAACACCTATTAAGTTGAAAATTTAGAAGAATTTAGAAATTTGCCCATATATACTACGTGATACAAAAAAATACTTTAGAGAATCATCCAAGGCAATTAAGTAAATGTATATTAATGTGCAGGTCGTTGTAGAGATCTTTGGGAGAGATCTATATTCGGTTGAATTGATGGAAGCACCAAAATGTAGAAAGAAATTAGACATTTAAAGAATGTAATGTTATGTACCGTTTAGTTGAGGAAACAGTTTAAGCAAAAAAATCGTTTCTTTCGAACGTCACTGACGGTCGTAAACACTCGATAGTCGAGACCAAGTGCTACGGATATAACAGCTTGGCCTAAAACCCCAGCTCCTCCGTGAACTAGTAAATTTACATCACCTTTATCGAGTAGAAATCTATAGCCCTGTAAATATAGTAAACAAAATAAAACTTAACTAAAATAAGTATATTAGATTTGCATTTTATTATAAATTGATAACGATTGTATGCTACTTAAGTTATCTAAAGTGAAAATCTAAAAACAGGCAAATTCATTCCAGAACAATTTAATTTTAAGTTAAAATAACAACCAATAGAATAGAAAAAATGACGATTACTATAGACCGATTTGCCAAGCAGTAAAACGCATGTATGAAAGCTAGAGGCACTGTGGCTGCGTCTTCAAGGTTCCAATACTCCGGTATGGGCCACAGCAGCTCGGGTTGCACGAGAACGTGGCTACTGCAGGCTCCGTTCAGTACAATTCCCATCACACGTTCCCCGCTACAAGTTTACATTTTATAAAAATATAGTGTCTTATAATAATAATAAATAAAACATACATGAAAAAATAAGAGCATTCTACTACATTAAGTTAATTAAGCTACATATTTATATATTACACCAAATACAAATAATTCTAAAAGAATAAAAACCGTTGGTACTTTAATAAGGACTAACTTACAAGTATCTCAGGCATGTATAATATTTGTCACCAAGTTATTTTTATTGTAAACGTTAAACGGTACAAATGATTAGTAATACAGCAATAATTAAAAAATGCTTATTTATAATAAACATATATATGTTCCTCATATCGAACAATGATAGCCATAACCTATCATAGAATTTGTCTAAAATTTCTGACTTAAAAAAAATTGTTTTCATTCAATACTTAGCAATTAGTCATTCAATGCTGTTCTAATTATACTTTCGAACTGACTAAATGCTTTTGACCGGAAGGATCTTGATAACTTCACTGAACTTTTGGGTTGAACGTTTAAGGATTTAACGGAAAAGTTAGCTAGCTCAAGGAAACCAAAGTGGTACAAACCTCGGTTGGGTAAAAAATTCCGCTGAATTTGGTCTAGCTGATCCTACGGCTTGTAAAACAGAAAAAAGAGTACTTTTACCTAACTCAAGTACCTGCGTGTAGTGTGCAAGTATGTGAGAGCAGTATTATGCTTGTGATGCTAGTGCATGAGATCTCACTGTATCGCGCTGGCGGCGGCTGCAAGAACTTCTCCAATAATGTGAAACATATTTTGGGCCGCTGCCATGGTAAATATTTTTCTCTACATACAATTCAAAGTCTATATATTCTGTTATCTGTAGTGTCGTGATTTGGAAAACCGTTTTTTTTTTGTACATTTGACTATACATACTTGTCTGTAATCCCACTGAAATCCATTCCATAACCATCAAACATTTTTTCTTCTTCTAGCTTCAAAGGAACCGCTGATGTAGCTTTTAATATATCACCTCTATGGATTCCGGCATAATGAACCTGCGATAATATTTATATCAATGTAATCGCTATACTTTCTATTAAATTACTCAACAATGGATCGATGAATAAACATATACAATCGATACAGTAGATGGAAATCACCGCTTTCTTTTTTGGCTGTTTTGAATTCAATTGTTTGGCGTTTGCCATTAATAACAGAAGGTAAAAGAATACCTATTGGCCATATAAACATACGTTTAAATACCCTGAGAACAGTAATAAATCAGAGATAAAGTATAGCATCCGTCCCAAGTCTCCCTCCTCCAGCGTTCTTGTCCGTACAGGAACCCGAGGAGGAGAGGGGTGGATCCTTTTGGTTGGGAGCAGGAAAGAAGAGAGGAAGATGGGAGTTGCTTTGTACCGAGCTCTCCCCTGGACCGAAGATAGAGAGGGATCTGACCCCGCATGGCAGATTATGCCTGCCATACCATTTGCTCGGGCCTGCCGCTGGGACGACGCGGAGCATGTTGTTCAATCCTGTATCGCCCCTCCCAGGCGGCGAATGGGACCGTGAGTTTTAGTAGGTATTCCCGGCGCCTCACGCCGGGCAAGTCCCATATAGCCCCCTGCCATCTCTAATTCGGTGAGATAAAACTCCCGAATTAGAGTTGGCAAGGAGCATGCTTAAATGCATTTCCCGCGTAAAAAAAAGACAAAGTATAAGCACAGACTTGATATTAATTTAAAATTCCTGCTAACGCGTCTGAAAGATACGGTGTGACGATATAAATTCTTGTAATAATAATTATTCTTACTTTCACTTTGACTCCAGGACCAACCAGATCTGGTGCGCTTACCCATCGTAGTGAACCGAGATCACCTACAGAAGAACTTTCCAGTAATGTATTTTTCTTATTATCTTGCAACTCTTTCCAAGGTACAAAGTATTCCCCACCCAGAATACCCTAATTAATAAATTATCAAGTGAATTTCATTCGTACACTTAATAAAAATAGTATTAAAAAAAACTTCAAACAAAGGCCTTACATCATTCCAAATATTATATGCCAAATCAACATCAGAATCTAAAGGATTCTCATCAATATTTTGATTGGTTAATATTACATTGATCTGATTTGAAGATTCTTTTTTCCAATGTCGTACAAGATCTAAAAGACCAGTCGGTGAAGGATGTGGCGCGAACACGAGCATACGGCTTCCAGGAGGCAATTGAGTGCGTGCTGTGCTTAGCATTATAAGATCAGAGCTAGTATGTACTGTAAAGGCTGAATCGATCCCATTAATGCTCACGGGTCTCCAGCGAAGTAATTGCAAGTTGTCAGCTTTGCACACAAGTCGATATAGTGTTGAAGGTGGACTGTGCTTAACCTTCACCATACTATCGTTGTTCAATACGAAAGTTCCACGCTTCAGTAGTCGATGCAACTCATGGCGCATCTGTGTTATCAAATTTCGTTTTTTAATAATTATCATTTATTCATTTGACCTGTCATATTGGTTGTATTGTATAGATCCGAATGCTGGGGTAGTAAGAAGATGGGTTCGAAACGATTGCATGTAACTGATATTCAAAAGTTGAGACAGACAGATGTGTGGCCTGACAAGAAACGACAAAGTTAGTAATGAGTCTATAACAAGAAGTTTGACAGTGGCGCCAGTGGTAGAAAAGTTAGAAGGAAGTCGTTTGTTGTGGTATGAATATGCTAAAAGAAGAGAAAAAACGTATGTGCATAAAATAGTAATGGATATGAATGTGAAAGGATGGGAAAAAGAGGGAGCCCAAATAAAGTTTCGATGGAGGGTAAAAGAAATAATTTACAAGAAAAAGGGGTAAATGAAGAGATGACGCCTGATAAGGAAATATGGAAGGAGAAAACATACTGCGTCGAGTACAGGGTATGAGGTGATGGTGATGAAATTATTCATTTAAGGACTACTTTAATAGATAATAATAAATTATGAATTACATATTCTTAGTGTTATTATTTCGGAGGTTTGATAATTTGATAAATTTGTTTCTTGCATGGCTGACAAACATATTGTTCATTTAATGATTCATTTTTAGAAAAATCATTATTTTGTATAAATTTGTTTTAAATTAACTTCATAAAACTCGCGATCTTTCAATATAAAGTATAAACTCCATTTAACGCCACAATCGTTCTTAATAAAAACAACAACTTAATTGTCGCTATATAGAGTTTATTACAATGTATTTCCTAAAAGAACGGGATTTTATTTTAATATTTATTATTAAACCAATTTGTTTTTTTTTTTACAATTCTATAGTACCTTTTTTCCTATTAAAAGTCACAGAAGCGTATGAAAGGTATTTACTAATATATTAATTAGGTCTAAACATAAAATATATCGATGAAAAGTGATAAGAAAATATATACTTAAGTTCTTACAAATTATAAGTATACTAAATAAATATTATTAATTCTTGCAGTTCGAAATATTCAGTATGAATTCGATTGAAAGCTAAATGAAAACTATTATTATCCTATTTCTTACGTTATCATCACTTGACAGGTCTTGGACGATAATGAGATCGACTTCCGATGAGAACTGAACTTGATTCCGTAATATATCATCAAACATAACATCCCTATATTTAACAACCACATTGGGTACGTGGTCTAAGTTTTTAATTTCCCTAGAAGTTCTTAAATCAGCATTTTGGTTTGTGATTCCCACAACGTTTATGACGTCCTTGTTAACGTTCTCAGCAACAATTTGAAGGTAAACATACAATGCTGTAGCGATCTGAAAGTATGATCTATGTGTGATTATGAAGTGCTTATTATTTCTATTACGAAAAATATTTTATCTTAACATTTTGAACGCACTAATAATAAAACTTGTAATAAATTTGTACTTACATCTAAATTAGAAGTGAAATGTGGAATAAATTTCAATTTATTAACCCTCACTTGTCTAGACACCGGGGGTAAATAATGAAATTTTATATCTTCTATCAAAACTCCTGTACATCTGTAAATATGATTGTTTTTTAAATTATAACGTTTACAATTTTGATTGTGTCACAGTAGGACAAGTATTTACCTAGTACTGTTAAATATGTCAGATACCTCGACGTTAATCAAAGTTTTACCATCAATTTTGTTTTCTATGTTCAATAGATTTTCACCTTCGATACAAAGTCTTCTTATATATTCAGGTTGTGCTACACCATCGTGGGCCTGTCTTAGTGCATTCAGCTGTATCAAGCCGTCTATAAACGTCACCCAGTTTTCTTTCCACTCGACCAATGCTTCAGATAAGGTGGCATTGGCAGTATGAATACTTTTAAAATCACCGCTAAAAATTTAAACACCTTATTGAGAATCAAATTATATAAAATTACTTTGACTTTGTAAGTTTGTTGATAAAGGGATGTAAAATGTAGTATACGTTTTTCACTGTATAACTTCTTCCTGTAAAAAGAATAATAATAAAAAATCTTAACCTGTATGAGTAATCCCTTATTTTTAGCAGTTGATAAATGTCTTCACCGATAAGATTCAAGTCACTATTTGAAGAGCTAACGTTGTTCATGGTCAAATTTTGGAAAACTACGAATCCTGTAGCCACTTGTGATATTTCATCTAGAACCTAAGTTGGGAAATTCATTCTTTTGAGTATTATCAACGCACACACTTTCTTCAGTCTACATCGTTTTAAAAAAAGCGTTTTCATTAGGTTTTAAACCAAATGAACGTTTCGCCCATGTAAATAAGACATATTTTTAACTTTTTACTGTTAATAAAAATATATTAAATACAATTTTATTAATTATTTTGTAGAATACCTACGACCGTAAGTTACAAGTTAGACTTTTGATCTACTTTCAGAATATAGTTTTGCTTTGCGTTTTTTCTTCTTTCAAAATATAACATTATAGGCAGCCTTTTACAACCCTCATTTTTAGATCAACTTTCAAAGCTATTGCAATGCTCTTGCAAAGCCTAATGCAGCTTAACCAGATTAAAATTTTATTGTTACAAACGCGTATCCAAGACATCTTAAAGGTCGACTTTAATGAAACACTTAATCTCTAAAATGTAAAATTATTTTTTAAGACATTGATGTTTATAAGACAATTGAAAATTATTTACCTCAAACCGACCAGTGCCTCTGTGTATTGAGACCCTGACTTTTAATTGCCGTTGGTTGTGCAAAATAGGTTGTACATTAAAGTGAATATCAGTAAATTGCACAGATATTTGTCGTTTCGGAATTTTCATAGTCATAGCCAGAGTATCCCATACAGATAATAAAACTGCAGCGAAAGGATACAAGGTTTTACCTGTAATTGTTTCTATAACTTAATTTGTGTGAATATAAATTAATTATTTACAAGATAAGTGTATCTGGGTAAGCCGGTAAGGATAGGCGACGTATTTCGACCAGTTCGAGGATGTTTCTGGAGAAAGGCCAGCCAAAAGTATACGTAACCGAAGGGCAAGTAAAAAATTATCTAAATTTTTGCAGTCATTCAGTAAGTCGCCAAAAATATATTGGAAATGCAACGTCAGTATACTATATTCTAGAAACGTGTTTTTAAGTGATTTGCGTTGTTCCATATTAAAATAACAATAAGGCGCAATAGAGTTATATCATATAAATCACTGCTGACTTTGAAGAGTTTATAGTAAGTTTAATCATTGTGCCATTTCGGAATATTCGCATCTCCAGCACTCTCTTGATTTTGATATTCCACAAACTTATGCCCAACATCGATGTGGTAAGAAGAAGCTACAAACTAGTATCCATAGCTACAACTAACTTTGTTACCTCTTATGACATGCCCTCGAAGATAACTATGTTCTTCATCATGAGTAGATATTACAAATTTACAAGACGCAGCCATAATCTTGTTGGCTGTTATATAGAAAGGTAAATCCCTGTAATAAATGAATGATGAAGTTGGTTTTCCACATAATGTGTAAGTAGTTATTCTTTTACAATATAATGAGAATTTATGTAATAGTATTTTTGTGTATATTAACTCGACGAAACTCACCATTTTTCAGTGTGAACCCATTCTACTTGATGTGATAACATAGGTGTTCCATTTGATACAGGAAATTCTACTGTAGGATAAAGTTCTTTAATTTTAGGAATGTACCCATTTAGATATAACCTGAAAAATTGGAATAGTAAATTCAATAAGAGGACACTATTGTGTAGTAGAGAATGTAGTGAAAATAAATGAATGCTTTTAATTGCAGATAAAAGAATGCTTAATTGGTTTGGACACGTGAAGAGGATGGATAAAAGAAGATTGACGAATCAAATTAACAAGGTGAGGGTCACTGAGGGTTATCTTAGGCAATCGCAACTCGTCCAAATCAGAGACGTTCTACAAATGGCCAGGTCAAAAGTACCCGCAACCGAAGAGCGTGTATGAAAGTGCACTTGAAAGTAGAAGAAGCAAAAAACGTGTGACAGAATCATAATAGTTGAAAGGATGTAGCTCTGGCTACCCCATATGGGAGAGAGGCATATGTGAATGGGAAATGGTGGAAGACTTGTGTGAATTCAAAAGAATGTATGATTTAAAAAGTAGTGAAATTACTTTTAGTTCCTTTTAAATTTTATTCAATCCGCAGTATACCAGTCAACTAGTTCCAATTTTATGAAAGTATAAAGTGATAAATAACTTCATGTTAATATTGGAATCTTAACTTAGGAATGTCTCAGAGCTCAGGAAGGAGCTCAGAGCATGCGCCCTCTCTAGCGCTTCCCTTTGCGGCTCAGAGCATGCGCCCTCTCTAGCACTTCCCTTTGCGACTCAGTCCGGCATAGTGAATGGCGACGAACACGCTGTACCCGAGGTGACCCAGGAAGAGATGGGACAGCACTCAAAAGGTTACAGGGCAAGAACACAGCCCCTGGACCGGACGGTATACCAGGACGGATATGGGTCCTAGCCCAAGAGGTTCTTGAGCCTCGGCTTCGGCGGTTAGTTACCGCATGCCTCCAGCGGGGCCAGTTCCCAGACATTTGGAGAACTGGTAAACTGGTGTTGCTGAAGAAGGAGGGGCGACCTGCAGACTCTCAGTCAGCCTATCGACCCATTGTCTTGCTGGATGAGGTGGCCAAACTATGCGAGCGAGTTATCGCAAGCCGCCTTGTCCGACACCTGACGGAGGTCGGGCCTGACTTGGCGGCTAACCAGTTTGGGTTTCGCCGTGGACACTCCACAGTGGACTCGATTACGAGCGTGAAGAGCCTGGTGGAGGAAGTTATGGCACAGGGAGGAGTTGTACTAGCAGTCTCACTGGACATCGCTAACGCATTTAACATTCTTTCCTGGGTCACTATAAGGGAGGCTCTCCGGTATCACGGGGTGCCCACATATCTCCGACAAACGGTGGAGGCATATCTAATCCAGAGGGAGATATTGTTCCCAGGACCAGAGGGTATCTGTCGGCGGGAAGTTACGTCTGGTGTTCCACAGGGGTCGGTACTTGGCCCGCTCCTGTGGAACATCGGATATGTCTGGGTGCTGAGCGGCGCGCTCCTCCGAGGTGCTAGTGTCATATTTTACGCTGATGACACCTTACTGCTGGCCCAGGGGAAGTCGCACCGCGAAGCGACTGTGCTGGCGACGGCCTGTGCCTCACTGGTCGTAGAAAGGATTCATCGACTGGGGCTGGAGGTAGCGCTATCCAAGACTGAAGCCCTACTCTTTCATGGACCGCGAAGGGCGCCTCCGCCGGGGTCCTAAATCGTCGTACCCATCGCTGTCGGAAGAACGATGAAGTACCTCGGAATCACGCTAGACAGCAGATGGACGTTTAAGGACCACGTCAGGCAGCTGGTTCCCCACTTGATGGGTGCGGCAGGTGCACTTGCCCGACTAATGCCCAATCTTGGTGGACTTAAATCTACCTGCCGAAGGCTCTACGAAGGCATCGTACGGTATATGGCCTTATACGGGGCACCTGTATGGGCGAACAGCTTGAAGGCAACAAACATCGCCCTTCTACGCCGACCACAAAGGGCAATGGCCCTTAGAGCTGTTCGAGACTACCGTACGGTGTCCTTCGAGGTGGCCGTAGACTTAGCCGGTTTCCCACCCTAGGATTTGGGAGCGAGAGCACACGCGCATCTATATCTCAGACGCGGGCAGGCGCGGGAGCCTGCATTCGGTTTTTGGAGTAAGAACGGTAGAAGCCATTCGGCCAGTTTTCGAAGAGTGGCTCAACAGAAGGCATGGCTCCCTGACTTTCTGGCTGACGCAGATACTCTCGGGGCACGGCTGTTTCGGGAGCTATCTGCGTCGGATCGGCCGTGAGCAGACAGAAAGATGCCACCACTTTAGCTGTGCGGTTGATACGGCACAGCATACGTTAGAAGAGTGCCCTGAGTGGGAAGAAGCACGGCAGGAGCTCATGGCGGTAGTCGGGCCAGACCTCACACTCAGTACAGTTGTCGCGAAGATGGTCGGGAGTGTGACGATGTGGTCCTCTGTCGCCTCTTTCTGTGAGTCAGTAATGCTCGCTAAGGAGGCGGGCGGAGAGAGAGAGAGAGAAAGGCACACCAGAACTCCTTCCCACGTCCGACGGAGAGGGTGGAGGCGACGGCAGATGGAGACTGACCTCCGACCGCCATGAAGAAGTTTTCCTTTGGATGGCAAATGTGTCATCCAAAGCAGCATAAGGCTGCAAAGCCGGGGAAACAGGACCGAAAGTGAGGGCGGATAGTGACCTGCATCTGCACAAGACGAGGCTCTGATATAAGAGTCCACACCGGTCGGGCGGAGCGGAAGTATTGCACGCGACAAATTCCCGCCCCCCGGCAACAATACAGAGCAAGAAGGCGTGGGGTTTTAGTGGGTATTCCCGGCGCTTAGCGCATGGGTGAGTCCCACATAACCCTCCCAGCCCACCGGGGAGGGTATGCGTAAATGCATTTTCCCCACGGGGAAAAAAAATGTCTTAGGAATGACTCAGGATCTTTTAAATGTCACCGCGATAAGTGTAGTAAATTGTTGAAAATGATCTCAAACCTCACGGCAATACTTTGCTTATGGCGTTGGCCCAAAAAGGTTACAAGCGCCTTGGTAAAAAGTAAATGATTCGTGAGCGCATTTGTGCCACGTTGGCTTTCCTAATCAAAAGTGCATTTGCTACACCGACATGTAGATCATCTGGAGAGAAGTTTTATACCTATGATGATGTCTGTGAGCTTGTCATGAAATATTAGGGGTAAGTTAACATGGCGTTTTCAAATATATGTATGTATTTCAACATGATATTAATTGCTATTAAAGGCATTCAAAAATATGATAAATATTAAAAGGCATAAAGTGACAAGAATCATAGCAATCAAGGCCATATAAGATATTTGGAAAAAAATGTAATAAAATTTGGTTTATTTATTGGAAAAAAGAAAACAAAAAAGTATTTTTACTAACTGCCCAATAGCTTCCAGTACCAAAAACGCATTATCAGTGTGACCGCGTCTAGTAAGAGCTATGCTCCTACAATCGGGATTGAGTGAGCGCTTAAGGATTGCCTGCAGTAGACCGTGAGGGGCAATCTCCACGAGCACCGCATTCGATGGTATCAGTGCTGCTGTTTCTTCAAAGAGCACAGGATTCTTGAAAACAACATATTTTTTAATGGGATTAGGGATAAATTATTATAGGAATTAGGTAGGATCAAAATTCCATGGGAACTTTTACACACAGGTAACGGTCAAGCCGAGGTTTGTATCACTTTTCAGTGTTGCATCTAGGTCGTTGCTGCATGCGGATCGGAGTGCTCAAGTCGCTCATGATTGAGCGTTATTACTGACAGTTAAGTCAAGATGTCATTGAGTACGGAGTTTTCAGATATTTCGTATGGTTTGGTTTTTATATTATTCAGTTCATGTGGATCTCAAGTGATCAAACATTTTTTTAAATTGTGAATGTTCCTTAGTATCTACTAGTATTGCTTTCTTTCATTATACTTCTATTCCCTTACCAATAAATTGTTCGTCAGGTACTCCGCTGAGCAATACATAGCCAACGGCTCGTTCCACCTCTCCTGCGGCACTGACGTCGATACCCACTTTTCGCTGCGAAGTTTTGGTTTCTTTATCACTTCTCTCATGTATTTTAGTAGACCTGGACCTGTGATCCGTTATTTGTGTATAAATATTGAAATTGTTTATCGAATTCTACTCTAGATAACTTATAATAACGTAGGTACAGATAATTTTTATGCATATGCGACAAGGTTTGTTACCGTATTTATGAAAATCATTACTTAAAAAAATATATCTAAATCACTGTGTTGCACTAGTACGTTATTATCAGACCAAATAGAGAGTTTGTACCTCTCACCGTTACCTCTCACGAGAGTCAAATTACACTCGCCATCCTTTTTAAATTCATAGCGGTACCTTCTTATGATAGTAGGTATAGGATTGAATACGTTTATTCAGATAGTTTAGTTTAGACTTACTGGCATCAGCGATGTATCGCGAATGGTAGGCAATGTTGGAGCAAGGCACTTCTTTGGCGAATATGGCTCTTGATGATAATTCGGCAACAAATGTCTGCACTACTTTTTCAGGACCAGAAATAGTACTAGACTGAGGCCCGTTATGACACGCTATATCGATTTCTGGTGGACAGTAATTTTTGATCTACGAAAAACATTACTTATAGTATGAAGTTATTCAGTTAATCATTAATATACTGTTTGGCAACGTTTGTTTGATTTGGCGTTTGTCCACAATTTCACGTTATGTAACTTGTAAGTTGTTTTTTTTTTGTAAACTAGCTACTGGCGTTGACCGGGAGGGCCTTTACAGCTTCACCGTATATTTATGGGCGAGTGCTTAAGGCACTAGCCGCAAAAGTTAACTAGCACAAGGGTTCGAACCTCGGCTTAGCCGCTACCTGTGTTATAAAATTCTCACGGAATTTGAAACTAGCTAAATCCTACATTTTTTTATTTATTAATAATAATAAAAAAGGTTCCTTGCAGGACCTATGTACCTGCGTATTATGTGCAGGAGTGTGTATGCAGAGTTGTGCGTGTACTGCTTGATCCATAGTCAGTGTCACTGTATCGCGTTGGTGGCGGCGTCAAGAGCCTCCCCAGTTGTGAAACGTAGCACGTCTTGGGCCGCCAGCGGAGGGGAACCCGGAGAATGTGCGGGAGCAAAGTTAACCGCCTGTCCCCGGCGGCGGGAACGGCGGTTTCGCGGGCGTGTATGCTGGCACGCAAGTGAATGAGGTTTATAAGGAAAGATTCTATTTCTGCTAGTGATTTTATCGTCGCGGTTAGAATATATTACGTGGGTGTCGCCTCTTGTAGATGGCGCACAGAACGGGCGAGTACGAGTTGGCTCGTACTATGAGGGGATTCGGATGTGTCTCTGCGCGTTCACAGAAGGCGTGACACTGGGTTTTAAGAACGAACCTAATAGTGGACAAGTTCATATCCCTGTGTAAATCCACATTTCTCTGTAACCATTGAGCGCCTATGGCTTTCCTTACAAATTGTTTCTGAATCCTTTGTAAGGCGCGCATATGAGATCTCATAATGTGACCGAACGCGAGTGCGCAGTACGTGATAATGGGTCTAAGCACCATCTTGTACTGGGTAATTTTATGGCGGAATGTCATTCTGCTCTTGGAGTTATAGATACGGGTAAAGACGGCCTAGCACCTTGGGAGACTGGTGCTTGACTTTCTGAATGTGAGCTTTGAAAGTTAGTTGGGCGTCTAGTTGAACACCTAAGTATCTAACTTCGGTGCTATAAGGGATAATAGTACCTGCACACTTGATAGGTCTGGGAGGGTTTTTCCTAATCGTACAGTCTCTATTGAATACGATCGCGGTACTCTTACTCGGATTTATCGCGATACGCCACTTGAAGTACCAAGAGATGGGATCATCGACGGATCTTTGGATGTATTTTTGAAACAGACAGAAGAAAAAATATTACAAAATTATAAATGATATCTATGATTCACCAATGCTTCTTACTAAAATAAATTTTCGTGTGCTTCGTAAGAAAGAATGATTCGAAAAAAAAAAAAAAATTACATTCAATACCACCTTTTAAAAAATGTTACGCAGTAAACTCATGTATTAGACGAGCATGTAAATGTTACAATAACGAATTAAATCGTATTGACCCTTTTAATGTTTCTCTTAGAATGTTAGAATTTATAATTAACCTTATATTTTGAGTTGCAGTTTTGTTACCATATAGTAAATTACAGAGTTAGGTTATTTATACCTTATAATAAAATACACGATATTTATGGGTATTTATTTGTTATATATGAATATGGAAAACTATTGGTTTTTTTATTTGTATTGTTTTCGTTGTTGTTTTATACGTTGATATGACTGTTTCTTTATATTAAATAAATAAATAAGATGTTAAATGCTTAGAGGTTTGGTGAGAATTTTTTTAATTTCAGAATAATATACTTCAGTATCTCAAGACAAAAGTCTTCGACCAATGTGATTTGCCAGTGATGACTTCGGGACTGAGATGTAGTTGCTTACAACGGACCTAATTAGAAATCTCAAAGTTACCCAAAGAGCAATGGAAAGGGCTACGCTCGGTGTTTCTATGTGTGATCGAATCAGAAATGAGGAGATCCGCAGAAGAACCAAATAACCGACATCAAAGTCCGAAGAATTTCCAAACTTAACTGATAATGAGCTAGGCACAGAAAGCCACCCCGTGTCGCCCCCATCCCAAATGCAGCGGACGGCCCCGGGGGGTTTTAGTGGGTATTTCCGGGCGACTCTCGCCCGGGTGAGTCCCACACTGGCACGGAGCTCGTCACTCCGTGCCCTCTTATCTATTGTATTTGGGGGACTTTGATCCTCCAAATACAATAGATAAGGGTAGTGCGTAAATGCATTTCCCCCCGTCAAAAAAAAAAAGAAAAAAAAAAGGGCACATTGCTCGTAGAACCGATACCCGATGGGACCAACAAGTTTTAGAATAGCTGCCGTGTACTGGAAGACGCAGTGTGGGTAGGCCCCCCATAAGATGGATCGGACGACATGTTGGAGGTCGCAGCAGTCCGTTGGATGCGGGTGGTGCAAGACCTGCCGTTGTGAAGATATTTGGGGGAGAACTATGTTCAGCAGTAGACATCTTTCGGTTAAATGGATGGATATATTAAAAAACGGCTAGTATGCTATGGGTCCATCAATATGTTTTTTAACTCCTTTCGCTGATCGTAATATTTTTGGAACGAAGCGGCTTACGCGACCTTTCTTCTCTTTTTTAATGCCTCTTTCTATTTTATGTGGCTGTACGAGTGGGCGAGTTTTGACATTTGACAGTTAAAATTATGTACGGTCAATGATATATAACCTCAATTATATAAAATATAAATAATTATATTATATTATATAAAAAATAATAAAATAATTAGGTAAAAATATTTTTTTTTTGTTCTACTTTTAATTTACACGAGACCTACATCGAGACTATACAACGTATAATACGCAATATTATATTTAATTTTGAATAAATTACTTAATTAACTTAAATTATTACTTAACATTCATTCAATCGAAAGAAGATCACTGCTGAAAATAAGGATACTCTAATGATTTCTACAATGACCGGTTTTGAGCCATCCTCACTCAGCGCATTCCCGCGACCTTCAAAATTGTATTATTCATAACGTGGGGATTGCTATAATCGTCAGCTTGCTTTGCGGGTTGGCGAGCGCAGTAGGTGTTTGTAATGCTCAAAAAAGATACTGCTACCCATTCCCTGGTTTATCCCTTAGTCGCCTTTTAGGACACCCACGGGGAGATATAAGGTGGTACTTACTATTTTTAGCCGGCACCAAACGGTAAAAAGTAACATGAAATCTACAAATAGAGGTTTCATTAAAGAAGTTATTGACGTGACAAAAAGTATACAATAATATGTTTTAAAACACTTTTTGAGTTACAAAAATATCGCGAAGAACCGCACAATTTTTTTAATAATTTGAGTGTCGGTATTAAATTAAAAACATGGCTTTAATGTGTTTAGTCTTTGATATAGAATGGAAAACGTTATGAAAGAGATGATATTTTGAACAAGCTGTGAGAAAATAAACTGGGCATTATTTATGAATATTTAAAGCACTTTTAAAATGTTTTATAATTCGCATCGTTCCAATTATACTAATTATAATAATAGAAATATGTAATGTAGGTAGCACAATATTATAAACTTATAATAAATTATAAGTAAAATTATAACAATATTATTGTTCAGTATTTAGTGTACCCCATGTTCGCGAGGTTTGGAGGTGAACGCGTCTAATCTGCCACCTAACGGATGGAACGGTCAGTTACACCGATTAGCCTTCCCCATACCTTTTTTGAATTTCACATACGTCAAATCATTACGCCACCGACTGTTCGAACGATAAGTCCTATAAAAGTGTTGTGCGCCGTGTGAATAACAGCTGTTGATAAAGCACCGGAGAAGTAGCCACGATCCTTTGTACACCTCAAAAGGGAAGCTGAACGTTTCAAAAACAAGGTGAGTGGATTATCGATATCAGTAGCAAACATTATTGTGACTTGGGATACATTGGATACGGAGCCATACCGTGTAATAATTCATTTATATAATAGCATTACTTCTTTGTATCCTAAACCAACGGCAGCCATGGATCCTCGTAATAATGGTGTTTGAATCGAAACAAGTCCTCGGCTGTATGCTGCCAATATCATCTCTTCTGCTGTCAGGCAACCGTCAGCGTATGCACATCCTAACTCTCCTACACTGTGACCTGAAATCATTTCCAAAATTCAAATATAAGAATATAATATGTAATCATTCGTTATCACGTTATTTGTTATGTGAATACATCAAATTTACCTATAACTTTATGAGGTACTAATCCCAATGCACGCAGAATATTAGTGAGTCCGATTTGAACAGCAGCTATACCCACAAACGAGTGAAGAACGTTATCGAAGATGCTCTTATCACGAGACAATATTATTTCCAAAAGATCAACACCCTTTGGTTGTAAAAACTACTCGGCATCTAGATTAATAAATACTTTATTTTAACTATAAATTTGAATTAAAAAGTAGAGTTTTAAGAAACAAAATATGCATTTAAAAATAAAATTGAGCAGCCATGGGGACTACCGACGGAAGTGAACACATTCGAAACTTTGGAAAAACTATTGTTTGAATTGTTTTAAAATTTCATAATTTGTTAATTGGTTGAAATTATTAACAAAACCTTGCATTTAAACATATAACATTCGCCTGGTTGATTATTACGTCTATAGGCGCTCCGAGCAATAATTGTGTACATTTTCATATAGTTTATTCAAAACATACGATAGGGTGCGTAAGTATAAGTTTTATTATTTGTCTTTGAGCGCTGGCTCTTAAACGCCATTTTATACTTGACAGACTGTAGCATATTGACGTCTGATGACATAGCATTGGTAACGTGAACCTATAAGTTTACCCTACCGATAATCGTTCAAAACTGGTAGAGAAGTTTTCATTTAAAAAATCTATTTGGATTTTAATGTACAAATACAGTTTACTAGTCGTTTAACAATAAACTGAATTTTAATTCCGTGAAATAGCTAATTAGTCCACCTAATTTAAAATCAATTACAAATCACAGTTCTAAATAATATTAAATCATTGGCTAGTTCTGACGAGTGAGCCAGTACGCAACGTCTGCTGTTTGCGAGTAGCTAACCAAAAGATGATCGCAATAATACGAGCATTACTACACTGCAGAATTAGTAGTAGCGGTATGGCAGGTAACTAAGTTGAAACCCGGACGAGTTCTACCACTCACTAATTTAAAATCTATAAATCAATAACAATATATATAAAACTTTAATATCCCGACAGATACACTTATCCCTGTAAATTTTCTTTTCTACAAGGAGTGTCTATTATTAGAAGAATGTACCTTTCAATGGCCGCTGCGAAGATCGGTATACGCATAAGTTGTTCCCCCATTCCAGGCCACTGGGAGCCCATACCACTGTACACGAACCAAAGCGGACGCTTCCCTTCATCGAAGTACTCAATACGTTCAGATAAGCTTGTTGTCTTTTGATCCTTTGTATCTGTCAGAAACATTTTATTAATCTCAGTAAAAACGAATACATAAATCCTAATGAAGTCATATTCTTTAAACTTCCTGAAGTTGAGTTTAACAATAACCACTTCTATGAGTCACTTTTTTTGGTGAATACTAACATGGCTGTGAATATTCAAATCATCATTAAAGTTGAAAAGTTAATCATAGAAAGTTCAGAAGTTAATCTCATTACCAAGAATTATGAATCCTCTTCCCATGTGTCCGGAAATATTTTTCTCGTGTATATTATATAGTAATGCTAACTCTTCAGGATCTATGGGTCGTGACTTTAAATCATCTATAATTTTTTTCACAGCAGACTCTTGTCTCCCTGATAGAGTAACTAGATGTGGAATGTCTGAATTATATCTATTTAGGTCCTGAAATTTATTAATGTTTTGTTAACAAAATGGAACGACTTACCCGGTCAAGAACTTCATTCCCAACTTTTAAAGCGGGAAATGGTTTAACTAAAGAAAGTTATAAAATTATTTAGTCTGATCTGATTATGACTTAATGGGTTCTTTTTTTGTATATTCAAATACATTTAGACCACAAACTAAACCACGAAGAAATTTAATAGAAGATTTTGCTAGCAATTTTCTTAATGAACAGGAACCTCACTTGCCAGAGGAATGTATAAAGCATAAAATATAAAAATCTATACACGTTTATGTATAACTGACATATTAGCTTACCTTGGGTTTGTAGTGCCCATGCAAGAGCACGTGCGCATTGATACCCGTAATTGATAAAGCATTTACTCCAACGTAAGTTTGTTGGAAACGACAGTGATCCTTGATCACTTCTATACGACCTTCACGTATAGCGGAAACGTCTTGCCGTGGAGTAGTTAAGTGTAGATTTCCTGCAAGTATCCCAGTTTCGTATCCTAATAGCACCTGCAATTTGAATTTAACTTCTTTTTTTTACTTTGTTTATAGTATGAAAAGGTATATAACCAAAGTATGGTTACAGTATGAACATTTATTAGCGAACTTTACCGTATAACAAATATTTATTATCAAGTGAAGAATTATTTTATTACACAGTATTAGATTTATAACGGAACCAGAACGGACTATAACTAATCCAAATTATAAAACTTAACGAGACACGGAAGAAATAAAGAAATAAAGAAATATGTAATAACCTATTGAATAACCACGAATCTAGTAACTGTTTTTTTCACACGATATTAATTTTTACCAATCTGGTAAAGCATATTTTATTGATGATCAAAAGATCGATGAACCATGAATAAATATAATATTAACAATGTAAACTACTTAAGGTTTATTATTTAAATAAATCGACCTCTTTGAAGGCAGGCGCAGCAGCTAAATCAGCGAAGGATCTCAAGCGGCGCAAATATGCTACCCTTGGTGAGAGTTACATATTTGTCCCGTTTGGGATCGAAACTCTGGAACCGTGGGGTCCGGTTCTCATAGCCTTTTTAAGGATCTCGCGGGTCGTCTAGTCGACACGTCTCGCGACCAGAGGGCTGGCCAATATTTGGCACAGTGAATTAGCATTGCCATCCAAAGTGGCAATATGGCCAGCCTCCTGAGAACCTTCCCGTCGGGCGGCGAGCTGGACGGCATTCATTATTTATAGTTTTTTATTTTAATTTTAAATTTTTGTGTAAAAATTTATGTACTTTCTAAATAAATTTATTTAGGAATAAATCGACGAATACATACATATTTAAACAAAATTAACCTTTGTAATAGCTGATATTCCTGAAGCAGCTTCTCCGTAGCCTATATTGGACATCACACTGCCTACTAGAAGTGGCCGATCTCTGTTCTTACAAAACACGCGATCAATGGCCTCAAGCTCCGACTTATCGGCTTCCGGGATTGCTATAAAATATTTTATTTTTATTACTTTTCTTCTATTCAAATTATTTTGTTTGTTTTTTTATAGCACATAATTTATTCATCCAGTTATGCATATTTAAGTAAACCTTTTATTTAATAAATACATTTCATAACATGTTTCCTTCTAATAAGCATTATAAATTGCGAGATATGATTGAAAATGAAACTTTTTAGTTACCTGATCCAAATGCTTCGACATACTCTACATCGCTAGGAGAAATTTTAACCTCAGAGTAAAAATTATTCCAAAAATTTGCTGTTATCGTTGGATTTCGATAAAATCCAAAAACTGAACCTGTTTCTCCCTTTGGAATTGAAGTGTATTCTGATTTAACGTGCAATATTTCAGCATATACCCTATTAACAATTATTATCAGGTTTTTAAAACTATCTAATAGAGTATCATTATAGAGATTACTAAAGTAAAATGTTTATTTGTATATTGAATGTTCATAAAGTTTAACAAAGGTGATTTCATATTGGTCACGTGTAGAATTCCATTCAAACATAAGACGTCGACCTTTTTTTTTTTTGACGAGGGGAAATGCATTTACGCACTACCCTTACCTATTGCATTAGTGAGACCAGAGTCCCCCAATGCAATAGGTAAGGGTGTACGGAGGGACGAACTCTGTGCCAGTGTGGGACTCACCCGGGCGTGAAGCGCCCGGAAATACCCACTAAAACCCCCCGGGGCCGTCCGCCACATTTGGGATGGGGGCGACACGGGGTGGCTTTCGCAAGCACCGCGTCGCAAAAATTTTTCCCTCCATCCTGGGTTCGAACCTCCGACCTTTCAGTCGTAACGTCTATGAGACACACGGATTAGTCCACCAGCCTAGCCACGCTCTCTGCCTAACCACGCTCTCAGCCTAACCACGCTCTCATAAGACGTCGACCTACTAAGCATAGGTCTCCCCAATAAGTGGCGATTTGCATAATCGCCACGCTTAGCAGGCGGGTTGTCCATCGCAGTCAGTTGTTTATAGTACTCAGAGGATGGAGCTGGCCTTCTGGTTTATATCCTTCAGACACCTTATACGACACCCACGGGAAAATATAGAGTGGTACTATTCTTAGCCGGCACCACACAGTAAACAGGCACGATATACGGTAAATATGAATGAATTGCTAAAACTGACCAAATATAATTTATTCCAATTCATTGCCTTTCAAAATGTACTGTAAACTTATTCATTTTCAGGCAGTTCCTGATAATGCACTTCAATTATATAATGATAGTAGTTACACCTCACTCTTATGCTTACCTTAAAGCATCTTTAGCCTTCTGAAGAAATAAAACACCTATACCTTCAGATTTGGCACAACCGTTGGCGTTTTCATCGAAAGACTTCGTTTTACCATCCTTACACATTTGCATAATTCTGTAATAAAAGATTTATTTATCGGGTAATGTCTATATTTAGCAAAATAACTATTACATGACCGACGTTTCTCTGTATATTTACATGTTTTTTTTTATATTTCGAATAATAATTTAACGTAAGCTGATTGATATTTGAAATGATAATATTACAATTAATTATTTATCTATTTATCTATAAATCTGATAATAGGCCATTTTATTATATGTGTAAAACAGTAAAACTTTATTAACAAGCAACATTTCGCCCTAACTTATTGAAATATGTTAATTCTAATTCATAAAGCTACAAAATAAATTTTATAATTTTTTTCAAAAATTCAATTCTTTATGTATTCTACTAATAATCGAAACAGTAAGTAATCACAGTGTGTCACAAAACACAAAACGTCACTTCCGAAAGGATGGAGTCTTTCTAATGCATGAATGAATAGTATGATTTCTAACGAATGAATGATTCTAAAAAATCAATTTAAAACAAATCGAGGAATTCCAGGACATCTGGTTCTCAATAATCTGTTTTTTGACTTGTTTTGAGTTTTTATTTGTAACTAGTATTCTGACAGTTATAAAAATTAGGTAATAGTCGTCGTGTTAAAGATTTGAGGATAAGACTTTCAAAAATTTTTGAAGTGTACACTTCTTCAGCGGCTTTGAGCGATTCTCGTTAAGGGAAAAAACTAATGGATTAGCATTCCCAATGATATGAAGTCAACCGTTAACAGTATGTCACATATAAGATGGCGTATAAGGGCTGACGGTCAGACATAAAAATAAAATTTATACTTACGCAGCCAACCGTATGTTTTCATTATAGATAAACTGCATGAAATTTTATATAATTATTGCTGGGAGAGAGAGGGAGAAAGATGTAAACACCAAACAATAATTAGGTCATGTTAATAATTTCAATTAACAATTTATAAAAACTTTATACTCGTACTATAATTTAAACATTAAAAAAACAGTTATCTCAAAGTTACGAGTTTTCATTTCTGTCGACAGCCTCCCATGACTGCTTAATTTTTTTTATAACAACTTAAGCTCATCAATATCTACTAAACGAAAAAAACTATTCATAAACACAGGAGAAAAATTTACTGAATTGTTTTATTTTTTCTTACTTACATATCGATCTTTAATCATTTTAAAATAATGAGAGTTAATATTACAAGCATATCAAAGTGTTTTAAATAAGTGAAGGGATTTTAGGATTGGCACCACTCTCCAAATATTCCTAATGCACTCCTTGTCCATCGTATATAGATACTGCTTAACACCAGACAAGACATTCATATATCATCTTACTGGTATACAAAAGCTATTTTAAATCTTACAGAGAGACGAAGGAAATGGACCACGAAATTAAGTGCAAGTCTAACATATCTTTTCTTATGTTTGGGTCCATTGCTAAAGGTAAATAATTTTATGGTGAAATATCAACAAACTGGATCGACATTATACAAAATACGTTCACAATATGAAATGAAAAAATAATATGAAATGTTGCACATAAATTTGAAGAATCATGTCTATATTAGTATTTTATCTATTTTGTTTCAATTCTTATTATTTTTTTGAGAAATCAATCTTTTTAATGACGATTTTTATTTCTATCGGTTAATTCGGCTTGATTCGAATCGATTAAAAAAATAATCTTTTCGGAAAGCACTACATCCCTAGTTTGTTGGTAAATGCGTAACGTCCCAATAGTCTAGTCAACGAGTTCAAAAACGTGTTAAATAGAAATAAAGCTCCTAAAAATATGAGCGACAGCTCATTCGATTCAGAATGACGGCTAGAAAAATGTTTTTAGGGTTTATTAGCACATTAAAAATTGCAAATATTATTAACAAAATAAGATAAAAAAGGGTGTTTAGTTTTTCGTTAATAACTTCTAAATATTAAAGGAATTTTGAGACAAGTTCGATCGGAACTCTATCTTTATTATTTATAAAAAAAATAACGCTGAAAATAGGGTTCCGTGAGGTCGTTACGGCATAGGCGCGTAGTCTACAAAATCCGGTATATCACGTAAAATATGTTTTTGAATTGAAAAAATGTAAAAAATTATGAAATTGAATAAATTATGGTGTATAAACACTTGAACAAAAAAAACTAAGGTGAAACAAATTTTCTGTCGATTTTTCCAAAAGTTACACCATTGTTAATTAAATAATATTTTTCCAAACTCTGTTTTTATATATTATAGCATGAAAGTTTAAATAATTGTTTATAAATTTTTTCACTTCGTGGATCTCTTCTTATTTAGGTACTTAATTATATTATTTAAGAAAAATTATTAAAGTGTATTATTTTGTTAATTATATTTTTTTAATTAACAAAAAACTAAATTTCTTAAAAATGTTATCACAATTTTTTTTGTATTATCTTATTTCTGCTGTTGTTACATCTAACATAGGTATTAATTATCACTGGAAAAAATATTTACGTCATTTAAGATTTTTTTTTAAAACAAATAGACTATTTTGGAATTAAAAAAAATATTGACATGATGGTTGTATTGTACAAGGGATTGTATAGGCGAAATTTTTTTTTTTAATTTTTTTTGTTGTTTATACTCGTTTTTTTATCACTAAATTGTTTAAATAATTAGTTAAAAAATTATTTTATTCTTAAAAATCATCATTGGCCGCTTTTAATGGATTAACAGAGAAATATTTTTTTCTACAAATAATTTTATTGTTTACTAAGTTAAAAATTTGTTCTCAACAGATAATATTAATCGTTTTATTTTAACTTCAAAAAAATAAAAAGAAAAATAAAAATAAACATATATAAAAAGTATAGATTTTTTTATTTTATTAATACACTACTTTTAAATATTATATGATAATGAAATTACAGCCGTTACATAATTAATCAAGTTATAAATTGTTATAACTTTTAAATTATAAGAGATACGATAAGGGATATTCAGGACATATTTGTAAAGGATTTATTTATCTTTGAAATTAATTTAAATTCTATTCTGTGACTATTGATTATTATTTGTTATAAGCATTTGTTTATAAAAATTAGCTTTCTCTATATTATTTAACAGTTATAAATTATGAAATTTCAAAAAATGTAAAAAAATCTATAGTTTTATAAACAAATGATTATAACAACTAATAAACAATACTTTTTTTTTTGCAAATTTCCTCCTCTTTCAAATTCCTTAATTATCATAATTATAGAAGTTATTAAAGAAAAATTAATTCCTTTTTTTATCTTTTATTTTTAATAAAAATCGTTTTCACGCGGGAATTTGGAATTTAAAATTGAAACGATTTTTTTTGTCTGCCTCTGTAGCAGTACATTATCTCATAAAATATAATAAAATACCGTATTGCTAATAATGTCATATGAATTTCGTTGGATGATTGAACAAATACACAATTCGGAAAAAGGTTACATACAAATTTGAAGCCTATTTTTAGTTCCTATTTTAAATATATACTCATCCTTCATATTTCTAAGTTTACTAGTTATAATCTATTCTCTAATCCTATAAAGTATTGATGGATATTTTACTTTTTATCTGCATTTAGAAACTAGTTTCGCTGTTCAGAAACCTTTAACGGTAATTCAATAACACGAAGTCGGTACTAGGTACTTGTGTCTTGTTTTAATAATTATATCATATTTCGATTTATATTTCGTCCTATGGTCGTTTATACGGTTAAAATTATGTACAATTAACTTTATCCTGTTTGATGGTAAACAGAATAGTGCTGCTTTTATGTTGGCCTTAAAATAAATAAATAAAAGTGATTGGTAGTGCAGAGAAATATGATTGAACAAAAGGACTTAAAGTTAACCTTTTGTATTATAATATTTAAGGTACAAAGAAATGATTACCTTGAATAGTGTATAGAAGATTGCGGATGAAGACACAAATTGGCACCACCAACTATTGCTGCTTCGCATTCACCCCGATTGATAGCTAAATAAGCTTGTTCAAGCGCAGCTATTGAACTGCAGCAAGCTTCACTGATCGATAACGATGGTCCTTTCACATTCAACCAATATGAGACTCGATTAGCAAACATTGATTTACTACAACTGTTAATAAAAATTAATATTATCGACATAAATGTCGCTAGAACTACAATAAGTTGCCTTGTTTATACAAAAAACATTGTGTGGTTTTATGAAACCACGATTCAAGTAAATTAAAATTAAACACACAAATACATGTATATATCCTATATATCCACGCACTAGGAAATAATTCCTGTATCACGGAAGATTATACAAATCCCAAGTTACAGTAATTGATTACGTTGTGGAATGTGTCGGAAGTGTGTCAAATGGAATTAAAAATGTATATTTAAATGGTTTTAATTATAAAATTGATTATATATAAACGATAAGCCGAAAAGTACCTAAGTATAGATAAAAATAAAACATAAATTTTTAGGAATATTTATTTGTGGGTGCGCAGTATTTATGTGTACCTACTTAAACATACATACATATACTTTGTATACATATATATACACATACGTATACACATACGTAATATCGTAAAACATACAAGTAAACATCTCTAATTATATAAAGCATTAGATGTAAGCCCGCAGCTGGACCCGCTTTTTAATTTTTTTATACGCAATCATAATATTTTTTTATATATTTCTCAAAAAAAAAATTCAAAATCCGTCCAGCCGTTGCAGAGATTACCCGGAACAAACAGACAGACAGACAAAAAAATTTAAAATTGCATTTTTGGTATAGGTATCGTGTACACATTCATATCTATTTAGTAAAAAATCTTAATTTTAACATTACATACAGACACAGTGATGCTGACTTTAAGTGTTTTTATATTGAATCGAACGTGGCATGTGTAAATCGTGGAACTATCGGATGGTCGGTGGTTTCTTATATATGATTGATACTTGATTGTCATTTTGAGAATGTATAATTGTCGTACTGTAAAGACCTTAGCTTCTTCATCAAGATTCCGAGTTTAATATTGAAAGGGTTATCAAAAAGTAACCTTCAGCAACGATCTTTAAGCTCTTTCTAAGACAATTAGTGTCGTTTTGGGTGCATTACCCCATGCGGATGTACATACAGTATTGAAGTATAGATTGACATAACGCTTCGTATACAAAAATTAAAATATCACGAGGAACTTTCATGATACTTATTAATTTTCTAACTCGCTTTGATAGTAATTCTATGTGATCTTTAAATGTCAACTTTTCGTCAAGTGTAACCCCTAAATATTTATTTTATAAGGATCTTTTTATAGTTAGTAGCTACAGTAATTAATGTCAGACAGACTATCCAAGCTGTATCCAGGTATGAATCTTTAAAGATTAATGGAAGCAGAAGCTTTAGTGTTGTGAAAACAAAACTTTTTAAGTATTGTTTCAAGTCATTGTTTACTTATTTTAGTTACCATAAAATACGTTATAACACACAAATACCGCGGAACACTTGCACGAATAAGTGAGAATATAAATGCCACACGGTAAGTCGATGGGAGCCATGGACTTCGCCATATTGGCGCTGGCTGCTCCACCGAGCGCCTTTGACTTTGTCCCTAGTCCGCGGCCAGCTGTAATGCAACATGCGATAGATGGACGAAAAAATTTGAGGCGATGAAAAAAGTTTCACTTTGATATATAATTGTTGAAAATATTGTTGTATGTAGTTGAATGTAAAAATGGGATAGATTTTATTATTACTTTATTTTAACTTTTTTAAATACTACCAGTGCGTAGACCTATTCTAAAACTAAATACATCGTTATAATTTTTGAGGATCTGATTGAGTAAACATAAACTATGCTTATGATACTTTACCCAGCAATACCTAATCCAGCTCTTTTGTTTGCAGCATACAAAATTGCTTTTTCAGTTTCTGCTAAGCACGTTCCTATATACACGCCAATTTTTTTCCCGGAAACATGTTCCGGACTGATTCCTAAAATTATACAAATTACTTTGATTTTATTGAGTATTTTAAAAAAAATTTACAAAACTAGAAATATATGGATGGTAGGTTGATTTATTTTAAGCACAAATAGCCTGCGCTATTCCAGCGTATTATTTTGGTGAGCGTAATAATGCTCGTCTAAATTATATTTGTTTCATTATTATATTCACCAAAGTTACATAATAAAGTCAAAATGACACAAGCGTATGTTAAAGAAAAGACATAATCAATGATGAAAATCGAGTTCTCATGAAATATATAATATTTTAAAAAATAAATCTCCTTCAAATTCGTCTTCGATGTTACAATTAAAAATTGAATATTTAATAAGTTTTATATTAGTTTAGTTTTTGCACTTAGTTCGTTGTATTTCTTTTTATATTTTAGTTTTAGTTTAATTTTGGTTTGTTTTTTTTTTTTTGTATTTTATATTTTTGCAACATATTAGATTAGATTAAACCAGATTAGATTTACAAAAAAACTAAAGTTCATTGTCGCATAAATAATTTTTGCTCAAATAAATAATGCCGTACTCACCTATAAGTAAGGTTATATTTAAGATATATTTTGATAATAATTTAATTTTTAATAAGCTAAATACGTTGTATACCTTGTTGGTGATTGAAATAAATAAATAAAACAAAATCATAACATTAACTTATCCTTTAACGTTTTGAGACGTATAAACAATATTAAAAAATCTTGTATCTAATCGTTGATAGTTTTTTTAATACTTAAAAGTTTCTTGCGCATCGTCAGTAATTATATCTATAGTTTTATTTCAAATAGATTTTTAATTACCCTCAAATGCCAATAAAAAATTGGCAATAGTAAAACAATTGGAAGCTGGCGTAAACAAACATAACAAGCGGTAAAATTTTCTTAAAAAGTTTCCTTACCAGCATCATAAATAGCTTGATAAGTTTGTTCGAGAATTATACGTGACATCGGATCCATGTTGTTTCCGAGACGAAAGTGCACTTTGAAGAATTGAGCATCGAACCGATCCAAATTCGAAACTTTTCCAAGGAAATCAATCACTTCCGGATGTTGGAACTTCCAACGCGGATTTTCATTTGTTATTGGATTTACCTGTATGCACGAACTAATGTAAATATGAAATATTTGAAATGTTGTACTTACCTACTGAGTACTTATGCGTAACGGGACCAATTTTTTTTATATTAAGAGCGGGACGCAAGATGAAATTTGTTTTGGAAAAAAATGTACGTTAATTTTTGATAAAAAGCAATTTATATAGACCTGTAAATAGAATTAATCTTAGATGTTACACATTTTGTTTAAAGTTTTGGTTTTAAATATCGAAAAGTAAATAAGTATATATAATATATATTCGTTTCGTCTATTTAGAAAAACGAGATATTTTTATTCTCCCTGGGGGCAACGAGATAGACAAACTGAAAACGGGATTGTCCCGCCTAAAACGGGACCTATGGCCGTGTTAGTTATGCAGTAAAAGATTTTATTTTTATGAAATAGGGGCAAACGAGCCAGCGGATCACCTGATGGTAAGTGATCACCGCCGCCCATAGACAACTACAAGTTATCTCTTCTGTTCTTCAATTAATTAGTGAACTTAAGAGTTAAATCGCATCTAGGCTCAATATGGCAATATTTTTCTTCAGGCTTTTAAAAAAAAATCGAGTAAAAATCACTTACCTCATTGAAAACTCATTGTTACTCATTGAAACGAAATTATCTTAGTGATAGTGTGTTCGGATTTCGCCTCAATGAATGCGAAGTCTAAAATTAGCCTGAAATTTCGGTGGAGGAAAACATCGTGAGGAAATCACAATATGGTGGGAGGGCCGCTGACAATGAGCACTTGGGTAGCTACTAACTTCAAGTTCGAAAAACCTGTCGGCAAATACCAGTAGGTGTATTCCGGCAGCATCACTTGCGAACTAGTACCTCTAGACTTAGTATGTTTACCGTCCTGGACTATATCGTCACTTAACATCAGGTGAGATTTTGGTCAAAGCACTGAGCCTATACAGTGGTGAACTGCAGTCATTGCACGATATTGCTAGATGCTACGGATCTTGATAAAATATTTTTATTTTCATTTTATGTTTCTTAAATCTATAGATTTATAAGTATTAATAAAAGGAAATAAAGTTCTCGTGTCTAAAAATAAGGTCAAAACCGTCTGGCACATCATAAATAAAGAAACAGGAAATAGTAAAATAAATAATAATACACTTAATCTGAACGTTGACGGAGTACATATTTCAAACAGTTCAGAGGTAGCAACTGTTTTTCAGGACTACTTCACTAACATACCTCTTGAAGTTACAAAACATATAACTTCATCACCCCATAGTGCTACATTGCTCCTTAATAACTTAAGTGCTCCTATAAATTCAAAATTCTATTTTACATCTATTACTGCAGGTGACATATTAAAAGCCTTCAAGCAATTAAATTTAAAACATACACAAGACATATGGGGAATGTCGGTAATGGTTCTTCATGACCATGATTGTTAATATTTCACCATATTTGGCTAACATATTTAACGGATGCATAGCAACAGGCACTTTCCCTAATTTAATGAAAATAAGTAAAGTGGTACCCTTATTTAAATCAGGTTGCAGAAGTAGTCTTGAAAGTTATAGACCAATTTCAGTACTTCCATCGATTAGTAAGATTTTCGAAAAGATTATACTTAATCAGTTAGTTGAATACTTTAGAGCAGAAAAGATTTTAGATGATCGGCAGTTTGGTTTCACGAAATCCAAATCTACCACTGACGCTGGTGCAACGTTAATAAGTCACATATTGGGACTTTGGGAGATTTGGCAGGGTGCAATAGGTGTATTCTGCGATCTCTCAAAGGCCTTTGACTGCGTTGATCACAGTACACTTATACTGAAACTAAAACATTATGGGGTTTCTGAAACCTCTGTCTCCATCCTGGCCTCTTACTTAACAAACCGATGTCAGAAAGTAAATGTTAATGGGGTTACCTCCACTGGATCATTAGTTAGAATCGGTGTGCCGCAGGGGTCGATTTTGGGACCGTTTTTATTCCTGGTTTATATTAATGACTTACCGCTAATGGTTAATAACTCAGCTGATATGGTTCTATTTGCAGACGATACTTCACTTATATTTAAAGTAAAAAGAAAAACTTCAGAGATTAGGCACAAATAATACACTAGCAAACATTTCCAAATGGTTTGCCTTAAAGAATTTACTTCTTAACACTAAGAAAACGAAATGCATAAAATTTATGTTGCCCAATGTGCAACATATTGATTGTAAGTTAGAGATAGAAGGGAATTTAGTAGGCTTAGTTGACAAAACTCTGTTTTTAGGTATCACACTTGATAATAAGTTACAATGGGGTCCGCATATTAAAACTTTGGCAGGAAGGCTTAGTTCCGCTGCTTTTGCGGTTCGAAAAATTCGTCAGTTGACGGATATTGCTACTGCTAGGTTAGTCTACTTTGCTTACATTCACAGCTTAATGTCTTACGGTATTTTGCTGTGGGGTACAGCAGCAGAGGTGGACACCACCATTTTACCTTACAAAAGAGAGCTGTTCGAGCAATATATAATATGGGACCTCGCGAATCTCTAAAGAACAAGTTTCAAGAATATGATATCTTAACTTTGCCCTCCCAATACATCTTCGATAACTTAATGCATATTCGTAAAAATTTAGACAAGCTAGATCTAGTGAATGATAGTCATAATTTTAATATTAGAAGTAAAGACAAGTTGGCCGTCCCAAGCTTTAGGTTAAATAAGTGTAATAAAAGCTTTATAGGTAATAGTATTCGGTTTTACAATAAGATCCCAAGTAACATTACCGATTTATCTGACAATAAGTTCAAGTATTATGTCAAGCAAGTTTTAATCTCAAAAGGTTATTACAGGGTGGATCATTACGTGAACGATAGTGATGTCTGGAATTAACCCACATCTCTGTGCTTCCACTAACATTATTAAGACAACGATTGTATAGTTTTTTATATGACAAAAAAAATGTTATATTTATAAAAAAAAAATAGAACCAGATCGAGTTTCTTGCCGGCTCTTCTCGACTGGGTTGTTTTCCGAACCGGTGGTAGTGTTTAGACGTTCATAAGCGCCTTCTTAGGGCCTAAATTAAATAAATAAATTTTAATTTTGATTTTGAAAAAAATCCATATTAACCACGAGAACGTCAATTTTGATCAATACTCACTAGGTTTAAATAATATTAAACATTCATTACCTTATTATAGAGAATATCACTAAGCTCCATTACGGATTGCGCCTGTGGATATATACCAGCCATACCAGAGATGACAATCCTCTCGTCATACGGTACCAATTCTTGCCCCATATTAAATCGAGATGAGATTTTCTGTTATTAAACATTTCTAATAATTATAATTTACTTAGCCGCTTGTAAAAAATCATCTTTAAATGCAATCGACAAAAGCAAATGCCAAATATCAACAAAACAATATTCGTAACTCCATATTTAAGATAGGAAGGAGAAAGATGTTATAAGAAAAGTATAGGATATTAATGTGGACAGTTATAAGAGAAGAGGAAGACACAAAAAAAATGGATGTGTTGTGTGAAAAGAAGCGAATGCGGAGATGACTGCAAATAAAGAGGAATGGTAGAGAAAGACATGTTGCACCGAATCAAATGGAATAAGGGTAGGGCGATAATTATTTTGTATTGAAAATCTCTCTCTCTAAAAATTTTGCAAAATCAAAACAATAAGTACACGGGTTTTATTGATATATTGCATTCGAAATCTTGCTGACAGTGTTCGTTGTACTCGTAGATATTATAGTGAGGTAAAACAAAAATTTAAATCGCCGTAAACGCTGATTGCCAATTATTGAACAAAGGTACATTTAATGTTTTCCAAACGATGATGACGCTGTTAATAGTGCGATCGGATTCCGCATCAATGGATATAGATTCGAACTCATATGTCTAATTATATAATGAGCTTGAGCTTTAGGTGAAGAAAACATCGCGATGAAACCATAGCATGACAGTCCTGATTTTCTAATAATAATACCTGCCTCAGTAATTACTTAACCTATATTTTCTTATTTGCGATTATTTTCAGTACACATTTTTAAACATTATGCGAGCGGAGCCCAAAATGTAAATGCCAAAAAAAAATCAAAATTACTTCGAACCGATACTAAGTCAAGTCCGCACAAATTTAGATATACTTAAACTTGTTAACGACTAGCATAATTTTAACACAAGAAATCAACATAAATTACAAGTTTCATGTTTCAGACTCAGCAAAACTAATATCAATTTTCTGGGTAATATGTTCTAGGTTTTACAATAAAATGCCAAAGCACCTTACCGATTTAACGGATAATAAGTTCAGGCAACACATCAAGCAAGTTTGAATTTACAAAGTTTATTATAGGGTGGAACACTTTGTTAACGACGGTGATATCTAGAAGTGATAGCCTACTTTGTGTATCTACTCATAAATTTTGTAACTTTGAGTTGTCAAGTTCCAAAAAAAAAAACATGCAGAAAAAAACCAGATCGAGTTTCTGGCCGGTATTCTCGATATCTGGGCTGTTTTCCGAACCGGTGGTATTATTTTGACGTTACCTGGGCCTACATTGAGAAAATAATTTTTGATTTTGATACTACGACTTCTAAAGAGCACGTAATTTTTCGGTCCACTAAAACCCTCATCATATTATACATATTCACGATTATATTCATCTAAAATAATCTAAAATATGTTTGTAGTTATAAGAAAATTGAAGGAGAAACAAACAAAATAAACAAACACAGAGACATCGTGTCTTCCATAATACTTAAGTATAACGAGGAACATCAAATATTAAAAAATAAAATTGACTTACAGTTTTTACAATAAACAATAAAATTCGAGTAACGTTCTTTGATAAAACAAGCGAATAATAAATCAATATTTATTATTATTCCTGGCTGTATATATACCAACTATAATTAATAACCTACCTACTTAATTATGTATGTTAACGGAATATTTTACTAAAAGCTACATTTTAAATCGATAAGTACATCATCGATTAATAATTTAAATAAAATGAATATATAATATCAATCTGTATATAAATAGTTAATGATAAAAGTGTTCAGTACCTATTTTATTCTCTATTTGTAAACCGGCTTTTTTTTAAGTAGATATTGACTATTTTTGACGTTATTGTTACATAAATTTATATCAAGTTTTTAATAGCTGAAACGGAAAGACAAGAGTTTTGGAATAGCATGATAGATGTTCTGAATAAATGCAAACAAAATGAAAGAATAATAATGCTAGGAGATTTTAATGGATGGGTAGGAGTGAAGCGTGATGGTTACGAGAGTGTGCTGAATAAGTTTGGAGATGATAGAGTGAACGAAAATGGGGTAAGTCTGCTCGAAGTATGTTTGGAGTGGAACTTAGTCATAACAAATACAATTTATGACCATAAAAAGATCCACTCGTATACAAGAGAAGAAGGAGGCCAGCGAAGTATGATTGATTTTGTTATTGTGGATGAAAGATTGAGAAAGAAAGCGATAGATACACGAGTATATCGCGGGGCCTGTATCGGTACAGACCATTTTTTTGTACGAAGCCGAATTCGAGGTCTTTTTAAGCGATGGCGGCATCATGTGGACAGTAAAACGAGTGTACTAGAGCGCATAAAGGTAGAGAAGCTGCAAGTGAAAGAGATAAGAGAGAGGAATTTACAAATAGGTTGCGTAAGAGATTTGATACGTTAGATGACGCATGTTCGATAGAAGAAATATGGAAACCATTTAAAGATGTAATTGTGGAAGTTGCTAAGGATGTATGCGGTATGAGTAAGAGAAGAAAGAACTGTAAATTAAAGATCATGAGTGAAGCAGTTTAAAAGGCAGTGACTGAGAAGAAGAAAGCTTGGATGGACTGGTTGGCTACAAGAGCCAATCATAGAATGCAAAAAGCAGTACAAGAGGATGTAAGCAAGAAAAGATGTGAGTACAACAGACTCAAAGGTATAGCAAAAGATGTTGTAAGGAGAAGAAAGAGAATGATAGAGATGATTTTGATAGGCGGATATCTGACGATTTCCGAAATAACGTAAAGTTATTCTGGAAGTCCATAAGATCAGCTAGAGGTGGAAACGTAACCACGCAACTGGACAAGATCAGTAACCAGGATGGAAGTATTGCGAGAGGGGAGGTATGCATGTTAAAGAGGTGGAAGGAATATTTTGAAAGTTTATTTGAAAAGAATGATTCACGAGCAGATTTATTGTCCTTTTGTTGGGAATGAAGGATGCGATGAAAGTGATATCACCATGGAAGAGATTATGGAAGAGTTGATGAATATGAAAGTGGGTAAGGCTGCAGGGTATGACAGGGTTACAGTTGAAATGCTAAAGGCTGGACAGGGTGTGGTAGCAAGTCAGCTTTACCGCCTTTATAATCTGTGCTGGAGTAGCGGCAAAGTACCAGAAGATTGGTGTAAGGCCGTCATCGTGCCTCTCTATAAAGGAAAAGGGTCGCAACAAGATTGTAAAAAGCTACAGAGGCATTAGCTTGCTCAGCACCGTCGGAAAACTGTATGCAAAGGTTTTGAATAAAAGATTGATGAATGAAACGGAAGGGAAAATATGGGATGTACAAGCGGGTTTCAGAAGAGGAATGGGACGCATGGATCAAACCTTTTCCTTACGAACAATAACCGGAAAATTTTTGGAGGGTAGTCAAAAGGTCTATTGCGCGTTCGTAGATTTGGAAAAGGCTTACGACAGAGTGATACGGAATGAATTGTGGGCGACGTTGTCTATGTATGGGGTGAGCGGCAACGTGATACGAGCATTGAGATCACTCTATGAGGGTTCTAGTGCTTGTGTCAGGGTAAACGGGGCGTACACAGACTGGTTTAATATCAAGAAAGGTGTTAGACAGGGTTGTGTTGCGTCTACAGGTCTGTTTAACCTATATGTAGACAATTGCTTGAAAGACTTGAAAGAAAGTAAGTATGGTTTAAAAATGAATGGTTTGACTATCAAATGCCTCCTGTATACTGATGACCAGGTTATACTGGCATCATCGGCGGAGGAGTTGCAGGCGATGGTCAGTATTGTGAACAGGACCCTTAAAAGTAAAGGAGTGAAAGTGAATGTTAGTAAAACGAAAGTAATGGTATTTGAAAGAGAAGAAAGTATGACAGATTGCGTAATTTCGATAGAAGGAGACAGAGTGGAACAAGTGAAAGAGTTTGTGTACTTGGGATCAAAGGTTACGAGAGATGGAAAGTGTGACGATGAAATTGAGCGAAGAGTTTTGTTAGGGAATAGAGTGAATGGGGCCCTGCGTAACTTCATGTGCAGCCAGAAAGTGACTGAAAAGGCGCGTTTGGCTTTGCATCGAGGAGTCCTGGTCCCTACACTTAGGTATGGTAGTGAATGCTGGGTTTGGCAGAAGAAGCATGAAAGTAAGATTAACGCAGTGGAAATGAGAAGTCTGAGAAGTACAGCTGGAGTGAAGACGATTGACAAAGTCAGGAATAGTATGATAAGGGAACGCTGTGGTGTGGAAGAGGATGTGGTGACCAAAATAGAGAAAGGTATGCTTAGTTGGTTTGGGCATGCAGAGAGGATGGATGAGAGAAGATTAACGAAATTAATTTATAAGGCGAGGGTGAATGGGCAAGTCGGTAAGGGTCGACCTAGGCGAACGTATCTAGACCAAATCAATCATGTGTTAAATAAAGGCCAGGTAAAAAGTACTCAAAACCGACGAGCATGTATGAAAGCGCTCATGAAAGTAGAGGAAGTGAAAGAGGTATGCCGAGATCGTAGCAAGTGGAAGGATGTAATCTCTGCCTACCCCCACGGGAGAAAGGCGTGATGATATGTATGTATGTATGTAAGTTTTATGTTTCCTACATAAAAGTGAGATAAGCACCAAATTTATCAAGCAGCGAAAATACTTGGAAGCATGTCATTGTAAATATTTTTTTTATAAAAAGTATGCAGACCATTGGCTATATTAGTTTAATATAGATAAAGTTTCATTTTTTGTAAACGTTCAAAAAATTATCAAGGATCTACTTGAATAGATAATATTCCTGAAACTTATTCTTTATTTATTCGCGAGGTCCCGTGTTGTAAATTGTTAAATTGATGTTATCCCCCATAGCAATATATTGGCAGTAGTAATATCTGTTAATTGACAAATCTGACGAACTGTAAATTTAGTTGAACTTAACCTTCTTGTCAAAGTTTTTATGTGTGAAACCCATTATAATCTATTATCATGTGTTAGACCTAAGAACATACGAATAAGAGCGTATTAAGCCTACTAAATCTCCTTTTATGTTAATAATTCAATCAACATATTGCATATTCTGAAAGGCAAATTTTATACATTTAGTTTTTTAGCATTGAGTAATAAAATATTTAAGCAAATCCTTTCGAGATTTGTTTTGTAAAGTGTTATTTATTGCCTTACCCCAGACTATTTTCATTTCGCCTTGAATATAAGTGAAGTCTGAAAATAGAATCATGCCAGCACAATTACCAACCATTAGCGGTAAATCATATACCAGCAATAAAAACTGTTCCAAGATCGAGCCCTGTGGGATGCTTATTCGACCTAATGTTCCGCTGAAGGTAGCCACATTTAGACTTAATTTTTAACAACAGTCTGTTAAATAAGAGACTAGAAGCACGAGAAAAGATTCAGAAACACTATAATGTTTTAGTTTCATTACAAGTGTATCGTGATCAACACAGTCAAAAGCCTTTGAAGGATCAAAGAACACGCCGATTACATCCAGTAAATCTTCCTCCTATGACTTATTAGCGTTGTACCACCGTCAGTGGTAGATTTGGATTTTGTGAAATCATTAACAAGCTGATTGAGCATACTTCTTTAAAAATCTTACTTATAGACGGAAGTACAGAAATTGGTCTATAATTCGCATGACTACCTCTACAACTTGTTTTAAACAAACTTATCATGTTACTTAACTCCATGAAATTCAAGAAAGTGTCAGTTGCTTGCTATGCATCGATTAAATATATTAGCCAAACCCGTCTATGCTAAACCCAACTACGTAGTAGATTGATCACCGAGTATCATCGATTTACTTTAATGAGCAAACCAATTAAACAAAAAATTATAACTCTTAGTATTACTCATAAAAACGAACAAAATTATATCAAACTAAATAATCACTTTACAGCCACAAATAAGTAACAAGTTTTCGAATATAGTTTATATTGTTTATTACATTACATTACAAATTATTACATTAATTTAATTAATTATTAATTTAATTAGTTTAATTTATTATTAAATTAATTATTACAATATAATATATAATGCATTAATATTTTAATTATTAACCCGTGTATTTTGTTATCTGTCTATATACTCTCTTTAGTTC
Source organism: Samia ricini (assembly GCA_014132275.2). NCBI lineage: Eukaryota > Metazoa > Arthropoda > Insecta > Lepidoptera > Saturniidae > Samia > Samia ricini. The sequence goes on from AP028168.1 coordinate 20,031,149, forward strand.
TTCGATATTATGAATATTAAAATTAATACATAATGTAAACGTCAGTTAAAATTCTTGACCCGTAATTAATTGACCCTGAATAAGTTTCCAACATTGTAAGGGAAAATATTGTATTGTCTTTAAAAACTTGTTTCATTAATTAATTTTACATTTTATGTGGATTTAATTTACTGAAATCACAATTTAATATTTATTATGCGAACCTCGATTTTAGAGTTTTAATTTATATAAATAGCATAGCAACATAATGATTACATAATTATAGTTATTTTAGTACTGAGGCACTATTATCGGTTGAAATTTCTAATATCAATTCTACATATAAAAGGGCACGATCATGTCCTAAACTCAAATATTTTACATGTGACAAAACTTAGCGAGAGGTCATACTGTTAGTATGAGTGACACCGAGTTGGCTAAATGTGTATTCTGTACAAAGATGGCGCACGGAAAACGCGAACTAGGCGAACAGTTTCTTCGTTGGAGAGATGTAATGAAACATAATCTAACCTCGTGTAATTTCTCTTCAATCGAGTGGGAAGAGCTTGCAAAACAGAGACTAAAGTGGTGCAACACAGTTAAAGAAACGATAAAAGTATTTAAAGATCACCGAAGAAAGGAACTCGATGCAAAATTACTTCTTTAAAAAGCTCGAAGCGAAGTGAAATTGTGCACTTTTATAAGAAAACATTTAGTTTGTTCTGCCATGTAAAAGTAATAGAGGTAAGTTAATTGTTTCACACCTTTCTTGTGGTCTTAGTATATTAATGAGTTTCAATATATATTCAGGGACAGATTTACAAAAGTAATTCCTTATATTCGAGTATCCAATAAAAATACTTTGGATTAATTCTATATAATCTATGACGAAAACAGATGCTGAGTTTGCATCGATTCTCAACAAGCATTTTTGCACAAGTCTAGATACGTCATTACAAATGTTGTGTCAAAAGTTCTCATCGATTTTGTTTGATATCTCGAAAGCGGTGCTTCACAGGGAAAAAGTATTCATAGTACCTTTTTTCTAGAGCATTTCATGATCTACAAACTTTGAATGATCCATATTTACGGCACCTACGATAAGACGTTTGAGACATATTCGCAAAAACCTCGCACCAAAAACAACGCACAAGCGGGAATTATGGGGACTTTTGACAAATCATTTGTAATGACGTATTCAAGACTTGGTTAAAAATCCACCTTTGTGAGAAACAATGCAACCTCGAATGTCTAATTTGTTATAACTAGTATACAGATGTAACATTGAGAAAACCATACATAGCATTCAAGGAAACCCCTGAGTGAAGTGTTATATCAGACAGGATAATACTCATTGTTGTGCAACAGTCGTAACAATCGAATCGATGATGTCTCATTTGGTAATGTCATGGGATTCTGTGTCTATGGACGTAGGTTCGAACTTCGATGGGAAAATCATTTGGAAATGAGCATTTCCATATAATACCCGCCTGGGTAGATATCATCTTCAAGTTTGAAAACCTGTCGCTAAGCACCAATACGTGTGTTCCGGCAGCATCACTCGTGAGCCAGCTTTAGGCTCAGTGTATTTGCTCTACTGGATCGCATCGTAAAATCAGAGAACTTCAGAGTAAAGTTGTGATCAAAGCGCTGAGTTTTACTGTATCGTATATTGTAAATATAATCGATTATAATCTTCTACAAGTGTTTCTTTGAGTGTTATTGTAAAAATAAATGATTAGGATTCCCTGATTGACGATTTTAGCGAAACCATAGCTTTTGGAGAGAGGAAAATGGTTTTGCTAAATTGAAATCTAGTTTTATTTTTTTGTTATTTATGTATATCTCATATCCTATTTTATATGGATAACAATAAATTCTACAACGTCTTTAGACAATTTAATAGATATTCTAAACTTCATGTTTTGTCTATACGAAATGGTTGTAAAAAATAAAACTATATCCTGTACAGTTCTTAATACTGAAATTAATAATATTCTCAATGAGTTATTTAATTTATCATAAAGAATACACATAGTTTACAAAGTTTTAGTATTTATATGTGAAATAAAGATTTTGCGAATATGTGAAAAAATTAGTTAATTTGTTCTCCTTTGCCCGATCCCTAGCAACTAGCACTTAATACTATACGGTCCACACTACCACAGAGCCATCATCACTTAACGTCACTATTAAGAATTTGTAACCAGCCAGATATCAGTATATATATATCAGTGTATATATAATCAGTTCACTCGATTTTAAAAAGTATTCACGCTTTTTTCCTTACATATTATAAAAGGCAATGTGCTTACGTCTGTCTTTAAAGTATGCATATAATTCGAAAACAACTTTACCGATGTACAACCGAACTTAACGCATTGTGCGTTTGATTGATATTACCAAAACAAAGATTATTTAGGAAAAGAAATGATTACAACAATTTGATTACATCTTATATTTAAACGATTGGGGACAAATCAACAAACCAACTAAACATATTTAGCACAGAACATTAAATAGTATAATAAAAAATACATTGTATTATCAAACTATAGTAGGACCCTATTAATTTTTTAATCAATAGATAGCAATATGCAAGTATCAGCATTAAGTAAATAAGTGTCACATTTATTCTTATTTTCAAACGCTTCTAATACATTTTTATGCAAATATTTATTGATAATAGCAGCACAGCTCAGGTCTTGAGTAGCATAGTTTAAAGGAGCGGTGAGGTTATGAGTAACCACTGGTTGAAGGGAGCGTTTAGAAATTCTGTCTGAAGAAAATGTATCACGTGATGCGGGACGCAGTAATATAAGTTTCGAACGTAGCGGTTTCATTTCATTATTATAACACTCAACTTGTTTAATTCTCGCATAGGCTGCCTCAATCAACCCGCGTGCGTACTGTGTTGAATGCGATACATGTCCTAAAATAGTTCTAACGCAAGCATCTATCTTTTCATGCCAAGAAGAAGCATTTGTCAACGCTTCTTCGAGTTTTCTCTCATCCCCATCTACCATTAATTTAAACATGTGCCAAATTATAGCATCTTGCAATTGCTCATCCGTCTTAAATTCACTCAACTGCTCATGAAGCTCTAGTTTCAACTCATCTGGATCATAACCAACGCAGAAAAAACAATACCATTTAAATCTGAAAGAAGAATGGTATATATAATTATTGTTTTCAAGATACATTATGTATAATTCATAAAATTCTTTTTTTACCTTGCTTTTCAAGATTTGCCGCTACTTCCAAAACTACAAGAACTCCTGATTCATAGCCCAAAAGATAGAAATAATTTTGAAATGTGAAATTTTTGAGAATTACCTTTAAATAACGAAAAAAAACGTTAATGTTCGTATTGTAAATTTAATTTAATATCAACAATATTAAAGGCAAATAACAACAGAAAACCTTGTCGGAAAAGTTTCACAAAGTCATGCGTTTTTTTCCATGTTATTTTTTATAATTTAGATGATGCTTTACTCAAAAGAAGCATAAATTGTTATTAAAGTAAAGAAATTGCTGTTTATCGAGGTGTCACTGAAATGAATTAATTACCGTACATCTATTATGGATGCGAATATGGTTTTGTCAGAAAAGGAGCAGCGTAATTGATCGTAATAGAGTGTGGCTTTTAAATGTTAATGTGGTATGAACCAGTAGTGTGATACTCTTGCGTTCAGTTATTTAAAATATTTCTAAATAACTGTTTAACATTCCTAATTGTCATATCAAGTGGTGTGGGAATGATAACAAGATAACATAATTTAAAAAAAAATTAAAATTGAAGTAATTAAATTAATTATCAACTAATTTAATTTCAAAGTATTTTTCACAACAAAGCGTGTTTATCTAATTTATAGAAATACAAATTCGTAAAAAATTGTTAGGTAGAAGTCGATCACACGATTTATTATTTTAGAGTTTTATGCTCTCTGTGTCGCACTAGTTACTAATTCTTGCTTTCTCTCTACGTGGCGTGTGCGGTATAAGCGGCATATGTAACTAGAGACGACCAAAAAAAATTATGGTAATTTTTTATTTTATACCTATTATTGATTATTTTTATTTTAATGAACGTTAATTACTTAATTAATAACGTTACATTTTTTCAAGGTTTCCTAAAGACCTAAATTTTAATACATAGGTACTTTTCGTAATAATTATTTTCTATGAAGAAAATTTCCCAATAGGTTTTATTGACTTGACTTATACTGATTTCAGATCGACTCCCAAAATTGTGTTTCTTATTTCATTTTAGTTTCAATTATTCGTAATGCACCGTTCAGGTTGCTTGTTGATATAATGACAATATTAATTTCGATATTCATTTTTTACTCGTAATTATTTAATTTGCGTTGGGAATAGATGATAACAGTGGAGTGAATTGCAAATCGAATATTTGCAACGTTAATTAAGTTATCTATGTTAACGTTATTGCTGAACTTTCACACAAGTTTGTTTGAGTCACAAATTATTTCATAAAGATTGCTGTAGCAGAAAATATTGACGAGGATTTCGACAAGGATTTGTCGTTTATAAATCAAAATTATGAATTATGTGGATAGGAGAGAACTGTATTTCGTAGAATGAATTTGCACCGATTTATATGCCTGATTATTTCTTTCTACAACTTGCACAGAAAAATACTTTAATATTAATAATTTTAGTAGTAGAAGTATAAAACCAGAAGACAGTTGACGTGTAGTAACGATATTATAGTCAAAGTAGATGCATTTCAATATTTACCTGAGTATATCTCTCAGCTAATTCCTGTATTGTTTCATATGGTTTATCCATTCCTGGTTGCAATACAAGAGCGTTTAACTTGAGACGCTCAGAAATAACACAAAATCGTCTATAATTTCCTTCTAGCCCAGGAATTATGACCAAATGTGTTTGACTCACATCAAATTCATCATCTCTCCTGTAAATTGAAACAATTTATGTATTTTGAATCTTAATTATAACAATAATATGTTGTAAAAGGATGTACAGTATAATTGATTACCGTTGTTACACTTTTTGTCATTGTTGAAATGGGTACCATTTCTGTTGTAGCTAGTAATTCATCTGGATCTATGTAGGAGAAGAATGTTTGTAATCCTTTTCCATTTTTGTATATCGTTTCTACAAGCACGTTTTCTAAGTCTCTTAACCTGAAACGGTACATTTTTAATAATAAATATAAATAATAAACGGTAAATTTCGAAATGTACTTACTCTCGTACTGTCATAGATTCAACGTATTCTTCGTTGTATGAAATATTATGGTTATTGCGCAAGAAGTTAGTAACTTTTCGTGTTTTTTTTTCATTAGTTATACCGAATTCTTTAAGCGTACTCTCAGGACGTTCGTCCTGAATGAAAACCTCTGAAAGTGTACATATTACATAAATAACTACTGAAATTTTCAAATCGAGATTTTCAAATCTTATGAAAACTTTTAAAGGAAAGAGATTCTCAATTACTAATCTAAAACAACATAAACAAAAGCATATTAAATATTTTAAAGTTTTGTAGTATTACTTCTCAAACTAATTCTACTAAATTTGTATATTATGATAATGAAATTAAAATGTTTTGTCCAATCAGCTTTTAAGCAAATTTAACCTATTGTAATACATTTATAGTTTTACCAGCTACAGCCGCAATTTCTTTAACAAGTGACAGGCGACTTTCAGGAAGGCATTTCACTTGTAGAATCAAATCATTAGAATTCACTGCACTCTCCGTAATGTTAATTATCTCTCGAGCGCAGGCAACAATAACTTCAGTCTCAATATTATCAACCTCCTGGAAGCGTATTGAATATAAAGAAACCAAATTAAAAATAATAAAGGATTTTTTGTTCCTAATTCAATTTTTCAACTCACTCGTATGTTCGGAGTATTTAAATTTAGTAAAATTTTATCTCATTGAAGTAAACTGTATACACTTGGGTAAGCAAATTAGGATATTCATACTCACTTTGAGTGAAACTTCGAGATTTAGCTTCAGCGTTGGATAGTTATCCTTAATACGAGACATGCACGTATGAAGACCGACCGTATCAAGCGTAGTCACAACAACAAAATGTCTTAAAGAAATAATAATTTAAAATTAGTAATACTTAATTAGTATTACAACTTAATTTATAGTTTTGAGTCTAAGCGTTTAAATAATAGTCATATATTTATTTTGAAGTAATTAAATAATATCACTTTTATCATAGTATTGAACATTGGGTTTTGGAAGTTATTTTTTCTGAGTAAATTAATACATGTTCAGGTGTATTGTATTCAATCTCCAAAAATAATCTAATAGATTATTTCTTCAAAAAAACTACAGGGATAATATTAAAAAATTACAGCTGAAAAGGATTAACTAAAACCAAGTAGCAAAAGATCCATAGTTATCTGTCGAATTTGAGTGATTTTAATGACTTAAAATTATTGTACCAGCATGTCTAAAATTATTCATAAACAACCTTGAGAAAAATGAAGTCGGGAGATGTTTTAATTGTCGTCATCAAAAGCTTACACCTCAGAGCTTATATCCCATTTCGCTTTGTGATAATGAAGGCCTTATGTAAAATATTAATAATGAACGAGTTTCTGTTTTACTAAGAATAGTTTTTAGTGAGGCGAGTTGTTTCGAGACTTTAATTATGAAATTCTTAACGTTTTTAATAATGTGACTGTTCTAAGCCAATGCTAAAACAAATCTTCATTGTAAGAGTCAGTGATGTTTATTATAATATATTATTAAATTATGAATGTAGTCCGTATTCAGTGTTATACATACCGAAGGTTTGGACATAGTTTTCTAGATAGTACATCCACATCATGGAAAAGTTCATGCTCTTGATTGTTATTTGGACCCATAGCAACAATATATAAGCCTTCTAATGGACCTAATTGTATGGCGTTGTGTATTAAATTAAATACGTTTGTTTCATTGGTAAGATCTTCAGATGAAACGTTAACTTGTACACCAAATCTATGCCATGTACTAAAAATAAATATATTTATAAGTTAATGCTCTATTTGCTAAATTAAATAAATTATAGGATTAAGACTATAAAAAAACTCTTAATTTGATCTTAAATGATCCTTTATTCATTGAATATAAATAATAATAAAAAAATAGTTTTTGTTTAATTCGTATTTTGGCAAAGTAGTTTCTAAGGCGAAACAGTTTTTTTTTTTAATGTTGCATATTTCGATAACTGTTCATCAGGTGAATAATAAATTTATTTGTAAAAACACAACAAGTATTTACTTGCAACTTAATATTATTTGAAATACTTTAAAATGAAAGATAAATATAACAGTATTTGCTATAGAATATAAATTATTACATTCAACTGTTTTGATTTATTGGTATCACTGGAAGTGTATAGAAAAGATTGCATGCTTATTTTTGTTCTTTTTTCCATTTATTAAAAAGTATTTTCCAAATTTCCGAGAAACCAATGCAATAAATATAGTGTTAATTATAGGCTGAAATCAACCAGACAAAAGTCAAATTTAATTGTAAATTAAGGTAAACGTACCGCTTTTTAAAATGGAGATAAGAAGGCGCGTTGGTGTAATGTAAATGTAGTTTCTTAGCTCCACGACTGATCAGTCTATCCGCCAGCTGTAATCCTATAGTACCTTGATCGCAGATCAATAAATTACAACTATCCGGTTTGCAATCGAACCTGCAATGTAATTAATAATTGTTGTAAGAAAAGAAATTACTATACAAATGAATTAGCTTATATGACACTGATTTGAATAATTTACAGTCTGAAAGGTAATGATTAGGTACCTGGGTTTAATATATCCTACAGGATCTGTAAGACGCAGCAAAACTTTCCCGCGATGTTGGCTGGTCTCTAACAATCGGAACGCTCGTACCACATCGTTCGGTGCGTACGTAATGCGAGACAACGGTCGCACGTACCCAGAGACAATGCCTTCACTTAATAATGTGTGTAGTTCCTGTAAATGTATATAAAAATATACATCATGCCAATACATAAGCCTGATGATAAATGTTACTATAAAATATATGTAAATTACTTCTTACCCTAATTTCTTCAGAACCCTTGTTTATTAAAAAAACTGTTAAAATCTACAGAAATATAGGACCTTGCTTTTGTTAAGTTTGCCATTCCGAACACATAGTTTTCTCGTTGGGATACAAGAGTAGTATCAATAGTAATACCTGAGGCTGCACAACATTTGAGAGTAATCTGGGAAACAGTGATTGAATAGTTATTATTAAAGTCATAAGTTTTTAAATTTATTAATTAACATAAATTGCTCAGAAAATACGAACATTTTTTAAATCTCCTTTTACACAGCTAATAGTTATATCGCAACCTACACCGTTAGTAATGCTTAAAATCATATCTCCGAAGGTGGTGTCACGTGAATTGCCAATATGTTTATCTGCAATAATCATCAACACAGTAGTGAATGACATTTAATTATCAGACATTTTTCAGAATCAAAAAGATTTTTAAAAACCAGCTTCCGTTGATGAGATGCTTCATAAGCGTACTTTTCAAGGACACTAGCATGCTGGATATAGTAGTCCTATTGTAATTGATAACTAAATACAAAACAGAAGCATAACTAAAATAATACAAGATAAATAAATTTATCCAAATGAAGATTAAGTTAATAATGAGATATATTTAAAAGAACTACACAGCATTTGTTAATCTCTGGCGCCGGTTCTGGCAGAAAACTGTGAAACACACCCACATCTCAGGTGTATAAGGTCACAATGTTAACGTTAGTGACAAGTGATCCTGATATCCTGTTATTACGATTTGTAACTGATATAATGAAAGTACTAATATATGGTGTTTTTCACGTTATCCACATTACGAATTGTATTTAACCAACAAAAAGTGTACATAAATGTACCGGTAATTGTAGAGATCTTTGCGAGATATCTATATTCGGTTGAATTGGTGGATGCACAAAAATGTAGAAAGAAAGTAGACATTTAAAGAATGTATTGTAATATACCGTTTAGTTGAGGAAACAGTTTAAGCAAAAACCGTTTTCTTCGAACTTCGCTGACGGTCGTAAACACTCGATATCCGAGACCAAGCGCTACGGATATAACAGCTTGGCCTAGAACCCCAGCTCCTCCGTGAACTAGTAAATTTACATCACCTTTATCACGTAGAAATCTATAGCCCTGTAAAATGTAAAATAATAAAACTTAAAGTAAAATAATTATATTATTAGATTTGCATTCTATTATAAATTGATAAAATTTGTATACTACTTAAGTGATCAACAAGCCAGAGAAATTTTAAAACAAGGCGAATTTATTCCAGAAATATTTTAGTTCCGTGTGGTGCCGACTAAGAATAGTACCACTCCAAATCGTTCCCGCGGGTGTCGTAAAAGGCGACTAAGGGATAAACCAGGGGATGGGCAGCATCTTTCCTTGAGCACCACAAACATCTACTGCGATCGCCAACCCGCCTGCCAAGCGCGGTGATTATGGCAATGCCCCCCCCCCCCTATCTTTGGGGGAGACCTATGTCCAGTAGTGGACGTCTTTACGATTGAATGGATGGATGGATGGATCAGTGCCGGATTAACTACGTAGCAAGAGTAGCAATTGCTACGGGCCCCGCACGAAAGGGGGCCCCGCATGTTTAAACCCACTCATCTCTGCCTGAGTAAATAAATGTATTGAGTATTGTATTGTATTTTTACCACTTCATACCTAAGAACCCATAGCAGATCAAGGGCTTTTTGAAAGAATTTGCTACGGGCCTCGCGCTTGCTTAATCCGGCACTGGGATTGATGGATATTATTTTAACTTAAAATAACACCTAATAAAATAGAAAAAATGATTATTACTATAGACGGATTTGCCAAGCAGTAAAACGCATGCATGAAAGCTAGAGGCACTGTGGCTGCGTCTTCAAGGCTCCAATGGTCCGGTACGGGCCACAGCAGCTCGGGTTGCGCGAGAACGTGGCTACTGCAGGCTCCGTTCAGTACAATTCCCATCACACGTTCACCGCTACAAGTTTACATGTTATAAAATTTATTACTTTAAAATAAAATAAACAAAAAATAAATGAAAAATAAATCTACTAAATTGAGTTACTTTAGATATACATTTATTTATTACACCAAATAATTTTAAAACAATAAAAACTGTTGCCACTTTAATTAGGTGTACCTCTTTCTCAGGCGTGAGAGATATTTGTCACCAAGTTATATTTATTGTAAACGATAGATGGTACAAATGATTAATAATAACGCAATAATTAAAAAAATAACTATATTATCAATACACATATATGTTCCTCATATCAAACAATGATAGCTATAACCTATACAGTTTATCTAAAATTACTGAATTAAAAAAAAATGTTTCGCCATTCAATACTGTTCTAATTATATTTTCGAACAGACTAAATGTTTTCGACCGGAAGGGTCTTGACAACTTCACTGAACTATTGGGGTGACTGATTATGGATTTAACGGAAAAAGTTAGCTAGCTCAAGGGCACCAAATTGGCACAAAACTTGGCTGGGGTTGCGACCTGTGTAAAAAATTCCGCTGACTTTGGTCTAGCTGACCCTACGGCTTGTAAAACCGCAACAAGAAGTCCTTTACCTAACTCAAGTACCAACGTGTAGTGTGCAAGTATGTGTAAGCAGTATTATGCGTGTGATGCTAGTGCATGCGGTCTCATTGTATCGCGCTGGCGGTGGCTGCAAGAACTTCTCCAGTAATGTGGAACACATTTTGGGCCGCTGCCGGGGTAAATATTCTTCTCTACAAATAGTTCAAAAGTCCATTTATTCTGTTTCCTTTAGTGTGTCGTGATTTGGAAAACCGTTTTTTATACACATAATCATACTTTTCTGTAATCCCACTGAAATCCATTCCATAACTAACAAACACTTTTTCTTCATCTATTTTCAAAGGAATTGCTGCTGTAGCTTTTAATATATCACCTCTATGGATTCCGGCATAATGAACCTGCGATAATATTTATATCAATATAATCGTACTTTGTATTAAATTACTCAACAATGAATCAATGAATAAACGTATATAATTGGTAAAGCATATGAAAATCTCCGCTTTCTTTTTGGCTATTTTGAATACATTTGTTTCACGTGTGCCATTAATAATAGAAGGTAAAATAATATCTATTGGCCATATAAACATATGTTTAAATACCCTGAGAAGAGTGCTAGACCAGGGACAAAGTATAACACTCGTCCCAAGTCGCTCTCCTCCAGAGTTCTTGTCCCTACAAGAAACCAAGGAGGAGAGGGGTGGGACCTTTTGATTGGTGGCAGGAAATAAGACTTGATATTAGTTTAAAATCTCTGCTTATGTGTCTGAAAGATACAGTGTGACGATTTAAATTATTGTAATAATAATTATTCTTACTTTCACTTTGACTCCAGGACCAACCAGATCTGGTGCGCTTACCCATCGTAGTGAACCGAGATCACCTACAGAAGAACTTTCCAGTAATGTATTTTGCTTATTATCTTGCATCTCTTTCCAAGGTACATAGTATTCCCCACCCGGAATACCCTAATTAATAAATTATCAGGTGAATTTAATTTCTACACTTAGTAAAATTACTATTAAAAAAACTTCAAATAAAGGCCTTACATCATTCCAAATATTATATGCCAAGTCAACATAAGAATCTGAAGGTTTCTCATCAATATTTTGATTGGTTAATATTACATTGATTTGAATTGAAGATTCTTTTTTCCAACTTCGTACAAGATCTAGAAGACCAGCCGGTGAAGGGTGTGATGCGAACACGAGCATACGGCATCCAGGAGGTAATTGAGTGCGTGCTGTGCTTAGCATTACAAGATCAGAGCTAGTATGTACTGTAAGGGCTGAATCGATCCCATTAGTGCTCACGGGTCTCCAGCGAAGTAATTGCAAGTTGTCAGCTTTGCACACAAGTCGATATAGTGTTGAAGGTGGACTGTGCTTAACCTCCACCGTAGTATCGTTGTTCAACACGTAAGTTCCACGCTTCAGTAGTCGATGTAACGCATGGCGCATCTGTGTTATCGAATTTAGTTTTTTAATTATTATCATTCATTCATTTGACCTGTCATATTGATTGTATTGTATAGATCCGAATGCTGGGGTAGTAAGAAGATAGGTGCGAAACGATTGCAAGTAGCTGACATTCAAAAGTTGAGACAGACAGATGTGTGGCCTGACAAGAAACGATAAAGTTAGGAATGAGTCTATCAGAGGAAGTTTGACAGTGGTAGAAAAGTTAGAAGGAGATCGTTTGTTGTGGTATGAATATGTTAAAAGAAGTGAAAAAACGTATGTGAATAAAATAGTAATGGATATGAACGTGAAAGGATGGGAAAAGAGGAAGCCCAAAGAAAGTTTTGATGGAGTGTAAAATAAATAATATGAAACATAAAGGGGCAAATGAAGAGATGACGGCTGATAAGGAAATATGGAAGGAGAAAATATGCTGCATCGAGAACAGGACATGAGAGTGGTGATGATGATGAATTTATTAATTTAAGGATTACTTTAAGAGATAATAACAAATTATGAATTACATACTCTTGGTATTATTATTTTGGAGGTTTGATAATTTGGTAAATTTGTTTCTGCATGGCTGACAAAATTATTGTTCATTTAATGTTTCATTTTTAGAAATATCATTATTGTGTATAAATTCGTTTTGAATTAACTTCATAAAACTCGCGATCTTTCAATATAAAGTATAAACTCCATTTAACGCCACAATCGTTCTTAATAAAAACAACAACTTAATTGTCGCTATATAGAGTTTATTACAATGTATTTCCTAAAAGAACGGGATTTTATTTTAATATTTATTATTAAACCAATTTGTTTTTTTTTTTTACAATTCTATAGTACCTTTTTTCCTATTAAAAGTCACAGAAGCGTATGAAAGGGATTTACTAATATATTAATTAGGTCTAAACATAAAATATATCGATGAAAAGTGATAAGAAAATATATACTTAAGTTCTTACAAATTATAAGTATACTAAATAAATATTATTAATTCTTGCAGTTCGAAATATTCAGTATGAATTCGATTGAAAGCTAAATGAAAACTATTATTATCCTATTTCTTACTTACGTATCATCACTTGACAGGTCTTGGACGATAATGAGATCGACTTCCGATGAGAACTGAACTTGATTCCGTAATATATCATCAAATTTAACATCGCGATATTTAACAACCACATTGGGTATGTGGTCTAAGTTTTTAATTTCTCTAGAAATTCTTAAATCAGCATTTTGGTTTGTTATTCCCACAACGTTTATGACGTCCTTGTTAACATTCTCAGCAACAATTTGAAGATAAACATGCAATGCTGTAACGATCTGAAAGTATGAACTATGTGTGCTTATGAAGTACTTATTGTTTCTATTACGAAAAATATTTATCTTAATATTTTGAACGCACTAAAAATAAGACTTGTAATAAATTTGTACTTACATCTAAATTAGAAGTGAAATGTGGAATAAATTTCAATTTATTAACCCTCACTTGTCTAGACACCGGGGGTAAATAATGAAATTTTATTTTTTCTATCAAAACTCCTGTACATCTGTAAATATGATTGTTTTTAAATTATAACGTTTACAATTTTGATTGTGTCACAGTAGGACAAGTATTTACCTAGTACTATTAAATATGTCAGATACCTCGACGTTAATCAAAGTTTTACCATCAATTTTGTTTTCTATGTTCAATAGATTTTCGCCTTCGATACAAAGTCTTCTTATGTATTCAGGTTGTGCGACACCATCGTGTGCCTGTCTTAGTGCATTCAGCTGTATCAAGCCGTCTATAAACGTCACCCAGTTTTCTTTCCACTCGACCAATGCTTCAGATAAGGTGGCATTGGCACTATGAATACTTTTAAAATCACCGCTAAAAATTAAAATACCATGTTGAGAATCAAATTATATAAAATTACTTTGACTTTGTAGGTTTGTTGATAAAGTATAAAAAGGGATGTAAAATGTAGTATAATTTTTTCACTGTATAACTTCTTACTGTAAAAAGCATAATAATAAAAAAATCTTAACCTGTATGAGTAATCCCTTATTTTTAGCAGTTGATAAATGTCTTCACCAATAAGATTCAAGTTTGTATTTGATGAGCTAACGTTGTTTATTGGCAAATTTTGGAAAACTACGAATCCTGTAGCCACTTGTGATGTTTCATCTAGAACCTAAGTTGGGAAATTCGTTCTCTTCAGTATTATCAAGGTACACATTTTCTTCAGTCTACTTCATTTTAAGCGTTTTCATTATGTTTTAAACCAAATGAACGTTTCACCCATGTAAATAAGAATTTTTAACTCTTTACTGTTAATAAAAATGTATTAAATACAATTTTATTAATTATTTTATTAGTAGAATAGCTACGACCGTAAGTTACAAGTTAGACTTTTGATTTACATTCAGAATTTAGTTTTGCTGTACGTTTTTCTTCTTTCAAAATATTACATTTTAGGCAGACTTTTTACAACCCTTATTTTAAGATCAACTTTCAAAGCTATTGCAATGCTCTTGCAAAACCTATTGCAACTTAACCCGATTATTGTTACAAACGCGTAGCCAAGAATTTTTAAAGGCTGACTTTAATGAAATACTTAATTTCTAAAATGTAAAATTATTTTTTGAGACATTGATTTTTATAAAACAAATGAAAATTATTTACCTCAAACCGACCAGTGCCTCTGTGTATTGAGACCCTGACTTTCAATTGTCGTTGGTTGTGCAAAATAGGTTGTACATTAAAGTGAATATCAGTAAATTGCACAGATATTTGTCGTTTCGGTACTTTCACAGTCATGGCCAGAGTATCCCATACAGATACTAAAACTGCCGCGAAAGGATACAAGGTTTTACCTGTAATTGTTTCTATAACATAATTTGTGTGAATATAAATAAATTATTTACAAGATGAGTGTGTCTGGGTAAGCCGGTAAGGATAGGCGACGTATTTCGACCAGTTCGAGGATGTTCTGGAGAAAGACCAGCCAATAGTATACGTAACCAAAGGGCAAGTTCAAATTTATTTAAATTTTTGCAGACATTCAGTAAGTCGTCAAAAATATATTGGAAATACAACGTCAGGATACTATATTCCAGAAACGTGTTTTTGAGTCATTCGCGTTGTTGCATCTTAAAATAACAATAAGGCGCAATCGAGTTATATTATATAAATCGCTGTTGACTTTGAAGAGTTTATAGTAAGTTTAATCATTGTGCCATTTCGTAAAATTCGCATCTCCAGCGCTCTCTTGATTTCGATAATCCACAAACTTATGCCCAACATCGGTGTCGTAAGAAGAAGCTACAAACTTGTATCCATAACTACAAGTAACTTTGTTACCTCTTATGACATGCCCTCGAAGATAATTATGTTCTTCATCATGAGTAGATATTACAAATTTACAAGACGCAGCCATAATCTTGTTGGCTGTTATGTAGAAAGGTAAATTCCTGTAATAAATGAATGATGAAGTCGGTTTTCCACATACTATGTGAGTGGTTATTCTTTACAATATAATGTATATAAGGATATACGTAATAGTATTTTTGGGTAAATAAACAAACGAAACTCACCATTTTTCAGTGTGAACCCATTCTACTTGATGCGATAACATAGGTGTTCCAGTTGAAACAGGAAATTCTACTTTAGGATAAAGTTCTTTAATTTTAGGAATGTACCCATTTAGATATAACCTGAAAAATTGGAATAGTAAATTCAATAAGAGGACACTGTTGTGTAGTAGAGAATGTAGTGAAAAGAAATGAATGCTTTAATTGCAGATAAAAGAATGCTTAATTGGTTTGGACACGTGGAGAGGATGGATAAAAGAAGATTGACGAATCAAATTAACAAGGTGAGGGTGACTAAGTGTTTTCTTAGACGATCGCAACTCGTCGAAATCAGAGATGTTCTACAAATGGCCAGGTCAAAATCACCCGCAACCGAAAAGCGTGTATGAAAGTGCACTTGAAAGTAGAAGAAGCGAAAAACGTGTGACAGAATTATAATAGTTGAAAGGATGTAGATCTGGCTACCCATATGGGAGAGAGGCGTATGTGAATGGCGTATGGCGGAGGACTTGTGTGAATTCCAAAGAATGTATGATTTAAAAAGTAGTGAAATTATTTTTATTTCCTTTTCAATTTTATTCAATCCGCAGTATATCAGTCAATTAGTTCCAATTTTATGAAAGTATAAATTGATAAATAACTTCATGTTAATATTGGAATCTTAACTCAGGAATGTCTCAGGAATGACTCAGAATCTTTTAAATGTCGCTGCGATAAGTGTAGTAAATTGTTGCAAATAATCTCAAAGCTCATGGCTATACTTGGTTGATGGAGTTGGCCCAAAAAGTTAACAAGCGCCTTGCTAAAAAGTAAATGATTCCTGAGCGCATTTGTGCCACGGTGACTTTCCTAGTCAAAAGTGCAATTGCTACACCGACATTTAGATCATCTGGAGAGATGTTTTATACCTATGATGATGTCTGTGAGCTTGTCATGAAATATTAGTTAACATGTAAGTTAACATGGCATTTTCAAGTGTATGTATTTCAACATATATTAATTGCTATTAAAGGCCTTCAAAGAGATGATAAATATTAAAAGGCATAAAGTGACAAGAATCATAGCAATCAAGGCCATATTAGATATCTGGAAAAAAATTATAATAAAATTTGGTTTATTTATAGAAAAAAAGAAAACAAAAAATTGTTTTTACTAACTGCCCAATAGCTTCCAGTACCAAAAACGCATTATCAGTGTGACCGCGTCTAGTGAGTGCTATACTCCTACAATCGGGATCCAGTGAGCGCTTAAGAATTGCCTGCAGTATACCGTGAGGGGCAATCTCCACGAGCACCGCATCCGATGGTATCAGTGCTGCTGTTTCTTCAAAGAGCACAGGATTCTTGAAAACAAAATTTTTTTTATTACTGGGATTAGGGATAAATTATTACAGGAATTAGGTAGGATCAAAATTCCATGGGAACTTTTACACACAGGTAACGGTCAAGCCGAGGTTCATATCACTTTTCAGTGTTGCATCTAGGTCGTTGCTGCATGCGGATCGGAGTGCTCAAGTCACTCCTGATTGAGCGTTATGACTGACAGTTAAGTCAAGATGTCATTGAGTACGGAGTTTCAGATACTTCGTATGGTTTGGTTTTTATATTATTCAGTTCATGTGGATCTCAAGTGATCAAACATTTTTTTAAATTGTGAATGTCCCTTAGTATCTACTAGTATTGCTTTCTTTCATTATACTTCTATTCCCTTACCAGTAAATTGTTCGTCAGGTACTCCGCTGAGCAATACATAGCCAACGGCTCGTTCCACCTCTCCTGCGGCACTGACGTCGATACCCACTTTTCGCTGCGAAGTTTTGGTTTCTTTATCACTTCTCTCATGTATTTTAGTAGACCTGGACCTGTGATCCGTTATTTGTGTATAAATAGTGAAATTGTTTATCGAATTCTACTCTAGATAACTTATAATAACGTACGTACAGATAATTTTTATGCATATGCGACAAGGTTTGTTACCGTATTTATGAAAATCATACTTAAAAAAATATATCTAAATCACTGTGTTGCACTAGTACGTTATTATCAGACCAAATAGAGAGTTTGTACCTCTCACCGTTACCTCTCACGAGAGTCAAATTACACTCGCCATCCTTTTTAAATTCATAGCGGTACCTTCTTATGATAGTAGGTATAGGATTGAATACGTTTATTCAGATAGTTTAGTTTAGACTTACTGGCATCAGCGATGTATCGCGAATGGTAGGCAATGTTGGAGCAAGGCACTTCTTTGGCGAATATGGCTCTTGATGATAATTCGGCAACAAATGTCTGCACTACTTTTTCAGGACCAGAAATAGTACTAGACTGAGGCCCGTTATGACACGCTATATCGATTTCTGGTGGACAGTAATTTTTGATCTACGAAAAACATTACTTATAGTATGAAGTTATTCAGTTAATCATTAATATACTGTTTGGCAACGTTTGTTTGATTTGGCGTTTGTCCACAATTTCACGTTATGTAACTTGTAAGTTGTTTTTTTTTGTAAACTAGCTACTGGCGTTGACCGGGAGGGCCTTTACAGCTTCACCGTATATTTATGGGCGAGTGCTGAAGGCACTAGCCGCAAAAGTTAACTAGCACAAGGGTTCGAACCTCGGCTTAGCCGCTACCTGTGTTATAAAATTCTCGCGGAATTTGAAACTAGCTAAATCCTACATTTTTTTATTTATTAATAATAATAAAAAAGGTTCCTTGCAGGACCTATGCACCTGCGTGTTATGTGCAGGAGTGTGTATGCAGAGTTGTGCGTGTAATGCTTGATCCATAGTCAGTGTTACTGTATCGCGTTGGTGGCGGCGTCAAGATTCTCCCCAGTTGAGAAACGGAGCACGTCTTGGGCCGCCAGCGGAGGGGGACCCGGAGAATGTGCGGGAGCAAAGTTAACCGCTTGTCTCCGGCCGCGGGAACGGCGGTATCGCGGGCGTGTTTGCTGGCACGCAAGTGAATAAGGTTTATGAGGAAAGATTCTATTTCTGCTAGTGATTTTATCGTCGCGGTTGAATAGAATATATTACGTGGGTGTCGCCTCTTGTAGATGGCGCACAGAACGGGCAAGTGGGAGTCGGCTCGTACTATGAAGGGATTCGGGTTTGACTCTGCGCGTTCAAAGAAGGCGCGACACTGGGTTTTAAGAACGAACCTAATGGTGGGCTAGTTCAGATCCTTGTGTGAATCCACATTTCTCTGTAATCATTGAGCGCCTGCGGCTTTCCTTACAATTTAAATCTGAATCCTTTGTAAGGCGCGCATATGAGATCTCCTAATGTGAACGAACGCGAGTGCGCAGTACGTGATGATGGGTCTAAGCACCATCTTGTACTGGGTAATTTTATGGCGGAATTCCCTTCTGCTCTTGGAGTTATAAAGACGGGTAAAGACGGCCTAGCACCTTAGGAGACTGGTGCTAGACTTTCTGAATGTAAGCTTAGAAAGTTAGTTGGGCGTCTAGTTGAACACCTAAGTATCTAACTTAGGTGCTATAAGGGAGAATAGTACCTGCGCACTCAGTAATGGAAAGGGTGTTTCAACGTGGGATCGAATCAGAAATGAGGAGATCCGCAGAAGAAAGAACCAAATAAATGACATAGGCCGAAGAATTTCCAAGCTTAACTGAGAATGAGCTAGGCACATTGCTCGTAGAACCGATACCCGATGAGACCAACATGTTTTCGAATAGCTGCCGTGTACTGGAAGACCCAGTGTGGGTAGGCCCCCCACAAGATGGATCGGACGACTTGTTGGAGGTCGCAGCAGTCCGTTGGATGCGGGTGGCGCAAGACCAGCCGTTGTGGAGATATTTGGGGGAGAACTATGTTCAGCAGTAGACGTATTTCGGTTAAATGGATGGATATATTAAAAAACGCCTACTATGCTATGGGTTCATCACTATGTTTTTTAACTCCTTTCGCTGATCGAAATATTTTTGGAACGAAGCGGCTTACGCGACCTTTCTTCTCTTTCTTAATGCCTCTTTCTATTTTATCTGGCTTTACGAGTGGGCGAGTTTTGATATTTGGCAGTTAAAATTATGTACGATCAATAATATAACCTCAATTATACACACATTTAAAAATATTTTTTTTGTTCTAGTTTTAATTTACACGAGACCTACATCGAGACTATACAACGTATAATACGCAATATTATATTTAATTTTGAATAAATTACTTAATTAACTTAAATTATTACTTAACATTCGTTCAATCGAAAGAAGATCACTGCTGAAAATAAGGATACTCTAATGATTTCTACAATGACCGGTTTTGAGCCATCCTCACTCAGCGCATTCCCGCGACCTTCAAAATTGTATTATTCATAACGTGGGGATTGCTATAATCGTCAGCTTGCTTTGCGGGTTGGCGAGCGCAGTAGGTGTTTGTAATGCTCAAAAGATACTGCTACCCATTCCCTGGTTTATCCCTTAGTCGCCTTTTAGGACACCCACGGGGAGATATAAGGTGGTACTTACTACTATTTTTAGCCGGCACCAAACGGTAAAAAGTAACATGAAATCTACAAATAGAGGTTTCATTAAAGAAGTTATTGACGTGACAAAAAGTATACAATAATATGTTTTAAAAACACTTTTTGAGTTACAAAAATATCGCGAAGAACCGCACAATTTTTTTAATAATTTGAGTGTCGGTATTAAATTAAAAGCATGGCTTTAATGTGTTTAGTCTTTGATATAGAATGGAAAACGTTATGAAAGAGATGATATTTTGAACAAGCTGTGAGAAAATAAACTGGGCATTATTTATGAATATTTAAGGCACTTTTAAAATGTTTTATAATTCGCATCGTTCCAATTATACTAATTATAATAATAGAAATATGTAATGTAGGTAGCACAATATTATAAACTTATAATAAATTATAAGTAAAATTATAACAATATTATTGTTCAGTATTTAGTGTACCCCATGTTCGCGAGGTTTGGAGGTGAACGCGTCTAATCTGCCACCTAACGGATGGAACGGTCAGTTACACCGATTAGCCTTCCCCATACCTTTTTTAAATTTCACATACGTCAAATCATTACGCCACCGACTGTTCGAACGATAAGTCCTATAAAAGTGTTGTGCACCGTGTGAATAACAGCTGTTGATAAAGCACCGGAGAAGTAGCCACGATCCTTTGTACACCTCAAAAGGGAAGCTGAACGTTTCAAAAACAAGGTGAGTGGATTATCGATATCAGTAGCAAACATTATTGTGACTTGGGATACATTGGATACGGAGCCATACCGTGTAATAATTCATTTATATAATAGCATTACTTCTTTGTATCCTAAACCAACGGCAGCCATGGATCCTCGTAATAATGGTGTTTGAATCGAAACAAGTCCTCGGCTGTATGCTGCCAATATCATCTCTTCTGCTGTCAGGCAACCGTCAGCGTATGCACATCCTAACTCTCCTACACTGTGACCTGAAATCATTTCCAAAATTCAAATATAAGAATATAATATGTAATCATTCGTTATCACGTTATTTGTTATGTGAATACATCAAATTTACCTATAACTTTATGAGGTACTAATCCCAATGCACGCAGAATATTAGTGAGTCCGATTTGAACAGCAGCTATACCCACAAACGAGTGAAGAACGTTATCGAAGATGCTCTTATCACGAGACAATATTATTTCCAAAAGATCAACACCCTTTGGTTGTAAAACTACTCGGCATCTAGATTAATAAATACTTTATTTTAACTATAAATTTGAATTAAAAAGTAGAGTTTTAAGAAACAAAATATGCATTTAAAAATAAAATTGAGCAGCCATGGGGACTACCGACGGAAGTGAACACATTCGAAACTTTGGAAAAACTATTGTTTGAATTGTTTAAATTTCATAATTTGTTAATTGGTTGAAATTATTAACAAAACCTTGCATTTAAACATATAACATTCGCCTGGTTGATTATTACGTCTATTGGCGCTCCGAGCAATAATTGTGTACATTTTCATATAGTTTATTCAAAACATACGATAGGGTGCGTAAGTATAAGTTTTATTATTTATCTTTGAGCGCTGGCTCTTAAACGCCATTTTATACTTGACATACTGTAGCATATTGACGTCTGATGACATAGCATTGGTAACGCGAACCTATAAGTTTACCCTACCGATAATCGTTCAAAACTGGTAAAGAAGTTTTCATTTAAAAAATCTATTTGGATTTTAGGGCGGCTTGTACCAAACATGATTTAAAAATGTTTTCAAATTATTTAACTAAACATGTTTAACGCTCTAAACATTTTTAAATTAAATGCATTTAGCGTTGTCTTATACCACCTGTTTCAATTATCAATTTAGCTAAATGTGTTTAACGGTCGGTAAAGTAGTCCTTGACGTTTCGTTTCTCGCTTGAGTTGCAGTTAAACGAGAAATCGAATAAATCTTAAGGACAATTTACAAAAACTATGCGTTAACGAAACGCATCTCACGTTTATTAGGTATTTTACCACGCTGTATTTTGACACTTGGTTTGTTTTGTAGTTTACGCGCTCGTTCTTGAAAGTTTGTTATTGTGAATATTGTGTTGTGTTTAGTCTTATAAATCGTTTTTTATTGTTACCATTAATTGTATCTGTTGACTGTTGCTGAAAATGAATCCCAAGAACGAAACAACTTACGGACATCGTGCTAGAGCACCGAATTTTACAAGGGAGGAATAAGAGTTATTTACAAGGGTTATCGAACCTTATATTACGATAATAGAATCTAAGAAAACAGATTGCATAAAACAAAGTGATAAACAGCGAGTATGGGCGAAAATCACTGAGGTTTATAATGCTAATACTACCCAGTGCTCTCGCACCGTTGATAAACTAATTAGTTGCTACAGGAACATGAAAACCAAAATAAAAAAAACAACGATCAGACGCCAAGATGCTCCTAAGTGGTAACTAGATAACGAAATATGCATTTTACTGCTAATGTCTAGTGGTTGTTGTTTCTGGTGATTAATAATTAACAAATTTTTCTAGATACTACTCAGACGGAAGCACTAGTGGGAGCTATAGAAGATAATGGTAAGGACTGGCCATCAATATCGAGTATAAATAATGTTCCAATTGAAGTTGCCAAGATTGCACTTGAGGGACTTCACAAGAAAATTAAATTATCAGATAATAAGCATTAAAAAAAATTATGGGTACAGGTAATTAAAACGGATTTCCTATACATAAATGTTATTTACTCTTTAAAGGATTTTTTATAATAAATCTAAAATTATATAACCAATACAAATTTTGTTAAAAGTAATATGAAATGAAATGAAAACTTGTTTTTGTCTTGTAATGTTGGTAATTAAGTACTTACTCAATTTTAATATGTAACTAATTTTAGAATTTTCTATTTAGATCTGGAAATTGTCAATGGAGAAAATGGAACAGCAAAATGCAGCAGAAGAATTAAAAGAAAGAAAATTAAACTTGCAATTGAAAGAGATGGATGTAAACCATAAAAAGAAACTGCACGAATTACAATTAGAAGACTACCACAAAGAGATCATATGCAAAGAAAAAATAAGATGGAAAGAAATTATACTTTTAGATTTAAAAATAAAGGCTTTAAAGGAATAAAAATAAAATAAAAAAGTATTCTTAAAATAAAATGTTTTATTTTTATACTAAGTTGTGGGTAAAATTACAAGTCGAGAAACAATATTACTTTATTATAATTATTTATTTTTTCTCTTACTCCAATCTGAAACATTAATAGAATAATCAAGAGGATTATAAGTCTATATAATTTAATGAGGTAAAAATATCATGTAATACAAACTAAAGTTTAATTACTAAGCAAAATATTCTTCTATGAGAATAGTGCGCTCTATGTTTTGCGAATACGCTGCTGTGGCTGCACTGTAGGCCCGTTTATTATACATTCTCATTCTTGGAAAGTAGGATACTTCTCCTCTTCAGGGGGAACATCTTCCTTTTGTTCAATCAATATATTGTGAAGCACAGCTGTTGCAACAATGATACCTGAACACCAAATCAATTATTTTAATACATATATGACAACTCAGTTGGTTATATTTATAGGCAATAGAAACTAGTGATATCTATTTCATATTTATAGACATACCTGGAACTCTATGAAGATGAACACTTATTCCACGAGAAAGAATTGGAAATCTTCTTTTCCATACTCCAAAACCCCTTTCCACTATATTTCTTGTTTTTAATTGTGATTCCTGGTATAATCTTTCAGCTCTTGTATGCACATGACCATCTGAAAGTGGTGTCATCATGTACTGTGTTTGGGCATAACCACTATCTCCCAGTAGGTGCTTATTATAATATTTGCCCTGTAAAAAATTGTTATGAGTACATTCCATATAGATTTTCTACAATTAATTTTCACACATTAATGTTAATATTTGAGTTACACCTGTATAAAGTTTCTCTTTAAAACACAATTATCCCAAATATAAGAATCATGGGCAGAACCATGCCATCTTGCAACTACATCTAAAAATGAGAGGTTGGCAGCAACAACACATTGTGTGTTTATCGAAAAATAACCTTTTCTGTTCCTGTATATCCTGTATATTTTAAAGATAATAACTTATTCAAAAATAAAAACAGTACATACTTGTCTGTATTCCTCGTTAATTGTGGTGCTATTTGTTGTAATAAATATGTAGCACTGCATTTACTAAGACGAAATCTCCTTAAAAATTTATCGTCGGGAAGACTTTCGTATAAATTGCTTCTTTCAAAAACATGCCGCACTGGTCTGTTCAAATATTGTATGATTTCTTCATCATCATCGGAGAAAAGATCAGAAAAATTCATTTCAGCACGAAAAACGTAGCGAATAGTTGTAAATGTAACAATGAAATCCGCCATGACAGTTCACTAAACGTATTTATCTGAGTTTAAACAGTAACCAGAGAGCGTTTAACTTTGACAGATGGATAAACGTATTTAGCGACTTAAAATTGCTGGTACAAGACGCTTGGTTGATTTAAACAAAAAATGTTGTTTAAATAAAACTTAAACATATTTAAAACAGTTGGTACAAGTCGCCCTTAATGTACAAATACAGTTTACTAGTCGTTTAACAATAAACTGAATTTTAATTCCGTGAAATAGCTAATTAGTCCACCTAATTTAAAATCAATTACAAATCACAGTTCTAAATAATATTAAATCATTGGCTAGTTCTGACGAGTGAGCCAGTACGCAACGTCTGCTGTTTGCGAGTAGCTAACCAAAAGATGATCACAATAATACGAGCATTACTACACTGCAGAATTAGTAGTAGCGGTATGGCAGGTAACTAAGTTGAAACCCGGACGAGTTCTACCACTCACTAATTTAAAATTTATAAATCGATAACAATATATAAAACTTTAATATCCCGACAGATACACTTATCCCTGTAAATTTTCTTTTCTACAAGGAGTGTCTATTATTAGAAGAATGTACCTTTCAATGGCCGCTGCGAAGATCGGTATACGCATAAGTTGTTCCCCCATTCCAGGCCACTGGGAGCCCATACCACTGTACACGAACCAAAGCGGACGCTTCCCTTCATCGAAGTACTCAATACGTTCAGATAAGCTTGTTGTCTTTTGATCCTTTGTATCTGTCAGAAACATTTTATTAATCTCAGTAAAAACGAATACATAAATCCTAATGAAGTCATATTCTTTAAACTTCCTGAAGTTGAGTATAACAATAACCACTTCTATGAGTCACTTTTTTTGGTGAATACTAACATGGCTGTGAATATTCAAATCATCATTAAAGTTGAAAAGTTAATCATAGAAAGTTCAGAAGTCAATCTCATTACCAAGAATTATGAATCCTCTTCCCATGTGTCCGGAAATATTTTTCTCGTGTATATTATATAGTAATGCTAACTCTTCAGGATCTATGGGTCGTGACTTTAAATCATCTATAATTTTTTTCACAGCAGACTCTTGTCTCCCTGATAGAGTAACTAGATGTGGAATGTCTGAATTATATCTATTTAGGTCCTGAAATTTATTAATGTTTTGTTAACAAAATGGAACGACTTGCCCGGTCAAGAACTTCATTCCCAACTTTTAAAGCAGGAAATGGTTTAACTAAAGAAAGTTATAAAATTATTTAGTCTGATCTGATTATGACTTAATGGGTTCTTTTTTTGTATATTCAAATACATTTAGACCACAAACTAAACCACGAAGAAATTTAATAGAAGATTTTGCTAGCAATTTTCTTAATGAACAGGAACCTCACTTGCCAGAGGAATGTATAAAGCATAAAATATAAAAATCTATACACGTTTATGTATAACTGACATATTAGCTTACCTTGGGTTTGTAGTGCCCATGCAAGAGCACGTGCGCATTGATACCCGTAATTGATAAAGCATTTACTCCAACGTAAGTTTGTTGGAAACGACAGTGATCCTTGATCACTTCTATACGACCTTCACGTATAGCGGAAACGTCTTGCCGTGGAGTAGTTAAGTGTAGATTTCCTGCAAGTATCCCAGTTTCGTATCCTAATAGCACCTGCAATTTGAATTTAACTTCTTTTTTTTACTTTGTTTATAGTATGAAAAGGTATATAACCAAAGTATGGTTACAGTATGAACATTTATTAGCGAACTTTACCGTATAACAAATATTTATTATCAAGTGAAGAATTATTTTATTACACAGTATTAGATTTATAACGGAACCAGAACGGACTATAACTAATCCAAATTATAAAACTTAACGAGACACGGAAGAAATAAAGAAATATGTAATAACCTATTGAATAACCACGAATCTAGTAACTGTTTTTTTCACACGATATTAATTTTTACCAATCTGGTAAAGCATATTTTATTGATGATCAAAAGATCGATGAACCATGAATAAATATAATATTAACAATGTAAACTACTTAAGGTTTATTATTTAAATAAATAGACCTCTTTGAAGGCAGGCGCAGCAGCTAAATCAGCGAAGGATCTCAAGCGGCGCAAATATGCTACCCTTGGTGAGAGTTACATATTTGTCCCGTTTGGGATCGAAACTCTGGAACCGTGGGGTCCGGTTCTCATAGCCTTTTTAAGGATCTCGCGGGTCGTCTAGTCGACACGTCTCGCGACCAGAGGGCTGGCCAATATTTGGCACAGTGAATTAGCATTGCCATCCAAAGTGGCAATATGGCCAGCCTCCTGAGAACCTTCCCGTCGGGCGGCGAGCTGGACGGCATTCATTATTTATAGTTTTTTATTTTAATTTTAAATTTTTGTGTAAAAATTTATGTACTTTCTAAATAAATTTATTTAGGAATAAATCGACGAATACATACATATTTAAAGAAAATTAACCTTTGTAATAGCTGATATTCCTGAAGCAGCTTCTCCGTAGCCTATATTGGACATCACACTGCCTACTAGAAGTGGCCGATCTCTGTTCTTACAAAACACGCGATCAATGGCCTCAAGCTCCGACTTATCGGCTTCCGGGGATTGCTATAAAATATTTTATTTTTATTACTTTTCTTCTATTCAAATTATTTTGTTTGTTTTTTATAGCACATAATTTATTCATCCAGTTATGCATATTTAAGTAAACCTTTTATTTAATAAATACATTTCATAACATGTTTCCTTCTAATAAGCATTATAAATTGCGAGATATGATTGAAAATGAAACTTTTTAGTTACCTGATCCAAATGCTTCGACATACTCTACATCGCTAGGAGAAATTTTAACCTCAGAGTAAAAATTATTCCAAAAATTTGCTGTTATCGTTGGATTTCGATAAAATCCAAAAACTGAACCTGTTTCTCCCTTTGGAATTGAAGTGTATTCTGATTTAACGTGCAATATTTCAGCATAAACCCTATTAACAATTATTATCAGGTTTTTAAAACTATCTAATAGAGTATCATTATAGAGATTACTAAAGTAAAATGTTTATTTGTATATTGAATGTTCATAAAGTTTAACAAAGGTGATTTCATATTGGTCACGTGTAGAATTCCATTCAAACATAAGACGTCGACCTTTTTTTTTTTTTGACGAGGGGAAATGCATTTACGCACTACCCTTACCTATTGCATTAGTGAGACCGGAGTCCCCCAATGCAATAGGTAAGGGTGTACGGAGGGACGAACTCCGTGTCAGTGTGGGACTCACCCGGGCGTGAAGCGCCCGGAAATACCCACTAAAACCCCACGGGGCCGTCCGCCGCATTTGGAATGGGGGCGACACGGGGTGGCTTTCGCAAGCACCGCGTCGCAAAAATGTTTCCCCCCGTCCTGGGTTCGAACCTCCGACCTTTCAGTCGTAACGTCTATGAGACACACGGATTAGTCCACCAGCCTAGCCACGCTCTCTGCCTAACCACGCTCTCAGCCTAACCACGCTCTCATAAGACGTCGACCTACTAAGCATAGGTCTCCCCAATAAGTGTCGATTTGCATAATCGCCACGCTTAGCAGGCGGGTTGTCCATCGCAGTCAGTTGTTTATAGTACTCAGAGGATGGAGCTGGCCTTCTGGTTTATATCCTTCAGACACCTTATACGACACCCACGGGAAAATATAGAGTGGTACTATTCTTAGCCGGCACCACACAGTAAACAGGCACGATATACGGTAAATATGAATGAATTGCTAAAACTGACCAAATATAATTTATTCCAATTCATTGCCTTTCAAAATGCACTGTAAACTTATTCATTTTCAGGCAGTTCCTGATAATGCACTTCAATTATATAATGATAGTAGTTACATCTCACTCTTATGCTTACCTTAAAGCATCTTTAGCCTTCTGAAGAAATAAAACACCTATACCTTCAGATTTGGCACAACCGTTGGCGTTTTCATCGAAAGACTTCGTTTTACCATCCTTACACATTTGCATAATTCTGTAATAAAAGATTTATTTATCGGGTAATGTCTATATTTAGCAAAATAACTATTACATGACCGACGTTTCTCTGTATATTTACATGTGTAATATATTTTTAAACTTTCAATTTCAAAGAGCACGACTCACCGTTACCGACGTTAGTTGACAGACGACGTTTTACCGGTTGACAGCTACAGTTTCAAATTGTAAATTTGGTGATGGCAACGCCATCTAGCTTAAATTTCGCGAACATTCCTCCCACCAAGAACTTCGTTCTTCCTGCAGCCGCCCACCGTGAATATATTTGTTTTAGTTGGAGATTGGTAAAGCAACCAGCTTCGACACTGGTTTGGCGATTTATTACCCGGAGGTACCGTGTAGTTTGTCGACGGAGAAGTTAAAATAGAACACCGTAGATTGACTCACTGCTTTTAATTAATATCAAAAATACAGAATGAGTATATATATTTTACAATATAAATCAATGTAAATGACAAGACGTATTGTTTTTTGCTTAATGTTTTTTCGGCGTCTATCATAGCGTCCTGCAGCAAAGAGTATCTAATACACGTTAAAGTTAAATAGTTAAAATATGAAACTTAATAATAAATTAATACAAAAAAGGCGGAACGCCACATCACCCCCCCCCCCCCCCACCC
Organism: Samia ricini; assembly: GCA_014132275.2. Taxonomy (NCBI): domain Eukaryota; kingdom Metazoa; phylum Arthropoda; class Insecta; order Lepidoptera; family Saturniidae; genus Samia; species Samia ricini. The sequence goes on from AP028168.1 coordinate 20,060,338, forward strand.
ACAGAGAAGGATAAATGCCTAAAAATAGAAATAATCCTCAGCTTTCCGAAATTTTACACGACGACCGGATCTTGTTGCACTAGGTTGTGAGTTAGGGGTGACGGAATCTGCGGTTGAGGGTTCAGGATCCTGAGGTATGTCTGAAGAAGGTAAGTTACCTGCAGTTGTGTCTTTAGTCGTAGGACGTTCCCAGTTGTCAGACTCAGAAAAAGCTGGTTTGACGCGGTTTACGCTCACCACAATCTGTTTGCCCTTGATATCCAAGGTCAGGGTCTTTCCACCAGTAGAACGCTCTAATATAGCGAACGGACCGGTATAAGGAGGTTGTAGTGGGTATCGTACTGTGTCGTCTCGTAGGAAAACGTGGGAGGCCGAAGATAATGATTGAAATACAAAAGCAGCTGGATTTGCGTGACGTGAGGCAGGTATTGGCCGTAAAGCTGCCATCTTACGTCGTAGTTGACCTACAAAATCAACAGGGTCGTATGGACGGTCTGCGCCAGGTGGATGAGCCAACATTTCTCCTGGCAAACGCAGCGTTTCACCATACAGCATCTCTGCTGCTGTAGACTTAAGGTCTTCTTTGTATGCCGTTCGCATTCCGAGAAGTACGAGCGGAAGAGCCCGAACCCATGATTCTGTGTGGCACATAAGAGCTGCCTTCATTTGGCGATGTACTCGCTCGATCATCCCGTTTGCGCAGGGATGATAGGCGGTCGTCCTAGTACGTTTTATGGCGAACGTTGCCATGAGTTGACGAAACAGATCAGACTCAAATTGAGTGCCTTGGTCTGTTGTAATTACTGCGGGTACGCCAAAACGCGATATCCATTCTCGAATGAGAGTGTCAGCCACTTCTTCAGCTGTAATGGATCTCATGGGCCACGCCTCAGGCCATCGTGAAACTCTGTCAACCGCGGTTAGGCAATAACGATAGTCGTTGCAGACTGGCAGAGGTCCCACGATGTCGATATGGATATGCATGAAACGACCAGATGGTTGATCGATGGTACCGAGAGGAGGGGTATGAAGTCAGGCCGCCTCCACGTGGCATATCCTGGGCAACGGCGGTCAATGAGATCGACGGCTGAGAGTCTGACCGACTTCTGTCGTTAAAAATGGCTGGAGAGCTGCTAACAAATACTCCTGAGTATGGCGTGTGAGCAGCGCACTCAGTACTGGGCTAGGGCCGATGAGGGCTCAGTCTGAGCACCAAGGGCTTAGTACCAGATAGCGGTTGGCGGGCTGGTGGGTCATTCCAGTTCCGGTAGGCGCACTGCGAACTTGACGAATAGCAAGTACGAATATGGAAATGGCAAATTTACAAAAAGTACTACCCCAGGAGGGTACCAGCGTCTCCGACGTTGGAGAATCCCTCTCCGAGCTTTCCAGCTCGGGCTGCCCCACGTTCTCTGGGGGGGGCAAAAATTTGCTTAATTCACAAACAACGACCAAGGCGTGCACAACGGATTCCGATTCCGCTCTTGATTTGGTAGGTGTCGATCCCGAAACAACAACACAGGCGTGTTCACGGACTTCCGATACGAACAACATGGTTATGGCATTACAGGAAATAGAATTACCCCAGGAGGGTACCAGCGCCCCCGGCGTTGGAGAATCCCTCCCTGGACCTTCGGGTCTAGGCTGCCCCGCGTTCTCTGGGGGGGGCAACGTACTGCCGGTAGTTAGGTTGGTGAGGGACCCGTCCATTGACTGCTTGTCAGTCAGCAGCGGCGGGAGCTGCGCCACAATGGTGTCCGTGGATGAGATCCGCGGCCCATTCTGGCGGAAGAGGAAGGGCTGCACATCTGGCCCTGGCCTCTCGTCGGACTCGTCGTCCTCGGGCGCCGAGTCCGGCCCGTCGGTCGCTCGGAGCCGGTCCCCGCTCGCCCCTAAAAGGGGCAAGGGCCGTCGTCCGACGACAGGCAAGTACGTCGGCCGGACGCCAGGTGCGGCCGAGTACACCAAAAAGGAGGAAGAGCTCCATCTCTCCGCTGAGGAGGAGCTACTCGAAGTGGCGTCCCGCATCAGGCACGAGCGGACTTTTAGGAAACTGGAGTCCGTGCATCCGGAGCAGCTCGGTCACGAGCTGAGCCGGATCGTGCAAGACAAGGTCAACGTCATTCTTGACGTTGTCAAAAGGTCGGGGCATATCAAGGGCACGTTCCAACGTGCCCTTAAGGAGGCGGCGGCGTCCATTGCGGAAGCCACCATCGAATACGGTAGGAGGACCACCTCCGAAGAGCTGGAGAGGGCGAACGATGCCCACTCTAAGCTGAAGGAGGAGTATGCCAAGCAGGCGGGCGAGCTCGCTCGGCTCCGAAAGGAGTTCGAGGAGTTTAAGGCGGGCCAATCTGAGGCTCGCCGGCCCGTCCCCGTGGCGTGCCCATCCTCCGGCGTTGGAGGCGGCTCGTCGCGCTCCCCCGCTCAGAAGAAGAAGCGGCCCGCGAGGAGTTTCCACCGCTGCCTAGGCGGCAGGCGGCAACTCCCCCTACAGTGGACGACAGACTCGCGGATTGAGGAGTCCATTTCGCGCCTTAGCACGATGTGGTCTGCGCGATTCGAGGGACTGCAGGACAGGCTTCTCCCGGAGAAGCGTCTGCGTCCTCCGCTCGCGGCCGACGGGAGGGCTGCGCCAGGGACCGGCAACGCGTCGGCCCCTGAAGCGAGCCCACCTAAGCTCCCTGCGTCCCGGCAACCCGCCGGGAAGAAGGGGAGCGGGAAGGCCAAGCCTGCAGCCTCTGTTCCCGAGGCGGGGCCGTCCGAACTCCCAACGTCCCAGCAATCTGCCGGGAAGACTGGGAAGAAGGGTGGCCGGAAGGCTAAGAAGGCGCCTGCAAAGGCGAACAAGCCTACCCCTCTCACGTACAGTGAGACACTGGCGTCCGCCAAGCCCTCCTCGGGCGAGTGGACGTTGGTGGGGAAAGGGGGTAAGCCCGCGAAGCCCCGATCGGCGGGGAAGCCGAGGAGGGCAGCAGCCAAGGCGGCGCGTCCTGTGGGGGCGGCCCCCAAATTCCGCGAGGCCAAATCGACTGCAGTCGTATTGACACTGCAGCCGGAGGCTGCGGGTAAGGGGGTCTCCTATACGGACGTGCTGTCCAAGGCGTGGGCGGCAATCGACCTCCGCTCCCTCGGCGTCGAGGAGCTGAGGTACCGCAAGGCGAGGACTGGAGCGATCCTCTTGGAGTTGCCGGGTGCGGAGACCGGACCCAAGGCGGACGTCCTAGCCGCCAAGGTGAAGGAGGCGATACCGGCTGACGTCGTGCGTGTCACCAGGCCCACGAGGTGCGCAGATCTGCGCATCTCAGGGCTCGATGAAACAGTCACGGCGGAAAAGCTCATCGCCGCAGTGGTCAGGGCTGGGGACTGTTCCCCAGACCAGGTGAAGACTGCTGGCCCGCGTCCCGCCCGTCCCGTGCAAAGTGCCCGGCGGGAATAGACTGCAGTCGGATGTGTTTCCGCTGCAGTCAGGAGGGCCACACCTCCGGACAGTGTTCCGCTGCTCTGCACTGCGCGATCTGCGCGGTCGCAGGCAAGGCAGCGGGTCACCGAGTAGGCAGTAAGGCCTGCTCGGTGAAATCCTCGTCGTCTTCGTCGTCGTCCTCGGGGAAGAAGGGGGGGAAATCAGGAAAGAGGAAGAGAGGAAAAACGTTCCCCGAAACCCCTGGCTGAGTCGGCGGCCGATGAGGCACCGACAAAGCCAACGTACGAGGGAATGGACGTCGCCTTTTAATGGCGCTCCAGATCCTCTACGGGAATTTAAACCACTGCGCCAGAGCTCAGGACTTGTTTTCCCAGAGCCTGGCGGAGTGGTCGATCAGCGTGGCCGTGGTGGCGGAGCCCTATTTCGTTCCACCCAATCAAGACTGGGTGGGCGACGTAGATGACTCCGTGGCCATAAATACGCGCCCCGCCGCAGGATCCTCTCCTCTCGCCGACGTGTCGAGAGGCGTGGGTCGCGTGGCGGCGCGTATAGGAGGGATTGTCGTGGTCGGGGTCTACGCACCCCCGCGTTGGAACGTGGCCACTTTCGAAGATCTCCTGCAAGATCTGCAGAGGGTCGTCGCGAGTAGCCACCCTCGCCCCGTGTTAGTGCTCGGTGACTTCAACGCCAAATCGGCGCGTTGGAGTTGTCCGTTCACTGACATGCGCGGCGATCTGTTGGAGGAGTGGGCGGCATCGTTGGGTCTTTCGTGTCTCAATCGAGGTTCCGTCAACACGTGCGTGCGTCAGCAGGGCGGATCCATAGTGGACGTGTCGTTCGCTAGCCCGGCTCTCGCTCGCCGTGTCCGGGGCTGGAGAGTTCTCGAGGAGGTGGAGACGTTGTCGGATCACCGGTACATCCGGTTCGACGTCTCCGCCGCCGACTCGGGCTCTCCCGCCCGCAACGCTTCGGTTGTCGGTGGTGGTCCTCGTTGGGTCTTAGGGCGTCTCGACCGTGAAGCTTTTCTCGAGGCGACTATCGTGCAGAACTGGGTCAGGGGTGTTCCAGCCCCTGCCAGCGATGCCGATGTCGACCGGGAGGCGGATCGGCTACGAGAGGCAGTGTCGCAGGCCTGAGACGCGGCGATGCCTAGAGTCAGTTCCAGACCAGCCAAGAACCAGGTGTACTGGTGGAGTGCGGAGATCGCTCAGCTTCGGCGTGAGTGTATCTCGGCGCGCCGTCAGTACACCAGGATCAGGCGAAGGCGTCGCCGCACGCAGGGCGTTGCGGATGCCAGGGAGGCGGAACTCTACGAGGGTTACCGAGCCGCTAGACGAGTCCTCCGGAGAGCCATCGAGCTCGCCAAGGCCCAGGCTAACGCAGAGTTTCTCGAGTCGCTCGACCGGGACCCGTGGGGTCGTCCTTACCGCCTCGTGCGGGGCAAGTTACGCCAAAGGGCACCCCCGGTGACCGAGAGCCTCGAGCCCGGTTTCCTGGCGGAGGTCGTCAGCACTCTGTTTCCGTCTAGGGAACCGTTTACGCCGCCGACGATGGCTCCGGCCGTCGAAAGCGGCTCGCTGGTCGACGAGGTCGTCTCCCCCGAGATCACTCGGGACGAGTTTAGGTCGGCGGTGGACAGGCTCCGGTCTAAAACCACCGCTCCGGGTCCTGACGGCATTCCGGGCCGTGCGTGGGTGTTGTCGCTGTCTTCGGAGTTCGTAGAGGATAGGGTGCTAGGACTCTTTAGACTTTGCGTAGGGCAGGGCCGGTTTCCACTCTCGTGGAAAACCGGGAAACTCGTGCTTCTCCAGAAGCCCGATCGTCCGGCGGACTCTCCGTCTGCGTTCCGTCCCATCGTGCTGCTCGACGAGGTGGGCAAGCTATTCGAAAGAGTAGTTGCAAACCGCCTCGTCGACCATCTCACGCGCGTAGGTCCGGACCTGGCGGTGAACCAGTTCGGTTTCCGCAGAGGTCGCTCCACGATAGATGCGATCATGTGGGTTAGGCGTCACGCGGAGGCGGCGGTCGCCGACGGTAGGTCGTCTTGGCGGTGTCTTTAGACATCGTCAACGCGTTCAACACCTTACCGTGGGAATGTATCCGAGAGGGTCTCCGGTATCACCGGGTACCCTCGGACCTCAGGCGTGTCGTCGACGCCTACCTGTCGCACAGGTCGGTCGTGTTTCCCGCTCAGCGGGAATGGCATAGGCGCGAAATGGTATGCGGTGTTCCCCAGGGGTCGGTTCTGGGCCCTCTCCTATGGAACATCGGATACGACTAGGTCTTGCGGGGCACGCCCTTCTCTGGCGTCAGCGTCGTCTGCTACGCGGACGATACGCTGGTTCTAGCGAGGGGTGAGTCATGCAGAGACGCAGCAATTCGAATGACTGCGGGCGTCGCTCATGTGGTAGGAAGGATTAGGCGTTTGGGTCTCGAGGTGGCATTGCACAAGTCCGAAGCTCTGTGTTTTCGCGGGCCTAGGACTTCGCTACCGAGAGATTTAGGCATCGTAGTCGCCGGAGTCCGGATTGCCGTCGGGAAGACGATGAGATATCTCGGACTCGTTCTCGACGGTCGTTGGGACTTTGGCGAACACTTCCGACAGTTATCCCCTCGACTGATGGGCACGGTCGGCGCACTCGCGCGACTGTTGCCTAACGTCAGGGGGCCGAACACGGCCTGTCGGAAGCTGTACCTAGGGGTCGTTCGATCTATGGCTCTTTACGGGGCTCCGGTCTGGGCGGACAATCTGTCCAGACGGAACATCGCCGCTCTGCGGGCTCCTCAGAGGGTGATGTCGATTAGGTCGATACGGGGGTACTGTACGGTGTCGTTCGAGGCCGCGACCCTGCTTGCCGGCTCCCCTCCGTGGGACCTGGAGGCTAGGGCTCTCGCCGCCTTGTATAGGTGGTGCAGGGATCGTTCGGATAGGATGCAACGCCCGACGCCTCGAGAGATCGAGGCGCGGCGGGCGGAGCTCAGTATCTCGATCGTCCTAGAAGGGTGGGAAAGGCGCATGGAGAATCCAAGCGCCGGGGTCGCTACAGTGGAGGCCGTTCGGCCACACCTTAGGGACTGGTTAGGGAGGACTCACGGAGTTCTGAGTTACCGCCTTACGCAGGTGCTGACGGGGCACGGGTGCTTCGGCAGTTACCTGAATCGTATAGGAAGGGAACTCTCTCCGTGTTGTCATCACTGTGCCGGCGGAGTCGTGGACGACGTCGAGCACACGTTGGTCGTGTGTCCCGCGTGGAGGGAGTCCTTCAGAGACTTGGCGTCCGACGTGGGTAGGGTCCTCTCCTTGCCGTCGCTCGTGAGGGCGATGGTCGGGAGCTCTAGGGCTTGGGCGGTTGTCTCTTCCTGTTGCGAAGCCGTCATGCTCGCAAAGGAGGAGGCAGAGCGGGAGAGGGAGCGGGCAGCGCACCCCAACCGAGCGAGGCGTGTCTCACGCCGGGGCACCGGACGCAGCCGTCCGGGCGCCCGTCGAGGTCGCCAAGCCTCGTAAAATAATTTGACGGCGGACCTCCCGTGAAGTATGGCGTTGCCAGGGCCTCTGCAGAATACATGTATAATGTGCTCCGGAGGCCCTGGCATCCCTGGCATCTTTGCGCCGGTTAGGGACGTGGAGTGTTTAGTCAGTCGGCTGCGGCCAACCTGACACACGGACACCTAAGTCACTTGACTCGGTGTCTATGGTCTGTCGCGAGGATCACACGTGTGCGAAAAACTGGGTTTTTCGGCGCACGTCCGAGCGTTCAACGAGCAGATTTAAACCACGTTAAAAAAAAAAAAAAAAAAAAAAAAAAAAAAAAAGGTGTCGTAAGTCGAGGGTCACCACTTTGGAACGCCACATCACCCCCCCACGGAGAAGTTAAAATAGAACACCGTAGATTGACTCACTGCTTTTAATTAATATCAAAAATACAGAATGAGTATATATATTTTACAATATAAATCAATGTAAATGACAAGACGTATTGTTTTTTGCTTAATGTTTTTTCGGCGTCTATCATAGCGTCCTGCAGCAAAGAGTATCTAATACACGTTAAAGTTAAATAGTTAAAATATGAAACTTAATAATATTAATACAAAAAAGGCGGAACGCCACACTGGTCGCTTGAGTAAGCCATTATTGCTTCTCAAAGTCGCTACCCTAATTTCCCCATCCGGACCCGGATGTGTGCCTACCACCTGTGCCATAAGCCATTTTGTAGGAGGTAGTGAAGGTTCCTTAATTAGAACCATTGTCACCTGTACTTGGTGCTCTAGTTTTATTTTGCCACTTATGACGCTGTTGTAAAACATGTAAGTACTCCGTACTCCATCGTTTAAAGAAATGATTTGTAATTCGTTGAACCAACCGCCATCTATCTAATGGATTCATTGAATTGCTATTGTATTGGTCATCAGGTATAGCAACCAAAGGTTCTCTAATAAGGAAATGAGATGGAGTTAACGCACTGACGTCATCAGGATGATCGTTTAATCCACAAATTGGTCTTGAATTTAAACAGGCTTCGATTTGAGCAAGTAAGGTTGACATTTCCTCATAGGTGAGGGTTGAATTTCCTAGAACTTTTAATAAGTGTGTTTTTACAGATTTCACGCCGGCTTTTTTTTTTTTTTTTTTTTGACGGGGGGAAATGCATTTACGCACTACCCTTATCTATTGTACTTAGGGGATCAAAGTCCCCCAGTACACTAGATAAGGGGCACGGAGTGACGAGACACGGAGTGACGACACGCCGGCTTCCCAGAGTCCACCGAAATTGGGAGCCCGAGGGGGTATAAAATGCCACTTTGTTCCCTCATTGGAAACCATTTCTGCTATTTCAGGTTGCAAATTATCTTGACGCCTCTTGAATAAAACATTCAACTCCTTTGAGGCTCCAACAAAATTTGTGCCATTGTCACTCCATAGTTCAGAACAGTGACCTCGTCGAGCCACGAATCTTCTAAACGCTGCTATGAATCCTTGAGCTGACAGATCACTCACAGCTTCTAAGTGGACTGCCTTGGTAACAAAACAAATGAATAAGCAGATATAACCCTTGTAGGATTTGTGACCACGACCCTTTGAAGTTCTAATCAAGATTGGCCCTGCATAGTCTACTCCACTTTTCTCAAAAGGTCTTCCTGGCTGTATCCTTTGTTCAGGTAGTTCACCCATCTGTGATTGTATTGTATTTGCTCGGTGTTTCACACAAACAGTACATTTGTTGTTACATTTTTTGACAAGAGCTTTCAAACCTATAACCCAGTATCGGGATCTTATATAATTAGTTGTTAATAAATTGCCTGCATGTAATAGCTTTAAGTGTGCATCTTTAATAATTAGCTGTGTTAAGTATGAGTTCTTAGGTAAAATAGTGGGATGTTTTATTTCTTGAGCTACCTTGGCCCCTTGTAATCGTCCACCCACTCTTAAATATCCATCCTTTAAGTAAGGAGATAGTGTTTTCAGGGCACTTCTTTGTTTTACTTTATTTTTGTAGTGCAAATCCTCTATTTCTTCTCTGAAATATTTATGTTGCTCAATCTTGATTAATTTGTTTAAAGTGTCTTTTAATTCAACTGCTGTCAAATAATTTGTTTGTGGTTCCCTTATCTCCTTCTTTTCCCTTAAACGCAGAAATCTTCTGCAGTAGGATAAAACTTTTAACATCCTACGTAGAGAGGAGAACCTGAGACAAATGTTTTCTTCAATGTTACACTGGAATATCTTATGAGTTTGTTTTCTTTGTTCTAATTCTGTTTCAGGAACCTGTGGTCTCCTTTGTTTGACTAATCCTTGTTTCAGCCACTGAGGACCTTGCCACCACAATGTATTGTTTTTTAATTCTGAGGGATAAATACCTCTGGACGCTACATCAGCTAGATTAGAATCCGTTTTTACATGATTCCATCTATCATTGTCTAAAAGTTCTTGTATTTCTGCTACTCTATTAGCAACAAACGTTTGCCATCTACTTGGCTGGGACTGAATCCAGGCTAGGACTACCATTGAATCAGTGTAAGCATAGACATTATTTGTAGATATTTCCAAGACCTTGCTTGCTTCTGACAGTAATCTAGCAAGCAAAACAGCCGCACATAATTCCAACCGTGGGACAGAAATTTGTTTTAAAGGTGTAACCTTAGTCTTACTTTCCAGAAGTGTAACAGTGATTCCTTCTTTAGTTACTACCTTAACGTACAATACAGCAGCATAGGCAGTTGTAGATGCGTCCGCAAAGCCATGGAGTTCTACTTGTAACTGATCAGGTTGTATTTGAATCCATCTGTCGATTTGTATATGCTCTAAGTGTTGAAGTTCTCTGCGGTAAGTTAACCATTCTTGTTCTAGCTCAGGCGGCAATTGGTCATCCCATCCTGCGCTACACAACCAGAGTTTTTGTATTAAGGTTTTGGCAAGTATTATGGTTGGTGCCAACCATCTAAAAGGGTCAAATAACCGTGCTACTTCAGATAAAATAGTGCGTTTAGTCATATCCGATGATAATTCAGGTAAATTTACAGAAAATTTAAATTTATCCTCCTGTCTGTCCCATGATAAACCAAGAATTTTTATGACCTGATCAAATTTAATCTCAAATCCATGGGGTTGTACTTCCTTTCCTGCTATTTCTCCCAACAATTCATCAGAATTACTAGACCACTTCTGTAGTTCAAACCCTCCACACTTTAGAAGTCGAGTCAGTTGTCGGTAGGCTTCTAGAGCATCCGTAACAAGATGACAACCATACATCAGATCATCCATATAGAAGCAGTGTTTTATTATCTCTGCCGCAACTGGGTACTGCTTGTCTTCATCTTCTGCAAGTTGTAGAAGTGTACGTACTGCAAGATATGGGGCTGATGCTGTTCCAAATGTTACTGTCAACAACATGTATGCTTTACAGGACTCTTCTGGACTCTCTCTCCAGATGATACGTTGGTAGTCAACATGTTCATCAGCTATCAGTATTTGCCTATACTTTTTAATTATATCACTGACCAATACAATTTTGTATCTTCTCCACTTCATCAGCAATGTTCGTAGATCTACATGTAGTGTAGGTCCTGTTAGCAAGGTATCATTTAATGATGAACCCTTGGTGTACTTGCAAGATGCATCAAACACCACTCTTATTTTGGTGGTATCTTTGTCTTCTCTAATCACTGCATGATGAGGTAAATATATTGCCTCTTCCTTGTCTTCTTCGGCCAATGACATATGTCCCAGGTTTTTGTATTCCTAGATCACCCTTGTGTATTCTTCCTTTGGTTTTGGATTCTGTTGCAATTTTCTCTCCAATTGTAAAAACCTAGCTGTTGCTATTTCACGTGTTTTACCACATTTCTCTACAGGTGTGTTCATATTTTCCTGAAAAGGTAAGTTCACTTTATATCTTCCTGTTTCGGTTCTAAATGCAGTTGTTTTATAAATTTCTTCACATCTTTTTTCTTCCTTGGTTAATTTTTTCTCAGAGGTGATATATTCTTTTTCTATTTCCCAAAATTGTTTGAGCATGTTGTTTTCACACATACAAGAATGCATGCTCACTATTTTTGTTGTTTTTAATTGTTGTATTTGTGTCACCTGATATGATCCATCCTAGTTGTGTATCTTGTGCTAAGGTGCCAACAGGACTTCTTAATAAACCTTGCTTCATTATCTTGCTAGTTACACTGGCCCCGAGTAACATGTCTATTCTGCCAGGTTGGTGAAACCAAGGGTCTGCAAGTGTAATTGTTTCTAACTAGATCTTAATTCAAATTGTATTGTAGAATTTGAATGTATTGTTTTTCCTTCACTAAGGCTGAACTCGCAGTTGTTTTTTTTACTTCGCTTCAAGCCTATTGCTTGAGCAAAGTACTCTGATACAAACGAGCTCTGTGATCCCTGATCAATGAGTGCACGGTAGACTTGTGTTTGTGTATTTCTTGTGGTAATATCTACTAATGCTGTAGCTAATAAAACTTGATTAGGGTTGTTTGTAAAATGTGACACAAATGAGGGTTGGTCTGTTTGTTTTGTTTCTTCTACTAATGTCGGTTTGTCTGTTGTTGAATCTCTTTTTTCAGGATGTAGCAATGAGTGATGTTTTTTTTCTGACATACTTTACAGCATGTTGTCCTCTTACAGTGGAAAGCAGAATGGTTTGGAATCAAACAGTTGAAACAAAGATTGTTGTTTTGTACAAAATTATACCTAGTTTTATAATCTTTTTTAGCAAACTGTTTGCACTGATATATATAATGATCCTCACTTTTACAAAATGAGCATTGTGTTGTTTTTCTTAGGTGTAGAAATAGCACTATGAAAAGACTTTGTTTTTACTCTTTTAGTGTTGCATGGTAACATCTCTATTGTTCTGAATCTGGTTTCTAAAAATTGAAATAAAGTTTCTATAGAGACAAATTCAGTTGAGTGAATAGCTATATGTTGCTCCCACAATCTTACACTTTCATGATCAAGTTTAGACACAGTCATATAAACTATGATAGCATCCCAGGTTGAGGTGGGTAAGCCTAAGTTTTTTAAACTATTCAAACACTCAGCTGTTGTATCTAACATATGTTTAATATCATGATCAGATTCAGTAGTTATATTTTTTAAATTAAATAACCGTTGAAATATACAATTTGAAATGGATCTTTTGTTATTATACCTTTTTTTTAACAACTCCCATGCTTGTGAATAATTTTGAGCTTTAATTGGTACACTTCTCAAGAGCTGCTCTGCCTCTCCACTCAAACTTGTTTTTAAATAGTGCAATTTTTGCACATCATCTAGTTTAGAACTATTATGAATTAAACTTACAAATATATCATTAAATGCTGGCCACTCTGTATACTTTCCTGAGAATAAGGGGATGTTTATATGAGGAAGACTTGGTTCTGTATGTGATGAATCGTTTTGTGACGATGCTTTGTGTGTTGTTGTTGTTTGTATGGGTGCGAGTTCCTGAATTTTTACTTTTAAATCACATTTATAATTAATGTAAGCATCTTCGCACTCATAGTAAATATCTTTTGAAAAGTATGATATACCTTGTTTTTTATCACTGTCCACACAACCTACAATATCATCATGGCAGCTGGAGAATGCCTTCCAAAGTTGTTCCAGATTTTCTAAACGGGTTTCAACATAAGTTATAATTATCCTACTTTTAGGTGATTTACTGAAGTTAACCTGTGATTTCTGTATTTTTTCATACCTATCCATCTGGCATGCTATCAATTTGTTAATTGTTTCCATGTTTTAACCGTTATAGAATTTAAATGCTTTGGCTTTTATTCATATGTAGGTAGGTAAGCAAACCGATATCCGATGGGGAAATATTGTTAGAACTATACGAACTTTGATGTTAACACGTATATAATGTTCAATAATTCACCAAACGTTGTTTTTAAGAGTGTATATCACTTTGAAATTGTTTTTAACATAAAAACACTAACTTTTTAACTTTTCTTAATGTAGGTAAACAGCACTTTGTAATGTTACTAAGATTTTCGTACTTACGCGACAGTACGTTATATTTTCACCGTTCAAACACGTATCACATTAAATAACACTTTAATAATGAAATTAAAGGACATCCGACAACGAAGGACCATGTAATATATTTTTAAACTTTCAATTTCAAAGAGCACGACTCACCGTTACCGACGTTAGTTGACAGACGAGGTTTACCGGTTGACAGCTACAGTTTCAAATTGTAAATTTGGTGATGGCAACGCCGAGAGTTTTTCAAAACGATACGTAGCTGTGGTAGCGATTTAGCTGGTTGTGGAAATCAGTGTTTTTACCATAATGATAATATATTTGGCTTTTTTGTCCCTTTGTGATCGATCTGTGTTGTGTAGATTTGTGTTGTATGTGTTTGGTGGTGGTTAGCAGGTAAGTTTTATGTAAATAAGTACGTGTTATTTTGTTAGCGTGTTTGTGAGTCGCCTCGAACATGGAGTGTGAAGATCCGGAGCCGCGAGCTCCGGATAAAGTCCCTCCAGACCCACCATATCCTAACACGGGTACCAGTGGTGTTTCCGGGGCAAATTTAAAGAGACGGTGTGTTGAGGAGCCTCAAACTCCGGCGAAAAAAAAAATTTCTAACCCTGGAAATGCATTTACGCACTACGGGAAATGCATTTACGCACTACCTCATTTACGCACTACTTCTAACCCTGACCTGACTGTCCCTTCTATTCAGACCGTATATACCCACCCGTCCTTTGTCATAGGCGCAATAAATACATATTCGGAGAACGACAAAGGGCCCTACATCGTGCATGTCTCACGCATATCACCTGATCCTGCAGCTGGTACCTCCATCCGCCCAATTAAATTTGGGCAATTCCTTTCTAATCACAAATTCCAAAATATTCATCGCGAGGGTGTTAAAAGAGTCGGACGAAACAAAATCTCTGTGCAATTCACGTCAGCTGAAGATGAAAATAATTTCATAACATCTCCGGTTCTTGCACTTTGTAAATACACTGCTTCCATTCCTACTTTTAGTGTTACCAGAATGGGCTTGGTTCGACAGGTCCCTACAGACTTATCTATGGAGGAGTTTGCCACAAATGCACTCTTACCTCCGGGATGCGGTAACATAATTAAGGCAAGAAGACTGAGTAGGAAAAATGTTGAAGATGGTAAAGTGTCATGGGTCCCTACCCAATCTGTTGTGGTAACTTTCTTAGGCCAATCTCTCCCTTCAAAAATTTTTCTATACTATACATCTCTACCTGTAGAGTTATATAACTTCCCTACCACCCAATGCTATGCTTGTTGTAGATATGGACACACAAAAGCAGCATGTAGGTCAAAGCCCAGGTGCTTCCGTTGCTCTAAGGAACACTTAGGTGACTCTTGCGAAGTAACTGAGTCAGGGGCATCCTGCGCTCATTGTTTGGGACGTCACTTTGCAACTAATAGATCCTGCCCAGAGCAGGAAAGGCAAAGATCCATAAAAGTGGTTATAGCACAGCAAAGTATTTCCTATGTGGAGGCCTGTGCCCAATTTCCTACTGTTTCCCGACCCTACTCTGAAATTGCTCAGGTACAGCACGCCCATTCACTCTCACTCCAAGCCTCACAGAAACGAGTTTCTGAAATCTCACCCCACTCTCATCATTCTCAGCCTAACCATTCGTCGGTTAGAACTATTTATACGACTCCCCGTCCTAGAGCCCCACTGGGCAAGTCTTATGATAAAGTTGCCCATAGAGACCTTGTTTCCACTCCTGTGTCGTTCATGCCGAATGGCTGCGCAATAATTGAACCGGGCACAAGTGTGCAAAATGACTCTATGATACAGACTCTCCTTTCCCTAGTCATTGATATCATCTTAATGAATCCTCAACAACTACCGTCCAACGTTGCCCAAAAACTTACCCAACTCCTATCTTTTAAAACCCACCATGGATCAGTTGATCATCTTACAGTGGAATACCCGGAGCGTGCGATCTAAAAAGCACGATCTGGTCCACTTAATAAATAAATTCCAAGCATCTGTCATTGCCGTCTCGGAGACGTGGCTTAGATCGGGATCCCATTTTCGGATCTCGGCTATTCCTGTTTCCGGGACGACGGGCCACATGGGTATGCAGGGAGCGCCTTGTTTATAAGACGTTCTCTACCATTTTCCCAAATCCCTCTTCCTGCCTACCCTGGCATCAATATTGTATGTGTTAGAGTCTATGATATATCCTTCGTATCTATATATATATCCCATATCCTAACTCCTCCATAATCCCTGATATCTTATCTCTTCTTTCATCTATTCCTCTTTCTATGGTTGTCATGGGTGACTTTAATGGTCATAATACCGTATGGGGGCATAGCCATACGGATTTGTTTGGCCACTCACTACTAGATGTCTTTGATGATACTAATTTATGCTTATTGAATGATGGTTCTCCCACCCGCAGAGTTCTCCCTTCCCAAAATCTGAAAAGCGCCGTTGACCTTTCCCTCTGCTCCCCCTCTTTAATGTCAATAACTTCCTGGAAGATTCTGCCATCGACATATGGTAGCGACCACTTCCCTATATCAATGTCCATTTTTCTTCCAAATGGCATTGTTCCTTTCAAAAACTTTTGCCCTTTACTGAAATATAAGCTTTCAGGAGCTGATTGGTCGTCGTTCTCATCTGCTCTGGACCGTAAGTTAGATTCCGATGCAATAGATCCATTCGCTTCACCCCTTGCATCCTACAATACATTTATTGGCAATATCATTTCTTGTGCTAATCTCCATATCCCGCTTAAAAAGCCAGCTGGTGACTTTAGAGTTTCTACCCCTTGGTGGGACTCTGAGTGTTCTGCGGCAGCAGCAGAAAGGAGAGAGGCTGAAAAGTCTTACGGTAGATCTATGTCCGTTCAATTTTTCCAAGACTACAAGAAATCTGCAGCAAAATTCCGTAGGCTGACTGCCAGGAAAAAAAAAACAAGGGTGGATTAGTTTTTTTGCGAGAATTTAGCTCCAGGATCCTCTTCATCACTTGTCTGGAAACAGATAAGGAGATTTAGAGGGTCTTGCAATACGAAAAACACGGCAACTAACGGTTCACCTTTGTGGCTGGAGGCCTTTTCGGACAATTTGGCTCCATCTTTTGTACCTTGCTTAGCTTCAATCCCATCCCCTCCTGTTCTATTACCGTCACAAAATCCTTTTGACTATCCATTTTCCTCTAATGAACTTTTCTTAGTTCTTGATGGGCTAACTGACTCTTCCCCTGGCATCGATGGCATCCCATACTCCTTCATTAGAAATTCATCAGATAAAGCCAAGACAGTTTTTCTAACTATAATCAACTCCTTCTTAGATTCTGGTACTGTTCCTGTTCAATGGAAATCCCAAGTAGTCATCCCCATACTTAAACCTGGAAGGATACCTGGTGATCCAAACAGTTATAGGCCAATTGCATTATCTTCAGTTATGGCAAAAATAGCTGAATATCTGGTGAAACAGAGACTAGAATGGCTGGCTGAAAATGGGTCATTGATGGCCCGTTCTCAATTTGGCTTCAGGAAGGGTATGAGCAGTATGGACAGCCTTAGCCTTCTAACTACAGACATCCAGACAGCGTTCATTAAAAGAAAGTATGTGGTTGGTGTATTTCTTTATATAACTGCTGCCTATGACAACGTTTTGCTCCCGGTTCTCAGGAGTAAGCTCTCCCAGCTGAGAATACCCGAGAAGCTTGTCCGTTTCATCCATAGCATGTTAGTGGAAAGATCAGTCATTATCAAGTCCGATTCAGGTTATCTTCCCCCTAGAACTGTCTGGAAAGGCCTACCCCAGGGTTCAGTCTTTAGTCCTCTTCTCTACGGTCTATATATCTATGATCTCGATCAAACTGTAGTATCTTTTTGTGAGGTATTGCAGTACGCCGATGATCTAGTCATATACATCTCATCTTCATCTGTTGAGAAAGCAACTAGTCGCCTTAACTCGGCTTTGGAATACCTTGCTAATTGGTTAGGTGAACATGGCTTATCTCTCTCTCCCTCCAAAAGCTCGGTAGTAGTTTTCACTAAAAAAAGAACCATCCCTCTTGTCAAAATTTTTGTTAATAATGAAATCATCCCTCAATCCAATGACGTCAAACTTCTGGGTATATGGCTGGATTCCAGAATGACAGGTTCCTCTCATTTCCCCAAAGTTGGACAGAAATGTGAAAAGAACATTAATATTCTCCGTTCCCTTTCTGGGGTATGGTGGGGATCCCACCCATACTCTCAAAAACTACTCTACAACGCTATAATTCGTACTCATTTTGACTATGGTTCCTTTCTTCTTAGTACCTGCAATAAATATAATATAGAAAAATTCCACAGACTTCATTCCAAATGTCTGCGTATTATCCTAGGCGCTATGAAACCCTCACCTATCAATGCTATACAGGTAGAATGTGGGGAGCCTCCCTTGAATTTGCGCAGACAATTTCTCTCGGACAGATTTCTTTTTAAGCTTGTCCAAAATTCCAACCATCCTCTCCTTCCTAAATTAGATTTACTCCTCAAATTATCCGGCAATTCGGATAAAATTTCCTGCCTCCTCCTTAGTTATAAATCATTCACCAATCTTCCAAACCCTGTAGTCCAATTCCCAACCAATCCTCTTTATCTTACCCCGTATGACGCGTTAATTTACCGTCCAAATGTCTTTTTGCATTTCGGCGTAGACAAAGAGTGTGTTGATGCTCGAAAAACTTTTAACACCATCTTAGATCAGCGTTTTCACGAATGGCTCTCTATCTTCACTGACGCATCAAAAATGGCTCCGGACAGTGCGGTTGGTGTGGCAGTATGGATTCCCTTCACCAAAATTTGTCTCAGCTACAAATGCCCTTTCTCTACTTCGGTATTCACTGGAGAAGCTCTGGCTCTCCTAGAAGCCGTACGGTTCATATTGTCCCATAACTTAAATAAATCCATCATCTTTTCTGACTCTAAGAGCTGCCTTCAGGCAATCCTTTCCAATCCATTCCGTCGTCAATCCCGATTTCCCTTAATTTTCAAGATTAAAAAAGCCCTCTTGGACTGCCACCACCGATCTTGGCCTGGGTCCCTGGTCACTCAGGTATTCCCGGCAATGAGTCAGCTGAATCGTGTGCCAAAGCTGCCTCTCAAATTGGTTCCGTAGACCACTACAAAACCTTTTCCCATGACCTATGCCTGCTTGCCAAAAGTCGACTTGTGAAATCATGGAATATTATCTGGAATTCCTCAAAAACTGAAAAAGGAAAATATTATGCTGACATTCAGCCTGAGATTCCTCCCATCCCATGGTTCTTCAAGTTCCCCAAGGCCAACAAGGCGACAACGTCAACTATTTGTCGTTTAAGACTGGGTTTTTTCTTGCACTCCCGTTTTCCTAACGAAGCTCAGGATCAGGAATTCTTCGTTGTGTGAATGTGGCCTCGACGAGGGCGAATTGAACCATATCTTTTTCTCCTGCCCTAGGATGCGTCACTCCCTGTATGACATTCTCCCTCCTGAAGTTCCTCGTCCTACAACCTTTAAATGTCTTCTTCTCTTCACCTTTTCTCCCATAATGAACTATATATTATGTAAATATGTACAAATGAACAACATAAAACTGTAAATAGTATATGTTACTAACATTTTTACTGGTAAATACTGTGTTTTTGTCCTACTAATATTGTGTTGTCTTATATGTTTGTGTTGTCCCTTTTTCAGGTTGATCACCTAGGTCAAAGGATTTTTGTTTTCATTTCATCAGCCATAGTCTTGTTTACCAGTTTCCACTCCTTGGTTCATGACTCTACCTTACGGACACTGGCAGAATTGTGGCCAATAGCTACAAAGGCCAAAAACTAAGAAGTGAAGTGATGGCAACGCCATCTAGCTTAAATTTCGCGAACAACATGTTTTTTTTAATATTTCGAATAATAACTTTAAAGTAAGCTGATTGATATTTGAAATGATAATATTACAATTAATTATTTATCTATTTGTCTATAAATCTGATAATAGGCCATTTTATTATATGTGTAAAACAGTAAAACTTTATTAACAAGCAACATTTCGCCCTTTTTTTTTTGACGGGGGGCAATGTTTGACGGGGGTAATGTAGCAACATTTCGCCCTAACTTATTGAAATATGTTAATTCTAATTCATAAAGCTACAAAATAAATTTTATAATTTTTTTCAAAAATTCAATTTTTTATGTATTCTACTAATAATCGAAACAGTAAGTAATCACAGTGTGTCACAAAACACAAAACGTCACTTCCGAAAGGATGGAGTCTTTCTAATGCATGAATGAATAGTATGATTTCTAACGAATGAATGATTCTAAAAAATCAATTTAAAACAAATCGAGTCCAGGACATCTGGTTCTCAATAATCTGTTTTTTGACTTGTTTTGAGTTTTTATTTGTAACTAGTATTCTGACAGTTATAAAAATTAGGTAATAGTCGTCGTATTAAACATTTGAGGATAAGACTTTAAAAAATTTTTGAAGTGTAAACTTCTTCAGCGGCTTTGAGCGATTCTCGTTAGAAGAAAAAAAAGTAATTGATTGGCATTCCCAATGCTATGACGTCAACCGTTAACAGTATGTCACATATAAGATGGCGTATAAGGGCTGACGGTCAGATATAAAAATAAAATTTGTACTTACGCAGCTAACCGTATGTTTTCATTATAGATAAACTGCATGAAATTTTACATAATTATTGCTGGGAGAGAGAGGGAGAGATGTAAACACCAAACAAAAAAAATTAGATCATGTTAATAATTTCAATTAACAATTTATAAAAACTTTATACTCATACTATAATTTAAACATGAAAAAAACAGTTATCTCTAAGTTACGAGTTTTCACTTCTGTCGGCAGCCTCCCATGACTGCTTAATTTTTTTTATAACGACTTAAGCTCATCAATATCTACTAAACGAAAAAAAAACTATTCATAAACACAGGAGAAAAATTTACTGAATTGTTTTATTTTTACTTACTTACATATCGATCTTTATTCATTTTAAAATAATGAGAGTTAATATTACAAGCATATCAAAGTGTTTTAAATAAGTGAAGGGATTTTAGGATTGGCACCACGCTTCAAATATTCCTAATGCAGGATGTCCTTCGTATATAGATACTGCTTAAAACCAGATAAGACATTCATATATCATCTTATTGGTGTACAAAAGCTATTTTAAATCTTACAGAGAGACGAAGGAAATGGACCACGAAATTAAGTGCAAGTGTAACATATCTTTTCTTATGTTTAGGCCCATTGCTAAATGTAAATAATTTTATGGTGAAATACCAACAACCTGGATCGACATTACACAAAATACGTTCACAATATGAAATGAAAAAATAATATGAAATGTTGCACATAAATTTGAAGAATCATGTCTATATTAGTATTTTATCTATTTTGTTTCAATTCTTATTATTTTTTTGAGAAATCAATCTTTTAAACGACGATTATTATTTCAATCGGTTAATTCGGCTTGATTCGAATCGATTAAAAAAATAATCTTTTCGGAAAGCACTACATCCCTAGTTTGTTGGTTAATGCGTGACGTCCCAATAGTCTAGTCAACGAGTTCAAAAACGTGTTAAATAGAAATAAAGCTCCTAAAAATATGAGCGACAGCTCATTCGATTCAGAATGACGGCTAGAAAAATGTTTTTAGGGTTTATTAGCACATGAAAAATTGCGAATATTATTAACAAAATAAGATAAAAAAGGGTGTTTAGTTTTTCGTTAATAACTTCTAAATATTTAAGGAATTTTGAGACAAGTTCTCTCGGAACTCTATCTTTATTATTTATAAAAAAAAACGCTGAAAGTAAGGCTCCTTGAGGTCGTTACGGCATAGGCGCATCGTCTACAAAGCCGGTATATCACCTAAAATACTTTTTTTATAGTATTAAATAACAATTGAAAAAAAATGTAAAAAATTATGAAATTGAATAAATTATGGTGTATAAAACACTTGAACAAAAAAAAAACTAAGGTGAAACAAATTTTCTGTCGATTTTTCCAAAAGTTACACCCTTGTTAATTAAATCATATTTTTCCAAACTCTGTTTTTTATAAATTATAGCATGAAAGTTTAAATAATTGTTTATAAATTTTTCACTTCGTAGATCTCTTCTTATTTAGGTACTTAATAATATTATGTAAGAAAAATTATTAAAGTGTATTATTTTGTTAATTATAATTTTTTTCAATTAACAAAAAACTAAATTTCTTAAAAATGTTATCACAATTTTTTTTTGTAATATCTTATTACTGCTGTTGTTACATCTAATATAGGTATTAATTATCAGTGGAAAAATATTTACGCCATTTGTTAAGATTTTTTTATAAACTAATAGACTATTTTGGAATTAAAAAAAATATTGACCATCTTATTATATAGGCGAACTTTTTTTGTTGTTGTTATACTCGTTTTTTTTTATTAAATTGTTTAAATAATTAGTTAAAAAAAAATTATTCTTAAGAATCGTCATTGGCCGCTTTCAATGGATTAACAGAGAAATATTTTTTTCTACAAATAATTTTATTGTTTATTAAGTTCAAAATTTGTTCTAAACAAATAATATTAATCGTTATATTTTTTTCGAAAACTTCAAAAAATTACAAAAATAGCCATATATAATAAACTTGGGGATAACAGGTGTGAGCTTATGTTATGTTATGTTAACGCTATCGAAAAAAAAATCTAGTAGTATATTATCTCATAAATATAATAAAATACCGTATTGCTTATAATGTCATATGAATTTCGTTGGATGAATGAACAAATACTCAATTCGGAAACAGGTTACATACAAATTTGAATCCTATTTTTAGTTCCTATTTTAAATATATACTCATCCTTCATATTTCTAAGTTTACTAGTTATAATCTATTCTCTAATCCTATAAAGTATTGATGGATATTTTTCTTTTTATCTGCATTTAGAAACTAGTTTCGCTGTTCAGAAACCTATAACGGTAAATCATCAATAACACGAAGTCGGTACTAGGTACTTGTGTCTTGTTTTAATACTTATATCATATTTTGGTTTATATTTCCTATGGTCGTTTATACGGTTAAAATTATGTACAATTAACTTTATCAAGGTTTGCTGTTAAACAGAATAGTACTGCTTTTATGTTGGCCTTAAAATAAATAAATAAAAGTGATCGGTAGTGCAGAGAAATATGATTGAACAAAAGGACTTAAAGTTAACCTTTTGTATTATAATATTTAAGGTACAAAGAAATGATTACCTTGAATAGTGTATAGAAGATTGCGGATGAAGACACAAATTGGCACCACCAACTATTGCTGCTTCGCATTCACCCCGATTGATAGCTAAATAAGATTGTTCAAGCGCAGCTATTGAACTGCAGCAAGCTTCACTGATCGATAACGATGGTCCTTTCACGTTCAACCAATACGAGACTCGATTAGCAAACATTGATTTACTACAACTGTTAATAAAAATTAATATTATCGACATAAATGTCGCTAGAACTACAATAAGTTGCCTTGTTTATACAAAAAAACATTGTGTGGTTTTATGAAACCACGATTCAAGTAATTAAAATTAAACACACAAATACATGTATATATCCTATATATCCACGCACTAGGAAATAATTCCTGTATCACGGAAGATTATACAAATCCCAAGTTACAGTAATTGATTACGTTGTGGAATGTGTCGGAAGTGTGTCAAATGGAATTAAAAATGTATATTTAAATGGTTTTAATTATAAAATTGATTATATATAAACGATAAGCCGAAAAGTACCTAAGTATAGATAAAAAATAAAACATAAATTTTTAGGAATATTTATTTATGGGTGCGCAGCATTTATGTATACCTACTTAATCATACATAGATATACTTTGTATACATATATATATATATATATATATATATATATATATATATATATATATATATATATATATATATATATATATATTTATGCACATACTTAATATCGTAAAACATACAAGCAAATATCTCTAATTATGATTATCTAATTATCATTAGATGTACGCCCGCGGCTGGACCCGCTTTTTAATTTTTTATACGCCATCATAATATTTTTTGATATATTTCTCAAAATATTTTTTTTTTCTCATATATTCAAGTTTCAAATTTGTAGGAGTTATAATTATTCTACGCGGAACCCTAATTATTTTTGAAATTTAAAAGTATCCTAAGTTACCTTGAGTAACTTCAGCTATCTACCTATAAAAGGCCCGTCAAAATCCGTCCAGCCATTGCAGAGAGTACCCGGAACAAACAGACAGACAGACAAAAATTTTTTAAATTGCTTTTTTGTTATAGTTTTCGTGTACACATTCATGTCTATTTAGTAAAAAATCTTAATTTTAACATTACAAAACAGATATAGTGGTCATTTTGAGAATGTATAATTATGTATGAGAATGTATCGAAAGGGTTATCAAAGAGTAACCTTCAGCAACGATCTTTGAGCTCTTTCTAAGACAATTAGTGTAGTTTAGGATGTATTACCCCATGCGGATGTACAGTATTGAAGTATAGATTGACATAACGCTTCGTATACAAAAATTAAAATATCATGAGGAGCTTTAATTATACTTATTAATTTTCTAACTCGCTTTGATAGAAATTCTATATGATCTTTAAATGTCAACATTTCGTCAAGTGTAACCCCTAAATATTTAGTTTGTAAGGATCTTTTTATAGTTGGTAGCTACATTTATTAAATTAACCGTTTAATCTGCAGGTTTTAATCTTAATCTTTAAAGGTTAATGGAAGCAGAATCTTTAATGTTGTGAAAACAAAACTTTAAGTATTGTTTCAAGTCTTTGTTTACATATTTTAGTTAACATAAAAACCATAAATACGTCATAACACACAAATACCGCGGAACACTTGCACGAATGAGTGAGATTATAAATGCCACGCGATTAGCTGATGGGAGCCATGGACTCCGCCATATTGGCGTTGGCTGCTCCACCGAGCGCCTTTGACTTTGCCCGTTGTCCGCGGCCGGCTGTAATGCGACATGCAATAGATGGACGAAAAAATTTGAGGCAAAGAAAAAAAAATCACTTATATAAAATGGTTGAGAATATAATAATATTATTGACTATTATTACATAGGGATTACATACGAAGAAGAAATATTATGTAGTTGAATGTAAAAATGGGATAGGTTTATTTTAACTTTTTTAAATACTACCAGTGCGTAGACCTATGCTATAAAGAAATACATCGTTATAACTTTTGAGGATCTGATTGAGTAAACATAAACTATGCTTATAATACTTTACCCAGCAATACCAAATCCGGCTCTTGATTTTGCAGCATAGAAAACTGCTTTTTCAGTTTCTGCTAAGCACGTTCCTATATACACGCCAATCTTTTTCCCGGAAACATGTTCCGGACTGATTCCTAAAATTATACAAACACGTTGGTTTTGTTGAGAATTTTCAAAATTTCTACAAAACTAAAAATATGTGGATGGTAGGTTGCTTTTTTATTATTATTTTTGGCTTAAGCACAAAGAACCTGCGCCTGTTCCAGCGTTTTATTTTGGTGACCGTAATAATGCTCGTCTAAATTATTGTTGTTTCATTATTATTTTCACCAAAGTTACATAATAAAGTCAAAATGACACAAACTTATGTTAAAGAAAAGACATAATCAATGATGAAAATCGAGTTCTCATTAAATATATAATATTATAAAAAATAAGTCTTCTTCAAATTCGTCTTCGGTATTGTTGTCTTCGATGTTACAATTAAAAATTGCATAATTAATAACTTTCATATTAGTTTAGTTTTTGCACTTAATTCGTTGTATTTCTTTTTATATTTTAGTTTTATTTTAATTTTGGTTTGTTTTTTTTTGTATTTTATATTTTTGGAATATATTAGACCAGATTAGATCTACAAAAAATCTGAAGTTAATTGTCGCATAAATCATTTTTGCTCAAATAAATAATGTCATACTCACCTATAATTAAGGTTACATTTAAGATATATTATGATAATAATTTAATTTTAATAAGCTAAACTCGTTGTATACCTTGTTGATGATTGAAATAAATAAACAACACAAAATCATAACATTAACTTATCCTTTAACGTCGTTTTTAGACGTATAAACAATATTAAAAATCTTGCATCTAATCGTTGATGATTTTTTTAATACTTAAAAGTTTCTTGCGCATCGTCAGTAATAATATCTATAGTTTTATTTCAAATAGGTTTTTAATTACCATCAAATGCCAATAAAAATTTGACAACAGGAAAATAATTGGAAGATGTCGTAAACAAACATAGCAAGCGGTAAAATTTTCTTAAGAGGTTTTCTTACCAGCATCATAAATAGCTTCATAAGTTTGCTCGAGAATTTTACGTGACATCGGATCCATATTGTTTCCGAGACGAAAGTGCACTTTGAAGAACTGAGCATCGAACCGATCCAAATTCGAAACTTTTCCAAGGAAATCAATCACCTCCGGATGTTGGAACTTCCAACGTGGATTTTCATTTGTTATTGGATTTACCTGTATGCAAGAACTTATTTAAATATAAAACATTTGAAATGTGGTACTTACCTACTGAGTACTTATGCATAAAGTGACCAATTATTTTTTTATTAAGAGCGGGACGCACGATCAAATTTGTTTTGCCAAAAAAATTAACGTTAATTTTTAATAAAAACAATTTTTATAGACATGTAAATATAATTAATCTTAGATGTTACACATTTTGTTTAAATGTATGTGTCAGTTGTATTACCGTTTAAAATATTGTTTTTAAATATCGATGTGTAAATAAGTATATATTATACGTATAATATATATATATACGTTTCTTATGTTTGAAAAAACAAGACATTTTTATTCTCCGTGGGGACACCGTGATAGACAAACTGAAAACGGGATTATCTCGCCTAAAATGGGACGTATGGTCGTGTTAGTTTTGCAGTAAAAAATTTTATTTTTATGAAATAGGGGCAAACGAGCCAGCGGATATCCTGATGGTAAGTGATCATCGCCACCCATGGACAACAACAACACCAGAGGAAAACGCAGGTGCGTAGGCGTTCTTTAAAAGATAAACGTATTTATCAGCTAGACATCGATTTTAACTACAGGTTATCTCTTCTGTTCTTCAATTAATTAGTGAATTTAAGAATTAAATCGCATCTAGGCTCAGTATGGTAATATTTTTCTTTACACGTATAAAAAAATCGAATAATATTATTCTTAAATTGCTAAATAATTAACATAAATAACAAAAAATAAGAAAATGCAATAATAGTAAACTTATAATTAAATATTTTCAATAGTACTAGATACGCGCTGTCTTTGTTATATTATGAACATGGCATGGATAGATAAGATGACGAACGAGAAAGTGCTCGAACTCACGAGGTTACCCAGCGTGACTGCTCTTTTGAGGTAGAAGAGGTTGCGCTGGCTAGGTCACGTGCATCGGATGAATCCCTCTCGCTTACCAATAGAAATTCTTCTGGCACAAATAGCTCACGTCAAACGACCAGTGGGCCGTCCTGTATCGAGGTTCAAGGGTAGCATAAAGCGCGACATGATATCTATCGACATAGATTTTCTCAATTGGGAAGATCTCGCCAAAGACCGCGACCGGTGGACGTAAACTCGTGGACGATAATTCATGGTTGGAGGAGTTGGCCCAAAACACACCAAGCGGGCTGGTAAAAAAAGCGTATAACTTGGCGCCTACCATGAAACCCCAAAGAAATGTCTGCCAGTGATGCGGTCGCATTTGTGGATCCCGTATTGGCTTATTTAGTCACGAGCGCAGCTGCCATCATAAACGAATACTGCTTTAAGAAATAGGGAAAGATGCTGTCGCCTATGATGATGATGACTAGATACGACATCACCGTTTGGTAGTTTTACCGTTTTACATTTTTTGCTCGTAATTTTGTTAACGTGAAATAATTTTAACATTAACGCTTACTATGTAAAGATACTTATTGAAACTATGATATCTTCGTGATAATGCGTTCGGATTTCGCGTCAATGAACGGGAGTTCAAACCCACCTATCCAATTCTGAAATTAGCCTGAGCTTTCGTTGGAGGAAAACATCGTGAGGAAATAATAATACGGTGGGAGGGCCGCTGACTATGACCACTTGGGTAGCTACCAACTTCAATTTTGAAAAACCTGTCACCAAATACCAATAGGTGTGTTCCGACAGCATCACTTGAGAACTAGTACCTCTAGGCTTAGCATGTTTACCGTCCTGGACCACATCGTCACTTAACTTCAGGTGAGATTTTGGTCAAAGCACTGAGCCTATACCGTGTAAAACTGCAGTCATTGCACGATATTGCTAGATGCTACGGATCTTGATAAAACATTTTTATTTTCATTTTATGTTTCTTAAATCTATAGATTTATAAGTATTAATCCATATTAACAACGAGAACGTCAACTTTGGTCTATACTCACTAGGTTTAAATAATATTAACCATTCATTACCTTATTATAGAGAATATCACTAAGCTCCTTAACGGATCCCGCCTGTGGATATGTACCAGCATACCAGAGATGACAATCCTCTCGTCATACGGTACCGATTCTTGCCCCATATTCAATCGAGATGAGATTTTCTGTTAGTAAACATTTCTAATAATTATAATTTACTTAACCGTTTATAAAAAATCATCTTCAAATGAAATCGACATAAGCAAATGCCAAATATCAACAAAACAATATTCGTAACTCCATATTTAAGGGAGGGAGAAAAAAGATAGTCAGGAAAAACAAAAATTTAAATCGCCGTAAACGCTGATTGGCAATTATCGAACAAAGGTGCCTTTGGTTAGTTAAGAATAGTCATTTAATGTTGTCGAAACGATGATGACGCTGTTGATAGTGCGATCAGATTCCGCATCGATGGATATAGGTTTGAAATCATCTGTCTAATTTTATAATGAGCTTGAGCTTTAGGTGAAGAAAACATCGCGATGAAACCATAGCAAGGCGGTCCTCATCTTCTAATAATACCTGCCTCAGTAATTACTTAAGCTATATTTACTTATTTACGATTATTTCAATACACATTTTTAAACATTATGCCAGCGGAGCCCAAAATGTAAATGTCAAAAAAATTCAAAATTACTTCGAATCGATAATAAGTCAAGTCCGCACAAATTTAGATAAACTTAAACGACTAGCATAATTTTAACACAAGGAATAAACATAAATTACAAGTTTCATGTTTCAAACTCAGCAATACTAATAACAATTTTCTGGGTAATATGTGTTAGGTTTTACAATAAAATGCCAAAGCACATTACCGATTTACCGGACAATAAGTTCAGGTACCACATCAAGCGAGTTTTAATTTGCAAAGTTTATTATAGGGTGGATCATTATTTTAACGACGTTAATATCTAGAAGTGATAGCCTTCTTTGTGTATCTACTATTAAATTTTGTAGCTTTGAGTTGTCAAGTTCCAAAAAAAAAAACATGCAGAAAAAAACCAGATCAAGTTTCTGGCCAGTTCTTCTCGATGACTGGGCTGTTTTCCGAACCGGTGGTATTATTTAGACGTTACCTGGGCGTACATTGAGTAAAGTATTTTTGATTTTGATACTACGACTTCTAAAGAGCACGTAATTTTTCGGTCCATTTAAACCCTCATCATATTATACAAATTCACGATTATATTCATCTAAAATATTTCATAAATTGGATAAATATGTCTGTAGTTATAAGTAAATTAAAGGAGAAGCAAACAAATAAACAAATACAGAGACATCTTGTTTTCCATAATACTTAAGTATAACGAGGACCATCAAATATAAAAAAAATTGACTTACAGTTTTTACAATAAACAATAAAATTCGAGTAACGTTCTTTGATAAAAACAAGCGAATAATAAATCAATATTTATTATTATTTCTGGCTCTATATATACCAAAAATAAATAATAAGCTACCTACTTAATTATGCAAATAAAATGAATATATAATATCAATCTGTATATAAATAGTTAATGCTAAAAGTGTTCAGTACCTATTTTATTCTCTATTTGTAAACCGGCTTTTTTTCTTAAGTACATATTGACTATTTTTTACGTTATTGTTACATAAATGTTTATCAAGTTTTATGTTTCCTACATAAAAGTGAGATAAGCACCAAATTTATCAAACAACGAAAGTACTTGAAAGCATGTCATTGTGATTATTTTTGTTATAAAAAGTATGCAGACCATTGGCTATATTAGCTTAATATAGATAAAGTTTCATTTTTTGTAAACGTTCAAAAAATTATCAAGGATCTACTTGAATAGATACTATTCCTGAAACTTATTCTTTATTTATTTGCGAGGTCCCGTGTTGTAAATTGTTAAATTGATGTTATCCCCCATAGCAATATATTGGCAGTA
Source organism: Samia ricini (assembly GCA_014132275.2). Taxonomy (NCBI): domain Eukaryota; kingdom Metazoa; phylum Arthropoda; class Insecta; order Lepidoptera; family Saturniidae; genus Samia; species Samia ricini. The sequence goes on from AP028168.1 coordinate 20,089,695, forward strand.
GTAATATCTGTTAATTGACAAATCTGACGAACTGTAAATTTAGTTGAACTTAACCTTCTTGTCAAAGTTTTTATGTGTGAAACCCATTATAATTTATTATCATGTGTTAGACCTAGGAACATACGAATAAGAACGTATTATCAATTAAGCCTACTAAATCTCCTTTTGTGGTAATAATTATATCAACATATTGCATATTCTGAAAGGCAAATTTTATACATTTAGTTTTTTAGCATTGAGTAATAAAATATTTAAGCAAATCCTTTCGAGATTTGTTTTGTAAAGTGTTATTTATTGCCTTACCCCAGACTATTTTCATTTCGCCTTGAATATAAGTGAAGTCTGAAAATAGAATCATGCCAGCACAATTACCAACCATTAGCGGTAAATCATATACCAGCAATAAAAACTGTTCCAAGATCGAGCCCTGTGGGATGCTTATTCGACCTAATGTTCCGCTGAAGGTAGCCACATTTAGACTTAATTTTTAACAACAGTCTGTTAAATAAGAGACTAGAAGCACGAGAAAAGATTCAGAAACACTATAATGTTTTAGTTTCATTACAAGTGTATCGTGATCAACACAGTCAAAAGCCTTTGAAGGATCAAAGAACACGCCGATTACATCCAGTAAATCTTCCTCCTATGACTTATTAGCGTTGTACCACCGTCAGTGGTAGATTTGGATTTTGTGAAATCATTAACAAGCTGATTGAGCATACTTCTTTAAAAATCTTACTTATAGACGGAAGTACAGAAATTGGTCTATAATTCGCATGACTACCTCTACAACTTGTTTTAAACAAACTTATCATGTTACTTAACTCCATGAAATTCAAGAAAGTGTCAGTTGCTTGCTATGCATCGATTAAATATATTAGCCAAACCCGTCTATGCTAAACCCAACTACGTAGTAGATTGATCACCGAGTATCATCGATTTACTTTAATGAGCAAACCAATTAAACAAAAAATTATATCAAACTAAATACTCACCTTACAGCCACAAATAAGTAACAAGTTTTCGAATATAGTTTATATTGTTTATTACATTACATTACAAATTATTACATTAATTTAATTAATTATTAATTTAATTAGTTTAATTTATTATTAAATTAATTATTACAATATAATATATAATGCATTAATATTTTAATTATTAACCCGTGTATTTTGTTATCTGTCTATATACTCTCTTTAGTTCTTCGATATTATGAATATTAAAATTAATACATAATGTAAACGTCAGTTAATATTCTTGACCCGTAATTAATTGACCCTGAATAAGTTTCCAACATTGTAAGGGAAAATATTGTATTGTCTTTAAAACTTGTTTCATTAATTAATTTTACATTTTATGTGGATTTAATTTACTGAAATCACAATTTAATATTTATTATGCGAACCTCGATTTTAGAGTTTTAATTTATATAAATAGCATAGCAACATAATGATTACATAATTATAGTTATTTTAGTACTGAGGCACTATTATCGGTTGAAATTTCTAATATCAATTCTACATATAAAAGGGCACGATCATGTCCTAAACTCAGATATTTTACATCTGACAAAACTGTAGTATGATTGACACCGGGTTGACTAAATGTGTATTCTATACAAAGACAAAGCGCTTGGAAAACGCGAACTAGGCGAACAGTTTCTTCGTTGGAGAGAGGTAATGAAACATAATCTAACCTCGTGTAACATCTCTTCAATCGAGAGGGAAGAGCTTGCAAAACAGAGACTAAAGTGGTGCACCACAGTTAAAGAAGCGATAAAAGTATTTAAAGACCACCAAAGAAAGGAACTCGATGCAAAATTACTTCTTTAAAAAACAGCTCGAAGCCTTTTTATTGAAACATTACACATTGAAAAATTCCGTTGAGAGAAATTGTGCACTTTTGTAAGAAAACATTTCGTTTGTTCTGCCATGTAAAAGTAATAGTAAGTCAACTGTTTCACACCTTTCTTGTGAACTTAGTATATTAATGAGTTTCAATATATATTCAGGGACAGATTTACAAAAGTAATTCCTTTTATTCGAGTATCCAATAAAATGACTTTGGATTAATTCTATAAGATCTATGACGAAAACAGATGCTGAGTTTGCATCGATTCTCAACAAGCATTTTTGCACAAGTCTTGATACGTCATTACAAATGATGTGTCAAAAGTTCCCATCGATTTTGTTTCATATCTCGAAAGCGGTGCTTCGCAGGGAAAAAGTATTCATAGTGCTTTTTTTCTAGAGCATTTCCACATTGAATGTTCCATTTTTACGGCAGCTACGATAAGACGTTTGAGACATATTCGCAAAAACCTCGCTCCAAAAATAACGCACAAGCGGGAATTATGGGGACTTTTGACACATCATTTGTAATTATGTATTCAAGACTTGGTTAAAAATCCACCTTTGTGGGAAACAATGCAACCTCGAATGTCTAATTTACTATGACTAGTATACAGATGTAACAATGAGAAAACCATACATAGCATTCAAGGAAACCCTTGAGTGAAGTGTTATATACGGCAGGATAATACTCATTGTTGTGCAACCGTCGTAACAATCGAATCGATGATGTCTCATTTGCTAATGTTATTGGATTCTACGTCTATGGGCTTAAGTTCGAACTTCGATGGGCAGATCATTGCATGGTGGTAGGGCATTTTCATATAATACCCGCCTGGGTAGATATCATCTTCAAGTTTGAAAACCTGTCGCTAAGCACCAATACGTGTGTACTGGCAGCATCACTTTAGCCAGCTTTAGGGTCAGTGTGTTTGCCTTACTGGATCGCATCGTAAGATCAGAGAACTTCAGGGTAAAATTGTGATCAAAGCGCTAAGTTTTATTGTTCCAAATATATTTATAATCTTCTACATGTGTTTCTTTGAGTTTTATTGTGAAAATAAAGGATTAGGTTTCCCTAATAGACGATTTTAGCGAAACCATAGCTTTTAGAGAGAGGTAAATGGTTTTGCTTATTTTTTAAATATCTAAACCTAGTTAAATTTCCGACATATATAAGGTAGTCACACCACAAAACAATTTTAAATTTTTTATCAGTCTATCCGTCTGCATGTTTGTTCTGGCTAATGTCCGAACCGCCGGACCGATTTTGAGGGGCTGGATTATTTTGTAAATAACTGAAGTTATGAACTCAGGCTATTTTTAGGTCTGGAAAATAATTTTGGGTCCGTGTAAAAAAAATTAAAACTCATGAAATAGTTAATAAAATCTGATTAAATACACAATTTTACCCAGGCAGGCATCATTAGAAAATGCCCTACCACTATGCTATGATTTCCTTACGATATCTTCCTTCACCGAAAGCTCAGTCCGATTTAAGAGTTGGATAGGTGGGGATCGAACCCCCGTCGATTGACGCAAAATCCGGCCGCACTACCTGCTGCGCCATCATCATTTCAAATATTAAATTAGTGTCATTCTCTTTATTCAAATTCAAATCTAGTTTTATTTTTTTGATATTTATGTATATCTCATATCCTATTTTATATGGATAACAATAAATGCTACAACGTCTTTACACAGTTTAATAGATATTCTAAACTTCATGTTTTATCTATACGAAATGGTTGTAAAAAATAAAACTATATCCTATACACTTCTTAATACTGAAATTAATAATATTCACAATGAATTCTTTAATTTATCATAAAGAATAGACATAGTTTACAAAGTTTTAGAATTTGTATGTGAAATAAAGATTTTGCGAATATGTGAAAAAATTAGTTCATTTGTTCTCCTTTGCCCGATCCCTAGCAACTAGCACTTTTTCTTCTTCTTAGTTAATGGCAATCTGTGTGTACACACAATTTGTGCCAATGTCATGTAGGTAAGTTTTTCAATCTTGTATCAGCGTTACCAAGCTCCAACAGAACGGTGGCCTATCCTGCTCAAACTTTCCATGGAACTTTGTCGGCACCTCAGAATGTATGCTACGCGTTGTCTTCTATAATAAACTTAACTTGAACACAATAACTAAACTATTTCACACAAAACGCCACCAAGATTACATGATATAGAGTCAAGTACACAAGTTTAATGAATTAAAGAAAACAATTGCTACATGTCAGACTGAGATCCCGCCAAAAACTCCAACTAGCACTTAATACTATATACGTTCCACACTACCACAGAGCCATCATCACTTAACGTCACTATTAAGAATTTGTAACCAGCCAGATATCAGTATATATATATCAGTGTATATATAATCAGTTCACTCGATTTTAAAAAGTATTCACGCTTTTTCCCTTACATATTATAAAAGGCAATGTGTTTTACGTCTATCATTAAAGTATGCATATAATTCGAGAACAACTTAACCGATGTATAACCGAACTTAACGCATTGTGCGTTTGAATGATATTACCAAAACAACGATTATTTAGGAAAAGAAATGATTACAACAATTTGATTACATCTTATATTTAAACGATTGGGGGCAAACCAACAAACCAACTAAACATATTTTAGTACAGAACATTAAATAATATAATAAAAAATACATTGTATTATCAAACTATAGTAGGACCCTATTATTTTTTTAATGAATAGATAGCAATATGCCAGTATCAGCATTAAGTAAATAAGCGTCACATATATTCATATTTTCAAATGCTTCTAATACATTTTTATGCAAATATTTATTGATAATAGCAGCACAGCTCAGATCTTGAGTAGCATAGTTTAGAGGAGCGGTGAGGTTATGAGTAACTACTGGTCGAAGGGAGCGTTTAGAAATGGTGTCGGAAGAAAATGTATCACGTGAAGCAGGACGCAGTAATATAAGTTTCGAACGTAGCGGTTTCATTTCAGCATTATAGCACTCCACTTGTTTAATCCTCGCAAACGCTGCCTCTATCAATCCGCGTGCATACTGTGCTGAATGCGATACATGTCCTAAAAGAGTTCTAACGCAAGCATCTATTTTTTCACACCAAGAAGAAGCAGTGGTCAACGCTTCTTCGAGCCTTCTCTCATTCCCATTTACCATTAATTTAAACAAGTGCCAAATTATAGCATCTTGTAATTGCTCATCCGTCTTAAAGTCACTCAATTGCTCATGAAGCTCTTGTTTAAATTCATCTGGATCATAACCAACGCAAAAAACAGTACCATTTAAACCTGAAAGAAGAATGGTATGTAAATATAACTATTGTCTTCAAGGTATATTATATTTAATTTACGAAAATCCTTTTATTACCTTGCTTTTCCAGATTTGCCGCTACTTCCAAAGCTACAAGAACTCCTGATTCATAGCCCAAAAGATAGAAATAGTTTTGAAATTTGAAATTTTTGATAATTATCTGTAAATAATGTAATGAACTTAAATGTTCGTATTGTAAATTTAATTAAAACATCAACGACATTAGAAGCACATAACAACAGAAAACCTTCTTGACGAAATTGTTTTATTTTCACAAAGTTATGCTTTTTCCTCATGATATTTGGAGTAATATATATGACGCTTTACTCAAAAGAAGCGTAAGTGATTATTAAATTTGTAAAGATTATTAAATTGATGTTTATCGAGTTGACACTGAAATGAAATAGTTGCATCGATATCGATAGTGGAAGCGAAATACTGTACGACTTTTTTCATAAAAAGCAGCAGGGTAATTGATTTTTTAGTAAGGCGTGTCTTTTTATGTTTATTTAGTACTAGCTGTGCCCGCGATTTCACTCGCGTGGAATTCAGACAAATATATTCTAATATACAGACTATATTCTCGGTCTAGATGCAATCTATCTCATTAACAATATATTCTCTATGTCCCGTCCCAACCAGTCACACGTGTTGGAGGTTACGTCGGCCAGACCAGGCCATCTTCTAGGCAACTTTCCCAGTACAATGGAAGGTAAACTGGCAGCTTGACTATTATAATTTAGCTCAATACGGAAATTGGGGAATAGCGCTATCTAATTATTGTTTGCACATTACTAATATTCTGACGTCATTATAGACCTTTCATTTTAATAGGTAATCATTTATCGTATTACGATTCTGATTCTGATAATTTTACACCTATTTTGCAACTTATCGACATGATATTTATTATTGACGTGAACTTTCTTTGTTGGTTTGGTGGTTTGAAATACGATGAAATGAAAATTTTTCATGACAAAAGTCAAACAAATACATCAATAGGATATAGTATACTTATTAGATTTGATGGCTCTAATTTAACTGATTGATAATTTCGCAATAAAACGTTAAGTTGCTTTAGCTAAGTTGTAAAGTTCGGGCACTACACGGGGTAAAGACATCGGTTGAAAACCTAGCGACGGAGTTTTTTTTTTTTTAAGAAGATTAGAGATATCAAATTTATATTAAATTGTAGCAAATTTGGTTGCTATAACACAAATAAATTTTTACCAAAATCCGTCAAGAATTTCATTTACTACAAATTTTTGACTTTTGTCCGTTATCTTGGAGAAACCTTTGGTTTTATGGAATAAAAAGTATCCTAGATGTTACTCTATAATATTAGTTATCTCTGTGTCAAGTTTCGTCAACATTGGTTCAGTACTTCCAGAGTGATAGGCCTACACTGGGAAAATAAACAGACAGACAGACAAAAATTCTAAATAACATATTTTTGGCTTCTACATCAATAACAAATTCCACCTCGATTATAATGTTCAAAAAATATTTTATATACAGATTTTGCCTTGTTACAGTTTTATTATATTAATAGATGAAACAGTAGTGCGACCTAACTGTTTAACACGCTTAATTGTTGTATCAAATGCTGCGCGAATGATAACAAGACAACATAATTTCACAAGGAATTCAAATTAAAGTAATTAAATTGATTATTAATTATTTTAATTTCAAAGTATTTTTTACAACAAAGCGTTTATCTAATTGATAGAAATACAAATTCGTAAAAAAATCTTACGTAGACTCAATCGTGTTGGTTTATAATGATTGAGTTTTATGTTCTATCTCTGTCGCACTAGTTACTAGTTCTTGGTCTCTCTTTATGTGACGTATGCAGTATAAATAGCATACGTAATAGAGACGAGCATACCTATTATTTATTAATTTTATTTTAAAAAAACGTTAATTAATATTTGTTTCATTTCTTCAAGATTTCCTAAAGACCTAAATTTTTATTACAAATATTTTGTAATAATTATCTCGTATCAAGACAATTTCCCAACAAGCTTTATTGACTCGACTACGGTTTTTAGATCGACCCCTAAAATGGTGCTTCTTATTTCATTTCAGTTTCAATAATTCGCAATGCACCGTATAGGTTGCTTTGTTAACATAAGACAATATTGACTATTAATGAAGTCATTACCGACATCGATATTATTTTTTTTACTTATCGCTATTGTATTTGTGATGGGAATACATGGTAACAGTGGAGTGAATTGAATAGTTTTTTATTTGAAATCGAATAGTTGCAAGTTAATTATATTGGCGAACTTGCTGAACTTCCATACGAGTTTGTTTGAAGAAAATAATTGTATTGTAGCTTAAATTACTCATATGAGAATTAAGTAATATCTTAAAGATTGCAATAGTGGAAAATATTGGCGAGGGTTTTGAAAAGGATTTGTTGTTTATTAATCCAAATTATCTATAAAATCATGATCAAATCGATGATGGTGCAGCGGGTACTGCGGCCGGATTCCGAGTCAATCGACGCGGGTTCGATCTCCACCTATTCGACTATAAAAATCGGCCTGAGCTTGCGGTGAAGGAAACCATCGGAGGAAATCATAGCATGGTGGTAGGGCATTTTAAATAATGCCCGCCTGGGTAGCTACCACCCTAAAGTTAGAAAACCGGTCGCTGAATACCAATATGTGTGTTCTGGCAACATCACTTGAGAACCAGTACCTCTAGGGTTAGTGTGCTTGTACTTGCTTCGGCAGTACATATACTAAAATTGGAACGATACAGAGAAGATTAGCATGGCCTCTGCGCAAGGATGACACGCAAAATCGTGAAGCGCTCCACATTTTTTCATGCCTCCCCTTTGGGGGGGCGGGCTAATAGATGGGGTAGAGAAGTTATTCTCCCCCCACCCCCGCCGGGCCATTGCACTGACGGGCCTGGTGGGTTTGCCGCAGGGGGCGACGCGGCGACATGCCTGGCAACCCCGTATCGCCCCTACTTCAAATGCGGCGGACGGCCCCGGGGGGTTTTAGTGGGTATTCCCGGGCGCTTCTCGCCCGGGTTTGAGTCCCACACTGGCACGGAGCTCGTCACTCCGTGCCCCCCTGCCTATTGTATTGGAGGGGCACTAGGTCCCACTAATACAATAGGTAGGGTGAGTGCGTAAATGCATTTCCCCCCGTCAAAAAAAAAAAAAAAAAAGGGTTAGTGTGCTTACCATCCTGGACCACATCATCACTTAACATCAGGTGAGATGATGGTCAAAGCATTGAGCCTATTCCGTGAAAAAAAAATATTAGTTAGGAACAATGTGGATAAGATTCTGTATTCCGTAGAATAAATTTGCAACTATTTTACGCCTGATTAATTCTTTATAGAACCTTCAGAGGTAATAATCTTAGTAGTATTGTAAAACAAGAAGACTGTTGCATTTTAACATTTACCTGAGTATATTTCTCAGCTAATTCCTGTATTGTTTCATATGGTTTATCAATTCCTGGTTGCAATACAAGAGCGTTTAGCTTGAGACGCTCAGAAATAACACAAAATCGTTTATAATTTCCTTCTAGCCCAGGAATTATGAGCAAATGTGTTTGACTCACATCAAATTCATCGTCTTTCTGTAAATTGAAACAATTTATGTATTTTGAATCTGGATTATCATAATACTATGTTGTAAAAGGATGTGCAGTATAATTGATTACCGTTGTTACACTTTTTGTCATTGTTGAAATGGGTACCATTTCTGCTGTAGCTAGTAATTCATCTGGATCTATGTAGGAGAAGAATGTTTCTAATCCTTTTCCATTTTTGTATATCGTTTCTACAAGCACGTTTTCTAAATCTCTTAACCTGAAACGGTACGCTTTTAATAATGAATATAAATAATAAACGGTAAATTTCGAAATGTACTTACTCTCGCACTGTCATAGATTCTACGTATTCTTCGTTGTATGAAATATTATGGTTATTGCGCAAGAAGTTAGTAACTTTTCGTGTTTTTTCATTAGTTATACCGAATCCTTTAAGCGTACTCTCAGGACGTTCTTCCTGAATGCAAACCTCTGTAAGTAAACATATTATATATAAAACTACTGAAATTTTCAAATCGAGATTTTCAAATCTTATGAAAACTTTTAAAGGAAAGAGATTCTCAATAACTAATCTAAAACAACATAAACAAAAGCATATCAAATGTTTAGACGTTTTGTAATACTTCTCAAACTAATCCTACTAAATCTGTATGTTCTGATTATTAAATTAAAATATTTTGTCCAATCAGCTTGTAAGCAAATTTAACTGATTTTTAATACATTTATAGTTTTACCAGCTACAGCCGCGATTTCTTCAACAAGTGACAGGCGACTTTCAGGAAAGCATTTCACTTTTAGAATCAAATCATTAGAATTCACTGCACTCTCCATAATGTTAATTATCTCTCGAGCGTAGACAACAGTAACATCAGTCTCAATATCATCAACCTCCTGGAAGCGTATTGAATATAAAGAAACCAAATTAAAAAAATAAAGGATTCTTTGTTGCCAATTCAATTTGTCAACTCATTCGTATGTTCGGAGTATTTTAAATTCAGTAAAATTTTATCTCATTTAAGTAAACAGTATACACTTGCGTAAGCAAATTAGGATATTCATACTCACTTTTCGTGAAACTTCGAGATTTAGCTTCAGCGTTGGATAGTTATCCTTAATACGAGACATGCACGTATGAAGACCGACTGTATCAAGCGTAGTCACAACAACGAAATGTCTTAAAGAAATTATAATTTAAAATTAGTATTATTTAATTAGTAATTTTTGAGTTTACGCGTTTAACTAATAGTCACATATTTATTTTGAGGTAATCTAAGAATATCACTTTTACCATAGTATTGAGCAATGGATTTTGGAAGTTATTTTTCTGAGTAAATTAATACATTTTCAGGTGTGTTGTATCCAATCGCTGAAAATTATCTAAAGGACTATTTATTTTTAAAAAATACAGAGACAATATTAAAAATTAGGAAATACTAAAAGGATTAATAAAATGAGGTGGGAAAATATCTACAGCTATCTAACGAAATTGAGTGATTTTGATGACTAAAAATTATCGTGCCAGCAAATCTAATATCACTCTAAAACAGCTTTGAGAAAAATGAAATCGGGAGTTGTTTTAATATTATAATTGTCACCAAAAAGTTTAGGTATGCGCCGTACTTTATATCCTATTTAGCTTTGTGATAATGACGGCTACTTTGAAATATTAATAAGGAACGAGGATTTATTTTACAAAGTATAATTTATAGTTACGAAACTTTGTAATTTGAAATGTATTTCATAATATGACTGTTCTAAGCCAACGCTAAAATATACCTTAATTGTAAGAGTCAATGATGTTTTTTATAATTATTAAATTATGAATGTAGTCCGCATTCAGTGTTATACGTACCGAAGGTTTGGGCATAGTTTTCTAGATAGTACATCCACGTCATGGAAAAGTTTATGCTCTTGATTGTTATTTGGACCCACAGCAACAATATATAAGCCTTCTAATGGACCTAATTGTATGGCGTTGTGTATTAAATTCAATACGTTTGTTTCATTGGTAAGATCTTCAGATGAAACGTTAACTTGTACACCAAATGTATGCCATGTCCTAAAAACAAATATACCTATAATTTAATGCTCTAAAAAGAAGTTTGTGTAATTTATTTCTTTACGAGTAGACTAGTAAGTGTACATCTAGACCATAATCAAACACTCTTAATTCATATACGATCGTTTATTAATTAAACATGAATAAAAATTCAGCTTGTTCTTAAAGTTGTTCTTTTGTTTACATTTTAATGTTTTATTGTATAAGGATTCGTATTCATTAAAAAGTACTACTCAAATCTGCAAAAAACCAGTACAATAAAAATATAGTGTAAATTATAGACGAAAATGGACCAAACAAAAGTCAAGATTTTTTGTAAATTAGAGCAATCGTACCGTATTTTAAAGTGGAGATAAGAAGGCGCGTTGGTGTAATGTAAATGTAGCTTCTTAGCTCCACGACTGATCAGTCTATCCGCTAGTTGTAAACCTATTGTACCTTGATCGCAGATCAATAAATTACAACTATCCGGTTTGCAATCGAACCTGCAATGTAATTAATAATTGCTTTAAGAAAAAAAATTACTATACAAATGACATAGGTTTTATAATAGTGATTGGAATTCAACAATTGCAATTCTGAAAGTAAATGATGAGGTACCGAGATTGAACGTATTCTACAGGATCTGTAAGACGCAATAAAAGTTTCCCACGATGTTGACCGGTCTCTAACAATCGGAACGCGCGTACCACATCGTTCGGTGCGTACGTAATGCGAGACAACGGTCGCACGTACCCGGATACAATACCATTACTTAATAATCTGTGTAGTTTCTGCAAATGCACATAACACATATAAAAATATACATCAAGATAATACATAATAAGCCTGGTGATAAATGTTACTATAAAATATATACAATTTACTTCTTACCCTAATTTCTTCAGAGCTCTTATTTATTAAAAAACTGTTAAAATCTACAGACATATAGGACCTTTCCTTTGATAAGTTTGCCATTCCGAACACATAGTTTTCTCGTTGGGATACAAGAGTAGTATCAATAGTAATACCTGAGGCTGCACAGCATTTGAGAGTAATCTGGGAAACGGTGTTTGAATAGTTATTATTAAAGCCATAATTTTTAAATTTATTAATTTAATATAAATAGTTCAGAAAATACGAACATCTTTTAAATCTCCCTTTACACAGCTAATAATTATATCGCATCCTACACCGTTAGTAAGGCATAAAATCATATCTCCGAAGGTGGTGTCACGTGAATTGCCAATATGTTCATCTGCAATAATAAAAAAAAAATATCAAAATAACTGTGAATGACATTTAATTATCAGAAATCTCCAGAATCTAAAAAGATTTATAAAAATAAGGTTCCGTTGACGAGTTTCTTAAAAAGCGTCCTATCCACGGATGCTAGATGCATGATAGATATAGCAATCCTATTGTCACTTATAACTTATAAAACAGAAGAATGACTAGATTACGAACTAGCTTGTTAAAAGCATAAGGTAACATCATTGCGTGATCGACTAATTCTTCAAGACATTTTTCTACACTTGTAAAGAAAATGTTGCGACTACATGCACCAAGCACACGTACTCGACACATAATTCTTTCATATTCCCACGCATCGAACAAACTATGGGTTCAATTACTTGACAAGCAGAATTCCGCGTACTTATAATTAACAATCTAGTGATATAGATCTATTTAACTTTGAACTTCGTAACAAAAATATATCTAAAACAGTCTTAGAAACCAAATGAAAATCTCTTTAGTAAATAAATAACACAAAATTTATCCACAGCCATATATCCTTATATAAACATATCGAGAAACATACATATACACATTACATAAATAACATAAAAAAAATATTCTCCAAACAAGATTAAATTAATTGAAAGAAAAGTTTAAAAGAATCACATAGCATTTTGTCAGTCTCTGATGCCGGATCTGGCAGAAAACTGCGAAACACACAATTAACTTAATTAAAGGTATTAACTAGTTATTATGATTTATAACTGATATAATTAAAGTTCCTTAAATTATACACAATACGAGTTATATATTGTTATGCATCGTGAACCCTGCCTTAATATTATAACAGCGGTCTAAACAGTGTACGCTATGGGCGGACGATGCTAAGTAGGTGCGATAAGGTTTTAAGAATTGTGAAGCGACAAACATCCGTTACTCATAGGATAAGTTTTAGTTTTAAAATTGAATGTAAAATATTGTCAGTCTAGATTAAACTCTGTAACTAATCGCTCTTTTTTTTAACCCCTTTGCGTTTACGCCAGCCTTCCATTGTTTTCTTATTGTCTTCCTATTGTTTAATTTTTATGGGTAATCGACATATTAAAAACCTGAGATGGCGCTACCGGTACTTAACTATGTAGTCGACAATTATTTTAAAAACTTTTAAATTGAAAATTTGCAGTGGTGTGGAAATATCTAGAAGGATGATGTTGTATGGAGCAAACGGAACTTACCTTTATTATTAGTCTTCGATTAAGCTGGTTCAGATTTTATATTCCACCTCACTTCACTTTATGAATGTTCTATATAATTTGATAACTAATGTGCACTTTTAAACATATGAGAGACAGCGGCGGCGGTTGCGTGTTGGCGTTCCGTTTTTGAATAGGAAGAGGAAGGGATAATGAATACATAGACTAAATAGAGCGGGGGCGTATAGATAATATAGACAAGAAATAACTTAGAATAAGAAGAAAATATATACGATAATAGATGGCGTTAACATGCAGATTTATTGAACTTCTAACTATTCAGAAGACAATAGAAGTTGAGCCTTTATGATGATGAGAATTCAGATTAATCAGATGTGACGATATAGAAAATAAATTTAATTTAATGGATCATCATGGCCCATTAAGTAAGAGACCCATGTTCGGTTGAATGGATGGATTGATAAAAACGTAGACAGAAATTAAAATGTTTTTTAAAATGGGTAATGTACCGTTTAGTTGAGGAAACAGTTTTAGCAAAAACCGTTTCTTTCGAACGTCACTGACGGTCGTAAATACTCGATAGCCGAGACCAAGTGCTACGGATATAACAGCTTGGCCTAGAACCCCAGCTCCTCCGTGAACTAGTAAATATACATCGTCGATAGCACGTATAATTCTATGGCCCTGTAAATAGTAAAAAAAATAATCCATAAACTCAGATAATTGTATTAGATTTGCATTGGTAACGATTTCATACTACTTAAGTGATCTATAAGCCAGAGAAAATAACTAAAACTTGTTGAATTTATTTCAGAAATATTTGATGTTAAAATAACAAACAATAAAATAAAAGGTGATTAATGTTTTGTTGAATATTTACAACTATGGTCTGCTGAGAAAAAAACTAAAAAAGAAAATAGAAATAAAGAATGATTACTATAGACGGATTTGTCAAGCAGTAAAATGCGTGCATGTAAGCTAGAGGCACTGTGGCTGCGTCTTCAAGGCTCCAATGGTCCGGTACGGGCCACAGCAGCTCGGGTTGCGCGAGTACGTGGCTTCTGCACGCTCCGTTCAGTACAATTCCCATCACACGGTTACCGCTAAAAGTATACATGTTATAAAAATATTTTACTTTAAAATAACAATAAATAACAGAAAATGTACTAAATTAAGTTACTTTAGCTATACATTTATTTATTACACCAAATAGTAAAAAAACTGTTGCTACTTTAATTAGGTTTACCCCTAACTCAGGCATGAGTGATATTTGTCACCAAGTTATATTTATTGTAAACGATAAATGGTACAAATGATTAGTAATACAACACTAATTGAAAAAATGACACTAGCTTATCATATGGTTAGTTATATGGCATAACTTATTATAGAGATCATTTTTTAACTTTAATTAATTAAAAAAAAAAGTTGTTTTGTCATTAAATATTCAGTCATTCGTCATTCAATACTCTTCTAGTTATACTTTCGAACTTACTAAATCATTTTGACCTGAATGGTCTTACCCCAAACAGTTTATGGAATTTAGCGAAAAAAGTTAGTTAGCTCATGGGCACCAAAGTGACTCAAATCTCGGCTGGAGCTGCTATCTGTGTAAAAAAATCCGCTGAGTTTGGTTTAACTGACCCTACGTCGTATAGTGTATAAGAATGTGTGTGCAGTATGATGCGTGTAATACTAGTGCATGCGTTGTCACTGTATCGCATGCGGCGACTGTAAGAGCTTCGCCAGTAGTGCGAAAAATATTTTCAGCCACTGCCGGAGTAAATATTCTTCTCTAAATAAAATTCAAAATATATTCTGTTTTCTTTAGTGTGTCGTGATTTGGAAAACCGTATTTTTATACACATAAACATACCTTTCTGTAATCCCACTGAAATCCATTCCATAACCATCAAATATCTTTTCTTCTTCTAGTTTTAAAGGAATCGCTTCTGTAGCTTTTAATATATCGCATTTATGAATTCCGATATAATGAACCTGCGATAATATTTATTTCAATGTAATCGCTATACTTTGTATTAAATTACTTAACAATAGACCTATGAACAATCATATTGGATAATCCATGCAACAGATGAAGATCTCCGTTTTATTTTTGGGTGTTTCGAATAAACTTGTTTCACGTTTGTCATCAAAGGTCATATATGTCATCATATACGAAATACCCTGAGAATAGATCAAGAACAAAGTATAGCCCAGACTTGATATAATATTAAATCTCTGCTAATATGTTTGAAAGATACGGTGTGACGATTTAAATTTTTGTAATAATAATTATTCTTACTTTCACTTTGACTCCAGGACCAACCAGATCTGGTGCGCTTACCCAGCGTAGTGAACCTTGATCACCTACAAAAGAACTTTCCAGTAATGTTCTTTGCTTATTATTTTGCATCTCTTTCCAAGGTACATAGTATTCCCCACCCGGAATACCCTAATTAATAAATTACCAAGTGAATTTCATTCATATACTTAATAAAATTGGTATTAAAAATACTTCAAATAAAGCCTTACATCATTCCAAATATTATAAGCCAAATCAATATCAGTATCTAAAGGTTTCCGATCAGTAGTTTGACTGGTTAAAATTACATTGATTTGATTTGAATTAGATTCTTTTCTCCAACGGCGTACAAGATCTAGAAGACCAGGTGGTGAAGGATGTGGTGCGAACACGAGCACACGGCTTCCAGGAGGTAATTCAGTGCGTGTTGCGCTTAGCATTACAAGATCAGAGCAAGTATGTACTGTAAGTGCTGAATTGATCCCATTAGTGCTCACGGGTCTCCAGCGAAGTAATTGCAAGTTGTCAGCTTTGCACGCAAGTCGATATAATGTTGAAGGTGGACTGTTCTTAACCTCCACCGTACTATCGTGGTTTAACACGAAAGTTCCACGCTTCAGTAATCGGTCCAACGCATGGCGCATCTGTGTTATCGAAATTTCGTTTTTTAATTATTATCATTTATTCATTTGACCTGTCATATTGATTGTATACATCCGAATGCTGGACTAGTAAGAAGATGGGTGATCAACGATTGCATGTAGCTGAGATTCAAAAGATGAGACAGACGGAGTGTGGCCTGACAAAAATGGATAAAGATAGGAATGAGTTTATCAGAGGAAGTTTGACAGTGGCGCCAGTGGTCGACAAGTTGGATGGAAATCGTTGGTTGTGGTATGGACATGTCAAGAAAAGAGAGGAAATGTATGTCTACTTATAAACTTTGTAACTGTTAATTGTAATGTATATAAATTGTTTTTAAATTACCTTCATAAAACCTGTGATTTTAAATTACATATAGTTTTTTAAAAATTTCAATATATAGTGTAAACCCCATCTAACGTGATACCCGTTCTAAATAAAAACAATAACTTAAGTGCCGTTATATCGAGTTTATTACACAATATTTCCTAAAGCAGCGGAGTTTTTGATATTTATTATTAAACCGATTTGTTTTCTATTAACAGTCACAAAAGCGTATGAAGATACTGTTTCGGCATTTTTTAAAAAATTTAAATAATTTACCAAGATATTTGATTAAACTAATGCTGAATATAAAACACATTGACAAAAAGTAATAAAAAAAAAGTACTCACAAATTATAAGCGTAGTAGAAAAATATATCATTAACTCTCGAGGTTCGTAATATTGAATATAAATTCTATTAAATGCTAAATGGCATATAAGAAAATTATTATTAACCTATTTCTTACTTTATCATTACTTGATAGATCTTGGACAACAATGAGATCGATTTCCGATGAGAAATGAACTTGATTCCGTAATATATCATCAAGTTTGACATTGTGATATTTAACAACCACATTGGGTACGTGATCTAAGTTTTTAATTTCCCTGGAAATACTTAAAGGAGCATTTTGGTTTGTGATTCCCATAACATTTATGACGTCTTTGTTAATGTTCTCAGCAACAATTTGAAGATAAACATACAATGCTGTAACGATCTGAAAGTATGAAGTATGTGTGCTTATGAAATATTTTTATTAAATTAACAGATAATAGATAGATGCATTATCTCTTAGTATTTTGAACGCTCTAAAAATAAGACTTGTAATAACTTTGTACTTACATCTAAATTAGAATTGAAATTTGGAATAAATTTCAATTTGTTTAACTTCACTCGCTGTCTAGAGATCGGAGGTAAATAATGAAATTTTATTTTATCTATCAAAACTCCTGCACACCTGTAAATTTGATTTTTTTTTTAAATATAACAATTAAAATGTTGATTTTGTCGCAGTAAGTCAAATACTTACCTAGTACGATCAAATATGTCAGATACCTCGACGTTTATCAAATTTTTACCATCGATTTTGTTTTCATTGTAGAATAGATTTTTACTATTAATACAAATTCTTCTTTGATATATTCAGGTTGTGCGACACCATCGTGTGTTTGTCTTAAAGCATTCAGCTGTATCAAGCCGTCTATAAAGGTCACCCAGTTATCTTTCCACTCGACCAGAGCTTCAGATAAGGTGGCATTGGCACTATAAATACTTTTAAAATCACCGCTAAAAATTAAAATAAAACATTGAGGTAAAGTAGCATTGGCGCTATGAATACATTTAAAATCACCACTAAACTTTTTATTTAAAAATTGGGGTAAGGTAGCGTTGTAACCTACGAATACTTTTCAAATTAATGCAATAAATAAAAAAAATATTGAGGTAAGTTAGCGTTAACACTATGAATACTTTTAAAGTCTTCGCTAAAAAATAAAATAACACATCGATAATCAAATTATTTAAAATTGCTTTGGCTTTGGTTTGCTGATAAAGTATGATAAAAGCTATATAGCAAAGCTATGATTTATCAAGGTTAAGCAAAAGGAGTGTTAACGGGATGTTGTGAATGCTAATTATATTTTCCAAGAGATCTAAATACTATTCACCGTAATACTTTTATATATAATCCGATGATACAATCATGGTATAAATTTTCATTGGGTAACTACATATACTGTTAAAAGCAAAATACTAAAAAAATCTTAACCTGTATGAGTAATCCCTTATATTTAACAGTTGATAAATGTCTTCATAAACAAGATTCATGTCTGTATTTGAATAGATAACGTTGTTCATCGTAATTTTTTGGAAAACCACGAATCCTGTAGCTACTTGTGATGTTTCATCTAGAACCTAAATTAGAGAATAATAAAACAAAATTGATCTCTTGAGGAATATTAAAGCGTATATTTTCTTCGTTCTACATCGTTTTAAGCGTCTTCTTTAGCTTTTAGACCAAATGAACGTTTGGTCCATTAGATTGCTACATATTTTTGACTTTTTACTATTATTTATAATGTATTAAACTTAATTTTATTAATAATTTTATGAAATACCTAAGGCCACAAGTAAGGCCACAAGTTAGAATTTTGATCTACGTACAGAGTTTTGACTTACGTTCTTATTCTTTTAAAATAAAACACAATAGGAAGCCTTTTTCCAGTCCAAATTTTCAGCTAAACTCGCAAAGCCTTTGTAAAGTTCTTGCAAAGTCTAATGATACTTAACTAGATTAAAATTTTATTAATACATACAGGTAGTCAAGATTTCTCAAAGGTCAAATTTAATAAAATACTCAATCTTTTTTTTTACATGATTAGGCTCAGTGGTTTGACAACAATCTCAACTGATGTTAAGTGACGATGTGATCCAGGATGGTAAACACACTAATATTTACCTCAAAACGTCCAGTGCCTCTGTGTATTGAAACGCTGAGTTTCAATTGCCGTTGGTTGTGCAAAATAGGTTGTACATGAAAGTGAATATCAGAAAATTGCACAGATATCTGCTTTTTCGGTATTTTCATAGTCATAGCGAGAGTATCCCATACAGATATTAAAACTGCCGCGAAAGGATACAAGGTTTTACCTGTAATTGTTTCTATAACATAAATTGTGCGAATATAAATAAACAATTTACAAGTCGAATGTGACTGGGCAGGCCGGTAAATATAGGCGAATATATCTCGACTAGTTCGAGGACGTTCTGGAGAAAGGTCAAGTCAAAAGTATCCGTAACCGAAGAACAAGTTCAAGTTTATCTAAATTTTTTTTTTGCGGTCATTCAGTAAGTCGTCAAGAATTATTGTGAAGGCAAGGTTAAGATACTATATTCCAGAAACGTATTTTTAAGTGATTCGCGAAGTGCCATATTATAACAATAAGGTGTAATAGATGCATATTACATAAATCACTGATGATTTTGAAGAGTTTGTAGTAAGTTTTATAATTGTTCCATTTCAGGTTCGAATCTCCAGCTCTCTCTTGATATTGATAACCCACACACTTGTGCTCAACATCGATACGGAAAGAAGCTGCAAACTACTCTATATAACAGTGGTCGTCACACTGATTTTTGATCAAGGGCCACATACGTCAAAGTGAGGTATTACTGCGGGCCGAACTGTCATGGATTGGGTAGTTGACACCATCTAATAATTAACATTATCTTCATTATTTATAGTTTGTTTAGCTAATAGTAATAATTCGGTACTATTATTTAGTTCTGTGTTATTTAATTAATATGTTATTTAATATATTTTTACGAGGTGTCAACCCCAAATTCCCTATAGATTTTGTTTGCAAATAACAACCTACTAAGACAGTTTGATAACCTAATTGACTGACTATTGTAAACTCCGTTTTGAGTCCTTGTCTGTCAATTACTTGCGACGTCGCAGGCCGCACAAGGTCCACTTGCGCCCTGCAGGCCGCAGTTTGATGACCACTGCTCTATAACTAATTGTTTTACCTCTTATGACATGCCCTCGAAGATAATTATGTTCCTCATCATGAGTAGATATGACAAATTTACAAGACGCAGCCATAATCCTATCTGCTGATACATATAGAGGTAAAGCCCTGTAATAATTGCATTATTAAAACGGATTTCCACATAAAATGTGAGTAGATATTTATATTGTAAACTATCTCAAATTTATACTCGTATGCACAGAAATATAATACAATTTTAACATAACTTGAATGACAGATACTTTCTACTACTACAGCTATTTTCTGGTTATCCATCGTAAATAATTTGATATTAGTTTGCTAATTTCTCTTTGAATTATTTTCACCTGTCAAGTTATAATTATCAGCAGAGTAGCGGAATTATATCAAAGTAATATAAAACAAACTTCGAATAAGTTAAATAATTTCATTTGAAATGTAATTATAAATAGAATAATATTTCTTATGTAAATTAAGAAATAAAACTCACCAGTTTTCATTGTGAACCCATTCTACTTGATGCGATAACATAGGTGTTCCAGTTGATACAGGAAATTCTACTTTAGGATAAAGTTCTTTAATTTTAGGAAGGTACCCAGTTAGATATAATCTGAAAAATAATAATAGTAAATTCAATAGGAGAACGTTGTGGTATAGTAGAGGATGTAGTCACAAAGATTGAGTAAGAAATGCTTGAAAGATGAATGATAGAAGATTGTCTAAACAAATGTATAAGCAAAAGTGACTAGGCAAACCGGTGATGGTCGTCCTAGGCGAACGTATCAAATTGAAGACTTTCTAAAGGAAAGACTGGTCAAAAGTACCCGTAACTAAGGAGCGTGTATGAAAGGGCTTATGAAAGATGAAGAAGTGAAAACACGGATGGTTGCAGTTGGAGATGTAGTCTCTGCGTGAAGTTATGTTTTTAAATTCAAAAGAATATGCGATTATAAAAGGTGGGAAATTATTTTTTAGTTCCTTTTACATTTTATTCAGCTACAAATTCTATACTTTTTAACAATACAAGCTACAGTATATTATACTAACTACAGTAATACCCCGCTTAGCGAGACCCCGTTACGCGCGGTTTCACTATAACGCGAATGTCAAATTTCGCGCTCAAATGCCTCGCATTACGCGAAAGAGTGCGTATAAACAAATTTAAAGACAATAGATGTATTTTTTTCCGTAAAAAATAAGAGTATATATTGCATAAAGTGTTCTTAGAATTAAAGTGATTGATTAAAATGATTTGTATTTTTTTGTATTAAATTTTGACTATCTTTAATCATAAACCTCGATATACGCGAATTTCAGTTAACGCGATTTTTTTCGGAACGTATCCCTTTTTTTTTGACGGGGGGAAATGCATTTACGCACTACCCTTATCTATTGTATTTGTGAGATCAGAGTCGCCCCAAATACAATAGATAAGGGAGCACGGAGTGTCGAGCTCCGTGCCAGTGTGGGACTCACCCGGGCGAGAGTCGCCCGGAAATACCCACTAAAACCCCCCGGGGCCGTCCGCTGCATTTGGGATGGGAGCGACACGGGGTGGCTTTCGTAATTGGCTATGTAAGGGTAGTGCGAAAATGCATTTCCGCCCGTCAAAAAAAAAGTACTGATACTCGTAATAGCTTCTAATTATGTTTAAAAAACCACTATTATTTCTAAGGAATTAAAGAGGCTTAAATAAAAAATGAATAAATAAAACTCCTTATAGCAAGTGTATATAAGATATTTGAAAATAATTGATATTAAAATCTGCTTGAATTGTAGAAATAAAGAAAGCATGAAATGTATATATTACTGACTGTCCAATAGCCTCCAGTACTAAATACGCATTATCAGGGTGGCCGCGTCTAGTAAGTGCTATATTCCTGCAATTGGGATCCAGAGAGCGCTTTAGGATAGCCTGCAGTAGACCGTGCGGAGCAATCTCCACCAACACCGCATTCGATGGTATCAGTGCTGATGTTTCTTCAAAGAGCACGGGATTCTTGAAAACAATATTTAATCAATAAATAAGATAATTGAAGGTTTAGTATAAACTATGAGAGGACTATACTTTAACAAATACCCAATAAACTTGAGCTCAGTTTTAAAACATGAATATCCTTAATAGTTTCGCAAGGTTCTTAAAATTATATGATTTTCCGCTACAAGTAAATATGCATATAAATATTTATGTCTAGGTGATTAATTATAAAGTAATTACTTTTCTAATAAGTCATATAAACTATAAGATTATTGATTCAAATTTTTATTTCGTGGTCTATAAACTCATCTCCAACCTCAGTTCATCATACTTTTAGTTTATATTGTTTTTAACCGACTTCAAAAAGGAGGAAGTTCTTAATTCGTCTGTATTGTTTTTGTAAGTATTACTCTAACAAATGTGGACCGATTTGCAAATTATTATTTTTTTCTGTCGGTTCCAGCTGGAGTTAATCAATATAATCATTTATAAATGGAAATAAATTTTTAGTGCATTTTTATAGTTTATTATTTTGATTTTAATTACAAAGGTTTTTTCTTTATTAATACTTCTTTTCCCTTACCAGTAAATTGTTCGTCAGGTACTCCGCCGAGCAATACATAGCCGACGGCTCGTTCCACCTCTCCTGCGGCACTGACGTCGATACCCACTTTTCACTGCGAAGTTTCGGTTTCTTTATCACTTCTCTCATGTATTTTAGTAGACCTGGACCTGTGATACGTTATTTTTGTATAAATAGTGGAATTGTTTTATCGAGTTCTGATCTACATAAAAATGTACATTCAGATTATTTCTATACATACGTGGTAAAGTCCGATTACCGTATTTATAAAAAATCGTTACTTTAAAAAAAAAACGCACATGGACATTATTATCAGGGCAAATACAGAACGTGAACGATGAAAGACCATGGTCAAATTACATTTACTAGCCTTCATAGCCTCATAGCGAGTATCTTGTCATGGTGGTAATATTATGTTTCTTATTATAGGAAATAATATGTTTATTCAGATAGTTTAGTAATACTTACCGGCATTAGCAATGTATCGCGAATGGTAGGCAGTATTGGAGCAGGGCACCTCTTTGGCGAATATGCTTTTTGATGATAATTCAGCAACAAATGTCCGCATTACTTTTTCAGGACCAGAAATAGTACTAGACTGAGGACCGTTATGACACGCTATATCGATTTCTGGTGGACAGTAATTCTTGATCTACGAAAAACATTCATTAAGCTGTAACGTTATTTGGTTAATCATTTTAATATCAAAAAGGTATGCATAAACGGAATTTGTCCACAATTTCACGTGATATTCAGTAACGCAATAGACAGAAGATGTGAAAATGTGATAAGCTTAGAGGTATAGTGACAAAAATTTTAACTTCATTATTATAATTAATATACTTCAGTTACTTAAGACACAAGTCTTACAGACTGAGACGTGGGTCGCTTACAACAGAACTAATTAGAAAACTCAAAGTTACCTAAAGGGTAATGGAAAGGGATATGCTTGGAGTTTCACTGCGTGATCAAATAAAAAATTAGGAGAATCGCAAAAGAACCAAAGTAGCCGGCATTGCCCGGAGAATTTCTAAACTGAAATGGTAATGGGTTGGGCACAAAGCTCCAAAGAACCAATACCCGATGGGGCCAACCAGTTCTCGAATGGACGCTGCGTACCAGATGACGCAGAATGGCTCCCCACAAGGACAACCTGATGTAGGTCGCGGGAGTCCACTGGGTGCGGATGCCACAAGACTAGTCGTGGAGATCTTTGGGGGAGACCTATGCCGAGCAGTAGACGTCTTTCGGTTAAATGGATGAATGGAGTTATATATTCCGACAGATATTATAAAACGCCATACTACTATGCTATGGTTTCAACAGTATGGTTTTTTAACTGCTCTTGTTCATGGTAAGATTTTTGGAACGAAGTTTTTCACACGACTTACAGGAGTGTGAACTGGTACAAATCGTCACGAAACGATAATGCGTTATGACCACTACACGCGATGCTCCTTCCTATCGTCTCTTTCTATTTTATTTCGCTGTATGAGTATGTGTGTTTTGAGTTTTGACAGCAATAATTATGTACAGTCAACGATATAACCTCAATTATATACACTTGTAAATATTATTTAAACTCATTTTTTTTCATTATCGTTTTAATTTACACGGGAATGATATTGCGTTTTTATAAATAACTTATAATTCGCTATTTTATATTTCATTTTGAATAAATTTTTTGCATACTTTTTAACTTAAATCCTTACTTAACATTTTTATATTGAAAAAATAATAAAAAAAATAACGTAATAAATACAAATTAGAGAGGGGTTTTAATATAAGAGGACTGCGTTTTTTGGTGTAACAAAAAGTATACAATAATATAATCAATAAAAATCTACATTTGAAAACACTATTAGAGTTATAAAAATATAGCAAAGAACTCTGTTCCTAACGTGGGTACAAATATTCTCCTGACCGTATAATTTTTTTAATAATTTGAATGTCGTTATTAAATTGAAAGCTAGACCATGCCCATAATGTGTTTGATCTTTGATATAGAATGAACAACGTCATGCAAGTCATGACATTTTGAATAAGCTGAGATAAAAAAAAAACTGGGTATTATTTATGAACATATTAGGCATGTGTAAATATTTGATAATTGTCATCGTTCTGTACCAATTAAGTATAAGTTACAAAATTCAGTAGCACGATATTAAATAGCATTACTTCTTTGTATCCTAAACCAATGGCAGCCATAGATCCACGTATTAATGGTGTTTGAATTGAAACAAGTCCTCGACTGTATGCTGCCAATATCGTCTCTTCTGCTGTCAGACAACCATCAGCGTATCCACATCCTAACTCTCCTACACTATGACCTGAAACCATTTCCAAAATATAAAAATACGAATATTTATAAGAATTCGTTATCACGATGATAATTAAAGACACATAGAAACAATCTGTAATGTTCCGTGTATATTATATGTATATTTATATTTGAAGCAAAACTTCTTTAACCCCTTGAGCACTAACCTGGCGTTTATGCTAGCTTTCCATTGTTTTCCTATTGTCTTCCCATTGTCTCATTTTTATGGGCAATCGATATATTAGGCGCAGCTTAACTATACCAAATATAATTAGATTATGCGAATGCATAAAATTTACCTATAACTTTATCAGGTACTAATCCCAATGCATGCAGAATATCAGTGAGTCCGATCTGAACAGCAGCTATACCCACAAATGAGTGAAGAACGTTATCGAAGATGCTCTTATCACGAGACAATATTATTTCCAAAAGATCAATACCCTTTGGTTGTAAAACTACTCGGCATCTGGATTTAAAAATATTTAGTTTTAACTAGAAATTTGAATTAAAAAGTAGGGTTTTTAAGAAGTAAAATATGTGTTTAAAAAAAGAAAACTAAGCAGCCGTGGGGACTATCGACAGAAGTGAACACTCAAAACTTTGGAAAAATTGGTTTTTATTCTTACATTTCATAACTTGTTAATTGAAATTATTAAAAAACCTAATATTTAACGTATAACATTTGTCTGGTTTTTATAACTGTTGGCGCTAAGTGCAATATTTGTGTACATTTTCTCATATTTTATTCATAATCAAAACATACGATATGCTCTTAAGTATAAGTTTTATTATTTATCTCTGAGCGCCAACATTTAACCGCCATTTTATACTTGGCATACTGTAGCACGTTGACGGCAGATGTTATAGCATTGGTAGCATGAATCTATAAGTTCTTCCCCCACTGTGAATCTCTCAACGCCGCTAAAGAAGTTTTATCTCTAAAAATACCTTAAATCTTTTTAGATTTATTCAATAACTTCTACAAATTACCCCATTGATCCCTGATTACATCTTATGAAATGACGAACATAAATAGTCAAATATAACATAGCTCGCTTACGTCTTACAAATCGGATAGCAAATTTAAAAATATTATACCATTGGCTAGTCTTAACGAGCGAGTCGGGACGAAACGGCTGCTATTGCGTGTAACTAACCAAGATCTTTAAACTGAATACTGCTCTGCAGAATTAGTAGTAACGGTATGGTTCTATAACTCACTATTTTAAAATTTAAAAATCCATAACAATCTCTTAATCTTTAATGTATTGAATATTCCAACGGATACACTTATCCCTGTATCTTTTCTTCTCAACAAAAGGTGTCTATTATTAGATGAATGTACCTTTCAATGGCCGCTGCGAAGATCGGTATACGCATTAGTTGTTCTCCCATTCCAGGCCATTGGGAGCCCATACCACTGTACACGAACCAAAGCGGACGCTTACCTTCATCGAAGTACTCAATGCGTTCAGTTAAGCTTATTGTCATTTGCTCCTTTGTATCTATCAGAAACATTTCATTATCCTCAGTAATAATGAATACATACACCCTAAGAAAGTATTATTCTTTAATCATCTTGAAGTCATTACATTTTATTTACGGGTGTTTTTATTATTACTAGCTAAAAAGTTTGACATCGTTCGTTAGAAATGTTTATTTAAGTTTAACCATAATGTTTTTTACTTCTATGAGTTCGTTTTTGTGAATATTTACTTGGCTGTGAATGTTCCAAATCATCATTCAAAATGAAAAGTTAAAAACAGAAAATTCACAAGTCAAATTTATTACCAAGAATTATGAATCCTCTTCCCATGTGTCCGGCAATCTTTGTCTCGTGTATATTATATAGTAATGCTATCTCTTCAGGATCTATGGGTCGTGACTTTAAATCGTCTATAATTTTTTTTACACCAGATTCTTGTCTCCCCGATAGAATAACTAGACGTGGGATGTTTAAATTATATTTATTTAGGTCCTGAAATTTTTGGATAATTTGTTAAAAAAAAGAAATGACAATTTAATCGTAATAGCAATTTGTTTTTTTTTTACCCCGCAATATTTTACTAACTGTTTCAATCGAAAACCTTACCTCTTCAAAAGCGCAAAATGACTTTGAGAACGGAAATTTAAAATTTTATTTAGTGTAGACTGATTATGTAGATTATGCTGGTAATTTTTTAAATAAGCATGAATCTGCTAGAGGAATATACTAAGTTATTACCTTAGGTTTGTAGTGCCCATGCAAGAGTACGTGCGCATTGATATACCCGTAATTGATAAAGCATTTACGCCAACATACGTTTGTTGGAAACGACAGTGATTTTTGATCACTTCTATACGACCTTCTCGCACAGCGGAAACGTCTTGCCGTGGAGTAGTTAAGTGTAGATTTCCCGCGAGCAACCCAGTTTCATATCCTAATAACACCTGTAATTTCACATTAATTTCTTTTTTTTTACACTGTTTATAATACGAAAAGGTATTTTGATTTCATTATTTATATCCATTAACCAATTTTACTACAAAACAAATTACGTGTTGTTATAAAACAAGCATTTAGTCTCGATGTTACATAACCAAACGCACTCGATCCACGATCCAACTATGCGCGCTGGGCCCGGTAATATAATTTATAAATTATATTCGGACGGCGGAACGATGCGTCCGTGCAACAGAGTACCCGGCATGCGTTACTACAGCGCTAAATTAATTGTACTCAGGGTGAGTACCGGTCGGCACTGATGCTCTGGAGACAGATGGAAGTAGGATGTGTAGGAGATGTGAGTAATGTGTAAACCTGATACCACCTGATATCCAAAGGCGGCGGCTAGGCACGAACACTCTCGGACACTCCGTCATCATAATTCAATACAATAACAAACAGTTCCACTCCACTATTGAAAAACACTAGTTTCTTATACTTAAATTCATAATCAAAAACTAACAAATAATCAAATATTTAGATATATGCACTGACGTTATACAACAACACACATCGACTCACGCACGTACTCAACTCGACTGCAAGTCCAGTCGCGGAACGTCACATAAAAACTACGTACCCTCAACTATTCGTTCATGGCAAAAAAATATTATAAATTATTAACTACCTGCATATAATAAAAACTCGATTAAAGTATTATTTCATTAGACAGAATTCAAGGCTATTAAACAGAACTAAAACGGACTATAACTAATCAAGATTATAACATTTAAAGAGATATTTAATCCAGTAACTACTTTTCCAGACGTTATTATTTTTTCCTATTTCTCCCTTAAACGACGATGAAGTATATTTCATCGATGATCAAAAGCTAACGATGATCCACGAATAAATATCGTGAGTCAGTAAATATTTATTAGTTGAATAAATTGACGAATATATATATTTAAGTAAAATTAACCTTTGTAATAGCTGATATTCCTGAAGCAGCTTCTCCGTAACCTATATTGGACATCACACTGCCTACTAGGAGTGGCCGATCTCTGTTCTTACAAAACACGCGATCAATAGCTTCCAGCTCCGACTTATCGGCTTCCGGGATTGCTATAAAAGAAATATTATTTATCTTTATTACTTTCTTATATTCATATTGTCTTAAATAATGTTGTTTTTTTTTTTAAATAATTTATTAATCAAGTTATACACATTTTTATTTAAGTACAACTTTTAATTAATAAATATATTTCATAACATGTTTCCTTCTAATAAGCATAGTAAATTGCGAGATATTATTAAAAATGAAACTTTGTAAGTTACCTGATCCAAATGCTTCAACATACTCCACATCGCTCGGAGAAACTTTAACCTCAGAGTAAAAGTTATTCCAAAAATTTGCTGTTATCGTTGGATTGCGATAAAATCCAAAAACTGAACCTGTTTCTCCCTTTGGAATTGAAGTGTACTCTGATTTAACGTGCAATATTTCAGCATATACCCTATTAATTATTAATATCAGGTTTTTAAAGCTATCACATAATGTAGCATTTTAGAGATTACCACAGTAAAATGTTTAGTTGTATATTGAATGTTCATATAGTTTAATAAAGGTAATTTCATATTGGTCTCGTGTAAAGACGAATTCTATTCAAACATAATACCTCCATTGTTGGACATAGGTCTCCCCAATAAGAAGGCGACTGGCATAATCGCGAAGCTTAGCAGGCGGGTTGGCGATCGCTGTCAGGTGTTTATGGTATTAGGAAGCTGCTGCTGCCCATCCTCTGGTATATCCTTTAGTCGCCTTTTAAGATAAACGGTAAAGTATGGGGTGGTACTATTCTTAGCCGATACCACATAGTAAACCGGCACGGTATACAGTAAATACGAATTATTTGCTAAAATTGACAAATACATTTTATTTAAATTCATCACCTTTCAAAATGTTCACTTATTAATGTTCAGACAATTCCTCATAACGCATTTCAATTATATATTGATTGTAGTTAGATCTCATACATGCTTACCTTAAAGCATCTTTAGCCTTCTGAAGAAATAAAACACCTATACCTTCAGATTTGGCACAACCGTTGGCGTTTTCATCGAAAGACTTCGTTTTACCATCCTTACACATTTGCATAATTCTGTAATAAAAGATTTATTTATCGGGTAATTCCTATATTTAGCAAAATAACTATTACATGACCGACGTTTCAGTGCTTATTTACATGTTTTCTGTAAACTGTAACGTAGGCTTAGTAGTATTTGAAAGGGTACTTACTATTATAAATAATTTTTTACCAATTTGTTTATGAGTCTGATCTTTACGTCTGATCTTACAATGTCATACGACATTTGGTTAGATGATTGTGGAAATTATAGAATCTGGAAAAGTTCTACATATTTCTAAGCCTGTTTTTTTAGTTTCCACTCTAACTAAATACTCAGACATTAGACAGAAGATGAAGAGGATCCTCGACAGAAGATGAGAACGACCCTTTACAGAAGTAGACGAGGACCATTTTCCAATGATTATTTGAAACTATATTACACATTGATACATATATACATATCATCACGCTTTTCTCTCGTGGGGTAACCAGAGGGCACAGACTACGTCCTTTCATTTGCTATGATCTTGACACATCTCTCTCGCTTCTTCTACTTTAATGAGCGCTTTCATACATGCTCGTCGATTAGGAGTACTTTTCATCTGACCTTTATTTAAGAAACTAGCTGTGCCCGCAACTTCGTCTGCGTGGAATAGTGACTTTAGGCAGCATTTTTTTCGGATTTTGGTTTATTCTGGATTATAATCACCGTCGTTACATCATATAGCGATCGGGGAACAAAGCATACCGGCTGCTAGAATTATTAACACGTGATAAAGCCACATAAAGCTGACCGTGCGAAAAACGGCTAATACTTAGATCCACATCCACAACTTTTAGCGTCTGACCATAGGCTTTATTAATTATCATCGCAAAACTGGTCATAAGCTCACTGGAAACTGAACTCGTTTAAACCCGGAACCCGGAACCCGAGGCATAAAAAACACTACCACCTGTTAAAATCTCTGCTTCTATCAGGTTTCGCAGAATCAGAAATTTAAAAGAGAAAAATTCACTTTTAATCTTGTATTGTTGCAAAGTTTTGGCGGTGTTAAATTTCTTAGCAGCATTATGGGTACGCAGACTTTAAATTTATTTTATGAGATGGTAGTCCAGGAGTACTGAGGGATTCTAAAAATTCTACTGGGTAATTGGTAGATTCTCCATCTTTCATAAGTCTGTTAATAGAGATATACTCTACATTATCCTCCGAAACAAAGCTCAAAACTTCAGCATTTATTGCTGCTGAGTGGTCGTTTCGTGGACTTAAAATAGCTCTTTCGCAAAGCCATGAATTTTCGCAAGATGGTATTTGCGTTGCGTTTCCATACACGGATGATATGAGGTCTCGCATTCATGAAACTTCGCAGCATAGGTTTGCGTTTAGAACAAATTTTGCTTGTTCCTGCGGATACACACCGTTACCGATCTCAAGTTACTATAGAGAAAATATAGTAGCAATAGATACAACAATTTCATCTAATTTGTATCCGGTATGAATAAAACTGTAAGGCTGATATTTTTTATTATAATTTGTTATGCTAGTGCTTGGATTTACTTGGTAGAGTCTGAAATTGTACTCATCCTGACCATGGAAATATATCAAAGGATACTACAGGGCATCATATGCTCGCGTAAATGCATTTCCCCCCGTCAAAGTGCGTAAATGCATTTCCCCCCGTCAAAAAAAAAAGGGCATCATATGCTCGGTGTGTTTCATAAATGTCACGTCTATCACATTCCTAATTGACTAATATTACTGCAACTTCGTCTGCAACGGGGACAATGTACTTTTCACGATGTTGTTCCGCAGGACGTCTATCAGCCTTATTTATAACTTTATAATTGTTATTTTGGCCTTGTGGGATGGAATCTATTGCAGCTTTGAAACTTCTGACATACGGATTTACTTGATGTAACATATTCTCAAGTTGAAATATAAAGTTGATGTTCAGCTGAGGAAAGTTATGATGTCGTATATGGGCCTGTTCAATGTAATTTGATACAAAATAAATTTAAAGAAATTTTGGCTCATTTTGGAGAAGCAAAGATCCAATCAAGTGATAAATTGGCCCTGCACCTTAAAAGTTGGATGTGATATGTTTGACCCCAAAAGATGTCATTTGGAAAACACTATTATATAAATGGACATAATCTAAAAATGTTTACATTTAGGATGCTCACTATTTAGTAAAACTTTTATAAAGGGGCTCATGATAAGTTTAAATGAGCACTTTGCCACCTGAATAGCATATTTCATTTGGTTCTTTTCTTTATTTTTGAGCATTACAAAACTGACAACATACCACCATACCTACTGTAGATGCGAATTCAGAGTAATCAATTCTGGGCGAATACAAATAACTTGTTTTCTCTTTGGTAATCCATGGAAGGATATCAATTTCCGCTCCAGTTTCTGGGTCTTCTATCAAACTTGATAACATTTTATTGAGTATATGCCGAAGTCGATCGGCATTTAGTCGTGACTTACGTTGTTTTGCAGTTTCTTTATTCTTCTCGATCAGCTGTTAATCGAGATTCACAATCTAAACTACTTTCCAGCTTTCTAGACTGCAAAGTTCGTGCTTTTTGAGAGCTCAGCCGGGTTTCCCTATCAGTAAAGGTCTCAGACTCACGCGATATTGCATGAACCTTGCGATCGGTGGACAAACGTGCTTCACGCTGTTCCCTGTTCATCATAAGCAAAGTAGCCATCATTTCGAGAACGATGTGAACTCAATCGAGATTTTCGCTGAGCTGAAGTTTCTGTAATATGAAACCTGGCCTGACGTTACTGAAATGCAGTGAACTAATGAGAACTAATGTCATCCTTATTGCATTTTTGCTGCTCCGGGGGAGGTTGGATCTTTTTCGAGGCATTCTTATAAGAAGTAGTAATTAGTACTAACTCAGCGTTATTTAGTGAACACATACTCATCATAAACAAAAAAATTAAATACTTACAGATTATTACACAGTTTAACTTTATTACAGTTTAATAACTATTAAGACGTATTAACCTAACCTATTAATTATCGAAAATAAAAGAAATGTCTAATATTTACATTTATGTATTAATTTATCGCAAATTACTAAATTGTTTTTAAACATAAAAATTAAGAACTTGTATAAACTTGTATTTACAGTTTAACTAATAAGATGTGTTTACCTAATTTGAAAACTAATTAACCTATACTATATACATACAATATGTATTTACAAACCCTAAATTATAAATAAATAAAATAAGTAAACAGTCAGTGTTATCGAATGCAACTGTTACGCCATGCGCCTCCGAAAGCGGCCCGGCTCTCGACGTGCTTTATCTATACATATATAAACAACCTAATTGCCAGCCTAACCTGAACCCTATTTCATATGAATGATGCTATATGTTTGAGGTCAACTTAAATTGGATTATAACATTTCCGAAACTGATCATTTTTAACTTCTATTTATTATAATATTATTATTATTATATAATAATTTTATATAGACTATTATGGAGTTTAGTAAAGTTTCATACAATGCATCTGAACAGAGAAAGAATTTAGATAGAATAAATGTTCAACGTGATTCTTTAAATTGGCATAACTTTTTTATTTATGTACCGATTGACATAAAACAAACACTAAATGTTAAGTGAAGCTTACTACAATATATTAGTGAAAACTGCATCTAAATCGGATAAGCCGTTTCTGAGATTAGCGTGCACAAACGCACAGACAAACAGACAAAAATTTTAAAAATCATAGTTTTGGGTCCTATTTGCGTTTATAAAGGTCCTAATAATATTTTTTCTCATATATCTTCCATGTACAGACAGCGATCCGTTACATTTTTATTATATGTATAGATGATCGATTTGGTCTAGATACGTTCGCCTAGGTCTTGACCCTTACTGACTTGCCCATTCACCCTCGCTTTATAAATTCGTTTCGTTAATCTTCTGTCATTCATCCTCTCTACATGCCCAAACCACATTCAACGCAGTGATGAATATATGAAAAGCGGGTACACACCTAGTTTTTGCATATATATGAGTTTACTAGTTATATCCTGTAGCTCCACAAAGTATTTAAGTACTTTTTATATGCTATCAGAAAACTAGTTCACTGATTAGAGATCTTTACCGATAAATCAATAACATTATCTTCCTGTCCTTATCCCGCTTTTATTTGAGTTCGCCGCAATGTCATTCCTCTTCATAAATGACTATTAAGTAGTTGTGCCTTGTTTTGGTAATCATTACACGTTTGGATTTATACTTCACATATGATCGCTTCTATTTTTAATATTATCTATAATTGAAATTTATTAAGATTTGCCGGTGAATAAAATAGTACTACTTTTATGATGGCCACAAAATAAATAAATACAAGTGATCGGTTATGCAGACAAATATAATTTAACAGAAAGACTTAAAGTTAACTTTTTGTAATATTTAATTACAATGAAACAATTACCTTGAAAAGTGTATGGAAGATTGCGGGTGAAGACACAAATTGGCACCCCCAACAATAGCAGCTTCGCATTCACCCCGGCTGATAGCTAAATATGCTTGTTCAAGAGCAGCCATTGAGCTGCAGCAAGCTTCATCGATCGATAACGATGGTCCTTTTACGTTCAACCAATATGAAAACTCGATTAGCAAACATCGACTTGTTACAGCTGTTAATAAAACAAACATTTTCGACATAATAAGGAATTTGGAAATTCTCGAAGACATCAATATATCAAGAACTCCAATAAGTTGTCTTATTTATAATAATGACTAACAATACAATAATGTTATTGTCAATTATTATATAGGAATTTCATTATATTCACCCAGTATGAAGAAATATTATGTTCATAAATGTAAAAATGAGATATCATTATTTTACTCTTTTAGTTATTACCACATTAGTTTAATTTTTAGTCATAGTTTAAAACCAAATAAATCTTCATAACTTTTGAGGGTCTGATGGAGAAAATGTAAACTTTATGATACTTTACCCAGTAATACCCAATCCGGATTTTGAATTTTCAGCATAGAAAACTGCCTTCTCAGTTTCACATAAGCACGTTCCTATATAAACGCCAATTTTTTTCCCGGAAACATGTTCCGGACTGATTCCTACAATTACAGACAGACTTTGGTTTTATTAAGTTCTAGCTGCTCTCCGCGGTTTTACCCGCGTAGTTCCCGTGGGGTTTTCGGAATAAAGACTATCCTATGTCACTCCCTGGATTTCAAACTATCTCTATAGCAAATTTAATCCAAGTCGGTCCAGTAGTTTTAAGTTTATTCGTTACATACAAAAATACAGATCTTTCCTATTTATAATATTAGAATAGATTTAAAAAAATCCTACAATACTTGAATTATTGTTGGTAGATTGTTTTATTTTGATTATTTTTTACTTAAGCACGAAGAGCCTGCACCTGTTCCAGCGTTTTATTTTGATGACCGTAACAGTGCTTTTCTCAATTGTCGTTTTATAATTTGAACAATTCTACATAATAATGTCAAAATAACACGAGTTTATGTTAAAAAAGAAGAAATGTTCAATGATGAAAAACAGTTCTCAATAAATATATATTTTTGCGAGAACTAATCCATAATCTTATACTTTATAAAGTCGTTTTTTTAGACGTAATAAGTAATATTAAATAACTTTGCATGTTAAATAGTTTTTTAAGACTTAAAAGTTTCTTGCGCATCGTCAGTAATAATAATATACCTAGTAAGATTAACTTCAAATAGCTTTTTCATTTTTATTAATTAATTAGCTATGTGCACGCGGCTGCGCCAGCGTTTCATAAGTTTTTCACTGCGTTTTATTTATTTTTTTATAATGAAACTTAATTATTTTCCTTAATTTTTTCAGTACTAAGATAAAGTAAAACTCTTTATCACACTTTCAAACTTTTGCCAGTGAAACTGTGCGTTGAATCGGATTTTATACGAAATTTCTAGAGTTTTTTTTCCGCGGAACCCTGATTACTTTCAAAAACAAAAGTACCCGGAGTTACGCAGAGTATCTTCACTCATCTAACATAAAAAGTCTCGTCAGAATCGGTACAGCCGTTTCGGAGGTTATCCTGAACAAACAGACAGAATTTTTTTTTCCAAAATTGTGTTTTGGTATAAATTTCATTCATATGTATTTAATCAAAAAAAACCTATTTTATAATACAAACCGACACTTCAATATTATTTATTAGTATAGGTAACGTAATAATTTCATTTATTTCATAAGTTAGGTCAGAGTAAATATAAACATTTATTTAATAAACTGAGTAATTTAACAAGCATTTATAACAAGCGAAAAAAATTTTCTTATGAAGTTTCCTTACCAGCATCGTAAATAGCTTGATAAGATTGTTCGAGGATTTTACGTGACATCGCATCCATGTTGTTTCCGAGACGAAAGTGGACTTTGAAGAACTGAGCATCGAACCGATCCAAATTCGGAACTTTTCCAACGAAATCAATCACCTCCGGATGTTGAAACTTCCAACGCGGATTTTCATTTGTTATTGGATTTACCTGTATGAACGAACTTACGTAAATATAAAGCTTGCACTTACTAATCATGTGGGTTATATATAACATGACCATTTAATTTTTTTAAGTCAGTGTGTGACGCATGATAAAGTTTGTTTTGCGAAAAATAAAAATTAAATTTACATAACATTTTTATTTCAATAGGAAAATAAATTAGATTAATCTTAGAGGTTACCTTACGCATTTTGTCATTGTAATAAATATAATAAAACATCGAAAGACAAAAAAGTAAATATAATAATATGTATTAATACGTTTCGTCTGTTTGCATAACCGGGACCGACATTTTTATTTTCCGTGGGGACAGCAGGATTGGAAGCAACAAGAAGTAACTGGAAGAACGAACTACGGGATTGTTCAGCTCAAAGCAGAGTGTATGATCGTATTAGTTACGCGAGTTACATCGAGTTTAAATACAGGTTATCTCTTCTGTTCTTCAATTAATTAGTGAATTTAAGAGCTAAATCGCATCTAGACTCAATATGGCAATATTTGTCTTCGGGCGTATAAACAAATCAAACAATGTTATTTTTTAAATTGCTAATTAATCCACGTACCTACAAATATAACAAAAAAAATAAAATTCAATTAAAATTTACACTGATGTATAATGTTCAAATTTCTAAACAGTACAATTTTAATTCTATATTGTCAATACTTATTACATATACTACTCTATATGCGCCCGCGGCTGCGCCCGCGTTTCGTAAAGAATTTCACTGCATAATAGTTTTTTATTTTTTTATACGATACCCTAATTATTGTCTAAAATTTTATTTGCTACTATCATTAGCAAACGTATTTCTTACAAATTCAAATACCTGCTAGTAAAACAGTGCGTTGAATCGTATCTCTTTCAATTTTTTATGTTTTTTTTGCACAGAACCCTAATTATATTTGACAATTAAAAATAAACATTTAAAATTAAAATTAAAAATTTAAAAAATAAAATAAAATTGTGTTTTTGGTATAGGTATCGTATATACATTTTGAAATTACAAACAGACACTTTAGTTTTATTTATTAGTATAGACTAGATAGCAATTTTGTTCACGTGAGATCATTTTAACATTAATGCTTCCCATTCAACCAAAAGTCGTCCACTGCTGGGCATAGGTCTCTCTCAATAAAGGGGGGTGATTGGCATAATCGCCACGCTTGGCAGGCGAGTTGGCGATCGCAGTAGGTGTTTTTGGTACTCAGAGGATGCTGCTGCGGATCCCCTGGTTTATCCCTTAGTCGACTTTTACGACAACCACGGGAAGATGGTGTGGTACTATTCTTAGGCTTAATTCTTATCCTGTAAAAGATCTCATTGAAGCGATGACATCTTATGTGACAGTACGGTCGGATTCCACGTCGATGGACGTAGGATTCAACACATTTTTTTTAACATGCTAAATATCTGCTTATTGAAAGTACGGACGTACGCATAAATTGCGTTCGCTGCTCCCCACGACAGACTCATCTGTCTTCCCGAGGGTCGACAAGATCGGTGAGCCAAGTTGATTTCAACTTGAAGTTACAATCGACTTAATAATAATAATAATAATAATAATAATAATAATTTATTTCCCAAAAAATTGTTTTACAAAAAAATATAAAGTTAGGCCCTGTCACCTGAACTAGGCTTTTTAGCCTGTGTCTCAGGTGTCAGTGTCTTCCCTATATACAGAGTTCCTTACTCTAAAATATTATTCTTATTAATACAAAAATGCTTAATTTAATTTAATTTAGCGCACTTTTTTTCTGTATGTGATGTTGAATGTGCATGTGTTGAGTATATGTTTTGAATGTGTGTGTTCGTGTGTATGAATGAGTATGTGTCTATGTATTTATTGGCTCAAATAAACTTATAACTTATATAACTTATATAACTTATATAACTCAAACTTATAATCTAAGTTTAGTTCCAAGCTTTCGATGGAGGAAAAAACATCGTAAGGAAACCACAATTTGGTGAGAGGGCCGCTAATAATTCTCTTCCGGGTAGTTACCACCCTCAAATTTGAAAACCTGCCGCCAAGCACCAATAGATATAAGACATCATAATATACCATCTTCACTTAATACCAGGTGATGTTT
This sequence comes from Samia ricini, assembly GCA_014132275.2. NCBI lineage: Eukaryota > Metazoa > Arthropoda > Insecta > Lepidoptera > Saturniidae > Samia > Samia ricini. The sequence continues at coordinate 20,127,805 of AP028168.1, forward strand.
TGACCAAAGCACTAAGCCTATACAGTATAAAAAATGAATTTAACAATATACCTTATTATAAAGTAAATCCGACAAATCCTTTACGGAATTACACTCTGGGTACAGACCCGACATTCCCGATATGACGACTTTCTCATTTCCCAACGTCTTGGACATTTCCTTTTGATGAATTGAATGTTCTCGATGTGTCGGTGGCATGGTTATTTTCTTTAAGAAATCGAAAAAAAAATAATGTTTAAAAACAACACGATCGTTTTGAATCGATTAACCTTTTGAGCACTAACCTGGCGTTTACGCCAGCTTTCCATTGTTTTCCTATTGTCTCATTTTATGGGTATTCGACACATTAAGGATGTTTTAACTTTTTAATAATAATGCTAAGTAATAAGATCTGGATCGTAATGCATTGGAAGAGTCGTTTGAGATGATGACTTTAAATGATTAAGTAATTATTCTAATAAGGTTAGTTTTTTTTTTTTTTTTTTTAAATGAAGCGCGAAGAGTCCTTCAAGCATAAAACCAAACTGAGCTGAACTGAGTAAAATAGTTTTTTTCTTGACAACTCGACACTGCTTGTGATTATGCTTTGCCATTGCCAATAAAATGTTAGTCATTTTAATCTGTCAGAATAAAATGAAAATGAAAACTTTACTATCACTGATAAAAGCTAGTTAGAAAAATTATAATTTATACAAATTACAGTTCTAAATATTTCTAATATAATATCTAATATTTCTAAATTGAATAAGTACATGCGTAATAAAGTTCGATAAAGTACTTCGAGGATTATTATGTGTCACTTAATTCAAGTGTATTGGACAAAATAATAAATTAACCCCGAGGTCAATGTAGCACGTAAAACAGCTGAACCAGATATATATAAGAAATAAATATGTAATGATGTCAAACGATGTCGGCTTAAATTTGCGTTGCTAATTCATAATTGTAATTTTTTGTATCTATTTTAATAGACGACCTATGGTTGTACATTCAATACTTATTTGGATAAATTAACGTCTTTACATATTATGTACAAAAACTTTAAATACAAAACGTCTGTGTAAAGTATAAACTATTAACGAATGTTTTCGTATTGTAAAATTTTGATAGTCCATGAAAAATATAGGTCTTGATGCAGTGGAACAATTCGATAGCAATGAGTTTAAAAAAAATATAACACGTACAAGGCCAAGTAGAACAATAGATATATTCAAAATGCTCGCTTGTAACAACTATTTTGGGGAAAGACATAGAAAATTAGTGCCTAAATTATATAACGGTTTACCATTATCATTAAACGTGGATTTTTAAAAACAAAACCAATCAGTTCTTGTAAGATGTAATGTGTGTAACGTTTAAGTTAATTTTATTTATTTTTTCTTCTTTTTTTCACTCAAAATGTATTGTTTTTTTTTTCTATATAATTATGATTATGTGTTTATATAGCTATAGAAAAAATTGATCAAAAACGGAGTTTCATCTGCCAATAAACTGTCATGGGGTTTGGCAAAAGGAGTAAATTGCAATTCCATCTATCCGTTTTTTTTTTTTTTGATACGCCTCTAGGCGTATCTGCCGCAACCTCTAACGTAATCATAGACTTTTGTGTATCTAATTTTGGTTTTTTTTACATTTTGAATTTTTGTTGTTAATTTACTTTGCTTCCTACTGCTGCTTGTTTAGCTCTATTTTCTTCGTTCCTATTTTTATCTTCTTTCTTGTTATTTAATTTACTTTAATTTTTCTATCATAATGGTTCATTTGTCATTTCCTATTTTATGATTAGTTTCTTACTTCGTTTTTAATGTTTATTTATTCCTAATAGTTGTTTATTTTAATTCAGTTTTATTTGTCTCTTGTCCACTCTTTTATCCTTTCTTTATTTCCCATACTGTTCTTCTTACTAATTCCATTTCCAACTTTACAAATTGTGCTTAATTTTTTACATAAAATTGGTCACAATTTGATGCACTTAACTATGGAAGACTTGCCCCATATCTTGTGCTTATTCTTAAAATGCGGAGACATTCTTAGAATGGTCACTGTCATTTTCTATTCAGCCCATTTTTTATGGATTTGGTGCAAGTCTTCTTGTAGTTCGTATCCTATCCGTATTCTTCCTTCCTTTTCTGTTATCTTCCTTCCGCGCCAGATGTTCCTTATTTTCTTTCCTTTCCTAGCTTTACTTTCCCTTTTCCGATGCTTTTGTGTACTTTTTTCTTTCTGTTCCAGGTTTGCCCAGCTGTTTCGCCGTTTCTTCGCGACGACACTTTTTCCATCACGGACCGGATCTTTTGGCCACAGCGATAAGTAAGTTTTATTATCTATTGTTACTTTCTTTTTAGGTCTTCTGCGTTCTTCTTTGCTTCTTGGTATCCTTCCCGCTATCGTGTCCTTGCTTAAACAGTTCATATTCTGACGAACATTGTACCTTTCAAGCTTTTTCTTTTTAGCAGCCTGTTCCTCGTGATCTTTAATCCGCAGTCTAGAGAGTGCTTCACTCTGGTCCGTTCCGGTCCATTCCGGTTTTGTGATCCAGTTTTGGTTTCCAGCTGCGCAAATCGTAGCATTGTTGGTGGTTTTATTTTCCACATTAGTTACCTGTGGGAACATTTCTTCTTTTCGGATATCTTTAGAGGCTTTATCCCTTGCAAGAACCTCAGCAATAGGCCACCGTTGCCCTCGCCAGATCGTCCCATTTGCCTCTTTCGGGGCACTCACGACTGAAGGCGTTGTGGTCAACTACCTTCCTTTTGGCTTGTGCGCAGTTGCTGCACGATGGTGCCACGCCACTGGAGTGTAGTTGACACTCCGCCCTCATGTGGTGCCCCCCACAGTGGCTACATCTGGGTTGGGTTTCTGTGCAGTGCCGTTTGCCATGGCCGAAGCCAAGGCACACCGAGCACTGCACCAACGGTGACCTATCCTCCACCCTGAGGGTCTGCAGGTCTATCTTCACTGTCCCTATTTCGGTTAGATTTCTCCACAATTTCGGAGCCACTCTCATAACGACTCTTTGAGTGAGAGGATTCCTTCCCGGTATCTTGTAGGCTATTGCCATTCTGGTCTCCCCGTCACTCAAAGATTCGAAGACTTTCCTATTTTGGTTATTTTGGTTCTCAGGGCTTTTATCACTTCATCATCTTTATGCGATTTGAGTACCCCGGTTATGATTACCATAGGATCCTTGTTTGTTATGTCCTCCACCTCTAAGTTCCCTTTGTATTTCCTAATGCTGTCTTTTACTTTTTCTTTTTGTTCCTCCGTTCGACATCCTATTATAATTTTAGCATCCCTTGCCTTTCTCACCCTCTCAAAGTCTATTTTTCCTTCTTTTGCGTTAAGCGCTTTCCTCACGGTGTCCAGAACCTGATCACCAGTCTCCATCTGATCCGTCGATGTGATGGCTACGGAGTGCAGCGTCTCCCTTCCCGGTATCCTCGTCCCGGGATTGGTGGACGCTGCACTCGCGTAGGTCATCTTCAGCTCGCTTTACTATGTGACTAGGATCGCTCTAAGACTCTCCATTTCTTTTTTGTTTCCTCTATTTTAGTGGAATGTTGTTCGAGCTTGCTGAGGAATTCCTCGCTAGCTTTCTTGAATGTGTCCACCTCTTGATCCTTCCTTGTGTCTTTTCCCTTTTCAGTTTGCTTTTTTGGCTCTTCCATCCTTCCACCTTCTTTCCTTTCCTTTTCCGATTCCTTTACTATCTCATATAATTTTTCTAGAGCTTCGGTGATTCCCAGTTTCAACTCTGTTTTTAAATTCCTCGAGTTTTCAAGATGGGTCTTAGCTATGACAAGGTATTTCCTCGCTTGCTTTACCCTGTCCTTTTCACCCTCCGGTGGTGGGAGTGTGAAAGTGGTACTCATCTTGTTGGGAGAAGAGCTTGTCTTTGCGGCCGAGGTACTGGATCGCGAGGGAGGAGTCCTTAGCATTTTTTTTTTTTAGAGTGGTCGATATGTATAGAGGTTGCGGCGTGTCAATAAATCGAAATATATACTAAGTAGTATAAATCACTAATACAATAGTATTTAGATATTAGGTTTGATTGAGGGGTTTGTAGTCCTGCTGTGTATAGTCACCAGGACTAGGTCAATATAAATAAATTTATTGTATTTTTACAGCCGTGTATATTGCGGCTCACATGCTTAATGTCAATATAGGGTTGAAGATACACTTTCAATAAGGCCTATTGTTAAGTTAAAATACTCTGCCACAGAACGACTCCACCGTGGTTCCCCGTGGAACTTGTACAGGAGTTCGCCTGCTAACAGAGCTCGCTGAGTATTCAGCTGGGGGGGGGGGGGGGGGGGTGGGGGTAGATATGCATAAAAAGCGAAAATAATTTTTTTTTTATAAAAATTAAAGTTTGTTAAAAATTTCGAAGATTATGGTTTTCAACCCCTAACTATCACTATAAAACTAACGAGGGTGCGTATATGAACGTTTCCCTATGTCTGTGTACTAAGTACGAGTCAATTAAAAAAAAAAAAAAAAATTTTCCCATCCCCATCTATCCGTTAAACCATAAGACGTTCAAAATTGGAGATAGGTCTGCCCCATCAAGGAAGGGATTGCCGTAATGGCCACGCTTGGCAGAAGGGTTGACGATCGCAGTAGGTGCTAATGGTACTCAAAGGATGCTGCTGCCCATCCTCTATTTTTTATAACTTTAGTCGCCTTTTACGACACCCAAGAGAAGGCATGAGGTGATACTATTCTTGGCCGGAATCATGCGGCACATATATGTAATCTAAATGTTATACATATATATTTATAACGTATGTTCAATTGCAACAGTTAAATAGTGGATAAGTTTTTTAAAGTGTGAACAAACTACAGAGTAAAGACCGTTGTGTTGCCTTTTGCTATTTTGTATTACATATGTAATATACTACTCATATGTACATATGTAATATACTACTCGGGGTGCGAATTTGGTCCCACCTCCACGTGGTGCACCCTGGGCAATGATCGACAGTGTTCTCTTAGGATTACTGCTGATCATTGGCGAGGAGGACCAACCCAATCCAAGGTGTTAAGTGAACCGTGCCGAGGGATGCGTGGCTGGGGGGGAGCCCAGTCGTGAACGGTACCTCTCTGATACCGGAGCACCTCAGAGAGTAATTTTTGCTCTTCCACCGACATGCGGGGCTCTGTCGGTGGTGACCTGTTATTTCCCTAGCTTATCGTGGGAACAGTATGGATGAAAACATCATACCGTTGAATTTTAATTTCCTCGTTGACGCCCTAGAGAAATCTAGTGACGTCAGTTCTTCTGGGACGGAGGGAGATAACATCTTCCCAACGCCCAGACTAAGTACCTCAAAAGCCCAGAGGATAGATCCTAAGGCGGAAGTTGCTTCGGCGACCTCAGCGCCCACGGAGACTGACTCTGAGGTAAGTAAAGGTAAAACAGTTGCGGTTACAGGCGGTCCTGTTTCCTCTACCTTTACAGCCTCTGGGCTGGAAGGGTCAGCGCCCCTGGCGCAGCATATCCTTCCAAAGCCCTTAGGTAGAGGAGGTTACAGAGGAGGCAGGACTAGGAAGACAGGCGGAATCCAACCTCGAGGTGGACTTACTAGTCCCCAGACAGGCAGGAAGACCGCCGGTTGGAAACCTTTACGCAAAAACCAATAGCACACATCAGTGGTCATGCGAGGTTCCTCCAGGTTAACCTCCATCATGCTGTTGCAGCGACGGCGGTACTGGAGAAATGCTTCTCAGGGGGCATTGTGGACCTCGCTCTTATACAAGAACCCTGGGTGCGCAATAATGCAATTTTGGGATTGAAAACCGCAGGGAGTGTTTTTTGCACACAACTGCGGGACTAAGCCCAGAGCTGGTATAGTTTTTAGCAAAAGAACTAACTTTCTACCTGTTCCAGAGCTTTGTTCAGATGACCTGGTTGCGGCGTATATTAATCTTGACGGGTGGAAGGGCTCCAAACTATTAGTTTGTTCAGCCTATTTACCTGGAGAGAACAGTAATCCCTCAGAAGAGCTTATGCGGATTGTGGACTATGCGAAGAAACACAACGCTGAGCTGCTGGTGGGGTGTGACGCCAATGCTCACCATACTACTTGGGGTAGCAGTGACGTTAACGCAAGAGGAGAGTTACTTTTTTGATTTTATTACAACTAGTAACCTAACTATTTTAAACAAAGGATGTAAACCAACCTTTGTTACACGTGCCAGACAAGAAGTCTTAGACATAACATTCGCCACTAACAATGTAGCTAGGCATATTATAAACTGGTGTGTAAGTGACGAAAACTCTATGTCTGATCACAGGCATATTAATTTCGAGCTCTTATTTTCAATAAAGAGTCAGAATGTTCTATATAGGGATCCCAGGAATACCTCATGGGATACCTACAGGGATACCCTAAGGTCTAACCTGGAAACGCTCCCTAAAAATATTAAGACAATTGAGAGTCTAGAGTTGGCAACTAATGCTCTCACGGCATCTATTACTGATGCTTATGAGCAGAGTTGTCCTCTAAAACAAAAGACCTCAATAAGACAAGTTCCCTGGTGGAACTCTAAGCTTAAAAAGCTTAGGGAAAAAACTAGGCGGCTTTTCAATAGGGCCAAAAACACAAAGGAGTGGGAGCCATACCAACTGGCCCTAACCAAATACAATAAAGAAATTAGGAAAGCGAAGCGGGCTTCCTGGAGAAAGTTCTGTGAGGAAATCAATGATACGCCTCATGGAGCAAGAATTCACAGGGTGCTCGCTAAGGACAAACCTAAACAAATAGGACTCCTTAAAAAACAAGATGGGACCTTCACTTACAGTGAAAAGGAAACCATGGAGCTCCTTACGTCAGTTCATTTCCCAGGTTCTGAGAGACCTACTTCTAGAAGACTGCCCTCTTCAATAAGGCCTCAATTAGAGGACTGGCGTAGAGCGGCAAGCTTTATAAGACCACAGAGTGTGAAATGGGCTATAAAGTCATTCAAACCATATAAAACAGGTGGAGAGGATGGAATTCAGCCTGTGCTATTACAGCGAGGTCTTGACATCCTCACACCTGTAATTATTAAGATTTTCAGGGCAAGCCTTGCTTGGGGATATATACCTGAACTATGGAGAAAAGTACGACTGCTTTTTATACCCAAGGCCGGTAAAAAGGATTACGCTATGCCAAAGTCCTTTAGACCAATAAGCCTTACATCTTTTCTTCTGAAAACTATGGAGAAGATAATTGATAGAAATATTAGGGAAGTGGTACTAACCACAAACCCTATAAGTTCTAAACAACATGCCTATAGCAGAGGAAGATCCACTGAGACTGCCCTGCTCTATCTTGTAGATAGAGTGGAGAAGGCATTAGAAGATAAGGAAATTGCACTATGTGCATTTTTGGATATTGAGGGCGCTTTTGATAACACACCCATTAGAACACTAGTTCATGGGTTAAATGTTAAAAAGGTAGATTCAACCACTATAAAGTGGATTGAATCAATGCTCTCAAACCGTATAGTTAAATTAACATTGCATGGCACTAATCATGAGGTGGTAACCACAAGAGGTTGTCCACAAGGAGGCGTTTTATCGCCCCTGTTGTGGACCCTAACAGTGGACCAACTCCTGCATAAGATGGAGGAATTAAGGATTGACGCCCAGGGCTACGCTGATGACCTGGTGGTAGTTGTCCGAGGTTTCTCTCAAAGTACAATTTCGTATCTTATGCAGAAAGCACTAAGTGTCATTGACAAATGGTGCAAGGACAATGAACTGAGAATCAATGCAGACAAAACTGTCCTAGTACCATTTACCAAGAAAAGGCGTCTTGACCAATTGGTACAACCTTCACTAAATGGCAAGACAATAAACTTCTCACCAGAGGTCAAATACTTGGGTGTTATTCTCGACCAGAAACTGACCTGGAATAGCCAAATTGGATATATAATTCAAAAGGCTAAAACAGCAATGGGGATCTGTAGTCGAATGGCCGTAAAGCGCTGGGGTTTACACCCCAGGCTAACCATATGGCTTTATACGGCAGTTGTCAGACCCATAATAACATACGCCTGTGTGGCTTGGTCCAAAAAGGCACAACAGCAGTCTGTTTGTACCCGATTAGCTTCAGTACAAAGAATAGCTTCTATCTTAGTGACAGGAGCCATGTCGACAGCCCCTGGAGCGGCTCTGGATGCTCTGTTAAATCTGACGCCCCTTCATCTACATGTAGAGAAGGTGGCGAGGTTGACGATGCACAGAATGTACGCCCTCGGGAGGAGACAATGGATATCCCAGTCCATGAGATCTTTCTTGGACTCAGTGATAGAAACACCAATTTTAGGGATGATATCAGATATGATGATTCCTGAAAGTAATCTTAAAAAATTGTATGATGTCGAAATCCCTCCACGGGACTCCTGGTTAAACAGTGAGATAACGTGGAAGGAAGGCAGCTTACTGTGGTTTACCGACGGGTCCAAAATAGGACTTAACGTAGGCTGTGGAATATATGGAGAGCGACCTAAGTTTAGTCAAACAACTAATCTTGGTAGTTTTGCCTCCATTTTCCAGGCAGAGGTATACGGGATTCTAGAATGTTCCTGTATAAATCTGCAGAAAGCCTACGTGAACCATACAATATATATCCATTCGGATAGTCAAGCCGCTCTCTTGGCGCTGGCTTCGGACGTAGTTGAGTCAAAGCTAGTTGCAAATTGTGTGGCAATGCTAAACAGCCTGGGTAAGAATAACAGGCTGATTTTAAGATGGGTCCCAGGCCATGCAGGAGTTCCCGGCAATGAAGCTGCGGATGCGCTTGCAAGAGCAGGGGCTATGGAAACACAAATTGGGCCTGAACCATTTTGTGGCATTCCAAAAAGCCTAGTTCGACTGACCATAAGGGACCAATATACCTATAAGGCTATAGAATTCTGGAATAAATTGCCAGGACAAATTCATTCCAAAGAGCTCATCAGAGCATTCACTCAGCGCAAAGCTGAAGAAGCCCTGATGCTCAGTAGGAATCAGCTACGAGTATTAGTGAGAGCACTAACTGGGCACTGTTGTTTGGGCAAGCATATGCACAACATCGGTGTCCAGAACACAAGAGAGTGCAGGTTCTGTGAAATAGCAGACGAAACACCAAAGCACATCTTGTGTGAATGTGATCCATTAATACCCATTCGTAACCGAATTCTGGGTAAGCATGTATTGCTTCCGGAGGAGGTACAGACGCTCTCTGCCAAAAAGATACTACAGTATATTCAAGTTGTAGGTCTAGGCAGTGAGCTTTAGCAATATAGGGGCGATCACAATAGATCTGACTAGGTCGCAGTGATACAGGACTGTTTAAGCCTGCATAGCCCCTTTTCGAATAATAATAATAATAATAATATACTACTCTGAGGGGAAATCACAAAACATTTTACGAGATAACAATATAAAAGATCGGAAGTGGAAGACAGGCGATCGTCTAATTCAATTTAAATAGTGAATTCGGCGAAGCTGAGGCCGCCTTCGAAAAGTTGCTACTGGATACAAAGATATATAATTTAAAACTATTAAATTTAAAAAAAAATATTCTGTAACTCGGCTAACAATGAAATGTAAATATTTGCCGCGTTCTCCGCTTTTAATCCATGTCATTCGTAAATAAACTGATATTCAGGAGAACCGCATTCCACAGTAGATTAGTAAATTGAACATAAAACTTTATTAAATTAAAAACAAAACCCACTTCAAATTTATTAATGGTATTAAAAACAAGGATATATTGAAGTTAGTTGAAGTAGATTAACTTTTTAGCTTAAGTATGTACTTTTAGGTATAGGTTTAAAGCCAGCTTTTGATTTTTGTCTGAAAATAATTTTATTTCCGTGTTAATTTCCATTTTTTCCCCCTTTTTTATTCACTGTTAGTGCATATAAATAAAGTACAATAACAAAAGAATAGCCGTGGAACCAAACATATGAAACACGTGTAAATTATCTATAGATTTCGAGGGTTTCTCTCGATTTCTCTCAGATCCACTGATCAGATCCAGACTTAATGACAATGGGTCCACCTCGGGAGTGTACTCCTTCGAATAAAAACAAATTAAAAATCGGTCCACAATTGACGGAGGTATGCGCGTTACAAGCATACAGAATAATAACACCAAGACGAATTGAGAAAGAAACTCCTCCTTTTTGAAGTCGATTAATAAAAGAAAGATTGTTATAGGGGCAGTAGTATGATACGAAGAAGACCCAACATAAAAGTGTGGTGGTAAATAAGTAGTTGAATTAAGAGAATACAGTAAAGTATATAAAGTTGTCCGCGTTTGTAAGCTCCGTCGTTGATATTCCTTGCGACAAGTCCGCATTCGCATTTGCGAAGATTAAAAATGAATTAAATACAATTATTGAGAATTCGATCAAGTTTATTGGGTAGATTACGTTTATAATGATAATTATAAAAAAAAAAAAAATTTAAAAGATTACTTACCCCTTTGTAAGTTAAAAAATAACACCCGAATAGTAATTGATGACTTAATAACTTTTTTATTATTACTGCTTCCTTATATACCAGTAAGACATTATAACCTACTTCATTATGTATATTAATTCAAAGAAATACAATAAATAATCAAAACCAAGGCAAGACGGATTGTTCATTATTATAATACTATGTAATATAAATGTATAAACGATATCTATGAAAAAAAATACATTTTTTAATATTTTTGTCTATCTGTTTGTTCTGGCTAATCTCCGGAACGGTTAGATTTTGACGGGACTTTTTCTAGCAGATAGCGGTAGTCGTACTATATATTTTACTTAGGCTGCATTTATTTTTCGCACCGCGTAACAAATTAAAAGTCATGTGATATGACAGTTTGATTAATATGATTCAAAGGACAGTTTTACGAGCTGGTGTGGCATATCTTTTTTGTTAGTAGGTATCGAAAACAATTTAGGGTAAACAAAATCAAAACATTATTTTTCTTTACTGCGTCACATAGTTTTTAAATAGTCTTTGGAAAAATGTGTTGATGGTGATTTTTTTTTTTCTGTGAAACCCTAATCATTTTCGAAAAATAAAAGTATGTTAGGTACGCGGAGTAACGTTGGGTAACTGCCAAAAAAAGTCTCGTCAAAATAGGTCCAGCCGTTATGGATATTATCCGGAACAAACAGAAAGACATTTTTTTTTTAAACTGTCTATCTGGTATGGATATTGTATGTACATTAATATGTATTTAGTATGAAGTTGTAATATTGATATTACAAACAGACATTTCAATTTTATTTATTAGTATAGATTTGATGCACTTCTATTCAATTTAATGCAGTTAAAATGTTTGACGATGAAAATTTTTGAAGCACTTAATAATAAATTTAGAGAGAAAAAGACAAGAATGAGTATATTTTATGTAGCTCCAAATAGGCTCTTTTAAATGAAGGTTGTATTTTGTAACGATAATAGATATAGAGGTATTAAAATATAAACATGGAAGATTCGATCGTTACAAATATCGCCGGACAATACATTTTTTATTATGCATAAATTAAAAATAACCTTTTATAAAACATCATTATAAAAGTCGATTATTCGTCATCCTACTCGTATAGGATGAAAGAAAATTTCTGACCAAATTTCATGGTAATCGGAACGTGTAAATTCTAACTATTGGTCGATTTGTTCCATTTGTTATACATTTTAGATACGAGGTAATAAAATAAAATATTCAATGCAATATGGAATATTTTTTCACACTTAAAAGAAAATTAAATCATGTAAATTAGTATTTATAGCTGTGGTCATTAGAGCATCATCGTTAATTACAGAAATTACCTACATTAACCCCTTGACCACTAACCTGGCATTTACGCCAGCTTTCCATTGTTTTCCTATTGTCTTATGTTTATGGGCTTGACACATTAATATAAGCTGTCAGATATCAAACAAATATAAATATATATAATACATTTATTATTATTTGAGTTACGAGATGGTTAAAAATATATAAATGCAAGACATGAAGTATATTTAAGTTTATTTCTTAATACACAAAAGATTACAGTATTTCATTTCAATTATAATAATTAAGTATTTATAGCTATGGTCATAAAAGCATCCGCGTTAATTACATAAGAATCACAAAGGTTTGTATTTTCAAAGCTTCTAATGTGTCTTCATCTAAATATTTATTGATAAGTGCAGTAGAACTCAGGTCTTCAGTTGCGTAGTGTAGTGGTACACTGAGGTTATGAACTGCTACTGGCTGATAAGAACGTGCAGATATTGAATTCGAAGATAATGAAGCACAAGAAGTCGGACGTAGCAATATTATTTTTGAACGCAACGGTTTAACTTCAGCATTGTAGCACTTCGTTTGTTTAATCCTCGCGAACGCAGCTTCTATCATGTTTCGTATGTACTGTGCTGAATGCGCTACGCGTCCTAAAAGTGTTCGCACGCACACATCTATCTTTTCGTACCAAGAAGAAATATTTGTTAACACTTTCTCTAGTGTTCTAGTGTCATCATCTTCTTCATCTGACATTAGCTTAAACATATGTAGTATTACAGCGTTTTGTAATTCTTCATCAGTTTTAAGCTCACTCAGCTTCTCATCAAGTATTAACTTAAATTCATCCGGATCGTTTCCGAGGCAGAAAACAGTACCCTTTAAACCTGAAAGCGCCCAGAGAGAAACAACATTACAAAATATTACTGAGTAATGAAATTTTAGTACTTAGATTATTACCTTGTCTTTCTAGATTTTCTGCTATTTCTAACGCTACAAGTACTCCAACTTCATAACCCAAAAGATAGAATTTCTTTTTGAAATTGAGGTTTTTTAATAGGACCTGTAATAAAAATCGAAAAAGTTCCTTAAAAACATAAATTCAAATTCAGATAAAGTTGCCTGTAATTGTAAAGTGATATATTTGTGGAATAATTTGATATTTAATTTGTTATTCATAAGCAGTACAAATATCGGGTATTTGATAATTAGAATTAAACTGGAATAATCCGAGTTTGGATCCAAACAACAAACACATGTTATTTACAAATTTTAGTTTATTAAACAGTAGTTATCGTTTCATTTTTAATTAGTAATCCAATGTATTTATTATTTATATATTAATATGTCGATTACCCATAAAAATGAGAGACAATAGGAAGACAATAGGAAAACAATGGAAAGCTGGCGTAAACGCCAGGTTAGTGCATAAGGGGTTAAGAGGATATGCGGTAGAAAAGTAGGTATTTCAGAAATCTATTGCTGTCACGTTGCGCCCCAAAGAAAGAATTATAAAACACGAAAGGGACAACTGCAGCGCAGACTCATTTAACTATGCAAAATAGACGAAAACATCACTTCGTAGTACCCTGTTTCCTTCTCCAAAACTGAACCGATTTTTAATTTTCTTTCAGTTTTAAAATAATAAAGACTTTTGCTTTTTATAATTTTATCCATCAAACTTGTTTTACGAACGTCTGAAAATTACGGTAAAAGCATGACTCGTATTTCAGTTGTAAAGGCTTCTAGTGTCTACGGGTATAGCGGTGGTGGATTTATATTATTTGGTATAAACATATTTACCATAATGCTATTATCCAGATAGGAAACAGGGGATACTCTTGTATGGAATAAAGGCTGCTAGGTTATCCTCTTAATTTAGGCTTCATGTCGATATTATATTTAGTAATAAATAAATAATTCAGGCTTATGTTATTGGTGAAACTTGTAGTTTTGAAGTAAATGCATTTATGTTATTACCTGAGTATATCTATCAGCTAATTCCTTTATTGTTTCATTTGGTTTATCTAGTCCAGGTTGCAACACAAGGGCATGTAACTTGAGACGCTCAGAGAGAGTACAGAAGCGTTTATAATGTCCCTCTAATCCAGGAATTATACATAAGTACGTTTGGTTCGCATCGAATTCTTCGTCTCTCTAAAATATAATACAATTATATTGAAATTTGAACATACAATGACTGTATATAGTATTATGTATCTATAACTACCGTTGTTGTACTATGAGTCAACGTTGACAAAGATACCATTTCTGAAGTAGCTAGTAATTCATCCGGATCCACGTAACTATAAAATGTTTCTAAACCTTTTACATCTTTATAAACATATTCCGTTAGTACTTTTTCTAAATCTTTTACACTGAAAGAAAGAATTAAGATTATTAATGATAACAAAAAACGTACGACACCAATACATGAAATATAAACTATATCAGATACATTACTAACTTCTGAACAGTCAGAGATTGTACATATCCTTTGTCATACGCTATGTTATGAGTATAACGCAGAAATTGGCTAACTCTTTCTGCTTTCTCATTATTAATTCCAAATTCATTCAGCGTACTATCAGAATTTTCCTCTTGAATGCAGACATCTGGAAATTTTTCAAACTTTACTTAATCTTTAAATATATTATAATATGTATAATTATTATTAAGTTATTCGTTTTTTAATTAAATTAATCATAAAATATAAAAAGTACAGTTTTCGAAATTTCATCGAGATTTTTAATTTTGTAAATAGAAAATAGATATTATTACATCACGGTAACCACAATATTATTGATTACAGTGCCTGTGTCATTGATTACAAATTTGTTGTAATGTTTACCATAATTATGGAAAGAATTAAGTTGTTATATATTTAATATTTCCTCACCAGCAACATTTGCTATTTGCTTAATAAGTGGTATGTGACATTCTGGAAGATGTTTAGCTGCTATAATCAAATTATTCGTATTCACCGAACTCTCCAACACGTCAATAATCCCACGGACATAGGTCGCACTTCCTTGCACCAGGTTATAATTGTTTATCTGCTGAAAAAAGACAACGATGAGTAATTGTTTGTCAAGTTATATGTATTGGGAAATTAATTACAATTGTATTTCGTCACTTTAATTTCAATGAATATATCATATTATCATGAACGGGCTATGCATCGGACCATTTTTATCAGTGAAATACTAGCTAGCTCTGTAGTATGACTTTACATTGATTGATTTATTCAACCGAAAGACATACACTGCTGGACATAAGTCTATCCCCAAAAGGGGGTAATTAATTGCTATAATCACCACACTTGGCAATCACAGTTATGTGTTTGTAGTGTTTAGAGGATGCTGCTGCCCATCCCCTGGTTTGTATCCCTTAGTGACCTTTTAATATATGGGGGTGGTACTATTCTTAGCCGTCACCCATACAGCCTCGATTTACTTTATCCAGTTTTATAACTTATAGTATAGTGTATATAATAATGGAATAGTACTCACCATTGGTAAGTTATCAAGTGTTAACTTCATCGATGGATAATTATCTTTCGCACGCGACATACAGACATGTAGACCGACATTATCATGTGAACTTATAACAGCAAAGTATCTTAAACGAAGGTACAAAATTATTAAATAATAAAACTTTCATAGTTCAAAAAACGTTCATAGTTTTAAATATTGTAAAACCTTTTCGATTTCTTCGTAGATATCATTAAGAAAAATACATTTTTTGCGTCTGCTTTATATGTTCGATAATTCTAGAAATAATCTGTTCGAAGCTTCTCAAGCACAATATTATTGAATGCGCGTCGATACACCGTCCGCAAAATTTGAAATCGTTTGCGGACTATATTTTTTGACTACTGCGGACTACTGATAGGATGTCACTGCTATCTGTCATATACAATTAAATATAAAGTGTACCTAAACTTCTACAACTTGTCTTTAATAATAATAATAAAACCATATTGGTAAATGGCCGTTTATTTGGTACAGCTTGTCTTCCGACAAAGGCATAAAAATTTTAATAGAGTTATTGCACATCAAATTAAACTTAATGATTTACTTTATATTTATAATTAGGTATTCATGACATTTATGAAGATGTAGGCGGCAGAAGGTCACGATGAACGAGAGCGGTGGCAGAAAACCGCCGTTTGGAGAAGGTGAGGAAAGAGGTGCAATCCTCGCTACCGGAGAGGGTGGAAACCGGACGGTGTGGCTTGCTGCGCTCTCCTATCCCCTAAGTAAATTTTTGCGTCGTCTCGTTCTGCTCCTGCATCCTGGTCGACTAACAAGAGTGCAAGGAGGAGAGGGGAAAACTGCCCTTGGTTAGCAGTCGAAAGAGGAAGGGGCAACTGAAGAACAGAAGTTACGAGTATTGTATAATTTATTACAGTATGATTGCGTAAGTCAAATCAACAAAGATACATAATAATTACTGTTGGTCTTCAATCTCTGTAACAGTCGACTGACGTATTTGATGTAATAATATTATTTGTTCTTTTTTTGTTCATAATAACTATACAAAAAAGTTATAATCATTGTATTTCAACTTACCGAAGTGTAGGGCACAACTGTCTAGATAAGACATCTAAATGATTTAACAGTTTTTGATTATATTCATTGTCCGTGCTTACAGCAATGACGTAAATGCCTTCTATACAATCCAAACGCATAACGTTATGTATCAAATCAAATACATGTTTTTCATTTCTCAGATCTGCAGACGATACGTTAATTTTAACGCCGAGGTCTTCCCAATTACTAAAATCAAGTCCGTATTTTTTACAAAGAAAACTAGTTGGATTTTATTAAATTGTGCGGTCGGATCCGTCAGGAACGAAGTTCATTATGTTATTTTTTTTCAACTTAAACTCGATTCAATATCTAAACTCTCTATTTTGCCTAATTTTTTCGATAATATATATTTATAAGTTATAAAATAAATATTAGCAATAAAAACAAAAATAATGTTGTTATTATGAATGCATGATTTTATTTATTGCACCAATAATCTGTCGAACTTAACGCTACACGGCATTTTCTGCTGGCTAACTAGCGATAATCTATATATAGTACATAAAAAAGGTAGTGTTATTCGAAATAAAGAAGAAATAACTTATATACAAAATTAAAATATCAGATCACATAAATTAAAAACAGCGACATCTATCGACTAAATAACAAAAGACTTGTGCTAGATGTTTTAGTGTTATGTTACAACATAGTGTATATATTTCTTTATCTTGATGATAACTGGCAGTTTTATTTTTTAATTTGAACTTCAGATTCTATAAAAGTGTTGGAAAAACGTCTTATTACACTTTTTCGGTCTCGGTTCCATACACTCAGAGCGTGGATACGCGATAAGGAACTTCGTTCCAAAAAATATAGATATGATAATGAATACGAAAGAAAACTCTAAGATTAAAATAACGTATTACGAGACGCAGACTAACCGTATTTTATAGGGAAGATAAGAAGGCGGGTTGGTGTAATGCAAATGTAGTTTCTTAGCTCCACGACTGATCAGTCTATCCGCCAGCTGTAATCCTATAATACCTTGATCGCAGATTAATAAATTACAACTATCCGGCTTGCAATCGAACCTGAAATATAAATAATAATTACTGTGAGTAGAGACAACCGTGTCATGCCGGCCAAGAATAGTACCAGCCATCTTTCCATGGGTGTCGTAAAAGGCGACTAAGGGATAAAAACCATAGGATATGCAACAGCATCCTTTGAGTATTACAAGTATCTACTGCGATCGCCAACCCACCTGCCAAGCGCGGCGATTATGGCAATCCCCTCCTTATAGGGGGAGACCTATGTCCAACAGTGGACGTCATTTGGTTGAATGGATTGATGGATAGAAAGATGCGAAGATGACAGAAGCGATGATGGCGCAGTGTATACTGCGGTCGGATTCCGCGTTATTGGACGCGGGTTCGAGCCTACTTATCCTACTCTAAAATCAACCTGAGCTCTCTGTGAAGGAAAACATCTGGAGGAAACCATAGCATGGTGGTAGGGCATTTTCTAATAATGCCCCCCTGGGTAGCTGCCATCCTCATGTGTGTAAACCTTAGTAAACCTTCTAACCAAATACCAATAGGTGTGTACCGGCAGCATCACTTGAGAACCAGTACTTCTAGTGTGTTTTCCATTCTGAACTACATTGTCATTTAACATTTAGTGATATTGTATTCAAAGTACTCAGCCTATACAGTATAAAAAACGATAAGTTACCTAGGCTTAACATTTTCCACAGGATCTGTAAGACGCAGCAAAACTTTCCCGCGATGTTGGCTGGTCTCTAACAATCGGAACGCTCGTACCACATCGTTCGGTGCGTACGTAATGCGAGACAATGGTCGCACGTACCCGGATACAATACCATCTCTTACTAATCTATGTAATTTCTGCGAATTTAAACACATCTTTTCTATATAAGTTATGACGATCATGACATTTATTTTTTACACATTTGTCACAACAATACGCTAAATATTAACATGTGGATGTTAAAAAAATCCCTTGTTACCTTAATTTCCTCCAATTTATTATTTCTCAACATACTAATAAAGTCCACGGAAATAAATGACCTTTGCTTTGTTAAGTGTGTCATCCCGAACGTATAATTTTCCTGATGAGATATTATAGTAGTATCGAGAGTAATCCCAGAAAACGCACAGCATTTGAGGGAAATCTATAAATAATATTTTAATAAGTCCACGGAAAAAATTAAATTAACAAACAGAACATATAAATATACATACATCTTTCAAATTTTCCTTTACGCAGCTTATAATAATATCGCAACCTACACCTTTAGTAACACTTAATATCATATCTCCGAACTGGTATCACGTGAGTTACCAATATGTTCATCTAAAAAGTGAGTAAAATAATTTTATTAATATCAATACTGATGAGGAAAGCCATTTTTTACAAAGAATTAAGTATAAAATTAAGATAAAAAAAAATGAATGAATTTTTTAATGCACCAATAATCTGTACGCTGGCAAACTTAATACCACAAGGCATTTTCTACAGGCTAACTAGCGACAATGCAGAAATAATTTATTTATTTGTTTGTTTGTTGGAAAACCAACAGCTATATCTTACATTAAATAGTTAACAGCCACATTAGAAACAAAAAGCCATTTACAGATCCTCGCCGTTAAGTAGTAAATTAAAAATTAAGTCGTTTGTTATTACATCACAACATATAACTACATGAACCTAAAATGAAAAATTAAAATATGGAAAGATTATAATTAATTACAACTACTTACAACCGCCATCATCAAAGAAGAGGCTACTTAAGAATGTTGACGCCTTACTCGTGTTAGTATTAAATAAACCTAAATCACTAATCTTACTCACATAAATTAAAAGGGGTAGTGTTATTCGAAATAAAGAAGAAATAACTGAAACTGGTGTCACGTGAGTTACAAATATGTTTATCTAATTGCTGGCGAAAGCATTTTTTTTACAGAAAATTAAATAAAATACAAACGAAGTAGCCACGATAGTATTTACTTTTGGAGATAATAAATTTATACAAACAATTAAAAAATGGTTGTTTTTTTGATTAAACTTATTTTTAAGTTGCTGATTAATAAAGTTTACAAAATTTGTAAGTAACGAAAACAGAGGCATGAACCAGTATAAATGTACATGTTTAAATCATTTGGATTTAGAGGACAAATAAGGCATTCAGCAGTAACATTATTTATTAGGAGCCAAATATAAGAGACCGCATTATTGTACAAATAATATAACATATTAAAAAATGTATCGTTACTTTATTGCATATTGAGCGCAATGGGTAATGCGGCCGGATTCCGCGTCAATTGATGCGGATTCGATCTTCACCTATCCGACTCTAAAACCGACCTGAAGCTTTCGGTGAAGGAAAACATAGTGAGGAAACCATAGTATGGTGGTATGGAATTTTTGAATGATGGCCGCCTGGGTAGCTACCACCTTCAAGTTTGAAAACTTGTCGCACAAATACCAATAGGTGTGTTCTGGCAGCATTACTTGAGAACCTACTGGTTCCTGGTTACTGGTACTTAGATACTCCTAGGCGTAATGTGCTTACCATTTTGAACCACATAGTCACTTAACATCAGTTGAGATTCTGGTCAAAGCACTGAGTCTATACCGTGTAAAAAAAATTAGAAGTTAATAAAAAATATTGTCAATGGTTTTTTTAGAAACAGTACCTTTCAAATGAGGAAATAATTTAAGCAGAAATCGTTTCTTATGAATGTCACTGACGGTTGCAAATACTTGACAGCCGAGACCTAGTGCTACGGATATAGTAGCTTGACCAAGGCATCCGGCTCCTTCGTGAACTAATACATTTATGGTACTATTACTATGTGCACTCTTATCGCCCTGTAAATCAAAATTGATTATAAAATAATATGAGAAATGTACAAAATTTCGAAATAATATAGTTTAATTCGATGCTTTAACTTTAACTGCGATAATATTATTTTAATGAAATGATCTCTTTGAAAAGATACAGGCAAAAGGTATTTAATATAATATGATTAATTCAACCGAAAGACGTCCACTGTTGGACATAGGTGTCCCAAAAAAGGGAGATTGCCAGGCGGGTTACTGATCGCAGTAAGGTTCGTAGTGATCATAGGATGCTGCTGCCCATCCCCTGGTTTATCCCTTAGTCGCCCTTTACGACTCTCACGGGAACTATTTTTAGGGATTGAGTAATCTTTTAAGTCTAATAATTTTATAATAACACTGTAATAATAGAAGTATAAAACGACCAAATAATTTAAATAAAATAAAAAAAAAAATGCTTAAACCAAATCCTGAATTTAGGACGTAACAAAAACGTGGAAAGTCAAAAGGGGCTATGGTCAACCAGTATATTATGAAACAAGAAAAATAAATTCTTATTATATTTACTAAACACGGGTGCGTTAAACAGTAAAACGCATGCATGTAAGCTAGAGGCACTGTGGCTGCGTCTTCAAGGCTCCAATGCTCCGGTACGGGCCACAGCAGCTCGGGCTGCGCTAGCACGTGGCTTCTGCAGGCTCCGTTTAGTACTATTCCCATCACACGTTCATTGCTGCAGTATCAAACATATTATCTATATGTTATGTTGTGTGATCCTAACAAGAATAGTTAATTTATTCTACCACCTTTATTTTTTGAATTGTTTAGCATTTAGCGTTTCATTTCTCCTCTAAGACTTTAATTGTTGTAAAGTAGCGTTGTCATCGAAGATGATAGCACGATTATTCTAATCTAACTAATGCCCAAAGGCAGATGTCTAATGTAACTAATATATCTTTAGCAAATGGCTTGGTTTCTTACCTACTTAATCCTGCACAAAAAAGGCTTAGGGTGAAATCAATAGAGCGTACTCAGGCTTGTCTCAGACTTAACTCCAGAGATCAAATTTATAGACACAAGCTTAGTATTTCTTTAGCTTAAGTTGAGCAAAGTCCAAAGTCGTCAGATTCGGCGACAACGGAAATCTTAGCTATTCTTATTCGAGCTCTGCAAAGTAACTGCACTTCACCTGATGTTAAGTTAAGGTGAGCTGAATCGTGTCACAATAGTGGTATTTCACTATGTGTATGGTAGTCGCGACCCAATCGGAATTATTGACTTACCACACAAAAAATATCGGATCTATATTGGTTGATCGCGAAACATGACGCGTCGAAATATGTCACAATAGCGGTATTTCACTTTGTGTATGGTAGTCGCGACCCAGTCGGGTTTATTGTCTTACCACCACACAAACGGTTGGATCTGTATTAGCTGATCACAGAACGCGACGAAACAAAATGTGTCAATATATACTTGATTCAGTATTTAATTCTTAATTGATAATTATTCTCAAGATCCGGAGTATAAATAAATTAGAAACCTAAGATTGCGCTGAGCATTTGCTTAGGAAAGTTTGAGCTAAGTTAAGGTTGAGATAAGTCTGAGTACGCTCTATAGATTTCACCCTTAAACTTAATTAGAGAACATGACATACGACAACGCAGCAGCATAACTAAGGAGCCTAAAATATTAATAATTACTTCTCTGTAACTCCACTGAAATCCATTCCATAACCATCACTATTATCATCCTTGATTATTATCGCTCCTGTGGCTTTTAAAATATCACCCCTGTGTATTCCAGCATAATGAATCTGTAATTAAGGTGTATATATATATATATATATATATATATTTATTAATTTTTTTTCACCTTTGATATAACCACTTTTTATATAGTAGGTTAAGATATAAGTGGTAACTCAAACTAACAGAACTGTAAAATATACACAGGCTCTTTTACAAATGTAAGTTTTTTTCGACTAAAGTTTGATATACCCATCGATTAATTAAGTTTTCTATGTATTACACCTCATCTATGACAATAAAAGGTTTTTAAGAAAGTCTGGATTAACACATGTCATAAATCGTAACTTGAAAATAATTATGAATTATTTTGTGACTCAGGTTAGATAGAAAATGAAAGTTAACCTATCTTGCTTCGGTTTGGAATTATTGTCAATACTATAATTTACATAATATGATGTTACATAGTTGGATTTCGATGACAAATTTGTTGCCTAGTGGTAGCATTTTCTTTACTTAATGTATTAAAGTCATAATTGTCCTGGATTAGCTTAAGTGTTGTAGTAATTATAGGCTCGTTAGAAGGTCCATACTATATTTTAAAAAGTTGATAACTTCTTTAAGATTTGTAAATGTGTGACAATAAATATTACGCTACTTACTGTAACTTTAACCCCAGTGCAAGATAGTGCAGGGGCGAGCTTCCACTGTAATGATCTGAGATCACCAATGGATGAACTTTGTAATAAACTTCTTTGGTAAACTTCGTGTTTCTCTTGCCAAGGTATGTAATATTCACCGCCCCAAACACCCTAGATAAGAAATTACCATGTAAAACTCTATCCCAATTTCAATACAAATGTTATCAAATAAACAAAGCTAAAAAACTTACATTATTCCAAATTTTGCAAGCTAAGTCTGCATCAGTATCCAAATAGTGATTGTTAGTAGTATTTGCATTTGCTAGTATAATGTTAATTTGGTTTGAAGTAGGCTCTTTTCTCCAAAGAGTTACAAGGTCTCTAAGACCAGGCGGTGAAGGATATGGCGCAAATATGAGCATGCGACTTCCAGATTGCAGTCTATTGCGTGCGGTACGTAACATAGCAATGTCAGAATCAGTACGCACAGTAAATGTTGATCCAATACAGCTAGTAACCATGGGTCTCCAACGAAGCAACTGCACATTACCAGCAGAGCATACTTGATGATATAATTCTGAAGGATGACTGTTTTTCATTTCCATTGCATTGCTGTAGTTCAATACGAAAGTACCATGCTGTAGGACCCGATGCAAAGTTTGGCACAACTATATGAAATACAAAAATTCAAATTTCATTTTTTCACATTCTTTTTTTTATGATCAGACTCATTATTACAGAATTATTAATAATTACATTTAAAATAATAGTTACTATTTAATAATGCTTATCGACGTTATTATATTTTACATTCAGATCAGCCTGTCCCGGTTAAAAATAAAATAGACATCAATTTATATAAAGAAAATTGTGCCGATATCATCATCATCTCAACCAAAAAACGTCTACTACAGGGCATAGGTCTACCTTGGAAATCAAAATCTACAAGACTTGGGCCATCCGTAGGATTTCTCCAATCTTTACCAGGACGTCGGCCCTCCTTTGTGCCGTAAACGTAAATTGTTTTATTTTAGTAAATCTTTCTTACATTTGCACTGCTTGATAAGTTTTCTACAAGAAAAAGATCGACTTTCGATCCCAAACTGATCTTGTTTCCATTGAATATCCTCGAGACTCATATCATCAAACTTAATAACAACACCAGGTATGTCATCTAAATCTTTGATGTACTTAGAGATTCTTAATTCAGTTGCCTGAGTTCTTATCCCAACTGTATTTAAAATATTTTTGTTGACATTCTCTGCCACAATCTGCAGATATACATGTAACGCGGTAACTACCTGAAAGTATAAAGAAATAACAAATGAATTATAAAAAGATATGAATGACAAAGTACTCGTGTGTCGTTATAATAAAATCCAGAAATTTCTTGAAACCTCTTTCTATTATTACTTACATCTAGATAAGAACCAAAGTGTGCAATAAACTGCAACTTTCTTAACGTAAATTTGTCATTTGACATAGCAGGTAAATTACAAAATTTGACATTTTCCATCAGAATTCCACCACATCTGTAAACAAAATTCATTTTTATGGCATACCTTAATTACATACATGAACTTAATGAAATAAATAGATTCATATTTTACCTAGTATTATCATGTACATCAGAGACACAAGCACTTATTAAATTTTTACCATCTCTGCCTTTGGTAAAATCCCATTGATTACTGTGGTCAATGTAAAGGCTTCTGATATGATGGAGTTGTGTCACACCATCATGAGCTTGTCTCAATGCGTTTACTTGTATTATGCCATCTATTAATGTCACCCAATTATTATTCCACTCCAACAAAGCCTCAGATAAAGCAATATTAGCACTATGTATGCTCTTAAAATTGCCGCTGTTGATTAATATAAAACATTTCAAATCAGCCTTAATATTTGTTATAAGATACAAGGTATTTTTATATCGGCCTTTGTTTTCTAAAAGTGTCTAAATAAAATTATGAACGTTTCAATATTTCGCAATTCTATTAGTGGTTTGAAACTTCTAATGGACCTCGTTAAAACTGGTTTTACTATTATTTAAAAAAAAAAAAAAAAAAAAAAAAACAGAAATCAACGAAACAGCATTGGAGGGTGAATCCATGTACTCATTGAACAAACAAAATTCAATATAAAAAACTGTGTGTTCTAAATAAATAATCAAAAAGAAATACATATCTTTTACCTGTACGAATAATCTCTCATATTCATTAATTTATAAATATCTTCACCAGAAAAATCCATGGCTTCATTCGAAGAAATAATGTGTTGCCGTTTCGATTCTTGAGTTATAAATCCTGAAGCCACTTTCGAGTTTTCGTCTAAAACCTAAGTCATAATTTTTTTTTTTTCTTTCATTTTTATGTAAATTGTAATTTGCATAAGTTAGTACCTAGGCATAATATATCATCAATATTGTTTCTGTGACAAGGAGATTGGTAGTTCTGGGACTTACATTATATCTCCGTACAAATAGACTACAGATTTGTAAATACAAAACCTTAAGAATCAGAGTCAGTCACGGTTGTTTAAAAAAAAATAACAAAAAATTATACACACGAGAGAAGTGAAACTTTTGTATATGGAAATATTATAATTATTCATACATCACTTCTGAATAGCAGCTGGTCTCGGTGATCGTCAATTTGCCTGAACGCAGTACACCGGACCACGGACACGAAAAAAAGCAAGCAGGCAAGCGAGACACTTCTCCTTATCTACCTGTTACAGTATTTATCTACAACCACTTTTCGCTACATGAAAAGATTGCGGATCAGAATTTCAAAACGCTCATAAAAGTTTCACTTCATTACATCAAATGAAAACGTTAGATTTTTAGGGCAATCATTTAATTACGCATGCAAATTAAGCAAACATTTTTCAAAGGGTGAAATAGACTTGACTACTAAAATTTACCTCAAACCGACCCGTTCCCCTGTGTATTGAGACGCTAAGTTTCAATTGTCGTTGATTATGTAATACTGGCTGGACATGAAAATGAACATCAGTAAATTTTACAGATGTTTGTCTCTTTGGTGCGTTTCGAGTCATGGCAAGGGTATCCCATACAGATACTAAAACTGCAGCAAAAGGATACAATATTTTACCTGTAAAAAAACGTATTTCATTTGAAAAAAGATGACTTAGGCTCCTGATATATAAATAATTAGGTCTACGTTAAATATCGAGTTTAATATATTAGTACACACGATATCGTTACTTTGTACGTTTCAGTAATTAGTTTAATATTGCATCCATTCAACTGAAAGACGTCCAGTGCTGGACATAGGCCTCCCCCGAATATCACCACAACGACAGGACAGGTCATCGGTGCACCTTATGAGAGGCGCACATTCACGCTGCATCTTCCGGTACGCGGCAGCCACTCAAGAACCAATTGGCTCCATCAGGTATCAGTTATGCGAGCATTGTGACCAGCACATTGGCACTTCAGTTAGACAATTCTTCGGACAATGTCGGTTACTTTGGGTTTTTTGCAAATCTCCTCATTTCTCTCTCATTCTCTCATTCGATCACACAGGGAAACTCCGAGCATAGACCTCTCCATTTGGGTAATTTTGAGCGTCCTAATTAGGCCCATTGTAAGCGACCACGTCTCAGTGCCATAAGTCATTACTGGCAACACACACTTATCGAAGACTTTTGTCTTGAGACACTGCGGTATCTCGGAAGAGAATATTCAGAGTAGCTTCCCAAAAACGCCCCAGCCAATTCAGATTCGACGATTAATCTCTTTTTCGAAGTTGAATCAACCTAACAAGACAGTTTGTCCTAGGTATATATAACTGTCAACAACAATATATCATATTAAATAATATATTAATATATAGCAATATTGCTTAAATTTACCAGAAAATTGTAATGATATCTAGTCTAGATTAGGAATGTTTACGAGTAAATTCATACCGAAAAGCTGCATCGGCACTTCACGATGCATTGAATAAAACATCCATGTTTTTGATATATCAAAGAAATACATTAACTTACCTATTTATAACAAAGATTAAGAACGTATAAAAATAACTCATTTCTTTGAATTATTGTTGTAGTTACTTGGCCTAGCAATATAATTTAATTTAAAAATAAATTGTAATTTCTCGTTTTTTGCTACATGTAAGATAAAGCAGAAATAGTAAAACTTAATTAGAAACGAATAATACGATGCTTAGATACTTGACAGTAATACCCTTACATTATAGTAAATTTTTTGATTAAAATATAGAAACAATTTTTTTAAAATTAAAAACAAAACCGCCTTCAAAAGGATATTTTATAAAAATATAGTAAAAAGTAAAGAAATAATTGCTTTATTAGTCTACTTCTGCTAACTTCGATATATCCTTTGCTTTAATACCATTAATAATTTTGAAATCGGTGCTAGTTAGTTACCTCTTACAACATGTCCGCGAAGATATTTGTGTTCCTCGTCGTGAATAGATATAATAAATTTACATGATGTAGCCATGACCTTGTGTGCCGACGAATACAGAGGCAACGGCCTGAAATAAATTCATTTTTTTATCGATCATAATCTCATACGTGTGTGAAATGAGTAACGCGCTAAGCCTACATTCTGATATATTATTATATATATCTGAAAGTGTTACATATGCTTTTAAAAGAAAGAAGAATTGTAATAATAAATGAATAAATTATAAATACAAAAACAAACATTATAAATATTTTCGAGTTTATCCAACAACTTCAGCTACTTGCTGCAGCATTACCATGCGGTTGATACTGCAACACTGGTTTTTTAAATTTCTGATTTAAAGATGGTGGAATGTATTAGATATGCTTTTTCTAACTCATGGGACTACAAGTATATTAAGAAAAACTTTTCTGTATCCGCGTAAATTCGCTTATCGTCGTTCTAGGTGTAGGATCTCGTAACTGCAAAATCTACATATTTTTCATTTAAAAAAATGCCAGAAATCAGTATAATATTCAAAGGCGTGGTATACTTTATGAATGAAACGGAGTTTTGTTTTTACTGAACTAGCCTGTTCAATTTTTAAAAGGCTTCAGGACTCAGGATGCTTAGGTTACCTGTGATGTCGTATATAAAAATCTATGGCTTCCATCAAAAGTTATAACTTACCATGTCTCACTATGTGCCCATTCTACTTGGTGGGACAGCATTGGAGTTCCAGTTGAAACAGGAAATTCTACTTTTGGGTATAGTTCTTTAACTTTCGGAAAAAATCCTTCCAAGTATAGTCTGAAAATTAATTTTCTTTTTTCAAAAAAGTGTAAAAGCTTTTTAATTATATAATCTTCTCTAGTTCCATAGTCTGTCTTTCACTAAGTATAAGTCATTATTATATCTAAAGAATAAATAAAACAACTACAAGAAAGTGTTACTAACTGTCCTATAGCTTCCAGTACTAATTGCGCGTTATCAGGATGGCCACGTTTAGTTAGCGCTATGTTTCGGCAATCGTCATGCAAGGAGCGCTTGAGAATGGCCTGGAGTAGGCCGTGGGGTGCAATCTCTACAAGCACCGCGTTCGATGGTATCAGTACTGCTGTTTCCTCAAAGAGCACAGGACTCTTAAAAATGAACAATATCATTTAATATATATTCTATAGGTTTAAGGAACTAGTCACTTTATGTTACAAATTTACTTTATGGATTTATTATAATATTTATAGCAAGTTATACATTTATTCGGATCTTTCACGCTCATATTAACCTCTTTAAATGTTGACTGATGCCCGCACTTTTATAATGTAATTACCGTCCACATGTTTTTGTAAGATGGTTTAATTCAAGATGAAAAGTGATTATGAAAATAGATAATAGAAAACGTACGACTTTTAAAAGGTTGAATCGAAAAAAAAAACTTAATGATTAATTGACATAATGCAATAAACACTCCATTGCACTATCACTCGGTTTTCGGCTTTTTTCTCATTAATATTGGACTGTAGTAAGACAGTAGATAGGATGTGGCTTAATTAGGTGTTTCATTGAGTGATCAAATCAGAAATGAGGAGATCCACAGAAGAACCAAAATAACCGATATTGCCCGAAGAATTGCGTAACTGAAGTAACAATCGGCCGGGTATATTGTTCGTAGAACCGATACCCGATAGGGCCAACGAGTTCTCGAATGGCTGCCGTGTACCAGAGAGACAGAGTGGCTAAGCCTCTCACAAGGTGAACGGACGACCTGATGAAGTTCGCAGGAGTCCGCTGGATGCGGGTGGCGCAAGTCCAGTCGTTGTGGTGATCTTTGGGAGAGAACTATGTCCAGCAGTGGACGATTTTCGGTTGAATGGATAGGGCGGTTGAAAATTAGGTGATTGAGATATTCAAAACCGCAGTTACAAGCTACTCTTTTATATCTTAATTCTCTTACCAATAAATTGTTCGTCATATATTCCGCCGAGCAATACATAGCAGTCGGCTCGTCCCACTTCTCCTGCGGCACTGATGTCGATACCCACTTTCCGCTACGAAGTTTCGGTGTATTTACAACTTTCTTCAAGTATTTTAATAACCCAGGTCCTGTGGCACATTAACCAAACTGTTCATCAACTATAAAGATTTATTATAACTAATAAATTAAAAACAAATATACTCATTCGTTTTAAACTCAGTTAAATAAGACTACACTAAAGAGAATATATACAACTATCCACGATAATATAATTGGCTTTATGATAAGAATAAGTTGAAATCGCAAAGAATACGTTTTGAACTTACCTATGTAATAAAGTACTCTGTGATTTGAAAATTTTTAAATTTAGTAAATCGTTTAGACCTCATTACTATCTTTTATTGAATCTTTAATGCAAAAGAGAAAGCTGCGGTCATATTGATATTATCACGTTAACTGTCCAGATAATTTTGTTAGTAGGTTTATTAGCAAGTAATTTGTATTTCCACTTTAAGGCTTTGCTTTACCAATGTTAATCACACCGATCATGGATTAACTAAGTAGGGTAGATTCCGATATTTTACGGAAAACCTCTAAACCAGATGAAATATAGCACTGGCTCAGCTTTGTCAGTCTTGGTAAATGAGTTCGATGTTTGCAGAACAATGCAAACATCGAAGTTGAAAGTTTTGAAGTAAAGATTAAATAACTCTATTTTTATAAATGATGATTTCATAGTCGCTTATAATGTAATTTATGACATAATGTTCAGTTTATAACATGATATGTAAAGTTGTTACAAAAATTCTTACCTGCTTCAGCGATGTACCGGGAATGATAAGCAATATTGGAACAAGGGACCTCTTTGGCAAATATTCCTTGGTGTGATAAATATTCTACAAATGCTCGCATTTGTTTCTCAGGTCCAGAAATAGTACAAGACTTAGGTCCATTATGACATGCTATTTCGATTTCCGGGGGACAGAGTCTTTTGATCTATTAAAATTGTACATCCTATGTAAGTAAAGTGTGTATACATATATAAAACTATTCGATGTAACAATTATTGTAAACCAAATTTATAAAAAAAAAAAAAAAAAAAAAAAAACAAACAATCCTCACATTAGTAGGTTAGGTAGGAATACTATACCTATCTACTGTTGCCATTTTTTATATTATTCATAGACTTCATTTATTTATTTACACTGTTTTGTCAAACAATATTGTGGCAGATTTTGGTAGCAGTCTTTTAGTAAATTAACCATATTTCATTAGATCATCTATGTAATCACTTGTATACATTATGAAATTTTAAACCTTTTTTAATAAAATATATTACTTGTTGAAATCCTAAACCAACGGCTGCCATCGAGCCTCGTATCAGTGGTGTTTCAATGGAAACTAGCCCTCTATAATATGCAGCTAATATCATCTCCTCTGCAGTCAAGCAACCATCGGCGTATGCACATCCTAGTTCTCCTACGCTATGACCTAAAAACGGCCATTATTTAGTAAGGTAAATATTAATGGTACATTTATTGAAAAATTGTTAAACTTATTTAATCTAAAACAAATAGCTAAAACAAACAAATCTAAAAAGCACTAAGTGAGCGAGAAAATTTTCGGTGATTATATTAGCAAAACCCTAATGAATCTTATAATAATCTCACAAACAACTACTTCTATTTCAATTAACGACTTTTGCCAATTGCTTGTTTATGTTGCTTGTTGTTTCGATCATGTAACAGATATGAATACCACTTTCAGTATAGTGCATAAAAAGCCATATTTTAAGAAGTTTACGCTTATATAAATAAAAGTCATATATCGATTATTTTATATATTGTATAATTATATTCTTTAAAGGTACTATATTGTTTATTACATTGAAAGTTAAAACCGTCGTATTGTAGTTATAACCTGAAGAAGGCAATGCTGATAAGAGTAGAAGGTTTAACAATAGAAGTAGCATCATTATAACTATAAGATACAAAATGTATAATAGTAGCGTTACTGTTAGCAACAGACCACTGCCGTGATTACATATACTAACACACAAGGTATTATTAACTGATCTCAGGTCTCTGTTTCTCTCTGAAGTTGGTCTCAATATGTTGGACAGGAGCTGAGATAAATGCCATATTTATCAAAAAAAATATGCGGTTAGAGCAATTTACAGAATGGAGCCTCGTAAATCCTTAAAGAATAAATTTAAGGAATCTTGACTTAAATTGAGAGGCGAATATAACTTTGATAATTTCATGGACGTCTATAAAAATTTAAACAAGTTTAATATTGCAAGCAGCTGGTATAATTTTCATACCAGAAGTAATCAAAAATTAGCCATCCTATCTTGTAGGCTTTTTTTATTGGGTTTAAAATCTTTTTTAGGCAATAGTGTCGGACTCTACAGTATGGTTCCAAAGAAAATTACCGATTTACCTGACAATAAGTTTTGAGCACTATGTAAAGCAGATTTTAATGTCCAAGGATTATTATACAGTGGATCATTACGTGATGTCTGAAATGATACTTGTCTTTGTGCTTCCGCTAAAGCCGTCTATTATTATGAAATATATAATTTATATTATACTTTGAAAACATTTGAAAATACCAGATCGAGTTTCTTGCCTTTTATTCTCGTCTGGGTTGTTTTCCGAACCGGTGCTAGTTTTTTGACGTTCACAAGAGTCTTCTCAAGCTGGATAAAGATTTTTTGAATAAGCTACAGTTTTTAATGTATGTCAGTTTTTTACTTTATGTCACAAACAATTAATGTACTAATGTAACGCATTGCTTTACCAATAATTTTATCCGGTACTAATCCCAATGCACGCAGAATATCAGTGAGTCCGATCTGAACAGCAGCTATACCCACAAACGAGTGAAGAACATTATCAAATATGCTCTTATCACGAGATTGTATAACTTTTGGAAGATCGACACCCATTGGTTTCAAAATTTGACAGCATCTGATAACAAAACGAATTAGTTTAGAACTTCCATCATGTAAACTAATAACTTATTACTATACTTATAATAAGTTTATAAAAAGTACCTATCATACGTTAATTTGTTTTCCAGATTCCAAATTGGCAACAACAAATAGCAAATGTCTAGTTTAAATTGCAATACAAACTATTTGTCGTGAATTAGGTATACCTACAAGAAATTGTATTGGAAATAGAATTATTGTCATTGGTTTTTTTTTTCACAATCGCAACAGAAATACCGTAATATTTTAGTAACGCAAATAATAAAATGTACCTTTCAATGGCCGCTGCGAAGATCGGTATACGCATGAGTTGTTCTCCCATTCCAGGCCATTGCGAACCCATACCGCTGTACACGAACCAAAGCGGGCGCTTCGCTTCATCAAAATACTCAATGTGCTCAGTTAAGCTTACTGTTTTATCATCTTTTGTATCTGACAAAAAGTTATTACCATCTATAGTAATCATAAATCTCTTCAACCTAAAGAGATCATGTTCTGAGAATTTTTTATAACTAATTACTCATATTACCAAGAATTATAAATCCTCTTCCCATGTGTCCGGAAATCTTAGCCTCGTGTATATTATACAGTAATGCTAACTCTTCAGGATCTATGGGACGAGACTTTAAATCATCTATAATTTTTTTTACAGCGGACTCTTGCCTTCCCGATATAGTAACTAAACGTGGAATATTTGATTTATATCTCTTTGTGTCCTGAAATTTTATGCAATTGATATTAAGCCAAAATTAATATCTTTGTTTTAAGTTTTATGCGTTACAATTTAACTGAATAAAAATATTGAAGAAGCGAAAACGATAAACATAATTCTAATTATTTATAGTCACACCTTAGAGAAGTGATTGGTAGTAATTTGAGAATATTTAGCAAATTTATGATTACGCAAGTTTAACGGGTCACATTAAACTGGATGATTACCAAGTTAAGGTGTCTCTAACTATGAATATCTAGTTCTTTGCTTCCTTGTAGAAAATATATAGTTTTACCACACCAGTCTAACTCATTTTGGTAATATAACAAAATTGTATAGTATAAAATGAACTAAAAAGTAAATCAATAATTACTTTATTAATCTACTTCTGTTTACTTCAATATATCCTTCATTTGAATACCGTTATTAATTTTGAAATCGTTGCCAGCTTACGGATAACAAAGTGGTGTGAATGTGCATCGCTAATTATATTCGATTGTGATAAATTGTTTCTTAAAATCGTTTCTGTTTTTGTCAAAGTCGGTTCCATTTTTAGTTTAAAAAGTTTTGTTTTATATTTTATAGTTGAAGTAAGTACTTTTAGGTATAGTTTTGAAGCCAGTATTTGATTTTTTCGCTAAAAAATAATTTTAATACCATATTCAATTCATCTTCTTCCTCTTTTTTATGTGCCATTAGTGCACATAAATAAAGTACAACATTTACAAACATATACTCTTCAACTCCTACCCTTTAAAATGTTGTACCTTCTATTATCAGATAAGCGAAATAAGATAGTGACTGCAGTTCGCAAATACTCAAATGGATTTGGAAACAACATATATGAAACCAATACTCGTGTCTATAATATTAGAGGATTGCTCTCGATTTTCCTGATATCCTATGATCAGATGGGTCATTTGGTGATAATGGGATCATCTCGGAAGTACTCCTTCGAATCAATTCATTTTTACAAATCGATCAACAATGGACGTAGATATCGCGTAACAAACATACAGTTGCTTAAAAACGTATTAATAATAAAAGTCTTTTTTTTGTGTTCTGATCATATTCACTTATTAGGTTACCTTAGGTTTGTAGTGTCCATGCAAGAGTACGTGCGCATTGACGCCAGTTATTGATAAAGCATTTATTCCAACATAAGTCCGTCGAAAACTGCAATGATCTTTGATAACCTCTATACGCCCATCACGTATAGCAGAAACATCTTGCCGTGGCGTGGTTAAGTGTAAGTTACCGGCAAGCATCCCGGTTTCGTATCCTAATAGCACCTGTTAGTTTAAAATGAATTAGTTTTCCAATATCAGAAAAAGTAGATCGGCATTATCACGTGCGCAGAATGTTACTTGAAAATTATAATATACTTATAATCGTTGGAGATGATCGACTATATAGTCAATAGTGTAAGGTGGGCACCTTTGACATTTAATGAAAAGACGTTACTAGTCATTGTACGGGCAACAGCTGTAGACATTTTCTTAAGTCTTGGTTCTATTATCATTGATTAGTTTTACGATAAAAACGTCGGTCACATTTTGGACAAACTAAGATATTGTATGGTGGAGATCATCAATGTGATTAACAACCAGAAAACGTATATGTCTGATATAAAACAAGCTTATTTCATCGGCAAGCAAAAGACATCTTCAAAGGACTCTTGTGACACTTAACAACTGGTACGGATATGGAAGTGATTGATAGTAAGAAAACATGCTATTTAAACAAGGGTTGATTATATATAATAGTTGTTCTAGAAATTAAAACCAGTCGCAAACAAAGGATTCGAAAAAATAAATGACGAAAGTAATTTGCGTTAAGTGATTTTTTTATTTACTAATTATAAATGTTTGGTAAAAATGAAATTAACCTTTGTGATAGCTGATATTCCAGAGGCAGCTTCTCCGTATCCTATGTTGGACATTACAGTACCTACTAGTATTGGATTATCTCTGTTCTTGCAAAAGACATTATCAATAGCTTCCAACTCAGATTTATCCGCTTCCGGTACAGCTGTGAATAAATGTTATTTGTATATAAATTTACTAGCTGGGCCAGCGACTTCGTCCGCGTTTCATATATAAAAAAAAATTGTACCAAATTGTGAATCTGAACCATTCTGGAATCCACAGGAATAGACGCAAAAAAATTAATTCAAATCGGATCAGCTTTTTAGGTGGAGTTTAGTCACATACACACGCATAGAAGATATGTATACAGAGATTGTTATCATTTCATCAAAGATTTCATATTATTTAAAGTTTTACAATAATTGAATTAGTCCAATGTGGATAATCTATCGTAGAAACAAAAGACAACTCAGTAGCATTTCTAATTTTAACAAAAACTTTAAGATTATTAAACTAATTATTAATTCACTTTTTAGTACATTTCTATATTTTATTCTTTTGACGTCGGTTTTGTTTTTAATTTCAAAAATTTTGTTTTCTACATTTTAGTTTAAGAATGTATTTTAGGTATAGGTTCGAAGCCTACTCAATAACTTTGGAAACGAATATATGAAACACGTGTAAGTGCCTGTAATATTCGAGGGGTTTTCTCGCTTTCCCTGAGTTCCTCTAATCATAAGCACCTCGGGAGTGTACTTCTTCGGTTAAAAATTGCAATCGGTCCACTATTGAAGATGAAATCGCGAAACAAACATACAAATAAATTTACAGATACAGACGAACTAAGAACCTCCTTTTTGAAGTCGGTTAAAAATTACTTGCTATGAGTAATAAGTTTGGAATGTACCTACCTGAACCAAATGCTTCAACATATTCCACATCACTAGGAGAAATTCTAGTTTTAGAGTAGAAGGTTTTCAGAAAATTTGTAGTCGTCATTGGATCACGATAAAATCCATATTTTGGAATTGTTTTTTCCTTTACTATTGAAATGTACTCTGATTTCACATTTACTACTTCAGCATAGATCCTATTTTAAAAAATCGTAAGAAATGTTACGTTATTACAATATTGTTTTATAATATTTGTATTTAGGTTCTTAATTGTTAAACATAAAAATAAACAAACAAACATAAACAATACATGCTTGGAAACAAATTTCGTCATAATGTCTTGATGGGCATTACAAAATACCATATCATCATATACAACAACTCTAAGTGTCCATAATATTTAATGTGAATGACTAAATCATTAAAATTTAATTTAAAAAAGTCCTACCTCAGAGCGTCTTTAGCCTTTTGTAGAAACAACACGTTAATCGCTTCTGATCTGGCACAACCATCAGCATGATCGTCGAATGATTTTGTTCTTCCATCCTTACATATTTGCATAATTCTATAAATAATAATTAACTTTCAATTCATATTTTTAACCCTACACAAATATCAATATTATCAGAAGTACGCCAATTAAGACAGATTTAATTAATTGAAATAATAAAATCAAACTATTTTATTATCTCTGAAGATAAATTTTTTTCATTTGTAAAATGTATGTCTATATTATGTATAGATATTGAATTTAGTGCACATAGCCCAAAACATTTGTTCACTGTATATTTATATGAACTATTGAGGTGCAATTTATTTAAATTTAATTTTTTTATCGCTCATGTTTATTATATATTTATGGAGAATACGGAACTTAAGAAACTACTTATAATTCATTGAAAGGAATCTCTTGAAAAAAATTAGTAAATAAACGTCTTTAAAGAAACTATATAACCTTGAATAGTGTATGGTAGATTGTGGATGAAGACATATATTGGAGCCTCCGACTATAGCTGCTTCACATTCGCCTCGGCTAATAGCTAAATAAGCTTGTTCTAATGCAGCTATTGAACTACAGCAAGCTTCATCAATCGACATCGATGGTCCTTTCACGTTCAACCAATAAGAGATTCGGTTTGCGAACATTGTTTTACTGCAACTGTTAACAAAGGTAATACAAAAAATGAAATAATACCAAGAATAATATACATATATTTTCACTGCAAGCTAATAGAAAAAGGTAAGCCAGATACTATCTGAGATGAAGATAGATGTGTTCTTGCTCAAAGATACACCATTTATTTCACAGTGGACAATTATTTAATAGTTATGAAGCATATGTAGACGCGCTTCGCTTATCACAAAATATTCGATGCAACAAAGCAAAATTGAAATACAAAATACTTTATTTATTGTAGCTTCTAAAAAGATGTGATTGTGCAGAAGATTGTGAATGACTAAATGCTATCAACAGGCTTAATATATCCAAATAATCGGGAAGTAATTCGAAAGAAACTCGATTCACCTTACCAAAATTGTACAAGAGTTACATATATTATTTGTAATTTATTTAGGTTGATATTTAGGTAGAGAGAAGGAGTCATTTCCGAATATCATCATCACTTTATATTATGGGCCATTTACACTTTAAAACGATGATAGCGCAGTGAGTAGTGCGGCCGGATTCCGTGTCAATCGACGCGACCTATCCGACTCTAAAATCGCCCTCAGAGTTCGGTGAAGGAAAACATCGTGAGGAAACCATAGTATGGTGGTACGGCATTTTTTAATGATGCCCGCCTGGGTAGCTACTACCCTCAAGTTTGAAAACCTGTCGCCAAATACCAATAGGTGTGTTCCGGTAGTGTCACTTGAGAACCAGTACCCAGGCTTAGTGTGTTTACCATCCTGGACCACAACGTCACTTAACATCAGGTGGGGTTGTGGTCAAAGTACTGAGCCTATTTCGTGTAAAAAAAGGTTTATATAGTCTTTGAAGTTATTGTACGGCAATTCCAAAGCTTTTAGAAGAAACATTTCGGGTGAAAATATTTTTTGAGTCTCAGGAATTTTATTAAAGTTTTAAATAATATCCAACAAATAGCATTACCAAGTTATATCAAAAATGGTGAATAATGGACATTAGTGGTTTTGTTTTTATATTCCTATAATCTCTTGGGAACATTCATTTATTTTCGAAAGTTATATCGTTACTAATAAAACATTAGTTTCAGCGTATATTAATATTTTCATTTACCCAGCCATACCGAATCCGTCTATTGAATTTAAATCATAAAAAAACGTCTTTTCAGACTCCGAGAAGCACGTTCCAACATAAACGCCAACTTTTTTGCCGGAAAGATTCTCCGGACCCAGACCTGAAATTTTATATTTGTTCTTTTAATCTGTCAATGGCGTTCTATCAGTTGGCTTTAAAACAAAAGTTAGTAAAGAAGGCTGCTCAACTTTTGTGTCAGTCGGGCCAAACGGACGATTCAGAAAATTTTGGCGGGCCACTAACTATTAGAAAGAAAGAAAGAGAAAGAAAGAAATTTATTGTTGGATAGCAAATATATACATTACAAATACAAAAACACACATTTTAAATAGTCACGAGTGAATCCAAACAATAGCCCCCTATTCAGCTACTTGTTGTAGCATCACCTTCCGGTAGACACTGCAACGCTGATTTTCAATAGGGGGCTTTGACATGCACAGACGTTCCGTCCATAGATAGATAGACAAGAAAGAAAAAAAAAACATAATAATAATAAAAAAAACAAACATTTATAATTATGTAATGATCCAATCAAGTGTGAGTGTAAATTCAAGGTTGTAAGAATATTGTGTTATTTAAGTGATAAGCGTAGGAAAAAAAAAAATAAATAAATTATGTAATACTGTACATGTACTATTGTGTCTGGTCTGTAGCTCTACGGTACGAGTTCATATTGATTTTTTTTTGAATATTTAATAAATACTGCTTATATTGATATTTAAAACTAAATTTACATTTTTTAGCTCGTAATGGCGAGGGAATATTATTCCAGCAATGAGTGGCGGCATATTTGAAAGATCCCCTAAAAGCCGTAGTCCTATGTCTAGGTATAGATAATGGAATAGTTATGGAACGGGTGGAATGCATAAGAAGATCTTGCCTCCAAATTAACTTTTCATGGAGATACTGAGGAGACTTGGTTTTGATCACACCAAAGAGCAAGGTAGCCAAGTGTAATTCCCTTCGCCCAGCCATTTTAAGTATATTGCCCTCATTTAAAAACGGCGTGACATGACTACGACTGGGTATCTCAAAACAGAATCTAGCACAAGCATTTTGCACCCGCTGAATTAATCGGTAGGCACGCGACAATAAGCGAGGTCCATATACCACGTCACAATAGTTCAATCTTGAAAGAACCAAACTGTCAGCAAGTATTTTTCTTAAAATAATACTGTAGTAATTTCTAAAACGATAGAGTATTTTTAATCTGTAGAAACAATTCCGAACGACATTATTAATGTGTTCTTCAAAACGGAGATCTGGGTCGATGATCAGTCCCAAGTTGCGCACTGACTGTACCCTATCAATATTTTTTTTCAATTATCTTAATTTCCGGACTTGCCGACAGGATTTGGTTGATTTGCGTCTTACTCCCCAGGACAATGAATTTCGACTTTAGAGGATTAAGGACTAAAGTATTACATTCTGACTAAGAAATAATTCTACCGATATCCTCATTATTAATTTTATGTACGGATGACGCAAGTTCATCGGACTTAACAGACATATACAGCTGTATATCGTCTGCATACATATGATACCTACAATGAACCATACATTCCGCAATATCTGCGGTGTAAATGATATATAGCAAGGGACCCAGAATTGATCCCTGAGGGCTACCTCTTGTCACAGGTTGTGGATCGGAAGCTAGGAAAGACCCATCTTCTTTCTGTATTTCAACATACTGCGAGCGGTTGGTCAAATAACTATGAAACCAATTGACTGCGGTAACTTCAAATCCGTAGTAACGCAATTTAGATAACAATAACGGTATATTAATGGTGTCAAACTGTTGTTAACTATAATTGGGTATTATGGCTTATTATACAACTGTACTTTTTTATACCTAGCTAATGCTGTTGACCGGTAGGGCCTTTACAGCTTCACGCATTTTTTTTTTTCAGCGAGTGCTGAACGATCTCAACCGCAAAGGGTAACTAGTACTAGGGTTTGAACCTCGGCTTGGCCGTTACCTGAGTGCGAAAACTCCCGCTGAATGTTAATCCTAGCTAATCCCTACAATTTTTATTTAACATAAAAAGAAGGTTTTTTACAGGACCTATGTACCTGGGTATTGCGCGTGTGGAGGAGTGTGTGTACGGTGTTGTGCGTCTAATGCTCACTGCATGGTCAGTGTCACTGTAGTGTGCTGGCGGCGACGTCAAGAAGAGCTCGTCAGTTGGGGAACAAGACACGTCTTGGGTCGCCGCCGGAGTGGGACGCGGACTGTGTACGGGAGTAAAGTTAGCCGCCTGTTCCCGGCGGCGGAAACGGCGGTTTTGCGGGTGTGAATGTGGCACGCATATTTCCTCGGATGATTTGGAAAGATCCTTTTTGCGGTGGTTATTTTATTTTCGCAGTTGGTAAGAACGTTTCGCGGTCTCCGAAGCGATTTCGGAGCTAACGGATCGGTGGAGTTATACAACTTTACCTTCAACTTGGTGGGAATACACTTCACTTAAGCGGGCCATCCAAAAATCGAAAGCGGGCCACATTATGGCCCGCGGGCATAAGGTTGAGCATCCTTGGACTATACTAACTAAATTAACCTCTTCAATGACATTCATATTTTCCACCTTTGTCGTAATCAGTTTTTAAAGTAGGTCCGGTTAAAGTTAGTTGCAGACGTAATACAGGAGATTTAAATCTAATAACTGACTCATGTATTCAACATTTCTTTTACACACACGTATACATACTCTCGCACCCGAACACGCGTAAAGTGGATTGTTTCGAAAATGTAATCTAAATTACTTGTTAATTGGCAATTTAAAATTATATTTCATATGTTTTTATAACTACTGTGAATGTGCTGTGAAGTTCTTATACATAAATCTAGTATATTATTATAATATAATAAAACGGTAACTAGGCCGAATCTGTACATTACATATATTTGAAAACTATAATCCGAATGGACTTTGTTATCGATATAGGAGTCAAAAACGTTTTATTTAGAATATTGGTCAGTCTGTCTGTTTTTTTTCCCTATGTATGCATATCACTCTGAAAGTACTGAACCAATTTTAACGAAAACGTAACATCTAGGATACTTTTTTCTAGGATATGTTATGAATTCTATTCTAATTCTAGTAGCTCATATGACGACTCAATATTTCCGTACATAGAGAAGGACAAAGAATGAAATAAACACGAACCTGGTATAGGTATAACCCAGCGTGGGCAAGGATGGTCATTCACATACAGTATTTCCGAATCCATTGCGACTACTAATCCTGGTACGCAAGAGTTTTTTTAATGCAGGAATAAGATTAATAGCAAACGTGACTTTAAAGTACTTATGAAAACATTACAGGTACACTTATTCATTAACTGGAAATGTAACTTTGTAACCCTGTACATTTATGTGGGACTACAAAGTTATTTATGCAGTTGGTGTATCTAGTTATGCATCCTGCACCCAGCCTTAATATTACAACAGCGGTTTAAACAGCGTGCGCTATGGGTGGATGACGCTGAGTAGGCGCGATAAGATTTTAAGAATTGTCAAGCGAAAACATCCGTCGCTCATAGAATAAGTTTTAGTTTAAGATTACATGTAAAGTCAGTCTACATTAAACTCAGTAACGACTCGCTCGTTTTCTTTTTAAAAACATAAGATAGCGCTCCCGGTACTTAACTATCTAGAAAACTAAACCGAAATTACAATATATTTCTATATTACAAATTAAAATAATATTTATATATTACAAAGTTTTTCCTTGATTTATACACTAATTGTATTCTAAATTTGAAGCTTCTGTCTGATAGAAGTGCCTTAGAGTTTTGAGGATCAGTCAGTCAGTGAGTGACAAAATTTTTTACTAGTTATATTAATTAAAGTACTGGTTCACATTGAATGAAATTTGAAAAATACCGTGTTTATACAATGCCTGCTTAATTACTGAAAATTCAGGCTTCTAGTTTTGTCCACAACGAAGTTATAGGTGGTGGAAAATGGCCTGAAGTGCTTCAAGAAAAGGATAGTACGACGGTGCCGCAAATTTTTTTGCTTTTGCTCGACTTGGCTGCGGCACTGCCGTGCCTCCAGATAATATATAGTTTTATTTGTTTTTACCTGCATCATAAATAGCTTGATAAGATTGCTCTAGAATTTTACGTGCCATTGCATCCATGCTTTTTCCAAGACGAAAGTGTACTTTGAAGAATTGCGCATCAAAACGATCCAAATTTGAAACTTTTCCTGTGAATTGTACCATCTCAGGATGTTGAAATTTCCATCGTAGATTTACATCTGTCACTGGGTTTATCTGTTTAGAAAACCATCGGAGTGTTAAGAGATTTTATATATATATATATATATATATATATATATATACGGTGCAAACGAAAGTCGCCATAGTGGTTACTCTGATCCCATCTTGAGTGCATTAAGGCCGATTCACAAGTATCAGTTACAGTTCCTATTGTGTATTTTTCACCCGAACGAAGACGGGTTTTCATCTAGTCATATAATAATTAAACAGTAACCACTTTACCAAAAATGCAAAAGGAGATTTGAGATAATTCGAATTTCTAATTCAATACTACCCTCTAACCATCCGCTGTATGCGTGTGGTGCAAGACCGGTTGTTGTGGAGGAGTCATCGGTGGAGAAGTCCAGCAGTGGACATTTTTTGGATATATGGATGGATGATCATTCTTTAAAATTTACTTCCTTTATTAACAATAAGCAAAGGGTATCACATAAAATCAAAGAATACTCTTAGAAATAAAACTTAACATGTGCAATCAAGATCCTGTCAAAAGTTCCATTAAAAGAGGTTGTCTACACTTGGATCCTAAACTTACTCCTTGAACTCTGCGGATTATTTTGAAATGACATCTTGAGATACACGATGTACATGAGATGTAAATGAGAAACATTGATGAGTATAAATTGAAGTCTAGTTTCCTGCTAGATTACAAACTCATAATGTATCTTATGATAGTACCGTTTTGCCTTTTGACAAAGCTTTTGCCGTTGTAAGTTTATATGCCAACATAATAGTTTTGTAGTGGTATAACAATCCTATTTGTCCACATTCTCATTTGTATCTAAATTGATATCATTTGTGTCATAACTTTACTCGTTCCTCAGTAAGTGGTAAAGTAATTTCGCTCAACTCGTACAAAATATTATAACAAACATTTTGTTTTAGTACTATTGAATATTAAATACCTTATTATAAAGTATAAAAGACAAATCCTTGACTGAATCCGACTGCGGATACAAACCCGACATCCCGGAAATGACGACCTCGTCGCCTTCTATTGTTCTTGGTTTTTTTTCTGTGTCATTTGGAAGTTCTTGAGGTATCGGAGTCATGGTTAGTTTTTAATAAAGCTGAAAAGATAATTAAAATGACATACATAACTGAAAGAAAGGAGTTCTGGGATAGCATATAAGCTGTTTTCAATATATGCAAACAAACGAAAGAGTAATAATACTAGGAATCTTTAATGCCTGGGTAGGAGTAAAGCTAGATGGTTATGAAAGTTTGGTGACAATAGAGTGAACGAAAATGTTGAAAGTGTGCTTAGAATGGAATCTTGTGATAATTAATACAATGTTTGACCATAAACAGGTCTACTCGTATACTAGAGAGGAAGGTGGTTTGCGAAGTATGATCGATTTTGTTATATACTGTATGCAAAATTAAGAAATAATGTGATAAGCATTCGAGCATAACATGAAAACGGTATCAGCACAGACCTAAACCACAGACTAAACCGAATAAAAGTATGTTTAAGCGGTAACGGCACCATATTTATCCCCAATTTGTGTATAAGAACGTATAAAGGTTGAGAAACTACAAGTGAAAGAGGTAAGAGAGAAATTTGTAAGTAAATTGAGTGAGAGATTCATTATATTAGATGGTGCATGAAAGGTTGCAGATTTATGAAAACTATTTAAAGAAGGAGTTGTGAAAGTTGCTATTGATATATGCGAATGAGAGGGAAAAAAGTGTAAAAAAGTGTAATTAAAGACTACGAGTAAAGAAGTAAGAATGGTTGTGATAAGAAGAAGAAAGTTTAGTTGCACTGGTTAGCTGCAAGAGCTAATCAAAGAGTACGAACAGCAATGCATGAGGAGTAAATATATATAAATATAATGGAGTAAAGAGTGTGCCAAAAGAGTTTGTAAGGAAAAGAAAACGAGAGAATGATTGAAATGAATTTGATAGGTAACTATCTGACAACTTCAATAGTGACTGGGCAAGCTGGTAAGGGTCGTCCTAGGCGAACTTATATTGACTAGATCGAAAACGTTCTGGAGAAAGGCCAGGTCACGAGTACACGTAACCGAAGAGCATGTATGAAGATAGAAGTAGAATTAGACACAGCGAAAGACATGTATCAGGATTGTAGCAAATGGTAAGTCTCTGCTTAGCCTTACGGAAGAGAGGTGTGACGTTATTTATAACAAAAAAAAGAAGATAAATATTAGAAAATAGGACAATTAAGACCCTTTTTTAATAAAAAAAAATATTTAGCCGTAAAATATAAAACAGAATAATACTGTAGAATTTTTCTTCTTTTAACGAACTTTGATAAAAATGATGAATATAATAAAACTTAAAGTGGTGTTTGAACTTACTTATTGTTTAACGTAGATTTTTTTATAAATCTGTGTACATATGTCAAACTATTTATTTATTGAATAAGACATCCAATAAAACGCATGCTAAAATATTATAAATATGAATTTATTAACAGAAATCCTATATCGATGAGCCGCAAAATGTACTATCTTGTTTCGTTGCTACCAACAAAAGACATTGCATGGAATCATAAGTATGGGATATATTACAACGTTGAAAAAT
The DNA here is from genome assembly GCA_014132275.2 of Samia ricini. Classification (NCBI taxonomy): domain Eukaryota; kingdom Metazoa; phylum Arthropoda; class Insecta; order Lepidoptera; family Saturniidae; genus Samia; species Samia ricini. Next base: position 20,172,353 of record AP028168.1, read on the forward strand.
GGGATGAAAATGAAAAAATCCAGAAGACTGGAGCTGGAAATATGATACCAATGTGTCACCTACAATAATAGCAAGAGAAAATGATGCACCCCAGGCGCGCTTAGATATAATTTCTTCCCACTTTAAAAAATAACCACCAGAGCATGTAGTTGCAAAAAAAGTGGGTCTGAAATCCTCTGTTGTGTTTGGATTCTATAAAGGTCGTCGTGTAAAAATGTGTTAGAGATTCGAGAATTGAACGAACAGAATGAAAATTTAACATTAGAAGCTCATATATTTAAAACTAAAAATAAATAGATAGAAAGTGCCGACTAGCACAAAATTATCAATAAGAATTTACCCAGGTTATCCAAATGTACAAAAAAAAAATATTCTCATGAATGTTTTTGTCAAAATTCACATTAAATTGTTGTTTCTTTATAACTTACAGAATAATCATGAATTCAAAAAATCTAAGAATTTTTGTACTTCTCTAAGACAGTGTAGTCACATTATTAACTTTTGATAAGTTATTAAAAAAAAAATGAATTTTAGCAATCTGAACTCAAAATGGCCAAAGTTGAAAACATGGATCTTTATTAGACCCATATACTTAAACAGTATTTGTTAAAGTCGCGTTTATTTCATCTTTTATAAAAAGTAAAGATGTTTTAATTCTCCAATAACTTCGACTATAATCAATTATCATTACATATTCCTTCAAACTGAACTATAAGACACAAAATATTGAGGGAAGTACATTATTTTTATAATATATATCTCACTAGAAAAAGTTATAATTGTTACACTGCAAAGACTACTATATAATACAATTAAAATGTGACTTACAGTTTTATAAATTGAATAACAAAACCCAAATAATTGCCCTCTTACGTGACAAGTCAACGTGTATTATAACATTTTCTTTATATACCAGTATATAAACTTACTTATTAAATTATGTGTAATACATATTCAAAAATAAAATATATGAAGTTTTTTTTACTATCTGGCCTCATTAGGGCGTCAGCATTTTCGATGCCTCAAATAAATAATTATTAGTGGATGTTTAGATGGAGGTTATCATAAAACAGCAACAACAAAATCCAGCACTTGAAGATCTGTAGTTGAAGGAAAAAGGGAGGTTGGTTAAACAGATCTGCAGGGCACTCGCCAAAGTGTAAACGGTATATAATGATGTCAAAAAAAATCAAAATTCCAAAATTCTTTATTTAATTTAGGCCCTGATAAGGCGCTTATGAAGGTCAAACCACTACAACCGATTTTAAAAACAATCCATTCATCGAGAAAAATCGGCAAGAAACTCGATCAGGTTTTTTTCTGCATGTTTTTTTTTTACTTTATAACTAATAGTTACAAACTTCCATACCATAATTTGCTCGAACTGCTCATTTTTTTTAAAATAAATAAAGTATCTACTTCGGCTGCTATCCCCCATAGCAAAATACCGTACGGCATAGGGCTATGAAAATAAGCGAAGTATACTAATCTAGCAGTGGTAATATCAGTTAACTGCGGAATCTTACGTATTGCAAATACAGCAGAACTTAATCTACACGCCAAGGCTTTTATGTGTTGACTCCATTGTAGTTTATCATCCAATATGATACCCAAGAACACAGTACTATTAACCAAGCCAACCAAGTTACCGTCTATCTTAATATCTTACTATCAACATGTTACACGTTTGGCAAAGCAACTTTCACACATTTTGTTTCATTTGTATTCTATACTAAATTATTGACAGTAAACCATTTTGAAATACTAGCTAAGGTATAGTTAACTTGACTAATCTTTGATTATTTTCTCTTCAATTTGAAAATAAGGGAAGTGTCGTCTGCACAAAGCACCATTGCAGCACGATTATCAACCATTTGCGGCAGATCATCAATATATATTTGAAATCAAAACGGTCTCAGAATTGAACCCTGGGGGACGCCGATATGAACTAATGAACCCGTGAAGATAGCTCCATTTACACTAACTTTCTGATAGTTATCTTTTAGGTAAGACATAAGAACGGCAAGAGAGATTCCAGCAATACCATAACGTTTAAGTTTTAATATTAGAGTAATCGGGTAAACGCAGTCAGAAGCCTTAGAAAGATCACAAAAATCACAATAGAGTCATGTGAAGCCTCCCAGGTTCTAACAATACAGCTTATTAACGTTGCACCAGCGTTAATGGTAGATTCTCATTTTATAAAACCAAACTGCCGATCATTGAATACGTTTTCTATTTGAAAATACTTAAGTTAAGTTGTTGTTGTCAACTTAAGTTGATTAAGCATCATCTTTTCAAATAACTTACTGATCGACGGAAGTACAGAAATAGGTCTATAATTTTCAAAAATACTTCTACTACCAGATTTAAACAGGGTCACTACTTTACTTATTTTCTTAAAGTAGAGAAGGTGACTGTTTCTATGCATTGATTAAATGTATTAGCTAAATATGGTGAAATACTGACAACTACATACTGTAGAACCCTTACCGTCATTCCAGTATATAATAATGACGACTGTTGGTGAATATATTCTTCGCAGCCATTTAGACCTCTAGACGACCATAGGGTGACATTGCAGTGACCTTTAGGTCGGTGAAGCACTCACTCACTGTTCAGCTCACTGGCCTGGAGGGCTCCGTGACAGAAGCCGAGGTCGTCTCGAATGGCAGAATGCGCCCCAGAACCCATAATTTTTATGTTATTGCCGGTTAAGCCAGAAAGCTGGCGGGCTGACACATTTTGATTAAGTAGAGTGTGTCCATAACCTAGTCTTTGCGATGATTCCGGTGTATGATCCTGGGGCACACTCGCCCGATCTGTCCGGCTAGTGTTAGTAAGGAAACGTGTTTAGTGTGCATAAGCAGGAGGGATCGCTACCACATGGGTGTTGTATTCTGTACATCTCTCTTCAAGCGATTCGCGTTCAGTAGAGTTAGCTCAGACCTTCCATTGTACTGGGGAGCCATTCTGGGGGCTGCCATATACCGGGGCAGCCCATTATGCATACAGCGGTTCAGTATGTTGAAGTCGGCAGAAGAGGTGGTTAGCCGGACTGCCAAGGAGAAGGAAGAGAAGTTTATCATTAATTATTTACAAAAGATTTACTCTTAGTTTCTAATGGAAATGTCTTGTAAATAAAATGGTTTAATAATTTCAAATATTTAATATACAACTACAAACTATAAATAAAATGTAAATGCCTAGTTTAATTTATCCACATTACAATCAAGTTATTCTTAAGTTGTCATTTACAATTATAATAAATTCTTATGTATTTATAATTATTATACATTTATAATAGGTGTGTAAAAACGCGAGTAAATCCATATACACTGATAGCTTATGCTAAATAAATACCAAATACTTCACATTCGAAATTCAATAAACAGAATATAAAACATGATTAAATAAAAACTAGATTTGCTTTTTATAATATTTGTTTTGATAACAAATTTAAATGACAATAAAATCTAAATTCAATTTTTCTGGTTTGTAAGCGAATTGACTGTGTTTATTAAAAATAAAATACATAAGTAACTATAGTCAGGATCTAAAATATGACACCTTTCTGGCATAAATTAGTTTCATTTAAAGCCGAATAAATTGGTTTTCCTAATTCTTCTATCAATTCCACTGGAAGCAGCCATATCCTCAGGGATTTGATAGTATTTTTCATACTTGTCCATTATGAACAGGTACAGGTACCTAGGATTGAGCAGTGCTTGTTTTTAGTTTTTTTATTTGAGCTCTCCTTTATAAAGTTAATATGTCTTTTGTTTGGCTCAGTCCTTTTTGGGCTCTAGCTACCGAAAGATATACTCCTTTACGTATGATTTCATTTACTCTATCGTGACGTGAAGTGTCTAGCTGCCTTTATTGCCTTGCCATAAGTAAAAGGGGCTTTTTCTGTACCTTTTCCCACCTTACTAAATTGTTCTGGTTTGGGAGAGTCATTTGGAAGGCGTTAAGATAAAATTTTAATAGAGCAGGAGATTAATCATAAAGCAAGGTGCACAACTTTAAAGCTGGTGAAGCTCTGCTCATCAATGGTTATCACTCATTTTGTATTAATAAATAAAGTCATTAATCTTCAAACTTTTGTATATACATATAAAAATCTTTACATAATCCAAATATATTTAACAGTATAATACAACGTGGTCGTATTTGAAACGCTGAATATCAGTTGAGTATAATATTTATCGAGAAACGAATAATTATTTTTTATCAGATAATTTATAAATAATATGAACTTAATAATCTGGTACTCATTTTGAAGCAACCGAAAAGACAAATCAAGGGATTGATGACAAGATATTTTAATGACAGTGAACAATCTAAGAGAGATATTAACATCTGTATGGCGAGACTACTAAAATTGCAGTAGATTAAAAGTGACCTGACTCACACAGGTAGTAAACTACCGTTCACCTTAAGTGGAAAATTCGTGTTTTATTTTAACATAAAAAGCCGGGGAAACAGTCTTTTCGCATATAGTACAGTAAGAACATGGTAAACACGGAGTATACGTTCCATAAAAGTGCGGAAACAGCGTTAAATGAGGTTATCTCATCATGTAAATAATGGGATTAAGGACAGATGGGTAGGAAATTGATCAGGTATTTTACCATTAAATTTATTAATTATGTTTTATATAACAATAAAATCAGAAAAATATTTCTTACAAACATAGAAACGTAATAAACGGGTGTACATATAAATGAAACCCTAAGTCAGTATGTTAACATTTCAGATCATTCAATCTCTTCTGTATTTCTAATTATCTGCTCTTTTATCAAGAAGTTATCTAATTTGATTTGCTTTTTCCTTTTGCGATCTGTCTTCTGTTCTTTTCCCTTTTGTTGATAAGAGAACAAGGCACCCTTAACATTCCGTCTTGCCTTTTAACTCCTGGTTAAAATTTGGGTCATTTTCAATAAATTGGTCCATATTTTCTGTTATAGTGGTTAAACTCGTTTTTAGAAATGTTGTTGAAAGTTCGGTCTGCTGTTTTTCAAAATCACTACTTTCAATTTTTTTGTGTTTTTCTTGGTCCGCTAATTCCTTGAGTTCATCATTAGAGATACTTGCTGCAGTTTTTTGCATTATTTCTTCAACGTCTTCCACATTTACCTCATCTTAACCGGTTTGTTTCGCTAACTCCACTATTTCATACACATCGACAGAGTGTCCAGTGTCATCGATCTTGCTTAGAACTGGCCAAATGTTCTCTTTTTTCAAATACCCCTTTCAAACATTTTTCTGTTACCTCATTCCAAGAAAGGGAATGTTATGAAAGGGATTTTTCGATCTATTAAACCATCCTCAACTTGAAACGAAAGCTTAACTTGTCCCACTTGCCTCAACCTCCATTATAATTGATTAGCTTAATTGCATATTGTATTTTTTCGTCAGTCCATATAGGAATTCGTTTTTCTATTTCCTCTATTGGATATTTCTAGAATGAGTGATTCTAGTTGCAGAGCTTCCGTAGTTGCAGTAGCCAATGACAGTATTTTTTCTTCATTATTAAGAATAGTCGTTATTGTTAAAGTTGCCAATTCAAGACAATACCAATTTGAGATTGATCCCTACCTAATCTTCTAATCACTTGCATTTTGTGTTTCTAGTAAAATGCTTTTTTATGTTGTTTTATTTCTGTGTTTTTTATTATCATCCATAATAAAAACTAAAAATCTTAATTTATGTCTCCATATCAATCGTTATATTATATAAATTTATACTTACAATAATGTCAACAAATATTTGAAACGATAAAAATACATTCGTATAATCGCAGGAAAGAAGAATCACGAATAAACTGCTTCGGATATCAGGAAGCCTAATGGTGTTAACACACGCACGGACCGGACTGTGGGCATAGTACGACGGGCGGCCGATGTTATCAGTACCCTAAGTAGGGATGAGAATCCATTCCGAAAAAGATCGATTTTTGAATCGATTGGAATCTAAGTTTGATGAATTGATTCACAAAACATCAAGACCTATAAGATCGATCTTTCAAACGAATAAAGTATCGATTATTAGAGTGTTCTTTTTGTTTTCTATAATATGATGATCATCTGTAAATAGGCAAAAATAAAACATGTCAGTGTCATTTTTCTTGAGTAGGTTAGGCATTCTTCTTTTTTTTTGTTTAGTTGCTATTGATGCTCTTTACTACTGTTAATATATAAAAAAAATTGGAAACAGTTTTTGCAATAAATGATGATTATAGTTTAATATCCATAGGAAGAGTACTGTTGACGAATAAAAAGTTAAATAAAACAAATACATAAAAGATTGATTGATTTCTTGGACCTCGATGTTTTGTGAATCGATTCCAATAATAGAACTATTAGAAATAACTTATTGCCCGTTCTACTTAGGCGACTAATAACCTCGGCCGCCCGAAATACTATGTCCGCGGTTTGGTCTGTACGTCTGTTAACAATATAAAGCTGTGTGCAATTTCGGGGAATCCCACAACCAACACAATATTAATACGTGAAGCAAAAACTTTGTCCCATTTATACAAAAATTGCAAGGACAGAGGAGTATGAAGTTTCGCACACGTATACTTTATATGGAGAAGGAGTGCAGAGTGCTAATATTTTTTTAAATATGCATAAAAAATATTATACATTAAATTACTAAAAAACATACAGTTCACACCCTACCATTAAATTGACACAGACACACATATTATATCATTATCCTTTACGATTACTAATGCATTATCAATCACATACCAACGTCAGACTTGACGTTTATTTACCGTATAGACAGAAAAAATACTTTTGAGAAGGATTTACTTGAAGCAATTGACAATGAAAAGCAAACGGATAGCTTACGATATGTATAAATTTATAATATAATCTCTTTGACTGTACTATTTGTATTTAGCTCGTATATTAAAAAGCTAACATTAAAGAAAAATTGTAAAATGTTATTTTTAGCTATTTTTCATTTATTTTTCTTTCTGTCAAAAAGAGTGAATGTAATGAAGTGAAATTTGATCCATTTTAAAATTTTATTATACAAAAGAAAAATTACAGAGCACGACGCGAAAAAAATTTGTGACTATTTCAGACATAATGCAGTGTCAGTAAAAATAACAGAAATGTGGTTTAAGCGTTGTCAATCCGGTAAATTTGATGTCAAAAACCAATGTCGCTCTGTTCACCCTATTAAGGATAAAGTGGACAGCATTTTTGAAACAGTGGAGCTAGATCGACATGTCAGTAGTTACGCCATAGCTGAAAAATGGGGATTGACCAAAAAACCGTTTTGACAGCATTTGAAAAAGCTGGGTACACAAAAAAGCTCGCTATTTGGGTGCCACATGATCTCACTGAAAGAAACCTATTGAGCCGTGAACTCATTTGTGATTAATGAAACCGAATTAATCTGGAAGAAATTGATAAATGATGATGACAAGTTAATCACGTACGACAAGAACGTGTGAAAAAGGTTGTGGACAAAGGCCGGTCAGACTTCGCAGACTGAGTCAAAACATTTCCTTTTTTTTCGTGGGAAATACATTTACGCATCTCCCTTGACATCTCTAATCTGGGAGAAGGGTCTCCTGGATTAGAGATCCCAGAGAGTATGTGGGACTCGTCCGACGTGAAACGCCGGGAATACCTACTAAAACCGACAGTAGACTTTGACAAAACCTGGTTTAAGTCGCAACAAGGTGATGCTGTGTGTATGGTGGGGTTGGAAGGGTATTATTCATAATGTGTTTTTACCACCGGCAAGAACTACAGATTCGGATCTCTACTGCCAACAACTAATGAGATTAAAACTAGAATTTGAGATCAATAGAAAGGGTCTTTCGCCACGATAACGCTAGACCACGGAGATTTTTAGACACTCAGCAGACATTAAGAGTGTTTTGCTAGGGAGTGTTAATGCATCCGCCATATTGCTCTGACCTTGCAACTGCAGAATGCTATCTGGTTCAGTCTCTTTAAAATTATTTGGGCAGTATCAGGTCAACATCATGAGTGGACTTTCAAAACTACTTGTCGCGTCTTTTTGATCATAAGTCTCGAAATTTCTACAGCAACGGAATTATGGCACTATCAACAAGAAAGTCATTCAACAAAATGACTCATATATTGTAATTAATTGTAAATAAACTTTGGAGAAAAAATATCTGGAGTTTTCATATAAAATGCCAAGAAACTATTTTGCCGACCTAATATTATAATGCGTAGACGTAGAATTATACTTAATAAAATAATATAATGCAAATTGTGTTGACAATATGTAATCCACTGGCCTTAAAGATCAAACTAAAATTTAATTACTTCCCTATAAAAAATATTGATGAGACAATCATCGTGAATAAATTGTTAGGAGCTTTGAAATATGTACACTTGTCGATAGTTACGAACCATTGTGGCATATACGGTAATTTCATAATAGGAATTTACTTACAGTATTGGCTTATGGTGAAGGAAAATTTCTTGAAGAAATCTAAACACTCGAATATCTGGCATTTCGTTAGAAATTCCAAATTCAAATTTATTACAAATATAGTGATTCATTTGTTTTCGAACCATATAATTTTTATTTCACAGCCATTTGTAAAAAAATTGACAAACATAAAATACTGCGTTATTTACGAATACGAATTGCACCATGGCAGCAGCCCTGTAGAAACAGCTCGAAAGATTAATGATAATTATGGGAAAATTACTGTAAAAGAAAGTACGGTACGATTTTGGTTCCAACGTTTTCATTCTGGAAATTTAGCCCACGAAACAAACCTAGTGGATGGCTCTACTTGATAATGAAAAATTCGTTAGAAGCGGATATATCGCAAACGACGTCAGAGTTAGCGCCAGGTGTCGGTGTGAGTGATAAAACAATTTTAATTCACTTGAGACAAATCGAAAAAGTGAAAAAGCTGAACCCAGGAGAATCGACCAAATTTTGTCCCAAGCGTAAATTAAACCAAAAAAGGTACTAGTGAGTGCTTGGTGAACTAATACTGGTGTAGTGTATCACATCTTCCTAAGATCTGGCCCGACGATTACGGCAGATCTGTGTTATTGCAAACACTTATTATCTTGTCATTGCAAACAATGATGGAAAATCTACTTATTAACGAACTGAGCCTGCTCAATTTCTCAAACCCAATGCTACTTCACTTATGACTTCATACTTAAATTAGATTAACTGCGGTTGGTGTTTCTTCAACACCTACCAAGCTCCCCGGACCTTGGTTAAACAGATGACCACTTTGTTCGAATTTGGACAAATTCTTCTAAGGAAAAAGATTAAATTCCTACGAGGCAGTTCAAACAGCCTTCAAAGATTTTATTTTCACTACCACAATTTTGTCTCCAATGGAATCAATAAAATACCTATAAAATTGTGAAAGTGTACAGATAACTAGCTGTACCCGCGACTTCGTCCGCGTGAAATAGTGTCTTTGGGTAGCATTTAAGGCTAATTATTTTACAAATAAGATACATACGCATAAATACTTTATTATTTAAGTATATAACTACATAAGGTATATAGTTTTATGTTTTCCCATATTTTGCCATCAGTATTCGCATGCGTGTGACGCAGTCGTCTGACCTCAGGTTTCTATACGTTCGGGTAATTACACTTAGGGTGAAATCTATAGAGCCTACTCAGGCTTACTTCAGACTTAACTCCAGATATCAAATTTATAGTCATAAGATTAGCATTTGCTTAACTTAAGCTGAGCAAAGTCCATGTCGTCAGATTCGGCGACTTACGGAAATATTAGCTATTTTTATTCGAGCTTGGCAAAATGGCTGCACTTCACCTGATGTTAAAGTAAGATGAGCTGAAGCGTTTCACATTAGCGGCATTTCACTATGTGTATGGTAGTCGCGACCCAATCGGGATTTTAGTCTTACCACCGTACAAACTGTTGGATCCATTTTGGCTGATCGCGGAACGCGACGAAACGAAATGTGTCAGTCTATACTCGATGCAGTATTGAATTATTAATTGATAATTATTCTCAAGATCCGGATTATGCGCCGTAATACGCCGCGCTGCGCTGCCACTCGTCGCGTGCCGCTGCTCCGTTCCCCTACCTCTACGTAAATGTTACATCAGAATAGCTCTCATCTTTTGTATCTTGTCACAAACTTATAAAATAGTCACATAAACCTTGCTTTATTTCCATACAAACTTTTATTCCCTATTCCCTTTTGTTATTTTACACTCTTGAGGGTAAAACTTAAGCAAACTTTGAATGTTATATTTATTTATATTGAATCAACAGCATAAAAAATAAGTCTAAAGCTTCTAGCTCTAAAAATGACGATACTTCCATACACCACTTCAGCCTACCTTTCAATCGACTACAACCCTTTTTCGCATTAAAAAGTAAGCCTATGTCCTTTCTCAGGCTCTAGAATATCTGCGTACCAAATTTCATTTAAATCAGTTCAGTAGTTTTTAGCGTAAAAGCGCGACAGACTGAGTTATATTCGCATTTATAATATTATATACTAAGGTGAATGGTACATACTCCGATTGATTAAATCTATATTTCATTTGTAAGGACCTGATACTTTAATCAAACGCCATCAGTTTAATTTTATTGCGCAATTAATCCAGTTTATGTCATTAACAAAGCAGACCAACCAACATTTCTATTTCTATAGTGAATCAATAATAACCATATTAGGGAAACATCTTTAACGACGATCTGTTGGATCTGTAAAAATTATTTTCGAGATATGTTTTGGAATTATTTTATAATGAGTTTTTACAAAAGTGCGTACTTATTTTGTATTGAACCTACATTTAAATATTAAACGACCATTTACATATTAACCTTTATACATTTTTGAAACATAATGCTTTGTTAAATTGATACAATGAATAATACGCACATTACATGCATAATTCTACAATAAAGCACACATGTGCTTTATTCCTATTGTTATGAAAATTGTAGTTTGTATGAAATGTGTAAAATTTGCCATCAAATCTGCTACTGTCCTTCTTTGTTCTAATGCTAGCATCCCTAGTTTCATGAGGTTCTCAATTCTATCCGTCGATAAAAGCATACTTCGGTACTTGAGACATCTCAAGAACTTATTTTAAATAGTTTCAAACTGAATGATGTATACAGCATAATACGAGTTCCTGTCCATGTCTGAGAAGCAAATTTTAGAATGCTTCGTACATAGGCAAATAATAATATTTTTAAAGAAGTTTTATTCCTAAATGGATCTATAAATTTCAATTTACTATTTAAAATGATTTCCAGATCTCTAACCCGAGACTCTCGTTACGTTTATATTATCAAACTATAATCATAATTATAAAAATGTCTAGGTGTTACTACAGAGCATAAACTATAATCATACCGAATTTAATCTGATTCGGTCTAGTAGTTTTTGCGTGATTGGCGAACAAATTAATAAATATACAGACCGATAGATTGACAGACAAAATTATTAAAAACCATTAAAAGGTGTTCTGTTTTTTCATTTTCTAAAATACCTCCAATGTTCAGTTTTCGTTCCTCTAGCCTTTCATTATAAGTATAGATTACGGTACTTTTACCTGTAATCCGAATTGGCCTTTTTTGTTTTATAGTGGGAAATGCATTTACATATATGTAAAGGCCGTAGTTAGAGATCAGTTTGATGTAGGGCAGCTGTGCTTACAGGTAGGGCAGAAGGAAAAATGTAATTTGTTCTCAACGGATCAATCTATTTTTGTCATATTAGGTTGGGGGAAAAGTTTCTTCGCATTTTTAAATGTTTTTTTTTTTCCAAAGTTTATTTACATTTAATACAGTACATATGTGCCATTTTGTTCGACAACTTTGTCATCTTATAGATAATGCCATGATTCCGTTGCTGTAGAAATTTTGAGACTTGAGATAAAAAAAAACGCGACAAGTAGTTTCGGCAGTCCTCTCTTGATATTAACCTGACACTGCCTAATGAACTTTGAAGCGATCAAAATAGGTGGAAATCTGAAGGTGTTCTTAATTTTTGCTCTCAGCGCCTAAAGATGTGTTTGGTCTAGCGTTATCGTGATAAAAAGTACAACCCTTTCTATTGATCGATACTGGCCGCTCCTTCTCAACTTCTTGTTTTAATCTTTAAAAATGACGTCCACTTTATCCATAATAGGGGATCCAGAACGAGGTGCATCTTTGACATCAAACTTCTCAGACTGAAAACGCTTCATAAACCAACTTTCTGGTGCTCTTACTGACACTGCTTTTGGTTAATAAAAAATACAAATTTATTCCGCGGCTTGCATTGCATTTTTACCTTTTCTATTTTTTTTTACACGATATAGGCAAAAGCTTTGATCGCAATCTCACCTGATGTTAAATGACGATGTGGTCCAGGATGGTAAACACACTATGCCTAGAGGTACTGGTTTTCAAGTGATGCTGCCGGAGCGCACTTATTGAGGACAAAAGTACCTCTTTCTTTAAATCTTATACATTCGATTACGAGAATAGTTAAACTTAGAAAAGTTAAAAAATAGAGAAACACGAAAGAGATATAACATATGTACCTCATGTGTGTGAAAGAGATAGCCCATAAGTTTTTAGCATAAGGTTAACTATGTACTAGTTTTACCGGCAAGAGCTTGAATTTATGATAAATCTATTTGCTTTCTCTTAGTACCAATTTTTTTTTTTAGGAAAATTCCATTAAAAAAAAAATATTACACATGAATTGTTAATTCAATGTATTATTTTGTAAGGAATATTTAAAAACTATACTACGCAAAAATATATAAAACGCGGGCGGAGCTACAGTCACAGATCTAGCTACAAATAAAATTACAAACAAAACACATCGAAAAAATAATTGATTTTTGAGAAATCGTTATTTTCTAACTTAGGCAAAGTTTTGATCATCAGGTTTCGATTCCAATCGATACACAAATAATTATTTTTCGAAAGAACGCCACCCCTAGATTATATATAATATTAGCACGACTACCTCATATACTTTATATGCCATCTATGGGCATTATAAATAATATTTATCATATTATGATGTTTGTGATGAGTCATAGTTACTTAGGAATCGTTTAGATGATACTATGATTGTAATTTTTTTTTTTCGTCATACCTAGTTTACTACTATTAGATTATAGTATTTTTAAGGTAGGACATTGATCCTCAATACCCCTCCCTAGTTACGGCCCTGCCATCTCTAATCCGGAAGTTCACTTGAAGTTCGCGTGAATCCCCGGAAATACCCACAAAAACCACTTCACCTACCGCTGGCTTCCTGAGGCGACACGGGATTCCTCGAGGACACTCTCCGTCGCCCCAGCGGCATGCCCAAAACGGATCACTCCACTTATCTAACCTCCGGGAAAAAGGGGCTAAAAAACCTTCCCCCACCTCTAGCCGCTAGCCAGGTCCAGCCCTTCTCCTCCTTTGGATCTTGTCTGTCGATAAAAACTCCGGAGGAGAGAAACATACAGAAATCAAAGAATGCTAAAAATTTTATTCGCAATAATGTTATAAAAAAATTATATTTCTATAGTGAACCAATAATAATCATATTAGGGAAATATCTCCGACAATGTTGTTAAGTATTTGTAAAGTTTAATTCAAAGATATAATATGTTTATGCAAAAATTTCAGAATAAAATTTTACAAAAGTTCATATTAGTTTTGAACAAACACTGATATTTAAATATTAAACGAACATTTACATGTTAACACTTGCCCTTTATGCATTTTTTAAACATACCGCTTTGTTAAATTGATATAATGAATATTAAATTATAATGCATACGACTATGTTGTTGCGTTACATGTTACGTCAATATAAAATGGGTGCTTCGTTATTATTATTATAAATGTGTCCCGTCTGACCATGATCTCATCGAATGATAAATGGCAAATTACATGAAATTGTTGAAGGTTTATAAAAAATGAAGAAGAAAGCTGTGTAATGTTGAACTAAAATAATAATTTTTATTGTAAAATTTGTACTATATGTAATAGACGAGGAATGATATGATAGGTCGGGAAGAAAATCTTTTCGCATATAGTATCACTTTGGTTGTACTGTTAGTATCTGGTTGGTTTTGACGACATTAAAAAGTTTACATTAAAAAAAAACCTTTTCAAATTAAAACCGACTTAAAAAATAATAAACTATAAAAACGAACTAAAAAGTCAATAAATAATTACTTTATTAATCTGCTTCGTTAATTTTGAAATCGTGCCATCTTAGGGATAACAAAATGGTTTATATGTACGTCGCTAATTATATTCAATTTTGATTAATTTAATAACCCTAGTCCTTTATTTAGCTTATATGTAATTGTGATAAAGTTTAGGCAGTTGTTTACATTTGTAAATGAGTACATTGGTTAACTCTAGCTGGCACCGACTCTAAAATTAACGAAGCAGATTAATGAAGTGATCATTTATTGACTTTTTAGTGCGTTTTTATAGTTTATTTTTTTGAAGTCGGTTTTTTTTTTAATTTTAAATGTTTTTTTCTACTTTTTAGTTTAAGTACTTTTAGGTATAGCTGTGAAGCCTTCATAGCTTTGGAAACAAATGTATGAAACACGTGTGTCTGTAGTATTCGAGGGTTTTTCTCAATTTCCCTGAGTTCCACTGATCAAATCCTGATGTGGTGAGAATAAGACAACGTCCAAAGTTGTACTCCTTGGATTTAAAAAAAAAGCAAATGATAAATGATGGAGAAATCGTATAATAAACATACAAAAAAAGAACATACACACGATTTGATAACTTCTTTTTTGAAGTCGGTTAAAAATAAACAAATTAGTTAAATGTTGTTTCCAGTTATTTGTCATTTATCTTTTGTTCTGTCAAAATGAGTAAATCTATTGAAGAAATTTGATACATTTTAAAACATTATTAGAAAAAAAGGAAAAAATCCAACGTAAGTAGCGAAAAAGTTTGTGACGTTTAGAGATCTAATGCAGTGTCAGTAAAAGTAGCACAATGTTGGTTTAAGCGTTTTCAATCTGGGAATTTTATGGCAAAGATGAAACTCTGTCTAGTGCCTTATTACGGATAAAGTGTGCACCATTTTAAAAAAAGTGGAGTGAGATCGGTATATCTGTATTTACGACATAGCTAAAAAACAGTGAATAAACTGTGAAATGACCATAAGACAGTTTTAACCATTTGAAAAAAAAGTTGGCTACACAAAAAAGCTCGATATTTGGGTGCCATACGAACTCACTGAATGAAATCTAATGAGCATCTAATCTAATGAAATCTAATGCATGCCCTGGGACCCATCTTAAAATCAGGCTGTTGTTCTCACCCAGGCTGCTTAGCATTTCCACACAATTAGCAACTAACTTCGATTCAATGACGTCCGAAGTTAGCGCCAAGAGAGCGACTTGACTGTCCGAATTGATATATATTGTATGGTAAACGTAGGGTTTCTGCAGATTTATACAGGAGTATTCTAGCATTCCGTATATTTGTGTTTGAAAACGTGGGTGAAAACTACCAAGTTTAGGTGTTTTACTAAATTTAGGTCAATCTTCATTATATTCCACAGCCTACGTCGAGTCCTATTTTTGCCCCTTCAGTAAACCATAATAAACTACCTGGCTTACACGTTATCTCACTGTTTAACCAGGAGTCCCGTGAAGAGATTTCAACATCATAATTGTTTTTAAGATTAACCAATCTTTTTAAGATTGGTTTCAGGAATCACCATATCCGATATCATCCCTAAAATTGGTGTTTCTATCACTGATTTTAAGAGAGATCTCATGGACTAGGATATCCATAGTGTCCTCCCGAGGGCGTTTCTCCAGAACGTCCTCGATCTGATCGAAATACGTTCGCACAGGGCAACCTTTATCAGCTTGCCCAATGACACTCGCCTTGTAAATTTGTTTCTTCAATCTACTTTCATTCATCCTCTCTACATGTCCATACCAATTAAGCATCCCTTTCTCAATCTTTGTCACTACATCCTCCACCACACCACAATATTTTATTTTTTCGCTTCTATTATATTAGTTGTCTACTAGGAGCCACGCATATTTTTGATATTAGATGGTTGTGCCAAATTTAGACCACCCGTCCGTGGTTAGGGTTGTTTAATAGAAAATATATTAACGATTTGGATAATTTCACATTAATGAACACCAGATAATCAGATCTTATTCGAAACACAGATTCTTATATTTAAATAGTACACATCGATAATATATGATTCTCTAATCGTACGTCTGGAACATTATAAAAGTATTTTGTTAATTCATTGTATTTTTTGGAATTAATATACATAATTACAAGTAATTAAACAGGTATTGTATAACTACACAATATTACTAGTATATAAGGATGCAGTAATAATATAAACAAGTAATTTACTTACAACGTGAAAGAAAAGTTATTCGGTTTTGTGTTTCGTTTATAAAACAAGTAAGTTGCATTTTATTTCGAATTGATAAATCGAATTAAAAAATAACTGAAGTCAATTCTTTCAGGAATTAGAAAACTGATATTTTAATCATGTACATTTCAAAATAATTAATAATAATAATAATAAATAACTTTATTAACAATAAATGTTTACAAAATTCAGTAATGCTCTGTTACCTAAAGTAAGCTATGACTGTCTCTTAGGTTGCAGACCCTCCTTTACTCACTGTAATATGGCAATAAGTGGATTATTTATTATATTCTAATTTAAGCATAATTTCTTAAATTATACTGTAATGATTATAACAAAATTATGTGTGGTTGTGGTTATGTGTGTTGATGGGTGTGTGTGCTGTGTATGGGTGTGTTGTGATATTTATTTATTCTTATATATCATTAAAATAGTTTTAGTAGCATATACAATGGATTGAGTGCTTATTTAAATATCTCACAGAAACTAGGTGAATAATGTACTAACCTGTCTTACAATACAATTGTATTTCTTTCACAGAGAGGTTATATTATTGTCTGGGCTAAATAGTTTATCTCAAGTTACTAACTCTAATTTATAATTAAATTTTACTTGCGGTTTTAGTAAGTAACCATGACGCCAACACCTCGAGAATTCGCAAATCGCCATTGTGAAAAGTCTAGGTCATTGAAAGGCGAGGAGGTCGTCATATCCGGAATGTCGGGCCTGTACCCACAATGTAACTCCGTAAAGGCATTATCTGATGTACTTTATAATAAGGTATTATATAATTCAAAATAATATTACAGTATTTTTGAATGTTATTGTATCTAAATTCATCCAAATGCTTTGACTGGATGATATCGGTTGGGACGTTGCCGCTACATGCCAACACAATATAGTAGGTAGACATATGGAAATAATGATTAGTATTGATAATATTATCAGATATTAAATATATCTGACGAATAAGCACCCCTCCATAAGCAAAAGATATTAAAATGGTTTCACCAGATCATAAATAAACCCCAGGAACAGTAAAAATAGCGGAAAAATAGGACTCTCATAAATAATGTCATCATGCCGATCTATCAACTTGCGAAAGCCAAGTTCTTGGATATATATTTACCGAGCTACTATGGCAAAGGAACTTGCTGTGGAAGTTCACGATTTATTTGGTACCAAATAGCCTCCTATCTTATTCTCGGTTGGTTCATGAATCACAGAATGCTATCTTGCTGCGTGTAATGTAGCTTATATGCCACTTTTACTTGTTGTTTCATCTACATGTTCTAAGCTATGCTAAGCATGCTAAGCCCATCTGAACTGTTTACCAATTGACTCCCTGAATCAAGTTTTTGGTCGAAGTTTGATTATTTATTATTTTTATTTTTGGTTCCTAAGTGTCTTCTGTAATTTCTTGACGTCATTGATAGTTTACGCTCGATTGTTATATACAAAGTAAATGAATTTGAAAAACTAACCTCATAATCTACGTTTACAGGTTCAGTGAAGTAATAATTATGTTTTAATAACATGAAATTTTTACGATAAACATGCAGGACATTTTAAAGTAAAAGAACACGCAAGCTATGAATGTAAATTACGTTATCACATTAAGTCATAAATTTTAACGCATGAAATATTATTTTCAAGAGCATTAGTACTGTTCCGCCGTAAACTATTCACAACAATGTTATATCCCAGATTACTTTACTTTCCCTTTCTCAACATTTCTTGTTTCACTGTGATTTAGAATGTCATCTCTTTTCGCTACACACCATGGCAATATTTAACTAACACACCATCAATAGGATTAGTTAGTACAACCATTCCTATATTCTAAGATTATTTTATTTCACTATTAGTATTGGCAAGTAATGTTTCTCTGGTACAGTCTCGTTCAATGTTGGTAAGGAATGTATTACAACATGAAAGAAAATAATAACGTTTTAAGATGTCTGTCTGATTTGCGTTTTGTATATTACATAACCCTATTTGTACACTTGTATGTTTTTGTACAGGAAAACCCAGTAACGGATATTAATCCACGTTGGAAGTTTCTGCATCCTGAGATGATTCAATTCAGTGGTAAAGTTCCAAATTTAGAACTATTTGATGCTCAGTTCTTTAAAGTACACTATCGTCTGGGTAAAAATATGGACGCAATGGGACGTAAAGTTCTGGAGCAAGCTTATCAAGCTATTTATGATGCAGGTAAGATAAATATTTGAATAAAACATGTATAGAATCATTAGTGATATATTCTCATTGTTTTTATTTTATCGTTGAAATAATGTAACCATTTCAGTTAGTCGCTAACTTTCTTTAAAAAACTGTCCTTTTTTGATATTTTTTTACACGGTATAAGCCTAGAGGTACTAGTTCTTAAGTGATGCTGCCGGAACACGCCTGTTGGTATTTGGCGATAGGTTTTGCAAACTTGCGGGTGGTAGCTACCCAGGCGGGCATCATTAGAAAGTGCCCTACCACCATCCTATGGTTTCCTCACGATGTTTTCCTTCATCGAAAGCTCAGGCCGATTTTAGAGTCGGATAGGTGGGGATCGAACCCGCGTCGATTGAGGCGGAACCCAGTCGCACTACCCACTGCGCCATCATCGCTTCGATAAAATATGCATATACCTGTTGTTCGTGTAAAAATGTTAATGTCGCGGCCATTCGTTACGATTTTGCACTCAAATGGAATTAACATATTTTACATTTTATTAATGTTAATGAACTCATGGTAGACCGTAATAATAAGTATTGAAAATTTGGAGAAAAATTATTTCCAAGTTTTTTTTGTTATTAACCGAACTAAAATAAAACTCATCAGTAGCCTTAGTAGGTAAAAAAAAAAGAAAACAATGAATTGATAAACGTAATGAATGATAAAAAGAGGGGCAAATTCCTTGACCTGTCTTAACTTTACCTATTTATAATTGTATAGTTTTTTAATTAATTACATGTATCGAAGAATTCTACATTATTCATTGTAAGAACATGGATTTTAATTTCAAAATCTATTTTGACTTCCATAAAATTACAACAAAAAAAACCTATATCAAATTCTAGGTGTAAGTCCGGAGCATCTTTCTGGGAAAAAAGTGGGCGTTTACGTTGGCACATGCTTCTCTGAAACCGAAAAGGCATGCTTTTATGTTGCAAGTTCGAGGACTGGATTCGGTATTGCTGGGTAATAAGAAACAATCCTATAGTACCTATTTTCGCCGTTATTTATTTAGGGATTGTTCATTTGTTAAATTTTTGCCTTCAAAGTTTAATTACTACACTACGATATGGTGTTTATTTTGTTACAAATTGATAAATTAAGGTAACTCAAGAATCAGTGTGATCATAATGATCACCATCCATTGACATATTGTAATAGAAATGCAATGTTGGATGTACAGGCATTTCATTCTTTTAAAGTATTTATGCTGTATTTAATATTATAAAGTGTGTGATCCATTTCTTTAAATCAGCGATAGATTCTTGAAGTTGAACTCTCATTACCATCGTGGCTGGCGGTGTTTTGCCTCTTGAATATTAAAAATTATTTTGTTTATATACCGAATTAGCAAACAATTATGCAGTCTATGTGATGGTAACAAATTACTATAGTTTACAATTATTGTTCGGACCCATTAGCATAAAATATAGTCATGAGACTAAAATTTGTTAGTTTTCGGAAAAAAAAACATAGTATTGATACTTCCAAATTCGAATCATATAAAGAAAGGTTTTTACCACTCTTATTATTTTACGGTTATTGCTTGGGTAACAGTTGCAGTAAGACAATTTTTGCCAACCGAATATCCTATCCTATCCTATCTTCATCTCAGATAGTATCTAGCTTACCTTTTCTATTAGCTTGCGGTGAAAGCATATATATTATTTTTGGTATTATTTAATTTTTTGTATTACCTTTGTTAACAGTTGCAGTAAGACAATGTTCGCAAACCGAATATCTTATTGGTTGAACGCAAAAGGACCATCGTTGTCAATCGATGAAGCTTGCTGTAGCTCCATAGCTGCTCTGGAACAAGCGTATTTAGCTATTGCTCGGGGTGAATGTGAAGCTGCTATAGTCGGAGGTACAAATTTATGTCTCCATCCGCAATCTACTATACACTATTCAAGGTAATTATTGCATTAAGTTTTCAAGAAGAAGCTCAGTTACCTTCGGTTTATTTAAGTTTATAAAAGGTACAAATAGCAGAAGAAAAATGTATAAATTTTACGTTTTATATAGATGTATTAATTTATTTTAAATGTTATGTTAATTTTTTGCAATCGCTTATTTACGAGAACGCATTTGGGCTTGTCAACGTTTATTTGAAATAATGTTCAGATAAATTAATAGAATCTCTCTCAATTGTACCTACTCGTTCGATCGAATATATTATGTGATAGTTAATGAAAACTAAATTTGATTTGATTACAGAATTATGCAAATGTGTAAGGATGGAAAAACAAAATCGTTCGATGAACATGCTGACGGTTGTGCCAGATCAGAAGCGATTAACGTATTGTTTCTACAAAAGGCTAAAGATGCACTGAGGTGAGCGATTACGAAAAATTTTTTTCTCTTCCATATTAGAACCACACGCGTAGGGTTTCGGAGCCACGGCTATACAGCAACTTCCATTCAGGCACGAACTAAACATTTCGATTAGTCACACCTTTGCCGTACTGTAAAGCTGTAGAACCGTCTTCCGCCCAATATACTCCCTGCTTCCTATAATATCACGCCCTTCCAATATAGCGTGAAGAGAAATCTGCCCAGGCCGGCATGACAGGGGCGACTGACGATGGATAACCGATCTCTTGACTGTCACAACTGTTTCTGGTTTGGATTATTCTTACCATCAGGCACAATTGCGTCACTTTGCCGAGTTCCAAGAAAAAAATATATAATATCAGTATAATTATAATTGTGAATAATACGTTGCAATCTTACTCTTAGTGAATATGATTGACGACAAGTGTAGAACTCACAAGTAAATGCAACATAAAGGTATTCAAAATAGCAAAAAGAATAACATCACGCTTGCTGTGTTAATCACAATACCAGTAGAGTTTGTCTTCATTCTTTTAGTCTGAGATTGAAATAATTGAAATCTGGAGGAACAATTAGTAATATGCAAATGTAAATACGAGTTACTATTCTTGGGCACAAAACAAACCAAAACTTTATTATCAATCAATGTAATTTATTTAATAAAATTTTAAAATAAATAAAATTTTTAAATTTAATATAATTAAGGTGTACGTGCAAACTGCTCCAAATTTAAAGTGGCTACATTTAGTTTTACACAATAAAGACGCATTAGTTAAGAATGCAGCTTTTAAATATCCATACATTTTTTTATAAATAGGATCTACGCCGAAGTTCTGCACGTCAAATCAGAATACACATCAGTGTTAAAAGGAACAACGACTCCTAAATATGGATTCTACCGTGATCCAATGAAAACAGCAAATTTTTTGAAAACGCTTTACTCTGAAGCTGGAATTTCTCCGAGCGATGTAGAGTATGTCGAAGCGTTCGGTTCTGGTAAGCAAGTATTATATACATTGTAAATCATAAAAACAACATATTAACTGTAGATACACAATTAATTACCGCTATAATTCATTTTTACAAGTTAAAACTGAACTGTGTATTTTACATAAAATTAATCGTTATGTGATAGCACTTTTAATAACAAAGTTCGTAGTTTTAGTGGATAAATAGGAAAAAATTAAAGAAACAAAGAAACTATAGCTTTAATAAAGAACTAAAAAGTTTTAAATGGTTTAAATGTTCTGTTTAGTTATATTATTTTAAAAAAGCACTACAATTAGTTCTATGTCTATAGTTGGATATTTACTAATTAGTATAAACCTAATGGATATCAAAACGCTGTCTCACACGATCTTTGAGGTGAATTTTCAACTGAACTTTTTCTGTATTTAAAATGTATTAGTTATATGATAATGTCCTCTATAAATAAACTTATTTTTCCTCAAGTCATTTTAAAAATATTAAAATATTTTTTAATAGCCGTACCGGAAGCAGATAAGTCCGAGTTAGAAGCCATCGATCACGTTTTTTTGCAAAAACAGAGATAATACACTACTAGTAGGTAGCGTAATGTCTAACATAGGATATGGAGAAGCAGCTTCTGGAATATCGGCAGTCACAAAGGTTAGCTTCAAATAATATTTATAAAAAATTCATAACTTAATTTCAAGTAAAAAATCACTCAAATAAACCTAAATCCTACTTCTATATACTCCTCCTCCTCCTGTTCTAAAGCTTATGTTCTTTTAGATCGAAAATTCATTTGACTAAAATCACGATTAGCACTAAACCAGGAGATGAAGCAGCATTCTCCGATTACCATAAACACTTGACTGCGTTTGCCAACCCGCCTCCCAAGCATGGTGATTGCCATAATCCGGGAGGGATGAAATACTTCATTATGGAGATATTTAAGGGAGACCTATACAGCAGTAGACATCACCTCGGCTGATTGGATTAGGCCTCTTGTAAACGATAACGGTCCGATTTTTATTAAAAGCGACGGGCCGACGCGCAATATCAGTATAGGTGTTTGTTAACGCGACGGGTACGTACCCGTTGCAACGAAACTCGACATAACGTACGTGCACTTCTTCGCCCTTCAAGTACAGAACTGCAACAACGAACGCGCTCACGTTACATTTAGCGGATCGTGTACAAAGGTAACTGATTCGCGTCGGCCCATTACCGGTTGACAAAGACGGTCATCAAGAGGCCTTAGACGATCAAGACTGATTTTAATTTTGATTAAATACCAAAACTCTTGAAATGCTTAGTTAGCCTTAGTACTTTATTAGTTCCATTTTGTCAAATGCCTGAAAAATCCTGCTGCAGGTTGTCTTTCAATATTTATTACTCCAAAATATTAAAATTCTGTTTATGTAAGTATACAGAATATAGCTTCAGTGATATACAAATATAAATATTTGCTTTATAATTTAAATAGGAATTTGTAGCGTGTAGCATTTTGCACATTAGATGTACAAGATTATTAAATTGAAACAATTGTTAAATAATAGGTGCTATTAGGATATGAGGCCGGGATACTTGCCGGGAATCTACATTTAACTACTCCACGTCAAGATATCTCCGGTATCCGTGACGGACGTATAGAAGTTATTAAAGATCATTGTAATTTCCGACGATCATTCGTTGGAGTTAATGCTTTATCAATAACTGGTGTCAATGCACACGTGCTTTTGCATGGACATTACAAGCCTAAGGTATTATTACAATAAGTATGAAGTTTAAATTGATCATCTATTCACTGCAAAAGAAACATTACAACTATGTGAAGAAATATAAAAATTTGCTATATTTCCTAGTTTATTTCATTATAGATACAAGATAAAATAATGCGTATTTTACTAGAAAAAACCATTGCTTATCTAAAGGATATGATCAAAACAGTTTCTGTAACCCACTGCAATATTTTTTTTGCGATAAATATGCATGACTTCTTATTCACCATTCCATTGCGTTCCATTGCGTAATTGTTAATGCTCTAAATGTTATTAAACCCCACTAAGTAATTAGTGACCAATAGTTATTTTATCCTTACAATAAGTATTTCTTTTACTTCTGTCGTTTTAGTTTGTTTAGTCTAACCACACATTATAAATAAAATTTCTAATAAATTATCTACTCTGTACTTAACATAATATGATTACATTTCAGGATCCAAACATTTATAATTCAAATATTCCACGTTTAGTTACTGTGTCGGGGAGACAAATCTCCGCTGCACAATATATTATAGAAGACTTAAAGTCGCGTCGCATAGACCCTGAAGAGTTAGCTCTACTATATAATATACATGAGACTAAGATTTCTGGACATATGGGAAGAGGATTTATAATTCTTGGTAATAAAAGTATATCAACTGTTATAAAATGTTATGACTTTAAAGTTCTCGACCAATTTTTGAATCTTATAGATTTACTGTTAAAATTAAAGTCAATGAAACTTTTTTTGCCAGATACAAAAGATGGCAAGACAGTAAGCTTGACTGAATGTGTTAACTATTTTGATGAGACGAAGCGTCCGCTTTGGTTCGTGTACAGCGGTATGGGCTCGCAATGGCCAGGAATGGGAGAACAACTAATGCGTATACCGATCTTCGCAGCGGCCATTGAAAGGTAAAGTTGTCTGTTGTAAACATTAACTCCGTATTTATACCAAAGAACTACGCTTAATTAACAAATACTAGTTAGTTCTTTATCTTATGAAATTTGATAGATAAATAAAAAAACTTTATTGCACATAAAGTTTGTACAAAGGCGAGCTTAATACCATTTGGCATTTTCTCCCAGCTAACCTGCGGTAGCATTGTCTGTACAAAGAAGTGGGTAGTGAAGGAAAATTTAGGTATAAATTTAGAAAAATAGTTCCAGTATGTATTTCCAATATGGATATTGTATATAAGATTCCTATAATAAATCAACATAACATATTTTAAAGATTAATCTGTAAAGTTCTTAAATTGCGGTTAATTTTGTTACCATACTGATGTAGTTGCTAACTAAAATTTAACTAATAAGGTAACAACAAAAATCAAATAGAATAAACCAAAAGCCATAAGATAATATGCAATTATTTTTATAGTGTTAAAAGTGATTACAATGACACCTGATGCTAAGATTTCTTCTATGTAGTTGAAAATAGTATCAAAATATGCTTAGATTAAGCCAAAGAAATATCAGTTAACATTACAATTTATTTGAAGTAACTTAGAATATGATAACTATATGATATCTAAAATGATAACAACTTCATGGTAATAAAAATTATCATCTCGCCATATAAATAAGTAAATAATACAATAGATTTATCTTTACTCGTTTAAACCTCATTCTCTGCCAAAGCTGTTTTTAATTATTTTCGTCATCTAAAAATTAGTTAAAAATATATTGGTTTGATGTTTTTACTACAAATTTTACGTAAAATTAAAAATTTCATTATAAAATCATATGACAGTTCGTTTTATTATCAGATGCCGCCAAATCTTGCAGCCAAAGGGTATTGATCTCTTGAAAGTTATATTGTCTCGTGATAAGAGCATCTTCGATAATATTCTTCACTCATTTGTCGGTATAGCAGCTGTTCAGATCGGACTCACAGATATTCTACGAGCATTGGGGATATTTCCTGATAAAATTATAGGTAAATCTATATGAATTCGTTAAACAAACTATTTGTGTCGCGTAGTAAAAAGTTGTAGTCACTTTGATATTCTCCTTGAGACTTGGAACTATTTATAATCAACCTCAAAAACTGATATGCGAGTAATTGAGAAGCTAGATTCATAATACGCTAATTTCTTGCTTACTCCAAGACATACAGTTATTACTACCTTTTAAAAAGGCTGAATACAATATTTGTTTGCTCAGAAGAATTCCTCACGCATTATTACGTCACACATACATATACGTTCTCTTGTGCCAAATTTAATCGTCATCTGTATAATTACATGCCTTAATCGCAAATCCTTCAAATATATGCCATAAATGCCATAATTTATGGAAAATGTAGTTGTAATATTAGTGGTTCCGAAGTCAACCCTTTTACAGAATCATCATGTATCAGTTTTACTTAAAAAAAAGTATTTCGGTGATTGCTTTTAACTGCCTGGTACTGTACACCAAGTATTATTTTTACTTTTTAAAACTAGAAACTTATTAAAATATCGTGGCTATTGAATTTTTTTTAATTTTTTTATGTTGGAATAAGAATTTTATGTCGAGAAATATCTTTAACCATCCTATACAGAATTACCTCCTTGTGGTAGACTCTCAATAATATAAACGCAATTACCAAAACCGAACAGAACACTAAAAGTAACCGACATTGCCCGAAGAATTGCTTAACTTAATAGGAAATGGGCTGGGCACATTACTCGTAGAACCGATGCCCGATGGTGCCAATGCGTGCTTAAATGGCTGCCCCATGCCGGAAGACGCAGTGTGGGTAGCCCCCATAAGGTGGACCGACGACCTGGTGAAGGTCACGGGAATCCGATGGATGCGAGTGGCGCAAGACCGGTCATCGTAGAGATCTTTGGGAGAGACGTATGACCAGCAGTGGACGTCTTTCGGTTGAATGGTTGGATTGATGAGTTTAAAAGAAAGTTTTGTAAAGACTGAATCGCATACATAAACTTAAAAAAAATAGTCAGTTATTTGCTTTATATGAAATCCGGTAGCCTTGGCCAGGTAGTATGTATTTCATTACTTAATGGGCTCCAACATATTTAAAGGCTAAATAGTTCTATTCTCAATTTCAACCTTTCGGAATAAATGGTTTTTTTTTCAGGTCATAGTGTAGGAGAACTAGGATGTGCCTACGCTGACGATGCATTGACGGCCGAAGAGATGATATTAGCTGCATATTATAGAGGACTAGTTTCCATTCAAACACCATTAATACGAGGCTCGATGGCTGCCGTTGGTTTAGGATTTCAACAAGTAACGTAATGTTTTATTACTGAAGTTTGAAAGTGATTGATGATTTGTGTACAACCTTGGTAAAAGAACATATGTTCTTTGTACTTTTATGAAAAGTTATCTTCGTGCCACGTCCATTATATTGAATTTTATATCAAATTTATATGAAACCCATCAGTGACATAATCTGACGAAAAATCTTACACACTTATACGTGAAAAAATGTGCTTAAAATATTTGAACAGGTAAAATTCTAGTATCACTGCCAGGTCCAATATGAACATGTACTTATTTTTTTACCATAGATTAGACACATTTGCCCACCAGAAATTGAAATAGCGTGTCATAATGGACCTCAATCTAGTACTATTTCTGGACCCGAGAAAGAAATGAAGAAATTTGTAGCGGATTTAATAGATAAAGAAATATTCGCTAAAGAGGTTCCCTGCTCTAATATTGCCTACCATTCCCGGTACATCGCTGATGCTGGTAAGAGTTTCCAAATATTTTTCTTATCCACGACACAATTATCACAGTGATTTAATTGTTTTCTTTCGGGTATCGCCGTCGGTATTTGGATTGTTTTGTACTAACATTTTCTGTTCTGCACATTTTCTAGAATGTATAAAAAACCCCATATTATATGTAGTTTATTTAGATTGATAGAGCCTAAACAAATTGATCAGTAAACCTTAGCTAGAAATTACCATAAAATAGCAATGCTGGCAATATATAAATGATGCTGTAATTGGCAATAAGCATAAAAAAGCCTTAGAACCAACCCAGATGTGACTACAGTTTTATTTTCTACAGCAGTGATCGAACATATATTTTATAATGAGGTGTAGATGATTACAACTATCTGTAATGCAAATTGTACTAGTACTGATTGCGGATCGTGATTCTAGTTTAGTCCTATTAGACTGTCCTAGGAGAACTGTATTTGTTTATTTATTAATGATAATAAATTGTAATCATAATTTTAATAACACATCGTAGGCCCAGGACTGTTGAAATATATGAAGGAAGTGATTAAAAAACCGAAACTACGTAGTGAAAATTGGGTATCAACATCAGTGCCACAGGATAAATGGAACGAGTCGTCTGCTATGTATTGCTCGGCGGAGTATCTGACGAACAACTTATTGGTAAGAAAAAGAAAGCAAAAGCTACACTAAGCATGTTCTACCATCTGTATCATGGCAAGTGTTCTGAAGAACTGTTTAACCTGATGTCCTCATCGCCCTTTCGTAGTAGAACCACACGCGCAGGGCTTCGGAGCCACGGCTTCACAGTAACTTTCATTCAGACTCGAATCAAACATTTCGAATCATCATACCTCTGCCGTACTGTAAAGCTGTGAAACAGTCTTATGGCCGATGTGTTCCCTCTTTCGTATAAAATCGCGTTCTTCCAACATAGCGTGAAGAGATATCAGTGTAGGCCGGCATGACAGCGACGACTGACGATAGATAATTGATCTCTCGACAGTCTTCATTCTTTTTGGATTCCGTTGTTCTTACCATCAGAGACAGTGTCGTCAGTTTGCTAAACTAATATTTAAAAAACGTGTGAAATGTTATCGCAGAGTTGAATGACATCTTCGACTGCAGACGCAGTTGCATATTATTATCACCACTTCATATTATTAATATATTCATGAAATAGTGCGCCCAGATTAGTGCGTACATACAAACGCATTTTACACATATATATCACCGCATCAAGCACCGCTATTCAGTCCACTGCAACGCGTGTTTGCTGAGAACGAGTTCGACGGACCCGGGAACGTGGCGTGTCCTTTTTTTTTATAAACTAGCTAATGCTGTTCACCAGAACGGCCTTCACCGAACTTGGTTTCCTATACAGTTACGGTGTGGAGATAGGTCAATTGTTCTTCAGTTTCCGACATTGTTTTTCCGCTTTAACAATACTCGATTATACTCGCTCGAATATTTAGTCGCCGTGTTAACAATTTCTGTTATCCTTTAAAATGAGGAAGGGCGATGATTCACTGAATATTAAAATCTAATGTTTGAATCTTCTGAAGTTTAAGATATGAAAGTACATTTACAACATATATGCTGTTAATGCATAAAATGCAGTGATTTCGAAACATTTCATTAGATCGAACTACAGAATTTTTATGATCTTTTGTATTTAAGAATCCTGTGCTCTTTGAAGAAACAGCAGCGCTGATACCATCGAATGCGGTGCTTGTGGAGATTGCACCTCATGGTCTACTGCAGGCAATCCTTAAACGCTCTCTGAATCCCAATTGCAGGAACATACCACTTACTAGACGCGGCCACCCTGATAACGCATATTTGGTATTGGAAGCTATTGGACAGTTAGTAATAATTTGTAGAATTTCCAAATGATTATCGTACGCTTATAGAATTTATTATTTATTTTTCTGTTGTTGTTACTGTTTATGTGTTACTTTAATCAGTTGAACATAATAATAGTCAAGATACTTTAGTGAACTAATCAGTATATGAGTATTTCCATGAATTATACAGGATTAAATTTCATATTAAATTAAATCATGTCTTTAATTTGTTATTTTTGAAAGCTGTCAGAGGATTGATTTATGAATTTAAGCAGTTATTGAATATATAGGGTTATGGCTTGGGACTCTTCTTGATATTCAAAAACTACTATTTAATAATGAGACACACAAACTAGTTTCAAAATATAAAGACAAATGATACTCCTTAAAAACCTTAAACTTATTTCTTTCACAAAATATAAATTCCCAATTTTCAGATTATATATAGAAGGATATATTCCCAAGGTTAAAGAATTATATCCCAAAGTGCAGTTTCCTGTTTCAACTGGTACTCCTATGCTGTCGCATTTAGTAGAATGGGTACATACCGAAATATGGTAAGCTCCAATGTTCCAAAAAAATGCTTGATCATTTACTTTGTAATGCATTGATAACTTTTATTTGTGACAGAAGATTGTATGTAAAATTAATAGCAATTTTATTATAGACTTTATTCATAATTGTCGACACATTACAGCATAAAGTATGGTAAAAGAGTAATTTGAATTACCATGTGTTGAAAACATATGCAATTTCAGGAAAATGCATAAAAATATATTCAGCAATTTCAGAGCTTGCTTACTTGAAAACATCTTACCGTGTTCCGGCAACCCAAGATTGTTTCCTCTCTAGAATTACCATGCTACTCTATTCCCCTAAAGCGTTACTTAACATTAGTTGAAGTTTTGATCAAGAAACATAATAATAATAATTATATATTCCAGGTCTTTGCCTCTGTATTTAACAGCACAGAGGATTACAGCTGCATCTTGCAAATTTGTTTTATCAATTCATGACGAGGAACATAAATATCTTAGTGGTCATACCTTAAGAGGTAATCTTATTAATTTATTCACATATAAATTATTAGTATTCTTTTTTCCATATTTTAATCCAGAATGTCATCTGCCTAATATCACATCAATACCCACCCATTCTCCTAAGACCGTTAAAAGGGGCTCTCATTAGTAAGGTACACAGCTAACAGGAAGTGAACTTCCCGACCAAATAACTGATGAAGGAATACCGTGGGGTTTTTGTCAGTAGAAAAGGATTCCTAATGCAAGATTTCCCCACGACAAAAAAAAGGAATAATTAGATGAATACTTCTGAGAAAAAATCAGTTAGTGATGTCTTAAAAAAATATATTAAAAAACAGTAGCAGGAGTTACTTTGTAGTAGAAATTATGGGGTGATATAGGTGGCATTTACCTGATGCAAAGTTCTACGACTTTTTAAGGACGGACCTTTAAGAGATGTACCCGTAAATTTAATTAGTGCTACAAAATAGCAGCCATTGTTAAGATCGTAACGTCTATAGTAACTATAAACGTTATATTTGTTTATTATCTATTCTATTAACCGAAATAATTTAATACAAATAAAATTTCTCAAAAGTAAAATGTATAGATTTTATTTCAATAATAGATTTATTGTTGCAGGTAAAATATTATATCCCTTTGCTGCAGTTTTAGTATCTGTATGGGATACCCTAGCCATGACTAGGAAGGTACCGAAGAGACAAATGTCTGTACAATTTTCAGATGTTCATTTTCATGTACAGCCAGTATTGCATAATCAGCGGCAATTGAGACTCAGCGTCTCAATACATAGGGGCACTGGACAGTTTGAGGTACATATATTAACTCCATTTTAAACGCTATATTGATATATCTTCTTAATCCGTCTACCATTTTAATGCATAACAAATATTTACTTTGAAACGATGTCAAAGAAATTTCTCTTGATTCATTATAAATAATAGTGACTACTATAGCTTGTTTAGGATGTTTTATATTTGCTAGAACCCCTCGAGAGAAAAAAATTATATCTAGAGATCAACCACAATTTGCATGGAAGGATTGCTAAAACAAAGACAATTCTTAGATTGCATTCTATAAGGAGTACTCCATAGCTTGGAACGACCTTAAAAGTAGTGTTGGCGCAGATACTTCACGTTAAACTTCTTCATTTTTTATGTTTACTAGATATATTGGAATAAAATGTATACTTGATAATGCAATTATAATTGAGTATAAATTTCTTATTTAGGTTTTAGATGAAAATTCTAAAGTGGCTACAGGATTTATAATTGAGCAAGAGTCAATAGTGCAAGATATTATCTCTTCGAATGAAACCATGGATTTCTATGCTGAAGATATTTATCAGTTGTTGAATATGAGAGACTATTCGTACAGGTAAAGGACTTTATTTTTTTTATTTAATGGTAAATCACTGTAGTCTAGACCGATTAGCTACCAGAATCTATAAGCTCCACTAAATTACAGAGATTGACATAAAAATAATTTTATTTAAAATCCTATAGTTATTCGAGTAATATTAAATTAAGATAAAATGAAATATGTTTTCCTTGTTCTGCAGTGGTGATTTCAAGAGTATACATAGTGCAAATGCTGCTTTCTCCGAAGCTTTGTTACACTGGAATAATAATTGGGTGACATTAATAGATGGCATGCTACAATTGAATGCATTGAGGCAACCACATGATGGTGTTACACAACTTAAACATATCAGAAGACTTTGCATCGACCATACTAATCATTGGAATTTTACCAAAAGCATTGATGATAAACTCCTGATAAGCGCTTACGTATCTGGTTTATTCGATAGTACTAGGTAATATATATATATATTTATATATAGTAACAAATTCATGACAATAATACATAATAGGATAAAAAATAAAGGTGAATAATGTTTACAGGTGTGGTGGAATTCTGATAGAAAATATAAAATTTTGTGATTTACTTCCTGTACCTAATGATAAATTTACTTTAAAAAAATTGAAGTTTGTCCCACACTTCGGTTGTAATTTGGATGTAAGTAATAATTAAGAAATATACCAGGCATGTGCGAAACTATTTATGCTATCACTGCGATAGCACATATTTCATATGCTATCTACTGCTAAACGATTTTATCATTCTTGACTGGTTTGGGATCAATATGTAATCTGTTGTTGGTTTTAGGTAATAACTGCGTTACACGTGTATCTGCAGATTGTAGCAGAAAATGTCAACAAAAACTCTTTAAATATAGTTGGAATCAGAACTCATACATCTGAAATAGGAATTTCTAAGGAGATCAAAAACATAGAATACATACCTAGTGTTGTTATTAAATATCATGAAGTAAGCCTTAATAACGTTTTGGGAAAACAAGATCAGTTGGCACCGGAAGTCGATCTCATTATTGTAGAAAATCTAGCAATTAATGAAAATGTAAGAAAAGTTTACCAATAGAAGTTAATTCCCGTTAACGGTTCAATTTTTTTTTAATAAATTAATCTCTGTTATTTGATTACTTAATGTACTGATTTTTTATCAACGTAAAATGTACAATAATATTAATAATTATAAATTTTTGTACAAGAAATGTTATCATCGACATATAAAAATATAGAAGATTTGTTAAATACAAGTTAATATGTTAAAATAATTTTTTTATTGTTGTATACAGTTATGTCAAGTTTTGCATCGAGTCTTAAAGCGTCGTGCCTTCGTCCTGAATTACAGTAGTGCGACGGGAATTAAGAAGAATCATCGTTCAGAATTTTATCAACAAGTGTGCTCTGCTGGCAATGTGCAATTACTTTTTTGGAGACCCATGAGTACTAGCTTTATTGGATCAACAATTACTGTGCGTACAGATTCTGATCTGGCTATGTTAAGTGCCGCACGCAGTAAACTGCAGCCTGGTAGCCGCATGCTCATATGTGCGCCATATCCTTCACCGCCTGGTCTTAAAGATCTTGTAACTAATTGGAGGAAAGAGCCTACTTCAAACGAAATTAACACTTTATTAGTAAATTCAAATATTACTGATAAACATTATTTGAATACTAATGTAGACTTAGCCTGGAATATTTGGAATGAAGTAAGTTTCTCTGATTTTCTTTTGTTTGATACTATTTAATGTGAAATATTGAAGTGGTAATTTACTGTCTAGGGTGTCTGTGGTGGTGAATACTACATACCTTGGCAAGAGGAGTACGGCACTAAACAAAGAACATCATTACAAAGTTCATGTATGGGTGATCTTGGGTCACTACAGTGGGAGGCCGCACCAGAACTTTCTGGTCCCGGTGTAAAAGTCACAGTAAGTAATACAATAAATAATCGCATTATCTCTTTTAAAGATAGTCTTTGTTATCTTCTTGTAAGAAGCTAATACATAATTAATTAATGGCATTTAACCAGCAAAGAAGAAAAGTTAAAAATACATATTTCTTTACAGATTCATTATGCTGGAATACACACAGGTGATATTTTAAGAGCCACAGCAAGGACTTCATTTGAAAATGATAATAGCACCGACGGCTATGGAATGGATTTCAGTGGAGTTACAGAGAAGTAATATTAAGATTAAGTCAAATAGTTTTCCCATCATTTAAAATCAGTTAATTTTAACGGGTTTTTACGCGTTACCTTTGGTATTTTCTTCCTATCCCGACGTTTCGGCTGGGTTTCACCAACCGTGGTCACGGGCTGACTGATTAGTTTTCCCATCAATCCATCCATTCAACCGAAAGAGGTCTTCTGCTGGTCATAGGTCTCTCTCAAAGATCTCCACGATGAACTATCTTGCACCACCCGCATCCAGCGGATTCCCGCAACCTTCACCAGGTCATCAGTCCACCTTGTTAGGGCATACCCATGCTACGTCTTCCGGTGCGTGGTAGCCATTCGAGAATCTTTTGTCCCATCGAGCATCGGCTCTGCGAGCAATGTGCCCTGCCCACTGCCACTTAAGTTAAGAAAATGGATGCACGATATAAATTATACTTTGCTAAATTACTATTTGGGTTTATTAAACTTCAACAACCTGAATACTTGCACAGTAAGCTCGAGTGGGTTGATCAGCAGAGGGAGTTCAGAACCCGTGCAACTATGTGTCTCTTAAGTATTCCTAAGCATAGAACTTTCACCTTTCGGGGTAGTTTCAGACATCAGGCAACTATTTGTTGGAATAACCTGCCTCCTCCAATCCGAAATGCTACGTCTTTAAATATGTTTAGTTCAAAACTCAAAGTTTTTCTTCTGTTACAACAGTAATTTTCACCTTATGTTTATTACTTATATAATGTAATAATGTACGTATATGTATATTTATGTGTATATATAAATGTATGCATATTCTATTTTATTTTTATTTTTTTACCTTTTTATCAATAGATAACAATAATATTATCATTATGTTTTCAACGTCCTTTCTACCTATGAAGCGTCCATTTATGACACGTTCCTCAAATAAAGTTACGACTAAGGACACGCACACTCGCAATAGTTGCGCACACAACACTCTGGGCGTCGAGTGAAGATCAGCGCTGGTGGCTTCACCTCCTTCAGCATAGATGCTGACTAGACACCTTTTTGTAACACATACACACACTTATTTTATCTTTGTTTTCTCTGTTTTTTTTTTAAATATTTTTTTTGTGATGTTATTTGTCCTGTTATTGATTGTATATTATGTGTGTACAAATAAATTTATTTTCTTTCTTTCTTTCAATTCATCGAGCAATGTCAGTTACTTTTATTTTTCTGCGAATCTCTTCATTTCTGATTCGATTACGCAGTGAAACTCCAAGCATA
Organism: Samia ricini; assembly: GCA_014132275.2. NCBI lineage: Eukaryota > Metazoa > Arthropoda > Insecta > Lepidoptera > Saturniidae > Samia > Samia ricini. The sequence continues at coordinate 20,207,445 of AP028168.1, forward strand.
GCTCTTTACATTGCCCTTTGAGCAAATTTGATTATAGCATATATTTTGCAACATCGGATAATACATACACATAAAATAGTGAGCGTAATTGCAATAAGTAATATTATAGACATTTAATGCAACGTATTTGGTACCGTAGCGGTGAACGTGTGATGGGAATTGTACTGAACGGAGCCTGCAGTAGCCACGTACTCGCGCAACCCGAGCTGCTTTGGCCCGTACCGAAGCATTGGAGCCTTGAAGACGCGGCCACAGTGCCTCTAGCTTACATGCATGCATTTTACTGCTTGACAAATACGTTCATTGTAATATATTTTATTAATTATATTTTTCTTTTTAGTAGCATACTTACAACCCAAGTTTAAAAAAAAAAAATTAGCCTTTTTTCATAAAACGACAGCATAATGTACTCAGTAACCCTTAATAAAATTTTGGCGTCTAGTTTTTTAACTTTAACACTTATTTTAACGCTGGTTTTTAAATCTTGATTCTACAGGGGCATAGAATTATACGTGTGATGGATGACATAGCTTTACTGGTTCACGGAGGAGCTGGAAGCCTAGGTCAGGCTGTTATATCCGTGGCACTTGGTCTCGGCTGTCGAGTATTCGCAACCGTCAGTAACGTTAGAAAGAAACGGTTTTTGCTTAAGATGTTCCCTCAACTAAAAGGTACTGTAACTTAGTCTGAATTGAAATTGTTATGTACTTGTAACTTATGAAATGCTTAATTTACGTTTTGTGCAGCTTAATAAAATCCTATTTAATGAAATGTCAATAACATATTAATTACGAAAACATCAAAGTAATCTTGAAATAAATATCTCGATCATAAGTTATAATGTCTTAAAATTCTATTATAAATGCTTTGGTAACAATGCCTGTTAATAATGTTAAAATTCATGAACCCATGAGTTACATTTATTTATATAGTGCAATATATTTTATACACTTTTCAGAGGAACATGTTGGCAATTCACGTGACACCAGCTTCGGAGATATGATATTAAATCTTACTAAGGGTGAAGGTTGTGATATGATTATAGGCTGTGTAAAAGAAAATTTAAAAAACGTATGTATTTTCCCTTATTTAATTATTATCAAAATATTTTCTATACTTGATTTAACTGGTACAGTTACCTATTTGAACGTTTTTTATAGATTTCCCTGGAATGCTGCAGATTTTTGGGTGTCACTCTCGATACATCTTTATTGTCGCAACGACAGAATTATTCATTCGGAATGTCTCACTTAAGAAATGAAAGATCATATATATCCGTTGATTTTACTAGTATTTTAAAAAATAATAATTTTGAGGAAATTAAGGTAAGATATAAGTTTTATCGGTCACCATAACCTTGTTTGACATTAGAGATTAGTATATTGTAGGTGAAAGACATTCCAGATTCGTTATCAACTAGATATTAATATTTGCAGAAACTACATAGATTATTAAGTGATGGTATTGTATCCGGGTTCGTGCGACCGTTGTCTCGCATTACGTATGAACCGAACGATGTGGTACGAGCGTTCCGATTGTTAGAGACTAGTCAACATCGCGGGAAAGTTTTGTTGCATCTTAAAGACCCTATAGGAAACGTTAAACCTAGGTACCGTATTTTTGCTTTCAAACTATAACTTGTCGAAATCATTATTATCAATGCATGGATTTGTTCCCTATAGTAACAACCTTTTTTTTTACTCTCAGTAATTTATGTTTGTGTTGCAGATTCGATTGTAAACCGGATAGTTGTAATTTATTAATATGCGATCAAGGTATTATAGGATTACAGTTGGTGGACAGGCTGATCCGTCGTGGAGCTAAGAAACTACATTTACATTACACGAACCCGCCTTCGTATCTTCTTTATAAAATACGGTTAGTCTGCATTTTACAAAATAACGTTACTTTCTTTTAACTAGTCTAGTGATTTTGGTTGGAATGTTTCTATAAAAAGATTTAGAAGCAACGAGGTATGGAAAGGGAATAATTTTTAGTTAAATAAATTTATTTTATTGCTTGTATTTCTTTTTGACAAAAACTACTTTGTATATTTACAGGATTATAATATATCTGGATTGTGATATTTTCTAATAGTTAGCATTAAAACAAATTTAGAGTAATCTAAGCCTCGGTGGCGCATTTGTATTACAGTGCAACTGCCGTTCTGAGGTCTGGGGTTCGATCACCGGGTCAGGTCAAGTGGTATTGGGTTTTTTCTACTCAGTATCATCCCGGAGTTTGGAATTTGTGCCCGATATGGCGACAGGCTCGCCCCCTGTCACATCTGGGACGGAACTAAGCTCGGCGGAATGAGGAAGGTGTAGTTCGCTATTTCACCTCTGCCTAATCCTTCGGGGATAACAGGCGTGATCTTATGTTATGTTAAGTTATTAGCACTCGCAAATTTGTTTCATAATTCATTCAACTCCCTTTTTATATTACAAGTACTTTGTTTTAGTAAATGGCGAGATCTTGGTGTTGAAATTAAAGTCTCATCTGAAGATCTGAGAAATGATAGACACGTATTTGGTTTAATACGTAACGCTATGCATTTGGGTCCTTTAGAAGGCGTCTATGTTGTCGCTATAAACACAAACAATGAATACAATCAAGAATTTTTAAGTCACTTGGATGTCTTATCTAGAGAGCTATGTTCTACTCTTAGGTGAGTTAAACTACGACTATTTCTTAATTTTTATCAGTTTGTAATAATTTGTATTATCATACTATAAAGCTTAATCTCGATGTTCTTTAATCATAGAAAAAACAATATTATACTTTCTTTTAAGATACTTTGCAGTTATAAGTTCACACGATACCGTCGGACTAAATGTATGTCTGTCCCGTGCGAAACATAATTATCCATCGATGAAGTTAACCATTGAATCTTTACAAGCTGTGAGTACATAAAATACAATTATTATTACGAATTAAACAAATTACTAATACGTACATAATTAAGAAAATTTAATTTTGTCGACAGGTAAATAATAATAACATAGTGCAAGGAAGAGCGACTTATGTTCGTGGGATAATTGATGTGGTGGAGAGTACAATGAATACGAATAATTTGATTCTAGTAGCAAAACATCTTCCAGAACGTCACGTACCGCTTATCGATCAAATAGCAACTGTAGCTGGTGAGGATTTATAAAATACATACAACAATGCAACTATTTCTATAACTGTGACAATAATTATAATTAATTCGTATTCAGGAATATTGTTTTTGAAAACAAATTGTCGTAAGACGAAAAATAATTTTGATGTCGTTTTGTAAACTGTATTTTTTATACTATTGTTTAAGTTTAAATTACGGAAGATATGCACTAATTTTCATAAATAATATAATTAAAGAATAAATAATTTTCAGGTGTTTGCATTCAAGATGAACATTCCCAGAGTACACTGAATGATTTTGGTATCAATAATGAGAAAACACAAAGAGTTACTCAATTTCTGCGTTATACTCATAACATATCGTATGACAAAGAATATGTACAATCTTTGACTGTTCAAGAGTTAGTATGATAAGCAATACTTTAAAGATATTTCAAGAAACGATTTAATAAGAATCCGTTTTATAGTTAGTGTTAATATGCTTAATTCTTTCTTTCAGTGTAAAGGATTTAGAAAAAGAACTAACGGAATGTATTTGTAAAAATGTAAAAGGTTTAGAAACATTTTATTCCTATGTAGATCCGGATGAATTACTAGCTACTTCGGAAATAATATCAATGCCAACATTGACAAATAGTGCAACAATGGTAATTATAGATGCATAGATATATAATCATTGTATATTCACATTTAAGAATTACTGAAATATTATTTTAGAGAGATGATGAATTCGATGCGAGTAAAAGTTACTTATGCATAATTCCTGGATTAGAAGGACATTATAAACGTTTCTGTACTCTTTCTGAGCGTCTCAAGTTAAATGCCCTTGTGTTGCAACCTGGGCTAGACAAGTCGTCTGAAACAATACAAGAATTAGCTGCCAGATATACTCAGGTATATTCGTAAAAACTAAATTTTATATTAATAAAACTAACTCAATTTTCTTTAAAATATTTAATATTCTTGTCATGTAAACAAATTTAAAAATATCGTACATACTTTTTGTAAGTATCTGTATGTAATAAATATATGTTTTTTCAACCAGTTTGGTTAATACTTGATTCCAGTTTGCTCATAAACATGTTTCGATGGACGGATCGATAAACGAACGTTTATCACTAATTTTGAAGACTTTATTTAAATATTATTTACACAATTGTCTTAATATTAAAATATTTTGCGAACGTAACGCTTGTTGTATATTGTAAAATTTAGATTTATGACACAATCTTGAATTGTTCATTCCAGATACTGTTGAAAAAGCTCGATTTTAAGAATAAATTTTACCTTTTGGGTTACGAAGTAGGAGTTCTTGTGGCACTGGAAATAGCGGCAAATCTTGAAAAACAAGGTAAACGATTAAATATTATAGTTTTGTTATTGTGATACTCTGGTTATTTTACTTAGTTTTAGTTATTACGTAGTAAACTTTATCTTTTATAATTTTGCAGGTTTGGAAGGCATTATTTTCTGTCTTGGAAACGATCCAGACGAATTTAATGTAGTACTTGATGAGGAGTTGAGCGAGTTTAAGACGGATAAAGATTTACAAAATGCTATTATAATGCACATGTTTAAGCTTATGACAGATGAAGATACAAGAAGATTAGAAAAAGCTTTAATAAATATATCTTCTTGGCACGAAAAGATAGATGGTTGTGTGCGAATACTTTTAGGCCGTGTACCGCATTCGGCACAGTACGCGCGTGGGTTAATAGAAGCTGCGTTTACGAGGATTAAACAAGCAAAGTCTTACAATTGTGAAGTGAAACCGCTGCGTTCAAAAATCGTATTACTACGTTCGACTTCGTGTTCTTCAATTTCTTCGGATTCGATGTCTGCACGTTCTTATCAGCCAGTAGCGATTCATAACCTCACTGTACCACTACACTACGCTACTGAAGATCTACGTTCTACTGCTATTATCAATAAATATTTAGATGGAAATATACTAGAAGCTTTCAAAAATGCAAACCTATGTGATACTTATGTGTTTAACGTTGATTGTTTTATGTCCTCTTCTGTAGATACAAATTAATAATTTTATATCTAGTGCATTTTGCGTTAGTGTACACTGAAACTTAACATGGTATAAAAAAAATTGAGAAATATATTTCAAAAATGACTATGTTGTATTATTTTTAATTCATTTACTCATTTAGCATTAATAAAATACAATGTAAAAAATATAAACGTTTATATTTGATCAAATCTTCCTGTGACATATTTAAAACAACTAAATTCTATAGCAATAGTCTCTAAAATAGTTTGTTGACTCTCTTTATCGTTGATTTTTATGTGCAGGTTATTGAAAATTTATACTATTACTTTAGTAGACCACACTTTTATTAGTTAAAAGCTTAAATTAAATTATTATTTAAGAAATATGTATCTTTCTCTTTACATTTTAGTGTTATGAGAAAATGTATAAAAAACTATGTTGATGGTGGTGTGTAAATACGCGTGTGACTTAAATTTGAATTCTAATTATTGTAGGTGAGCCTAACATGCGATAATTTAACAATAAAGATGTATTATATTTATTTATATAAAATTTAAAAGAGGACAAAGAACAACAAAATAAATCAGGACTATGAAATTCACAATGAATTTTGTTTAAAGCATTACAAATACGCCAAATAGGAGTTCGACTGCCTAAATTTGTACGGATTACATAAGTGGTAGAAGGTACATATGTGCCGCATCTAAAATATGGGCGTGTTGTGGTACCTTGAGTGATTTCTTTTTTCAAAATTTCCGGGCTGTCTTTCATACTATTTAGCAAATTGAATAAAAATAATATTTCGATCAAAAAAACGTCTGACCTGAAGAGAATGGTAATTTATCGACTTCAATCACTCCACATAGTTAGCGTCACGTGAGACTAAATTATGTTTAGTACATATATATTTTAAGAATCGTTTCTGCACTCTTTCAATGTGATTGATGTGCACTTCGTACATTGTATTCCATATGATACAGTTAGATTCCAGTTGACATTAACACGAGCGTTATAAATAATCATTCTTGTGGTGAAGCATTTAAAATCTTTAGAATTTCTCGAAAAGAATCCTAACATTCTGAATGCCTTATTTGTTATCGAATGTATGTGGCTGATAAATTTTAGTTCTAAATCTAGTACTACACCAAGATTACAAATTTCTTTAGATTCATTCAAGATAGATCCATTTTTACATTTTTAAATTATTTTTCTGTATATGAGCGCACAGTGAAATATTCAAATTCATGTAATTGTTTTTGCACCAAGTATATACACTGTTCAGATCTTATTGAAGAAGGTATGCGTCTATAATGTTACTGAATTTTTTATACATTTTAAGATCATGGACAAATAAAAAGCAGTTTGAATGTTTAATTACTTCAACAATGTGGTTTATAAAAATTAGAAGTAAGATAGAACCTAAATGAGATCCTTGTGGAACGTCGGAAGAGGGTATGAAGTTGTTAAAAATATGACCATTGACTTTTACATAATGCTTTCGATGAGTCAGATAGGAATTAGCCAGTGTAAAAGGTCTCCAATAGAATCAAAGGATTCTAGTTTCACTAGTAATAATGCACGATTGACTTTATCAAACGCTTTGCTAAAATTAGTATAAAGAGCATCAACAGAGTTACCCTTGTTCAGTTCTGATTTAATCAATATGATATAATACGTTATAACGTAGATTTGGTACATCTTTTGGAATTAAAACCATGTTGCGAAGACGAAAGTAAATGACACACGTGGGAAACTATATATGTGGGTATATCAACGATTTAAAGACCTTAGCCACTGTGTTCAGAATCGTGACAGGTCTACAATCATCCACTGCTGATTTATCACCTTTCTTAGGAATGGGCACCACTCCAGCCGTTTTCCACTTGCTTCGATATATGGGTGTGTTTTAAAGATTTACCGTAAAATGGGGTGAATAGACATAATTTTCAACTTTAAGGCTAATTTTATTAAATGTTTTGTAGGGAAACTGTTATTGAAACATTCTGATGTTTTGTGTCATGTCATAGTTTACCAAATACTAGCACTGAAACCGAGTAAAAAAATGGATATTTTTGTTAAATTACGAAAAAGTAAGTTATTTTCATTTACCTACCAATTGGGGTCAAAAGATACGACATATGGGGTGAATATAAAAAAAGTGCTAGGGCTGTCAAACTTCATTTTAGGTCTACCTACTTTCTGGAAGGTATATTTAGTGTACAGTGCTGAATAATAGGTTAAGATTTGTAAAAATGTCTAAAATGCAACAAAGTATTAAAATATATTTTTTTTTTTTCAACCAGTCTTTGTCTAATGTCTGAATTTGAAGTACTTAGTTCACAGTATGTTAGTTACGAGTATATTTACATTGAGGACCTTCTTTCTACTAAAGTACCCATTGATAATTATAATTATAGATAAAGTAAGTGTATAAGTAAATAGTGTGATAAGGGAACGATGTGGTGTGGTAGAAGATGTAGTGACAAAGATAGTGAAAGGGATGCTTAATCGGCATGGACATGTAGAGAAGATGGATGAAAGAAGTTTGACGAAACAAATTTACAAGGCAAGTGTGACTGGGCGAACTGTTAAGGGTCGTTTTAAGCGAACGTATCTCGACTCATCGCATCGTACCATCCTAAATTACCGTGTGCTACCGGCTAAAAATAGTATCACCCAATATCTTCCCGTGAGTCTCGAAAGGCGACTCAAAGATAAACCTGGAGATGGGCAGCAACATCCCCTGAGCACCACAAACACCTACTGCAATCGCTAACCCGCCTCTCAAACGTGGTAACTATAGCAATCCTCTCCTCTTTTGGGGAAGACCTATATTCAGCAGTGGACGTCTTTCGGTTGCATTGATGATGATGCCCCATCAAGTTTCAAATGTAGAAAGACGTTAAAATTTTATTAAATAACAAATATTGAAATCTACATTAATGTAAGGCTTATGAATGACTTTTCGCGGATTTAACACTTAGTTATTTTGTCTGTAATAAGCTCCTTAACAATAAATAAGTATAACGTTTTCGACAGCCATATAAGTCTTTGTTTCTATTAACCTCTTTTTCGTTGCTATTCACCCCTCACTTGTATCTATTCACCTCTCTCTTCGTTCCTATTGATACCAAAGGCGCTTCTTTTCACCCCTCTTTCGTATCTATTTACCTCGGATTATCAAAGGTAGCAGATTTTTTCAAATTACATGAAAAAGGAGGAAATAATGGAATATCGATACTCACCTATTTCACACTAATAGTTGAACACCTTACCTTAGCGATATTATTGTTTATGGAAAGTTTCGAGGAGCCCAAAATTACTTCTTTGAACAAGTTGAGTTTAACCGCTATTTTTTTTAAATCACAACAACTTTACGCTTATTTATGTGTTGTCAGGTTAAAGGAATAATGTTGCAGTATAATAAATAATAATACAAATTAAACACATTAACCAACTAGAGACAAACGTAGAAACAACTTTATTAAACTACTTTTTTTTTCTATTCACCCCGTTTTACGGTATTAAATATAATTTTAAGTGGAGCGCCCAAAAAAATTGCTAGAGCTTTAAAGAACATGGATGGTAAACCATGGTCCGACACTTTTATTGCAAATAAGGCTTTTCAATTTCTTAATGATAATGTCTTCATTGAATGTTATGTCGTGAAGAACATTATTACTATGAAGTTAGAAATTATTTACAAAAGCAGGCGTGCTACAACCGTAAACTGACATAAAATAGTTAGCAAATAAATTAGCAATATCCGTACCATTATTAGTAGTTAAGTTAAGAAGATGAACTTTGTTTGGTATATCAGATTTATTGGATCGTTTATTCTTAACATACTATCAAAAAAATTTGATATCATATTTATTTTTTCTTTCTATTTCATGAATATATATTTTCTAGTCGTCTTTTGTAAGTTTGATATTTAAAACTCTTAGCAGCTCATGTAAGTTTGTCTCTTGGATTTTTGTATTTTTTTAATTTTTTGTCTAATTTTCTCCTTTTCATTTATTACTTTCCTTAAACTCTTAGAGTACCAAATTAGATAATTTATTCTTCTGTGTTGGTACAAATTTCTCTATTAAATCCTTAATTTGTGCGTAAAATCGGGAGACCATCAAATGTACATCCATTTCAGCTGGTGAAACTTTCATCCAGTCCAGTTTGCATAATTCGTTCTGTATTTCACGGTAGTAAGCTTTAAAAAATGGCTTTTTGATGATGTAAATCAATAATGGATAGAGGAATAACACATTCTTTTGCTGAAATATTTGTATCACTCAGAATTAGATCCAAAATTCTGTTATTACAGTTGTGTATATAATTTGAATAAATATTATTAATTTTAGACTAAAATCTGTACTAATAAATAAAATTGAAGTGTAGACTGTTTCGAAACATATAAATGTATAATGGCAGACAACAGAACGATAGCGCGATGTAGAATCGTTCAAAGAAAATTCATTTTTGTTGTCGTTAATATATAAAATTGAAGTGTCTGTTTTTTTTTTTACTAAATACATATGAATGTATATACGATACCTATACCAAACATGCAATTTTAAAATATTTTGTCTGTCTGTCTGTTTGTTCCGGCTAATCTCCGGAAAGGCTTCACCGATTTGAACATATTTTTTTGTTAGATAGTTGAAATTACTCCACATAACTTAGGGTACTTTTATTTTTCGTAAATAATTGGAGTTCTGTGTAAAAAAAAATTAAACCATCAAAAGAGTATTTTCCAATGATTATTTAAAATCTATACTACGCAGTGAAGAATATATGAAACGTAGGAGGAGCCGCGGGGTCACAGCTAGTTATAAATAAAAAACATTGTGGTTACTTATTGAATAAATGAATATTTTTAATACGTAAATAGTAAAAAAGTACACAACCATTTACAGCATGCGCTCTGAGATTACTTAGAATAAATTGAAAAAAATGTAAAATTATGTAAAAAATATGGGCATGTGCGGGTAGGTATACTTTTGTTTAATTTTTGCTGATAAGTGTGTCAAAAAATAACTAAGTTCCTCCTTACTTAACTTGCACTTGGACTTGGACAGTCCCTTTATTTGTAGATATTGCGTATTAAAAAAGACTCGGTGAACATTTAAATGCTATCGTAAAATTAATAATTCAGTTAATTAAACATTTTAATCGAAATGTTTACATGTTTACTAAAACATGTTTATATTTAAAATTACAATTGAACAATACAGATAAATGTAAAACGAAGCGCTAACATTGTTGACATCATTAAATATTTATTTTAATTTGGAAAAGGTATAATTATCTGTACACGCTGTATCGACCGCGAAGGCAATTTATTTTGTTGTCAAAAGCATTTGAAATTAGTGTTGTACTACGCTCAGCCCTATAAAATTGGCAGATATTCTTCTTTTTATCCATAAAAAAATAATTGTTAATTATAATTTATTAAATTATTTTATAAATTGTGGATGACGATATTTGGTTTTGGTGCGTGTTTAGGAACTTATTTTTGTTTTAATTATGATGTATTTAAGCGATACGGCGGCGGCAGTTGTGTGAGCTGCATAGTAGGCGTCCATCTCGTTTTAGCAGTAAACAATCTATTTATTTATTTATTATGGCTAACAAAACAGGATACAGTGAAATAGAAATACAAAATAATGACAAAAAAAAATCTTAGAGCTAGGCTAAATCTAAAAAAAAATATTTACACAAAAACCACAGAATCAAAACACGCTCACGCTATAGTTATTATTAAAATGATAAAAATAAAATAAAACGTATATGTAAATAAATGAGAATTTCAAAACAGTAACTTGTAAAAAATATAAGAGCTACTTATCTATACTAATAAATAAAATTGCAGTGTCTCTTGTAATGTCAAAATTGTTTTTTTTACTAAGTAAATATGAATGTATGTAGGATATGGGTAGTAATTCAACACAATACTTCCTAATTAAATCTTTTATTATTTTCTTTACAAATTTTCCCGACAAATTTTCCGATTCGCCATTTCCCATCTTCTTTTCTTTTTTCTTAGTTTCATCATCCATTCGCTCACATTGCGTTCTTTCACTCAGTCTTACGTTCCTTTCATTCCTACATTCGGCTATCCTGTGGTCTTGCCTGGCCTCAGGCAAGTTAAAAACAAAATCTAATATTCTAAAATTTACATAAAGAAAGGTAACGTCGTTACTGAGGAAGTCGTGAGCAGCGGTAAAAACTATTCGAATACAGACGTATAAAACTTACCATGTACGATGTGGAATTCACCAACCTTGAGGCCACGGTTTCATATTATCAGCTGATGTTGACGTGCGAGCTGGCCCCTCTGATGAATTGTTCAGCTTCTCTACATCATAACGATCCTTTCCTTTGATCCTGATAACTCTATATGGCCCCAAAAACTTAGGTTTCAGCTTTAAACAAGTACCATATTTACGTTTCTTATTATAAGTAATCCGATTCTCTTCTTGGATTTTCATTATCTGCATTCGCGCAGATTGTCGTAGATTTTCTCTATTATCTACATACGCGTCGCGACCTTCTTGTAGCAAAAGTTCATAAATCTTTAGGTCATCTTTAGTCCGCATTTTAGTACCATGCAAACACCTCAGCGTTGTCCTCGACGTCTTCAGCCCACCTAGTAGCCGGATACGTCTTATCCTGGCCAGTGAACTTCGGGACCAACCCCTCTGTAAGGTGTAACATACCTCCACTCCGTGCCGTTACCTCTTGCTCGACATATGCTTCGGCATCGGGTTGTCTGTTCTTTGGTATCTTCGTCTTAATAAGCTGCTATTTTTTTTTTCTCCCGTTGTATATTTCGTACTATTCTTGTTACGTATCCCGGACGAGCCGCCAAAATTGTAGGATATGGGTAGTGATTCAACACAATACTTCTTAATTACACCTTTTATTATTTATTTTTTCTTTACAAATTTTCCCGACACATTCTCCGATTCGCCATTTCCCATCTTCTTTTCTTTTTTCTTAGTTTCATCATCCATTCGCTCACATTGCATTCTTTCACTCAGTCTTACGTTCCTTTCATTCCTACATGTATACACGATACCTATACCTAAAAAGCAATTTTTAAAATTGTTGTCTTTATGTATGTTTGTTCCGGGTAATCTCCGGAACGGCTGGACGGGTTTTGATGAGACTTTTTTGGTAGATAGCTGAAGTTACTCCGGGTAACTTAGGGCACTTTTAATTTTCGAAAATAATTAGCGATCTGCGTAAAAAAAATTAAACTCATAAATGATTGAATGAAAACCGATTCAATGCACGGTTTTACGGGCAAGTGCTTAAATTTATGAAAAATATTTTTACTTTTTCTTAGTACTAAACAAAAATTAGAGTTTCGTATATAAAAAAAATGCAGTGAAGAATATATGAAACGTGGGTGCAGCCGCGGGCACACAGCTATTTAATAATATGACTCACACAAAACAAGTCAAAAATAATAATAATGAATTCAGTTCATTTAAACGGGTTTTCACGCGTTACCATTGCTTTTTTCTATCCCGACGTTTCGGTTGGGTTTCACCAACCGTGGTCACGGGCTGACTTGTGGTGCGCGGCGTCGCCTGCTGCGTTGAGGGGTATTTTGATTGCAGTCAAATTGCAGATTTTGATTTGATTTTGATCAACTGGAGTCGATTTTGTAGACACCTGGTGTCTGGTACGGGATAACATCCTTCGGCGTGCGAATAAAATTTTCAATTTTGGAGAACGGAACGTATACAGTCTTGATGGAGAATTTTTTTAAAACTGTTCCAACTTTGTCCGTTACTCCTTTGATATATGGCATGAACGCAGACTGCTTATTGACCTCCGGATGTTTCGTACGGTATCGACCTAAGCCGTTTCGACTCGCTTTGTACCCGTTTCTTCTTAGGGTCTCCTGAACGTGTGCGAGCTCCGTATTTAAATGTTCAGGGTCACCAAGTTCATAGGCTCGTTTCGTCAAGGATGTTTCAACAGATAGTAGGTGTCGCGGGTGATGGTGCGAGGAAGCGTTCAGGTATCTGCCTGTGTGTGTGGGTAGTTCCTATATAGGGTAGACTAAGCGCACTATCGCGCAAAGAGTCAAAGAACATATCGCGGCTGTAAAGAATCGCCAAACAACGAAGTCAGCGATAGCAGAACATCTGCTCAACTCCAATACCAACCATTGGATCGAATTCCACCGGCCGAAAGTTTTATCCATTGATCGCCAATACTATCGCAGAATGGCTCGCGAAGCGATTGAAATTAAAAAACATCCAAATTTCAATCGCGAGGATGGATATAGGCTTTCCTCAGCGTGGAATCCAGTGCTAGAAAATCTTAAGGTTCGTGATTTATCGTCACAGGCATCGTCGATGGACACTGTTTATGTTGTGTGTTGTGACTATAATAAATATAAAGACCAAACGGGGGTAGTTCATCAAAATACCCCTCAACGCAGCAGGCGACGCCGCGCACCGCCAGTCAGCCCGTGACCACGGTTGGTGAAACCCAGCCGAAACGTCGGGATAGAAAAAAAAGCAAAGGTAACACGTGAAAACCCGTTTAAATTAACTGAATTTAAATATGGAACGCGAAAACTTAAAAAATTACAAATAATAATAATAGTCATAACACAATGTAGTAAATCAGTTAAGAATTCATTATAAGTTATAATATTGGAAGACCCTTACTTGAGGATTTGCCTAACTACTCTTAATCTACTTTAAGAGTACATTCTTCGATCAATTTCCATGTTTACCACATTATAACTATGTTTATTATGTATTCTATTAATTTTATGTTTTCAAAACATCGGCAGCGGTTGTGTGAGCTGCGTAAGCATCCATCTTGCTTTTTATTTTCATGTGCGAAACTATAGGGTGGCAGAGTTGACTACATGCCACGGGTCCCGGTCCGACGGGGCCCCGATCCGCGAATACGCGAGTTCAGAAATATTCTAACTTTTTTTTTAATTTAGTAAAACTTATAAATACTATTAATTGACACGACTAAATATTTAAATACTTTAGTGATTTAATTAAATTACATTACGTGTTAATTTTTACTGGAGCCCCATCCAATGAATTTACGGGCCTCATGTGGCATAGTTATGCTACTGCTTGTACTGTCAGTTTTTTTTGTTATTGGCATTGGCAAGGTTCAAAAGGAACGGGCGTCAAGCTATATGTAAAAGAATCTTCATATAATTATTTAAGTTACACTTATTTTGGTGCGTTATTTTATTAGTGAATTTTTACCTAAAACTAAAGTTTTTTTGAATATACAGTTTCTTTATAAAAAAAAAATATCTAAACAATGTATTTTAAATATAAACATTTATCTTCTATACCTTGTGTACGCAATATTTTATTCGTGGTATATAAATGTCTTTGTAAATTTTATGTAATTCAAAACGGTTAAAGTGTGTAAAAAGATTATAAAACGAGAATTATAACCTCGCTAAAGTGGTAACATACTAACAAAATTATAACAATTCTCTTGTGAGTACCTAAATATACAACACTCTATTTTGGAGTTTTTGGTGATATCTCAGTCTGGCATGTAACAGTTATTATCTTCAATTCATTAACTTAAGTATTCGAATTTATGTAATGTAATTTTGATGTCCATTTGCGTAATATAGTTTGATTATTGTGCATAATTGAAACAAAAATAATGACGTGAAAGGTTTTTTTTTTTTCCTCAGGTGCCACGAAAACTCCATGGGATATACAGATGTGACATCGTTTTGCAGGAGCTTAGATGCAAAGGCCATATATTTGAACTTTGTCCATGACCTTTATTCTATCTTTACTTCTCGTCGTCACGGCATTAATCTTATTTTTGTGATTCTTCTGCCAAACCCAGCAATGTATGCATAAAAACCAGTACTCCTCCCTGTACAGCGTACTGTAATTTTTTAGATACTTTCCTTCTACATAAAGTCCTAAAAAGGCTCCATTCACTTGAATCACTTACAAAACTCTTCGCTCTAATCACATCACATTCCCATTATTTCCATCTCTCACAATCTTTGACCTTAAATAAAAAAAGAAAGAAGAAAGAATTTTTTTTATTCAGGCGAACACACTAACACAGAATTTACAAACAGTCAGATGCACAACTCAGCATAAGCTAGCTGCTATTATAGATAACCCCAGTGCTGATTTTCAGTTATGACCAAGTGGGTTTTAACGATAGTGATAAACATTATTGTCATGTTGTACGTGATATAGTTTAAAATAAAGGGAAAATTAATATTAAATTCATGCATTAAATATATAAATAAATAAATGGCCTACATAGATATGAATGGTTAAGTCTATATGGACAAATTAAACAAAAAAACTCTTCTGTACAATCTGTCATACTTCCTTCGCTTTTTAAAACCATTACTTGCGTTTTATTATTTATTTATTTACAATAAAATTCACAGCTCATATAAAATATACGAGTACATATAAACTATACCGATACAAAAAATAAATAGCCAAAAATGAATTTATCACTATTTAAAAACTAATTATACGACAATGTTTACATGGGTGTGTGTGGGTGTGTGCGAGTGTATGTAATGTGTATAAATTTTGTGTTATTTGTTTACTAAAGAGATTTGCATTTGATATTATTAATAATATTTTATTAATAGTCACTTACGTCGCTTTCTTTTTTAAAACCCTTTGGCAAAATAAAAACCATCCCACGTAACTCCTCAGCCGATATAACTGACTCAAATAGCATGCTAATAATAATAATTGTACAAACTAATATTATGTTTATCAGTTTCAAATTTTATAAAGATTTATCATTGTTCATAAAATTTTATTTAAAACATTGCTGAAATTTGATTTATGTTACAGAAACATTTTATGTACAACACTAATCTCTAATGGATAATTAATCAGGTGTTTTTTAATATATATGTTAAACTTAAGTCGAGTATATCCTTAACAGGCTGTTAATTTTACTAGTCGTATTCAGCGTCGCCATCACGTTGCATTGTGCTGGTAAAGAGTTCAAAGGTACTTTTTTTTTAATTAAAGGATACATTATTATTTATATACCGTAGTATGTACATGTTATTATATACAAATAGATTAAAAAATAATTAATATAAAATCTTACGTAAAACTACAACGTGAAGAGCCAATAAAAATGGATTAATATTCCAATATTTATTAGGTATTTTTAATTTATTGTTTTTACTTTTTTTCTTTTATAACGTATACTTAGCTTTTTCTCCTTTTGTCTTTTATAGTGAAACATTTTTTCCAAATATAAAACTTGAATAAAGTTTAAACTTTATTCAAGTTTTAATACGTTTAAACTATTTAGAATAAATTGTGAAACTTCAGATCGTTAGTCAAATTTTGGATATATTATTAAAAATACGTATAAATTTCTGTCACTGGAATTCATCAACAATAATAAATTTGTAACTTTATTTTTATTTCGACTCAATATGATTAATAATGTACTTAATGGTACAGTACTATCAGAACCAGAAATGGTACGCGAAGAGATAATTTTTTCGAAGAAATTTTATTTATGTGGTTTCACATAAATAAACAAACAAAACAAATAAAATAACAAACTACCTCCTAACTTAAACATAGATATATTCTGCACGAGCTTGAACACTGTAAAACGTTTGTTAACACAGGAGTTTTGTAACATATAGCGGCACATATTCGTTATTATAATTATTAATGCGTTTATATAATTATATAAAGGTGGAGGCTTATAATTAGCAATTGTAACACTTTCATAATTTCTTCTACCTATATTCAACATTTGACTGTAAGCCTTCCCAAAAACTTTAAAATAAAATAAAATGTTTAAATGCTTCTTTACATTGTTTTAAATGAGTAAATATCACACGAAGGAATAAATTAGACATTATATTAATATTAAATAATTATTAGGAACATCACTATAAAGATCTTTTTACACGTTTTTTATTTAAACAATAATAATAAATGAATATATTTCCAAAAGAGCAAACCTTCATTTTGCAAATTCATAATTGTAAAATAATCAATCAAATCAAATCATTAAAAAAACTCAAAACAAATGTATAATTATAAATCAGTTTCGTTCAGAATAACCATGACTCCGACACCTCCAGAACATTCCATTCATCAGGATAAAAAGTCAAGGATATCGGACGACGAAAAAGTCGTTATATCCGGAATGTCGGGGCTGTTCCCGCAGTGTAATTCCATAAAGGATTTGTCGCATTTACTTTACAATAAGGTATTGTCATTTTTTTTTTATCAGCCTTTTGTAAATGTATATTATTTATTTTTACAAAAAAGAATGCAAGCTAAGTGTACTTATTGATGTTTTCCTTGTGCCTTTGCCGTTAAACAGACGGAAATGAGAGTCGTTTTGTAATATAGTCATAGATTATGTTTTACATTGATATTTATTTTCCTCTTAAATACTTAAAAACAAATACATAATGTTCGGAAAATAAAGGCTACATTATTATTAAATCTACTTAATAAATCTGAATCTACTAAAGGGGACTAATCAATTCCAGACTTTTTGATTTTTTTGGTAGATAGCTGAAGTTACTCCGCGTAACATATGGTACTATTAATCTTCGAAAATAATTAACTATCTGTGTAAAATAATTAAAACTAATAAAAAAATCAATTCAATGCACGGTTTTACGGGCAAGTGCTTGAGTTTATGAGAAATATTTTTACTTTATCTTAGTCCTAAAAAAATTAGGGTTTTGGATAAAATAGATAAAAAACGCAGTGAAGAATATATGAAACGCGGGTGCAGCCGCGGGCACACAGCTAGTATATTAATGAAACGTACATTAGCATTTGAAAATAATAATATTGCACATGTATCATCTGCACGAAGTAAAATATTAATAGCCTGAGAATAAATCCCCATAAATGTCCCATAAATACAATAACAGAAGGATAAACGTAATTTTTAGCTATACCACGGAAATGTGATGTTATGGACAGTAGAGATAAGCAAAGGAGATTTGGACGACATGCTTATGACATTCCATTATCTGTATAAGTTATTAATAGTTGCAATTTATTTGCTTCTTTGATAATTATATTCATCTCTATCATTTAATAAGTACAATATTACAAATTATGTTTTTTATATAATATTATATATGTATGTAATATACAATTTCGCGTACAGATTAATCCAATAACGAACGAAAAGCCACGTTGGCAATTTCAACATCCTGAGGCAACTGATTTCGTCGGAAACGTTCCAAATTTGGAGCGTTTTGATGCTCAATTCTTCAAAGTCCACTTTCGTCTTGGGAACAACATGGATTCGATGTCACGTAAAATTCTCGAGCAAGCTTTTCAAGCAATTTATGATGCTGGTAAGGAAACACGTTGCGAACATTATAAAAATTTGATAATAGGAAAACAATTGTAAGCTGGCGTAAACGGTTAAGTATGCTATACTTTGAAAATTATTCACGATTTTTTATGGAGGTAGATAATGAATGCTTAATAATACTTATTATGAAATAAATAGGAATTTATTTAACTGAAAAAAAATAATAAAAAAAAAAACGATTTTAATTTGTTATTTCAAACGTTTACTATAAATTAATTATATTTCTAATAGTTATTTTCGAGTCCGGATACTCCACTTAGGACTGGCCTTTAGTGAAGTTAACTAAAATCTATGATCTAGAATCTTCAATTTGAAACGTTTTATTAAGAGAAATTGTGACAAATATTCTCATATTAGTCTCTAGTCAGAACGGAAATCACGATTTTTAATCAAGTCTTGCACATTTGGTCTTTTTATTGCATTATTGGTCTTAATTTTGGTTTTGTTCTTGTTCATCCGGTCTTGAGGTCCAAGAGGTCTTGGTCTCGTTAGTGTATGTATAATCTTGGTCTCGGTCTTGGTCAATCGAAATTGCAAGACCGATACTGCAAGATCGAGACTGATTTTGGCTATCACTAAATAAATGTAACATTACATTCATCCAAATGTAATAATGAACAAAATAAAAGATTAACAAAATTTTTTAGGTGTGAGCCCTGGCCATCTCTCCGGAAAAAAAATTGGCGTTTATATAGGAACGTGCTTTTCTGAAACTGAAAAAGCAGCTTTCTATGTTGCAAGTTCCAGAACTGGATTCGGTATTGCTGGGTAAAGTATCACACGAAAAGTTTATATTTTCTTAATCTGGCCCTCTGAGCTTTAGTGATATTTAGTCTTAGAATAGGACTAATATTTTTAATATGTTAGTATACTAACATAGCTTTGTTACTTTTCAATCTGTGGGATTCGTCATAATTAAAAGCCACATATACTTGTATAACGCGAATATAATTATACTTTTATTACGATACATATGGTATATATGTTGTCGAACGAGCGTGCGCGCGACCTTCCAGTGTCGTGGGCGGTCTGCGACTGGCCACGCGGCAAGGATCGTCTCGCCCGACACATCGGGTTGCTACAGATCCACATATCATTTCTATTTCCGCAGAAGAACCAAAGTAGTAACTGACATTGCCCGAAGAATTGCCAAACATAAGTGGCAATGGGATGGGCACATTGCTCGAAGAACCGATACCCGACGGAGACAACGGATTCTCGAATGGCCGCCACGTACCGGAAAACAGCGTGGGTAGGCCTTCTACAAGGTAGAGGTCATGGGAATCCGCTGGATGCGGTTGGCTCAAGACCAGTAATTGTGGAAATCTTTGCGGAGACCTATGCCCAGCAGTGGACGTCTTTCAGTTAAATGGATGGATAGAATATTTCATTATGAACGCATTTTACGGAATTCTCATCTAATAATAAATAAATGTTCAGTATTTATTATTAACAAGGCAACGTTTTGTAACTCTCAGGATAAGTAATTAACAATGTAATTGATAAAATTATAATCATATGTTATACGTTTTATTAACAGCTGTAATAAATCAATGTTTGCTAATCGAGTGTCATATTGGTTGAACGTAAAAGGACCGTCATTATCGATTGATGAAGCTTGCTCCAGCTCAATAGCTGCGCTTGAACAAGCTTATTTAGCTATGAGCCGAGGTGAATGCGAAGCTGCAATAGTTGGAGGTGCCAACTTATGCCTTCACCCGCAATCTTCTATACACTATTCAAGGTAATTATTTAAAAAAAAGAAAGAAAGGAAAAGAAAGGACCCTATTCTTTTTACAGGCCCTAATTTATTTTTAAATATGTTAAAGCCTATTTGTACTTCAATTAAAGTAAAATAACAAAAAGAACGAATTTACATTTACCAAGTGATAGCTGAAAAAAAAACAATAGCTGGATAGTGATTTTTATTACAGAATCATGCGAATGTGTAGCGATGGAAAAATGAAATCCTTCGATGAAAACGCTGACGGTTGTGCTAAATCAGAAGCTATAGGCGTTTTATTTCTTCAGAAGGCTAAGGATGCTTTAAGGTAAGGACATATTAAATACCATGCCGGCCTACAACTATCAAGGCTAAAACCTCTAGGCAGGTCTGGATATATTTGCTTCGGGTTTAGAGATGTGAGGGAGGATGCGTAAATGCATTTCCCACGTAAAAAAAATTAAAAATAAATAAAAAAAAAGGTCTGGATATATTAAATGGAACCGTGTTATCAATAAGTCTATTAAAATCAATAACTTTACATCAACGTGTGAATGTTATTGTTTTCATTAGACAATCTTTGAACGAATATCAAATAATCCGATAGACAATTTGATCCGTAAACACTATTTGACCATATCAATAACAAAATAAACTCTATTTAATTTAATTTAACATGGTCGTCTGTCTATAGTAGTAGTATTAGAAATCTATAAGCTCATTAGTAAATTTTAAAACACACCTTTGCTTTTTCAAGTTTTCTACAATTATGAAAAGAGATGAATATTGAATAGACAACTTACCTTAAAAGGCATTAAGGACTTCTTTAATGAAAATCTGAATATAGACTCTATAATTTTTATTAATAGGGTATACGCTGAATTATTGCACGTTAAGTCAGAATTTACTTCAATATCAGAGGGAGAAACGGGTCCAGTTTTTGGATTCTATCGTAATGCATTGACGACAGCGAATTTTTTGAATAACTTTTACTCTGAGATTAATATATCTCCAAGTGATGTAGAGTATGTTGAAGCATTTGGTTCAGGTACGTTAGAACGTTAACGTCAGGTACGTATTAATAGTATCGAGGTATTGGTTATGCTCATCAGAAGGATAACTCTAAATTATATACGTATAAAACAAAAGATGTGTTTAAATGTGCATAGCTGGATAAATAAATGTATTATTTATGTGTTAAGTTTAGAAGCGATGATGACGCAATGGATAGTGCGGCCGGATTCCGCGTCAATGGACGCTAGTTTGAGTCTATCTATCCAACTCTTAAAATCAACCTGAGTTTTGGGTGAAGGAAAAACCATCGTGAGAAACCCACAGCATGGTTTAAAATAATGCTGCCTGGGTAGGTACCACCTGCAAGTTAGAAAACCTGTCGCCAAATAGCAATAGATGTATTCTGGCAGTATCACTTGAGAACCAGTACCTCTAGGCTTAGTGTGTTTACCTGGTCCACATAGTCACTTAACATCAGGTGCGATTGTGGCCAAAGCACTGAAGCTTATAACAAGTAAAAAATGAGATATCCAGTACCGATATTAAGTATATGTGAGTAAGATATATTAAATTAGCAGGTAAGATTATGGTGTGGCCTGCATGCGTCGGACTTGGGCCAGTCCAGCGCATTGCACGCAGGCCCAGGGCGGAATGTGGCACACTCTGCGCACGTTCTCGATTTTCTTCACAGAGCCGAAACTCTCACAGCGGCGAGGCCCCATCAAGGGGCTAAATCTTACCGGGTGTGGTGT
This sequence comes from Samia ricini, assembly GCA_014132275.2. Lineage (NCBI taxonomy): Eukaryota > Metazoa > Arthropoda > Insecta > Lepidoptera > Saturniidae > Samia > Samia ricini. The sequence goes on from AP028168.1 coordinate 20,229,451, forward strand.
GGTGATAACGTTAATGCGCCCTACACCACCCCGGACTTAAGGTACAGAGTATTGTGGGGTTTTAGTCGGTAGAAGTCCGACATCGACCCAACGGGGGTGGGTAACCAAGGAAGATATCTCCACACAAAAAAAAAACATGATGATAGTTTTAAAATAGATAAACGAAATTATTTTGAGAAAATGTTTATAAAATAAAAGTAATAAAGATGAATAATGTTTCATTTATAGCGATTCCAGAAGCCGATAAGTCCGAGCTAGAAGCCATTGATTACGTGTTTTGCAAAAACAGAGATTTTCCACTACCAGTAGGTAGTGTGATGTCCAATATAGGCTACGGAGAAGCTGCTTCAGGGATATCAGCTATTACTAAGGTTAATTTCGTTTAAAGATGTGTCATTAGGTAAACATTAACACATCAACACATTAAGTAAAAGAATAAAAAAATAATCTTTTATTTCGGAAATGCAGGTGCTATTGGGATATGAAGCTGGGTTACTCGCAGGAAATCTACACTTAACTACTCCACGGCAAGACGTTTCCGCTGTACGTGAAGGTCGTATAGAAGTGATCACAGATCACTGTAGTTTCCAACAAACGTACGTTGGAGTAAATGCTTTATCAATTACGGGTATCAATGCGCACGTTCTCTTGTATGGGCACTATAAACCTAAGGTAAGCTAATCTATATATATATAGGTAAAATCCCTAAGGGGGTAAAATAAGAGGTAAACCGTTGTATGAAACTCCGTCATTTTCAAACCAAGAGCCACGAAATTTAGTATACATACTTCTGCTTAGAAATAAATGAACACTTGTATCACCGTTTTTTTAAATATTACCCCTAAGAGAGTGAATTAGAGGTTGCAAGTGTGTATGGAAAGTTGGACATTTTTTAAGTAAGATGCATGAACTTTCATATATCTGGTTTTGGTTACGTAACAAACAAGTAATAAATGAACACGTGGATCACTGTTTTTCAAAATATTACCCATAAGAGGGTGAATTAGGAGTTGCAAGTTTGTATGGATATTTTGACATTTTTTAAGTAAAATGCATGAAGTTTCATGTACCTGCTTCTGGTTACAAACATATGAACGCGTGTGTCACTGTTTTTAAAAATATTATTCCAAAGAGGATGAATTAGGGATTGCAATTTGTAGTAGTTGTTAGTAGAGCCTAAAACGCTGAGCCCACAAAATTGAAATGTTGCAAAAAAATACCTTTTATGATGTAAGCATCCTCTAAGAAAGGAATTTTGAAAAGTCCACCCCTAAAGGTGTAGAATAAGGGATGTAAATATGTTATTTTCAAACTAAGAAGAACAAAATTTAATACGCATACTTCTTCGATAAATGTATCGACGTTTTTTTTTCATAATGGTACCCCTTTTTTTTTGTCGGGGGGAAATGCATTTACGCACTACCTTTACCTATTGCATTAGTGAGACCGGAGTCCCCCAATGCAATAGGTAAGGGGGCACGGAGGGACGAACACCGTGCCAGTGTGGGACTCACCCGGGCGAGAGTCGCCCGGAAATACCCACTAAAACCCCCCGGGGCCGTCCGCCGCATTTGGGATGGGGGCGATACGGGATTGCAAGGCATGCCACCGCGTCACCCCCTGCGGCGAACCCACCGGGCCTCGTCCGTGCAATGGCCCAATGGGAATGGGGAGGGGAGAAAGCCCCCCACCACCTCTTCGCCCACCCCCCCGAAGGGAGGCATGACCTACGGTCAAAAGTCCGGGGGGTCATTATGGTACCTCTAAGAGGATGAATTAGATTTTGTAAATTTATATGGTTTTACTTAAGTTACGACCATGAAATTTTACCCTTAGGAGTATAGACTTTAAATTAGGCACGTCTATCAGGTGGTAGGAATCGATCGACTGTTGTGTCACAGTTAGATCTGAGCTGTAACGTTTACTTAAAGATGAACAGACGATATTTTTTATTTATTTAATTGTTATGGAGATCAATGAAAGCTTTGAGTGAAAAATAGGATACTTAAGTACTAATTCTACACAGGCAAGTCGCGTGCACCAGCTAGCTCTGTCTGTATTTCTGTATACCTTATACACCTGAAGCACTGAATAGATTTTTATAAAATGTTATAATGAGATAGATTACAGCCAGAGGGAGCATATAGGTTCCAAATTGTCTCATTTATACGTGGGCGAAGCCGGGGGCACAACTAGTGCAGTATAAAAGAGATAAAACCATTCTAGGTATATTTAAATATGGATCTACTTTGAATTGCTAGTTATCGATTCACTTTATATAGAGAAGTGCAGGCGTAATCGTTAGTAATCTGGATATAGTCGAATATGCAAAAGTATATATCGACAAGTTATGACAGAGTACACTTAATAAAACTTTAAATTCAATTAACCAAAATAAATGCATCACCTCCATAGCTCGAATTAAAGTTCTAGACTGAAAAAATTAGCGCTTAAAAATATATACAATATTTATGAACTGTGTGCTTAAATTTCAGGACCTGAATAAATATAATTCGAATATTCCCCGCCTAGTTATTCTATCAGGCAGGCAAGAGTCTGCTGTGAAAAAAATTATAGATGATTTAAAATCACGTCCCATTGATCCTGAAGAATTAGCACTGCTGTATAACATACATGAAACTAAGATTTCCGGACATATGGGGAGAGGATTCATAATTCTTGGTAATAAAATTTACTTGTCAATTTTCTATGGACACCACTTTGAATGGTGGAACATCCACAGCCAGGTATTAATAGAAACCGACTTATTGACAGGTTATGGTTGATCCAAAAAGGACACTTATAAGTAATGAATTCAAGTAGGTTAAAGCAAGGGAATTCGTTAGGGTTTGCATATTTATTATTACTGAGGGCATTGAATCTTTTTGACAGATACAAAGGATCAAAAGACAGTAAGCATAGCTGAGCGCGTTGAGTATTTCGATGAAGCAAAACGTCCACTTTGGTTCGTATACAGCGGTATGGGCTCGCAATGGCCTGGAATGGGAGAGCAACTTATGCGTATATCGATCTTTGCGGCGGCCATTGAAAGGTAAGATTTTTCCAACAAAAAGAGGTCTTCGTTAGATAAAATAAAAGTACAGAGATAAGTGTAAAAACAATCTATCTACATATACTACGCATATTACAAGGTTAAATCTAACTATACTTATAATAACAGGCTATAGGGACGAAATCTGTACATTGAAGATATTTCAGAAAATATCCCATGAGGGGTTCAGAATCGACAACAGATTACATTTCAATCATTTTCAAAATTTTTGTAACCGTCTATCTGTTTATTAATTTGTTCGCCAATCACGCAAAAATTACTGAACCAAATTAGATGAAATTTGGTATGAGTATAGTATATATTCTGTAGTAACATTTAGAATACATTTGTAAACATACATACATTTATATAATGCGTAAATAGCGTATATTTATGCATATGCATATTCATACATTATAGCGATATGTGTTTGTTTAATAGTATTATACATAAACAGTAAAATGAGCAGAAATAAAACTAAATTAAATCATACAAAATCTAGGTACATTTAATTTTAAAAAAAATCTATCTCTGACGATTTTTCATAGTTGGTGCTACACTTATTTTTTTAATAATATAGACTGTTTAGATAAATTACAAGGACATATAATATAATCTATATTTAATAATAAAAGGTTAAAACAAATTTTATGACTGTCTGTCTGTATGTTTACTAATTTGTTCAAAAACTACTGAACCGATTTCGATGAAATTATGTACATGGTAGTACTTTATAGTCTATAGCAGTGATTGTTAGCCTTTTTTTTTTTTGTTGCGGCACATATTTAACGATTTCAAAATTTGGCGGCACACAAAGATAAAGATAAAAATTATTTACTTACTAAAAATAAAAATATTTTTAATGCGAAATTTGAGCTTGATGTTTTTTTTGATAATTTCATTTATATTTGGTCGTAAAAATGACAATGCTACTCTCATATCGTCTTCTACATTTAACAACCTTGATCTTTTTTTTAGTTTTAATGTTGGTTAATGCTGAAAATCCGAATTCACACAAATAAGCTGTGGAAAATTGTAATAATATGTTTAAAGCTTTTTTGGCTATCATTAAATAATCACATCTGATGTTAATCCCAAATGAATTAATTGATTCTTCTGAATGTTTTAAAGTTAAATCTGGATTATTTGAAAGCAAAATGAGTTCTTCCTCTTCATTCAAAGTTAAGTCAAATACAGAAGTATCCGTTATAAGAAATGGATTACGAACCCAATCAAATTTCTTAATATCTAATTTTGGGAAATAATGAATAATTCTCTCCTCTAATGTTGTCAAATGATCAACAAAAATTAATTTAATAGTTTTATAACTGTCTTTAGGGACTGACTCAAACTTTTCTAAATTGCCTTCCTGAGATTTATTTTTCCATAAAGTTACTTGTTTTTTGAATACCACCAGCTTATCGGTTGAGTTTAAGATATTTTCATTAGGCCCTTGCATACTTGAATTGATGTTGTTAAAATATTTTTCTTTTTAAATGATATAATTTAATAATATTTACATTATTATATATTTGCAAAATTTGGCGGCACACAAAAGTGCCGCGGCACAGGGGTTGAGAATCACTGGTCTATAGTAACATCTATGCCACTGTGAGGTTATGGAACCGTCTTCCTGTCAGCGTGTTCCCTCCTTCATACGATATTGGGTCCTTCAAAAGAGGCGTGAAGAGGTACTTAAGCGGGCCAGCATGACAGCGGTGACTAGCATTGAATTCTGTTCAGTGTCAGTCGCCGCTGTTTTGGATTGTACTGTACTTACCATCAGGTCCAGTACAGTCACTGTGCTGTGCATTATAAAAATATATATATATATATATAATGTATGAATAGCATTTATCTAGATTCATTAAAAAATACATAATAATGAAGTGCATGCATAATAATATGTATACTATTATAATATTATAAAGATGTAAAGTTTGTGTGTTTGGATGTTCGGAGTAATCTCGCTTACGTCCTATTTTGAGAAAATTTTCACTGTTAGTAAATTAAATTATATATAGACTACTTTTTATTTTAGGAAATATATATTTTCAATAATTAATCACAATAAATGTAATTGAAGTCGGCAAAAAATTCTATAATGTGGCATGCGCTGCCTGAACGGTTTGATCTATGCCCCTGCATGGCTTCCGGTATTTGTGTCTGGGTCACACTTGCTCAGTCTGTATAAATTTTAGGTGCAGGGAGAAAGGCCCCATAAGGCTGTTGATTGTAGCACAGAGGCGAAAGGTTACACCCATCACCACATGGGTAGTATGTTGTGCAGGCTGCCATTCAGGCCTATTAGGGCAAGAATGTCTGGGAGCATAGTTTCGGCGGGGTTTGGAATCTGCCGTAGCTCGTACTCTGCCAAACCAAGGGGGAAAGGGGCGGGGCCCATTCCATTACACTGGGAGGTGGCCTGGTCTGCCCGGGGTGACCTTCTCCGCGGGTATGGGTCTGGACGGGACGGGACAGGACTGGAAATAGAAAGAGTATATATTGGTAATGAGATAGATTGCATCTGGAGGGAGAATATAGGCTGTCTATTAGAATATAAATTATCTGAATTCTTCGCGAGCGAAGTCGCGGGCACAGTTTTATTAATAAGTTTCAAAGTTTAAATATAGTGAATTATATGACCAATGCAAATTTCAACTGAGATATTTATGTGCTAATCTTATTTTTACACCGCTGTATACTCACGTTACTCTTTTCGATTTAAAGATTGCAGTAACTGCATCTATTGGCGAACGTTCCGTCCCGTCTTAGTCGTTATGAGTAGTGATGATTTAAGAATTATGCCCTCTTTATAATATAAATAGGCTTTAGTGGCCACATAATATCGTTGAACTCTGTAGGACTGTTGATTGGGGGTATTTTTTAAATTATATTTGAACGATAATTAAATTTGTTTTCAACTTTAAACTTTGAAATTCAAATACTAATTTATAGTTAGAATTATGTTTTCTTTTTAATCCAGATGCCGAGTAGTTTTAGAACCGAAAGGTATTGATCTTATGGAAATAATATTATCTCGTAATACTAATATCTTCGATAATATCCTTCACTCGTTTGTGGGGATAGCTGCTGTTCAGATTGGCCTCACTGATATTCTACGAGCATTGAGATTGGTACCTGATAAGATTATAGGTAAATTTCATGTTTTTCAATTACTAAGCCTAAATTTATTATAAATAGTTAATTTATTATTGAAGGTTAAAATATACAGGTTCCAAAAAAATTTTGTCTCAAACGTAGAAGACACGAAGATTGCAGAAAAATTAAATTATCTATTATTAGTTTAAAAGAAATGTTGATAAAGCGATGTAGGCGCAGTGTGTAGTACGGCCGGATTCCGCGTCATTCGACCCGGATTCGATCCCATCTACCCAACTCTAAAATCGGCCTCAGCAGTCGGCAGTGAAGGAAAACATCGTGAGGAAACCATAACGTGGTGGTAGAGCTTTTTCTAATGATGCCCGCCTGGGTAGCTGCCACCCTCAAGTTTGAAAACTTGTCACCAAATACCAATAGGTGTTCCGGTAGCAACACTTGAGAACCAGTACCTAGGCTTAGTTTGTTTACCATCCTGGACCACATCGTCACAAAACATCAGGTGAGATTGTGGTCAAAGCACTAAGCCTATCGTGTAAAAAAAAAAGACAGATATCTGTTTGTTTTTGCTTCGGTATTCAGCATTTTTCTATTTTTGAAATAATTTTTAGGTCACAGTGTAGGAGAGTTAGGATGTGCATACGCTGATGGTTGTCTGACAGCAGAAGAGATGATATTGGCAGCATACAGCCGAGGACTTGTTTCCATTCAAACACCATTAATACGAGGCTCCATGGCTGCCATTGGATTAGGATACGAAGAAGTAATACTAATTAATATTTTGCTTTCAAGTTTTGAAATAGTATGTTTAATTAGTGTAATGCGATGTGAATTATCAAAATTGTTGAACATATCTATTATTTTCTACTTTTCGCTGAAAAATCCCTTATGTGACATCATAATGAGAAATTGTATGTGAAATGAAATTCCTTGTAATTTCCCGTTGGGTTAACTTCATAAATAACAATAATTAAAAATAGACTCCTTAAAACTTTTAACATGTTTATACATACAAAATATCATTATTTTAATTATTTATCAAAGACACAGGGTGACATAGTAAGATTTAGCCTTCAATTTAATAACCAACCAAAAATCTTTCATTCATTTAGGGTAATTAAATTACTTTTAAATTAACATAGACATAAATCTCTCTAAAACTATTATACCAGATATTAAAAACTGTCCAACTCTATTAAATTTCATGAAGGAGATGGCCAAAAAAGTAAGAATAAGACATAAATAGAAACAATTTTACGATAGTGAGATTGTATTAATTACGTAATTTAAAATTACGATATAAAACACATAGGTCTCATATCATGTTAAAAGGTATAAAATATAATAGTGCATTTTCTAATGCTTGCCTAGCGGCTATAAACTGTTCAAACCCTATCGCCGACAACCTATAGATGTGTTCCGGCATCATTATTTGGAAGTCATATTGGCTTAGCGATTTTAACGTCTATAGGGCATATCCATCCATCCATTCAACTGAAAGATGTATATTGCTGGGCATAGGTCTCTTCCAAAGATCTTCACGACGACCAATCTTACGTCATATCATTATAGTAAATTGGCAAACTTATATAATATTAAAAAAAACTATAATTTCTCATTAAAAAATAATAATAACATGAGTGTATTCTTGTACAATATGTTTCATAGATCAAGAATTACTGTCCGCCGGAAATCGATGTAGCGTGTCATAATGGGACTCAATCTAGTACTATTTCCGGTCCTGAAAAAGTAATGCGAACATTTGTTGCTGAATTATCATCTAGAGGAATATTCGCTAAAGAGGTCCCTTGCTCCAATATTGCTTACCATTCGCGGTACATCGCTGAAGCTGGTAAGTGTCACTAACCTATTAAATACTATTTAATAATATTTATTTCTAGATATAGAATAGAAATGACCATGGCAAAAATATGTATTTGAGCCGAACTATAAATGTGTTTAAACAGTATTATACTGGTATTGTCATTTTTCTAACTGTATAAGCTTTAATTTTAACGTTTTATCATAGATTATATAGGTAAAACTTGGATAAATTACAGGTCCAGCTCTACTAAAATATATGAAAGAAGTGATACAGGAACCGAAGCTGCGTAGCGAAAAATGGGAATCGACATCAGTGCCGCAGGAGAAATGGAAAGAGCCGTCTGCTATGTATTGCTCGGCGGAATATCTGACAAACAATTTACTGGTAAGAGAACATAAATATAATTAATAAAAAAAAGTGTACTAAAATTATCATGAAAAGAGGTGTAGTTAAATTCATAGGCCACACAACAAAAACTGAATTCGTAATAGAATTCTTTTCACTGAAATAGCTTATTAGAGTTTTGTTTACCGCAATAGAAATTTACCTAGTCGAGAACTATATGTTTTTTTTTATAGAATTGTATTTTAATAAACATGTGAGAAAAGAAACAAATTCGTGGTCTCTCAATAAATTTTAAAGTGCATATTCAGTTACATCCAGTCCAGTACAGTCCAGTAGTGGACATCTTTACGGTTGAATGGATGAATGGATGGATTCAGTTATATGTAGCGGAGATTAGTTTGAAAACTTTGAAGTGGAGAAAATAGGAATATGTAACCCTAAAGAAATTGGGTAAGTTCTCAGCTCGAGAGACGTGAATATCACTTTTTAAAAACTGGATTGGAAATTACCGGGTGTTGGAGTAGTAAGGGAATTTATATTAAGCCTTCAAAAGAACTATTTATTGTTTACTTAAATATTGTTTTCAAGAATCCTGTGCTCTTTGAAGAAACAGCGGCACTGATACCATCGAATGCGGTGCTCGTGGAAATTGCTCCTCACGGTCTGCTTCAAGCTATTCTGAAGCGCTCACTGCACCCTAGTTGTCAAAACATAGGACTTACTAGGCGCGGTCACCCTGATAACGCGTATTTAGTACTGGAAGCTATTGGACAGTTAGTAATCATAGTTTCTCTATGTTTTTAGTTGCTTTCTTTAATTATATAATTTAAGCAAAGCTTTTTAGATAACTATCATTTAGATTTTTACTACAAGGATTGTTATTCTTTGCTACTTATATTATGCATTTTAATATATATACAATTAATATGATATATCATATCTTTAAGAGAATTAATTATTATTATGTTGTTACTGACAAAACTATGCGTTATTAATAATATGTTGAATTAATTTAAAGCACCATAATTTCCTACAGTCTAAAAATCTTGTAAAGCAAGCTTCTACTATGATAAAGTATACCAAAACTTGTAATATAAGATAATATTAATTAAAGCATAAGAAATAATCATATAAAATAGTATTTAGTGTACTTTATATTTTCACAAAACTAAAATGAGCTGAACGGACTGAATTATTGTACAAAATAATATCTCATTAAGGAAATTTTAACCTAATCATACCTTTTTTTTTTTTTTTTTTTAACGTGGGGAAATCCTCATGGACGAACCACGGGCACAGGGAAAGAACATCCCTGTGCCCGGGAGAGAGGAACAGTGCCCGACTCTTACCGGCTAAAACCCCACGGTCGCATCGGCGCGCATTTGGGCAGGGTCTCGGGATAACGATTAGCATGCGCCGCTACCCTGTCCACGCGCCTGGGTCACCCGTGCACGGCGTGCGGGCAACCCTCGTCTCGGGGAGAGAGATTGTTGTTTTCTCCCCATGCTTCTTTGTGTATGAAGCGGCGGCTGTTAACCCAGCTTCTCCTTCACGGGTTTGTTCTTCCTCGGTAACGGACACCCCTGAACCTAAACATACCTTAACCTAACCACAAAAATTCTCGTTTGTTTAAACATCTATCCTTTTTTTTTTTTTTTTTTATATTACAATTTTTCAGATTATATCTAAACGGTTATATTCCTAAGATTAAAGAACTTTATCCTAAAGTAGAATTTCCTGTATCAACTGGAACACCTATGCTATCACATCAAGTCGAATGGGTTCACAATGAAAAATGGTGAGTTTTGTTTGCAAAATCTACATGAAGAATGCCGTTCTTATTGCATTGTAAATCAAATTGTTAGGCTTTACGTATTCGTAGCTTGGTACTCTTTTGACAGTTTCGCTTAAAAGGATTTCCAGATGTCAAGTATTTTAGAAGCTGTCCCAAAAAATATAATGGTAGACGATAAATTATGATAGATGTAACAAAAACACGTGATAGTTGAAAATTATTTTAAACAGAAATAGCAAATCAAAATAAAACAATTTCTGTTGGATTATTTGAATTTCCAATTAGCCTATTCATTTGATTGTTATAATATTTTCCAAGTAGATAATTTACAATATATACCCATATACTTCTTGATCGAAGTGAGACTTATTAATGCATTTATTACAGGGCTTTACCTCTCTATGTATCAGCAGACAGGATTATGGCTGCGTCTTGTAAATTTGTCATATCTACTTATGATGAAGAACATAAATATCTCCGAGGTCATGTCATAAGAGGTATGTCGTTGATATTCTCATGTTCGGCATCTTTCTATAAACTATTATCAATATATTTTCATTTCAGTGATTAGTAATACTATAATCCTGCAATTTAGCATTGTATTCAATATTTTGGAAGTAATATACCATAGAGTTTTTTTTCTTCAAATAAACTGCAATGTTTAACCCCTTGAGCGCTAACCTGGCATTTACGTCAGCTTTCCGTTGTTTTCCTATTATCTCATTTTTATGGGTAATCAACATATTAAGAAACTGACTTCAATTATTTATATTCTTTTAAAAGGTATGCCATGCCACCATTACATGAGTTTTATGATAATTATTTCTTTTAATTTGTTTTACTAAAATTTTATGACATAAAATAAAGTGTTTGGTCAATAATACTGTGTGATAAACTGTCTGAGTTGAATTTCACATTGATAGACGGAGTTTGGTGTGTGGAGTTTGGAGTTTGATGAGTAGGAGAATTCTCTTTCCTCTGCTTAGCTAACTACCATTCTCAAGTTTAATACATAATTTTTAGTAAAATATCCACAGGTGTAACATTTGTGAACCAGTACATGTAGGCTTAGTGTATTTACCATATTAGACCATATTGTCATTGAACACCAGGTGAACTTGTGATCAAAAGGTCGAGTCTATATAGTATAAAAAAAAAAGAGTTTTTGTTCATATAAAAATTTTATAATTACAAAATAATTTAACGTAGCATTAGCAATATGGATGATCTTAAAATTCCCGCAATAATGAATGGAGATAAACAAAATTAATAATTGAAATCTATTTAAATTAATAATGAATCTCTATACCACCTTTGTAGTTTTAGAATCAAATCATGATAAAGAGCTAAACTGTGTAATAGAGTGTGCGAAAGTGGCAATAGTTAGTCATGTTTCATCATTAAGCGATGATGGCTTAGTTGGTAGTTCGGTCGGATTTCGCATCAATGGACACGAGTTCAAACCCACTTATCCAACTCTGAGATCAATCTGAGCATTCGGCAAAGGAAAAAATCGCGAGAGGAAACCATAGCTTGGTGCTAGGGCATTTTCCTAAAATGCCCAGTAGCTACCATCCTCAGGTTAGAGAACCTGCCGCCAAATACGAACATATGTGTTCCGGCAGTATCGCTTGAGAATCTGTATATCTAGGCTTAGTGTGTACTATACTGGACCACATCGTCACTTAACATCAGGTGAGATTACAGTCAAAGTACTGAGCCTATAGATTGTAAAAAAATACATATCAAGTATTTTTAATTATTTCAGGTAAAACTTTATATCCATTCGCGGCAGTTTTGGTATCTGTATGGGATACGTTTGCTATGATTCTGAAAGTACAGAAAAAGCAAATACCTGTACAATTTTCCGATGTTCAGTTTGACGTACAACCAGTTATACACAGCCAACGGCAATTAAAAAACTTAGCGTCTCAATACACCGGGGCACCGGACGTTTTGAGGTATGAAATATTTCATAATGATATCCCGCGACCTTCATCAGGTCATTGGTCCACCTTGTTGAGGGCCTTATCTATATCTTATAAAGTATCAGTATTATTTAAAGTGTATAGACGTTTCAGTATTCTACCGAAACCGTAGGTTAAGAATTTTTCCAATTGGGTCAATGAAACTTTAACCAGTATTTTGTTTTTTAGACTTTGCAAATTGACCTAAAAATCCTGATAGTTATTACTATCTGGATCATTCCACATCAAACCAACCAATAGTTTGAATCGACCCTTTCCGATTTGTAAAAAATTTTATCAGAAGTTTTCTTTCATCATATAACGAAGTTATGCCAAAGGATTTTTTTTTTTCATAAGTTATGTAAAATTCAAAATTTCGATATTTTACATGTTTTTCAATCTTATTTTTGAAATACCTCGAAAAGTATTAGAGTTACTGAAATGGACTACAGTTTATTTTAAAGAGAATACTTGGGGCTTTATAACAAAAAAAATAATTCATGAATTTTAAGATTGAAGATTAAGAAGAAGAAATGAGCGCCAACTACACAAAAAGGGTAAAAACCCCCCCACTTACATAACAAAACATGAATTAGTATTACGCTTGAAAACTTTTATCAAATAATCTAAAATACAAATGTTGGCGATGCTTTTCTGTCACATTATTATAATCGAACTATGTCGATTCCAACTTGTAGTCGATTTGACATGGAACGTCCCATCTATGAATATTATTACTATTTTATTAAATGAGAACAAAAAAACAATAAAAAAAATTCAAGTAATAGTTTTAGGGACGGATTATAAATACAGTATGATAGAATAATACTGAATTCTACACATTTGCCAATTACAGTGCCTAATAAAAAACATGTTTTTTATGAATAGAAGTGAGTGTGACTTGAATAAATTGAACATTTTTAAAATATTATCTCTGATTTAGGTTTTAAATGAAATGTCGAAAGTAGCTACAGGATTTATAAGCGTTCTAAATTTTGAACTGCATAACGTTAAGGCTTCACATGAAGATTTGGATGTTGCTGGTGAAGACATTTATCAATTGTTAAATATGAGGGAATACGCGTACAGGTTAAGATTCTTTAAATGTTTTTTTATGAGTCTAATTTATTCTTACTCTTAATTTAACAGTAATCAATTATTGATAATAGATGTTGTTCAAAATACTTAACAAATAATAAATATTCATATGCCATCCCCATCATATTATGTTTTATTTGTTTGTTTTCAATCTTTAGTCCTGACTTTGTTTTTTTTTTCTATCTTCAAATAGAGTTCTAAAGAAGGTGTTTTTATTTCATTTTTTTTGTTACTTTTCAGGGACTTTTTGTGTCATGTATATTTTATAATATATTACGACTATGAATACAAGTCGTTTAGGCCCAACTTATATTCTTTACTTAGGATGCTCTGTGCCCTGATTTTCAATACACTCCACTTTTACATAATCCAATGTATGTCACGTAAAATTCAATTGAAATTTCATAATATAGAGTTATATACTGCAAGAAGTTACATGTTTAATTCGATTCATTTTAGCGGGGATTTTAAGAGTATCCAAAGTGCTAATGTAACCTTGAGTGAGGCATTGTTGGAGTGGAAAGAAAACTGGGTTACGTTTATAGACGGTATGCTACAGTTAAACGCACTGAGAGAAAGGCACGATGGTGTCGCCCAACCCAAAACTATTAGAAGACTTTGTATAGACAGTAAAAGTCAATTGAAATATGCAAACAACGTTGGTAATAAAACTTTCATTAATATTGAGGTATCCGATATATTTGATAACACCAGGTAAGTTGCTGTCTTATTATCGATAAAATAAAAATAAATATTTGAACTTTATATCAAATGGATGGAATTATATTTGCAGATGTGCAGGAGTCTTGATAGATAATATAAAATTTCATCTATTACATCCACTGTCTACAGATCAAGTGAAGTTAAGCAAATTGAAATTTCTTCCACATTTCGCTTCTAATTTAGACGTAAGTATCAGCATAACAGATGTGTTTTTTTGAAATTATACATATTTTATTTTGTGTATTATAAAATTTATAAATATCTATTATATTAAATTTTACTTGATCTGAACTATATCCAAGTTTGTTCGTGAAGTAATAGTAAATATTCATTTCAATAAAAGCTTTATAATTAATTCATTTTTCAGATCACCACGGCATTACATGTTTATATACAAATTGTTGCTGAGAATGTTAATAAAGACGTTATAAATGTGATGGGAATTACAAAGCAAATTAATAAAACAGAAATATTTAAGGAAATTAAAAATTTAGATCACGTCCCTAATGTGATTTTCAAATATTGCGATGTCAAGTTTGATGAAATTATACGGAAACAAGATCAGTTTCCATCGGATGTCGATCTTATTATTGTACAAAATCTGTCAACTGATAATAACGTAAGAAACAGGAGAAAATACTTCACATGTTATTCTTAGCATTCCGAATGGTCTTTCCACATACTAAAACGCAAGATTACCGATATTTTTATTTTTTAAATTAATATGCTTGTATTGTGTCACTATACACTATAGAAACCATTAAATTATGAAACATTATAAAGGAGTAAATGATTGTGTATAATATAAATATGTGAAGAGAAATTTTATACTAATTTATGAAAATGATTAAAATTTGGAACTGGAGAATTTTTAGTTTACGCAAACTACGCAAAATCGGTGCCAGTTATACGTCGATAATTTTATTCAATTTTGATTAATTGTTCTTCTTCTTCTTTATTTAGCTTATGTGTAATTGTGATAAAGTTTAGGCAATTATTTCCATTTGTTAATGAGTACATTGGTTAACTATAGCTGGCACCGACTCCAAAATTAACGAAGCAAATTAATAAAGAAATTATTTATTGACTTTTTAGTGGATTTTGTTTGTTGGATTGAAGTTTATTCTTTTAAAGTCGGTTTTGTTTTTAATTAAAAAAGTTTTTTTTCTACTTTTTAGTTTAAGCATGTACTCTTAGGTATAGCTGTGAAGTATACTTCATGGCTTTGGAAAAGAATATATGAAACACTCGTAAGTGTCTATAATATTCGAGGGTTTTTTTCAATTTCCCTGAATTTAGCTGAACAGATCCTGATCTGTTGGAAATGAAATTACCTCAGAAGAATACTCCTTCAATAAAAAAAAAAAATTGAAAATAGGTCCACGAATGACGGGGAGATCGAGTAACAAAAAAAAAACATACAAACGAATTGATAACCGTCTCCTGTTTGAAGTCGGTTGAAAAGCGTACACAATTACTAAATTTGTTTTAGGAATACAAATATTGATGATGGTATACAAGTATCTACATTAAAATAGACAACATTTTGGATTTCAGATGTCCCAAATGCTACACCGGTTACTGCAGCGAGACACTTTCTTGTTAAATGACGATAGTGCGGTAGATGTTAAGAACAGGCGACCTTCAGCATTATATCGGGTGTTATGTGAAGCTGGTAACTTGCAATTACTACGCTGGAGACCAGTAAACGCTAGTGGAATCGGATCAGCAGTAACAGTGAATACAAGTTCTGATCTTGTAACGCTAAGTGCAACACGTACTAAACTGCAACCTGGAAGTCGTATGCTCGTATTTACACCACATCCTTCACCATCTGGTCTTGTAGATCTTGTACGTCACTGGAGAAAACAATCTACGTCAAATAAAATTAATGTAATATCAGCAAGTCAAAATACTTTTGACAAACATTTAGATATCGACGTTGATTTAGCATACACTGTTTGGAATGATGTAAATATTTGACTCGTACTTTATCTGTAGTTTTTGTGATGTGAGCATGAAAGAAATTAACTCAGAGTTTATTCGTTAGGGTATTTCGGGTGGGGAATACTATGTACCTTGGAAGGAGATTCAAGATAATAATCAAAGAACTTTACTGGAAAGCTATTCTGTAGGTGATCTCGGTTCACTTCGATGGGTGAGCGCACCAGATCTGGTTGGCCCCGGAGTTAAAGTTAAAGTAAGCATAATTTGTATTGTAACCATTTTTATCGTCAGACTAGTTTCCTAATCACAAATATTTCGAAACCAAATTTATTCAAAAAAGCTAAAGCAGAAGTGAAGATTTCCATGACAAGTAAATCCGTTTATCTCTATTGTTAATTTCATAAAAAATAATAGCCATTGTTTTTAAAATTAAATAAATGATATCACAGGTTCACTATGCCGGAATTCATAGAGGCGATATTTTAAAAGCAACAGGAGAGATTGATTGTAAAAGTGATGGTTATGGAATGGATTTTAGTGGGATTACAGAAAGGTAAAATCATGGTTATTATAAAACACGGTTTTTCCAATGTGTTGTACATTAACGAAAGCATAATATATTAACTGATATTTGATGTGTACATACAAAAATATAAATAAGACAGTTTGAATGTCATTAAAGAAAATGTATTAAAAACTAGCTGTGCCCGCAACTTCGTCTGCGTGGAATAGTGACTTTGGGCAGCATTTGTCGGATTTTGGTTTATTCTGGATTATAATCACCGTCGTTACATCGTATAGCCATCGGGGAACAAAGCATACAGGCTGCTAGAATTATTAACACGTGATAAAGCCACATAAAGCTGACCGTGCGAAAAACAGCTAATACTTAGATCCACATCCACAACTTTCAGCGTCTGACCATAGGCTTTATTAATTGTCATCACGAAACTGGTCATAAGCTCACTGGAAACTGAACTTGTTTAAAACTAAACGGAAAATTGTTTGGAATGAGAGGAACCCGAGGTATAAAAACACTACCACCTGTTAAAATCTCTGCTTCTATCAGGTTTCGCAGAACCAGAAATTTAAAAGAGAAAAATTCACTTTTAATCTAGTATTATTGCAAAGTTTTGGCGGTCTTAAATTTCTTAGCAGTATTATGGGTACGCCGACTTTAAATTTATTTTATGAGCTGGTAGTCCAGGAGCACTGAGGGATTCTAAAAATTCTACTGGGTAATTGGTAAATTCTTCATCTTTCATAACTCTGTTAATGGAGATATACTCTACATTATCCTCCGAAACAAAGCTCAAAACTTCAGCATTTATTGCTGCTGCTTGGTCGTTTCGTGGACTTAAAATAGCTCTTTCGCAAAGCCATGAATTTTCGCAAGTTGGTATTTGCGTTGCGTTTCCATACACGGATGATATGAGGTCTCGCATTCACGAAACTTCGCAGCATAGGTTCGCGTTTAGAACAAATTTTGCTTGTTCCTGCGGATACACACCGTTACCGATCTCAAGTTACTATAGAGAAAATATAGTAGCAATAGATACAACAGTTTCATCTAATTTGTATCTCGTATGAATAAAACTGTAAGGCTGATATTTTTTATTATAATTTGTTATGCTAGTGCTTGGATTTACTTGGTAGAGTCTGAAATTATACCCATCCTGACTATGGAAATATATCAAAGGATACTGCAGGGCATCATATGCTCGGTGTGTTTCATAAATACGTTGTAAGCGATCATCATGAGTGCGCTGCACGATGTCACGTCTATCACATTCTAATTGACTAATATTACTGCAACTTCGTCTGCAACGGGGACAGTGTACTTTTCACGATGTTCTTCCGCAGGACGTCTATCAGCCTTATTTATAACTTTATAATTGTTATTTTTTGGCCTTGTGGGATGGAATCTATTGCGGCTTTGAAACTTCTGACATACGGATTTACTTGATGTAACATATTCTCAAGTTGAAATATAAAGTTGATGTTCAGCTGAGGAAAGTTATGATGTCGTATATGGCTTGTTCAATGTAATTTGATACAAAATAAATTTAAAGAAATTTTGGTTCATTTTAGAGAAGCAAAGATCCAATCAAGTGATAAATTGGCCCTGCACCTTAAAAGTTGGATGTGATATGTTTGACCCCAAAAGATCTCATTTGGAATACACTATTATATAAACGGGCATAGTCTAAAAATGTTTACACTGAAGATGCTCACTATTTAGTAAAACTTTTATAAAGGGGCTCATGATAAGTTTAAATGAGCACTTTGCCACCTGAATAGCATATTCCATTTGGTTATTTTCTCCATTTTTGAGCATTACAAAACTGACAACATACCACCATACCTACTATAGATTCGAACTCAGAGTATTCAATTCTGGGCGAATACAAATAACCTGTTTTCTCTTTGGTAATCCATGGAAGGATATCAATTTCCGCTCCAGTTTCTGGGTCTTCTATCAAACTTGATAACATTTTATTGAGTATATGCCGAAGTCGATCGGCATTTAGTCGTGACTGACGTTGTTCTGCAGTTTCTTTCTTCTTCTCGATCAGCTGTTAATCGAGATTCACAATCTAAGCTACTTTCCAGCTTTCTAGACTGCAAAGTTCGTGCTTTTTGAGAGCTCAGCCAGGTTTCCCTATCAGTAAAGGTCTCAGACTCACGCGATATTGCATGAGCCTTGCGATCGGTGGACAAACGTGCTTCACGCTGTTCCCTGTTCATCCTAACTCAAGTGGCCATCATTCGGGAACGATGTAAACTCAATCGACGAGATTTTCGCTGAGCTGAAGTTTCTGTAACATGAAACCTGGCCTGACGTTACTGAAATGCAGTGAACTAATGAGAACTAATCTCATCATTATAGCATTTCTGCTGCACCGGAGGAGGTTGGATCTTTTTCGAGGCATTCTTATAAGAAGTAGTAATTATTACTAACTCAGCGTTATTTAGTGAACACATACTCATCATAAACAAAAAAATTAAATACTTACAGATTATTACACAGTTTAACTTTATTACAGTTTAATAACTATTAAGACGTAATAACCTAACCTATTAATTATCGAAAATAAAAGAAATGTTTAATAGATACATTTATGTATTAATTAATCGCAATTTACTAAATTGTTTTTTAAACATAAAAATTAAGAATTTGTATAAACTTGTATTTACAGTTTAACTAATAAGACGTGTTTACCTAATTTGAAAACTAATTAACCTATACTATATACATACAATATGTATTTACAAACCCTAAAATATAAATAAATAAAAATAAGCAAACAGTCAGTGTTATCGAATGCAACTGTTACGCCATGCGCCTCCGAAAGCGGCCCGGCTCTCGACGTGCTTTATCTATACATATATAAACAACCTGATGTGCCAGCCTAACCTGAACCCTATTTCATATGAAAGATGATATATGTCTGAGGTCAACCTTAATTGGAATTTTAACATTTCCGAAACTGATCATTTTTAACTTCTATTTATTATCATATTATTATTAATATAATATATAATCATACTTTTATATAGACCATTATGGAGTTTAGTAAAGTTTCATACAATGCATCTGCACAGAGAAAGAATTTAGATAGAATAAATGTTCAACGTGATTATTTAAATTGGCATAACTTTTTTATTTATGTACCGATTGACATGAAACAAACACTAAATGTTAAGTGAAGCTTACTACAATATATTAGTGAAAACTGCATCTAAATCGGATAAGCTGTTTCTGAGATTAGCGTGCACAAACGCACAGACAAACAGACAAACAGACAAAATTTTTAAAAATTATAGTTTTGGGTCCTGTTTGCGTTTATAAAGGTCCTAATAATATTTTTTTCTCATATATCTTCCATGTACAGACAGCGATCCGTTACATTTTTATTATATGTATAGATATTTTGTTTTTCAATTTAGAGGTGACCGTGTGATGGGAATTGTCTTGAATGGAGCATGCAGTAGTCACGTACTCGCGCAACCAGAGCTGCTGTGGCCCGTACCAGAACATTGGAGCCTTGAAGACGCAGCCACAGTGCCTCTAGCGTACATGCACGCATTTTACTGCTTGGCAAATCCGTCAATTGTAATCATTACTTTCTATTTATTTCTCCTATTTTATAATTCTGCTGCTTGAATACTTTCATAATTTTGGGTATAAATCGTACATCGTTTTAAATATTGAAACACTCATTACCATTTCTATATTATTGTTATATTAATATTAAATTTTGTAGGCATAGATTCCATATATCTTTAGGTACTTAGAATATTCATATTTACCAATTAATTAAATGTCCTATTTTCTCGGACATGTGGATTACGTAGGTATATTAAAATCGGTGTAAATATACGATACAATGTATATCTAATATAGTCACTTTAGTTTTTTTTTTTTAACATTTTTACAATAACGATTTACAGAGCTATAGAACTCCACCTGCTATCGACGATGTTAGTTTACTAGTTCATGGAGGAGCTGGGATTCTAGGCCAGGCTGTTATATCCGTGGCACTTGGTCTCGGCTATCGAGTATTTACGACCGTCAGTGACGTTCGAAAGAAGCGATTTTTGCTTAAACTGTTTCCTCAACTAAGAGGTATTTAAGAATTCATAGCGTTCTTGACATAACTATAACACATACACCCACTTGATTACACATGGTGATTTTAAGGTACATTAATTCATCGTTTGCGTATATTGTTGTTCAAGATTTCTGATTAATCCGGATTTCTGTCGTCAGAAATCTCGAAATTTTATTACTTACTAAAACTTGTGCCAAGTTTGATAGAACTTTAAATTTTCTCGATTGATTAAAAATTGATGATATAAATAATTATTTAACTGATTTTAGATGTTACAATAATTGTGGGTCGTAATATGGACTAAAGTTTAGAGAACGTGATATTATATCATATCATTCAATTTATTAGCCTGTACTATTGGCATATTTAGTTAGTAAATAACTATAATAGTTCTTGAAAAAATAACTTTATTAAGGTGAGGCCAAACGAGTAAAATTTTGTGAGTGGTGCCTTTCATATATAATGTGCTTCGTTTCAAACGAGGACGCATAATGACTTATCTGTCAAGTCACGCACGTAGGTGTAAATGAGTTTGGATCAACAGGTGCGACGTTTTAAGTACGGGGAAGTGCTGGAAGTGAGCAGTTTTGCGATGAATAATAATGTTTTATTTATTACGCCTGTTTGGTGATCTAACCAAATGTTATTCATACGTAAACTACTAAAACCATTCAACCATAAAGACGTCCACTACTGGACATAGGACTCCCCTTTAGATAAGGGGGGGGGGTTGCCATAATCGCCACGCTTGGCAGGCGGGTTGGCGACCGGAGTAGATGTCTGTGGTACTCAGAGAATTCTGCTGCCCATCCCCTAATTTATCCCTTAGTCGTCTTTTACGACACACGCGGGAACGATTGGTACTATTCTCAAGCCACACAGCACCATAGATAGTAGATTCGTAACGAACTCGATTGTGATGTGCCACCAGGAACTAGATTTGAGGTTATTTCGCATGTACTAGATTGTTATTACTGTGAATCCAGTCTGTAAGGTCGAGCAAGTGGCGTAGGTTTTTGAATAGGACTACACAATTGATCGTGTGTATACTTTCCAGGCTAGATAGCTTCCGCACAGAGATATTTTCTAGGGCGACTTACCGACTAATGTTATTTTTATAATTTTCTTATGTTTTAGAAGATATTTAATAAGAAATCTTAATAAAAATTAATTTTGGTTTTCATTTCAGATGAATGTATTGGTAATTCACGTGACGCCAGCTTTGTAGATATGATTTTAAGCCTTACTAACGGTGTGGGCTGCGATATAGTTATTAGCTGTGTAAAGGGAAGTTTGAAAAATGTTCGTATTTTCATCTCAATAGTTTATATAATTAATAGGTTTATTCACAACTAGTGACTTCAAACAACGTTTCACAGATTACTCTCAAATGCTGTGCATTTTCGGGTGTTACTCTCGATACCATTGTATCCCAAAGAGAAAATTATGCATTCGGACTGGCAAACTTATCAGACGAAAGGTCATATATTTCTGTAGATTTTAATAGTATTTTAATAAACAACAGCTCTGAGGAAATTTTGGTAAGTAGTAATTTTTATAGACCTGTACTTTTATTTATTATCAGTTTATTCATTGTTATTAATTATTAGAAATATATTATAGATTCACAGTTGATACAAATTCATGTGTATGATATATGGATATTTGAAGATATAGATATTATAATATTTGCAGGAACTACACAGATTATTAAGTGATGGTATTGTATCCGGGTTCGTGCGACCGTTGTCTCGAATTACGTACGAACCGAATGTTGTGGTACGAGCGTTCCGATTGTTAGAGACCAGTCAACATCGCGGGAAAGTTTTGTTGCGTCTTACAGATCCTGTTGAATACGTTAAACCTAGGTACCTTATCATTATCTTTCCGATAGTATATCATTGAATACATTCTAATCAGTTAATAAAATCTCATTAATTTGCATAGCAATTATTTCCATCGATCCATTCAAACAAAACACGTCCACTGGTGGACATATGTAGATCCATCATATGTATGTAGATCTCCATAACTACCGGTCTTGCGCCACCCGCATCCAGCGCATTCCCGCGTAATTCACCAGGTCGTCTGTCCACGTTATGGGGGCCTATCCACGCTACATTTTCCTGTGTGCGGTAGCCTTTCGAGAACCCGTTGGGCCCATCGGGCTTCGGTTCTGCAAGCAATGTGTCGAGTCCAATGTCACATAAGTTTAGCAACTCTTCGGGCAATGTCGGTTAGTTTGGTTCTTCTGCGGATCTCCTCATTCCTGATTCGATCATGCAGTGAAGCTCCAAGCATAGCCCTCTCTCCATTGGCCTTTGCGCAACTTTGAGCAATTATTTGTTTGTATTAAAATTAAGACTTCTACATAGTAATGGTCATTTCATTGCAGATTCGACTGCAAACCGGATTTTTGTAATTTATTGATCTGCGATCAAAGTATTATAGGATTACAGCTGGCGGATAGACTGATCAGTCGTGGAGCTAAGAAACTATACTTACATCACACCAAACCGCCTTCTTATCTTCCTTATAAAATAAGGTACAGTTTTACTTTTTTAGTGGAAACTTCCTTAGCCGCGTTGAGCGATTCTCGGTAAGGGAAAAACTTATAGATTCGCGTTACCGACAACGCTATGACGTCAACCTTCAGCGACATGCTATAGTTTATAGTGTGTGAAGTATTAGATGGCATGTAAGTGCACTTTCATGCACAATTATTTTGATCATATTTTACCGAAATAAAATAAGTCTATACAAAATTGTTTTTTTGAACCTAGCTAATGGTGTTGACCGGAAGCCGGATTGGCCACAAAAAACAAATTATTGCTTCATTTAAATTGTATTTATATTTACGCAACCTTTCGTATGTTTTGATTATGAATAAACTATATGAAAATGTTCATAATTGTGGTCGGAGTGCCAATAGACGTAAAAACCAGAGAAATACTAAACGTTAGGCTATTTTAATAATTTAAATTCAAATCATCATATAATCCAAACATTAAAAAAACAGTTTTCCATATCTTCGAGTTTTCACTTCTGTCGGAGGTCCCTTATGAATGCCATGTTTTTTATTAGGAATAAATTAACGTTTGGACCTATGTTTGGTATCCTTTGGAGGATAAATTACACTGTAAAATTATTTTTATTGTGTTGATATTTACGATAATATGGAATAGATTTTTATTAAACATGAAACCTGATAGAATAAATCTATGCATAGGTATTAAAATAAAGCATGTATCTTTATTATGTAAAAATACTATATCTGATTTTAGGATTTGGCTTGAATTTGGCGTACAAGTTAACGTTTCATCTGAAGATCTAAACAATGAAATAAACGTTTTTAGTCTAATTCATAAAGCAAAAGGTTTGGGTCCTTTAGAAGGTTTATATCTTATTACTATGAATCCAAGCAATGAGCAGGAACAAGAACTTTTAAATAATGTAGATGTATTATCTAGAAAACTATGCCCAAGTCTTCGGTATGTATAAAATTAAATAAGTATTCTATTCAATAATTATTATCGACATCATTAACTCCTCTAATTAAGAATTACATCATAATCTCTTATTTTTCTGAACGAAATCATTATATTGTCATTGTAAAGACTTATTCAGGAATTATAATACGTTTATCGTTGCCAATATTCAATATTTAACCATAAAAATTGTTATAAAGTTAACTTTACCACTGTCTTAAAACTTGAAGATATAAAGGAGTTCTGGAACTGGAACTAGTATCTCTAGTAACTGGAATATTCCATTCACACTACAGAGAAAAATATGTTCTTCATTTATATTACACTAGCTGCTCCCCGCGATTTTACCCGCGTAGTTCCCGTTCCCGTGGGATTTTCAGAATAAAAACTAACTCCATACCTAATATCATCCAAATTGGTCCAGTAGTTTTTAACTTTAAGTTGTATGTAACGAACAAAAATACAAATCTTTCCTCTTTATAATATTACTAGCTGATGCTCGCGGCTCCGCCTGCGTTTCATATGTTCTTTGGTTGTGAGTAAAAAAATGCATATAACGTTTCATTTATACTCAACCTAAAAAGAAAAACAAATGTATTAAATATTTTAAATTATTACTTATTTAAGACATTTCGTTATTGTGACTGCGCATGATACCGTCGGTCTGCATACGTGCATGTCTCGTATAAAGGATAACTATCCAGCGCTGAAGGTAAACCTTGAAGTTTCACGAAAGGTGAGTCCTAATTTACTTGTAATTGGAATACTAACATTTTTGATTTTAAACATCTATGTTGCGTTTTGGTTGTAAAACCAACTGGTATACCCTGACCTTAAAAGGCAAACACTCCTTCTACGTCACTGCTCTTGACTCTCTTACGTGTGCATGCATGTATATATACTATACACTTTGTTGCTTCCCTATATGAGTTGTTTACTTCGTTTGCCTTTATATTCGACTTTAATATATTTGAAACGTTGACTGTTTATAAACACAATTTTTATTAAAGTAAAATAATCTGTATTGATTTTATTAGTTATTCTTTGGTGTCGGGTATCCCACGAAATTTTTCTAATTCAGTATAAATTTGTTTAATATTCTTTCAGAATGCGGACAATAACGAAC
This sequence comes from Samia ricini, assembly GCA_014132275.2. Taxonomy (NCBI): domain Eukaryota; kingdom Metazoa; phylum Arthropoda; class Insecta; order Lepidoptera; family Saturniidae; genus Samia; species Samia ricini. The sequence goes on from AP028168.1 coordinate 20,254,553, forward strand.
ATGAGATAACTTTTACCTGTGTTCGAGAAATAATTAACGTCATGGAGAGCGCAGTGAACTCGAATAATTTGATTTTACAAGTCAAATGTCTTCCTGAACATCCTCTGTCACTTATTGAACAAATCGCCGCAGTAGCTGGTGAGAACATATACGTTATAACTAATTAAATTTGATTACAAACGTATAGAATAAATTTATGTTTTAATTTCTTTGCATTAACAACATGCGCAAAAGTCAAGAGCGAAAATCAGTCAATAATTATTACTGCAAACTTCTATGTGTTTAATACGCTTGTTTGTTTTTTTTAATTTAAAATTCATATCAATTTAATGTTCCTTCGAAAGATTTCATAAGATTTAATAATCTTGTTAAATCCAAAGTTTTGAAGCGATGATGGCACAGCGGGTATTGCTGCCGTAGTGCCGTATTCCGCTTCAATCGACGCGGGTTCGATCCCCACTTATCCGACTCTTTAATCCGCCTGAGTTTTCGGTGAAGGGAAACATCGTGAGGAAACCATAGCATGGTGGTAGCGCATTTTCTCATGATTGAGCCACCAGGGCAACTCGGTAGAGTGCGTTGCCACCCCGTATTGCCCCACTCAAGGTGGCGGGAGGTCCCGGGGGATTTAGTGGGTATTCCCGGCGCCTTCAGCGCCGGGTGAGTCCCACACACCCCTACATCGATCCCATCGGGGAGTGTCACCCACTCTCGGGTGGGCTCGATAGAGGATGTGCGTAAATGCATTCTACTCGAAATAAAAAAAGGCACTTTCTAATGATGCCTGCCAGGGTATCTAACACCCTCAAATTTGAAAACCTGTCGCCAAATACCAATAGGTGTGTTCCGCTAGCATCGCTTGAGAACCAGTAGGCTTAGTATTTACCATCCCGTACCACTTCGTCACTTAACATCAGGTGAGATGCGGTCAAAGCACTGAGCCTATTCCATGTAAAAAAAAACGAAATTTATAAATGTAATTAATGTATATAACAAATGACTTTCAGAGGTTTCCATTCAGGAAGAACGTTCTGAGGGTACACTTAAAGAATTTGGTATAACTGATGAGAAAACTCGAAAAGTTATTAACTTCTTGCGAAATAATCATAACATTTCATATAATGAAGAGTACGTAGAATCATTGACCGTACGAGAGTAAGTTAACCATTTTGAAATTTAGAATTGAATGATTTGTTTGGTCTTAAAAGCATACTGTTCCAGGTTAAGAGACTTAGAAAAAGTGCTAGTAAAATTGATTTATAAACATGAAAAAGGATTAGAAACATTCTTCTCTTACGTAGATCCGGATGAATTACTAGCTACAGTGGATATGGTACCCATTTCAACATTGACGAAAAATGCAACATCGGTAATTAATTATACTGCATTTAATTTTACAACATCATTTATATATGTTAAGGTTAAGATTAGAAGTAAATAAATGGTTTCAATTTACAGAGAGATGATGAATTCGACGTGAACCAAACATATTTGCTAATAATTCCTGGCTTGGAAGGAATTTATAAGCGATTTTGTATTCTTTCTGAGCGTCTTAAGCTGAATGCTCTTGTATTGCAACCTGGACTAGATAAACCATATGAAACAATACAGGCTTTAGCTGAGAGATACACTCAAGTTAATATTACAATATTTTTATTTTTTTTAAAATAAGACGATAACAGTTATCTCTTTTTTTGCATAAAAATATTATCTCCCTCTGAAGATTGCATAAAAATTAATTTAGTTTAAAAATCGATACAAATGATTTGTGGCTAATTCAATTATATTCTTTGAACTCTATTTCTGAATAATGAAAATATACCGCTAATAATTTGTTGCCGACTAAATCCTCAGCAAGTTAGTCTGTTATTGCAACAATTTTTTTTTATTAAGATCGTTAAGCTACAATCTACATAATTATATGCTCCAAAACTTGATTTAGCATTAACTTGGTTTACCATTTCCGGAATAATTGTATATAAATAAAAGTACTTTATTTCACATCAAGTGCTTTTTTTGACTAAAACATCACCTAAAACAACTTTAGAATATGTTAAAATACTTCATGAAAGTAAAACCTACATTTAACAAAGCAATTTCAAAAAGAGGTGTTGCGTTGATATTAATTTTCGTACATTTTAATGTAACGTCATAATCATTTCTTTATTAACAGATAATTCTCAAAAAATTTAAATATCAAAGTTATTTCTATCTTCTGGGCTATGAATCAGGAGTTCTTGTAGCTTTGAAAGTAGCGGAAAATCTTGAAAAGCAAGGTAAAAATGAAATGAATTGAACAAAAAATTATAATTTATCATAATGATAACATTTGCACATTATTCTTTTAGGTTTAAATGGCACTGTTTTCTGTATTGGGAATGAACCAGACGAATTTAATCTAGTTCTTCATGAACAGTTGAGTGAATTTAAGACGGATGAGCAATTACAAGATGCTGTGATTCAACACATGTTTAAGTTAATGGTAGATGCGGATACAAGAAGACTTGAAGAAGCGTTGGTCAAGGCTTCTTCTTGGCATGAAAAGATAGATGCTTGCGTTAGAACTCTTTTAGGACATGTATCGCATTCAGCACAGTACGCACGCGGATTGATAGAGGCAGCGTTTGCGAGGATTAAACAAGTGGAGTGTTATAATGCTGAAATGAAACCGCTACGTTCAAAACTTGTATTAATGCGCCCCACTTCATCTGATACATTTTCTTTGGACACGATTTCTAAACTCTCCCTTCAACCAGTTGCTATTCACAATCTCACAGCTCCTCTAAATTATGCTACTGAAGATCTACGTTGTGCTGCTATTATCAATAAATATTTGCAAAAAAATGTGTTACAAGCATTCGAAAATAAAAATATGTGTGAAACTTATTTACTTAATGCTGATACTTACATGTCGCTATCTAACTACCTAGATTAATAAAATAAAAGGTTCTTACTTTAATAATTAGATAATCCAATAGATTTTATTTTATGTTATATTATCTAATGTTCTGTATTAATACATGTTTGTATTTTTTGTTGTAACTGGTAAAATATAAAGTTAATCATATTGTTATAATGCTTTCATTTCCAAAATAATCACTATTTTAGTAATCTTAAAAATCATAACCACTGCTTATCAAATGTTTTATACTTTAAGATAGACAAAAGAGACGTATTACTTTTAAAAGACGTAAGGGAAAATAATGGAAACTTATAAATCAAGTGAGCTCTCAATTAGTTGTTCCGGTCAGATAAGAAAAGTCTTGAAGTGATGAAGCGATGATGGCGCAGTGGATAGTGCAGCCAGATTCTGCGCCAATGGACGCAGGTTCTGAACCCACCTACCCAACTCTAAAATCAGCCTGAACTTTCGGTGAAGGAGAACATCGTGAGGAAACCATAGCATGGGCATTTTATAACAATCCCCGCTGGGTAGCTACCACCTTCAAGTTCGAAAACCTGTCGCCAAATACCAATAGGTTTGTTCTAGCAGCATCACTTGAGAACCAGTACCTAGGTTTAGTGTGTTTACCATCCTCAACCACATCGTCACTTAACATCAGATGATATTATGGACAAAACCCTGAGCCTATATGGTATAAAAAATATTTAAAAAAATATAACTCTATGGTAGTGTGGAATATTGGAAGCTCAGGAGTGGGTAAAGGAGAACACATAAGACTTTAACTTTAAATAAAAATTATTTCGCATATTCGCGTTCTGGTGAAACAATTGGATATAGAATCTTGAAGTTTTAATAACAATATAGAACCTAGTATGGTGTGTACCATATATGAAAATTCAAAATACATGAATTATAATAAATTTAATAATAAATAATATAATAAATTTGTATTCTTTGTAAGAAATAGGAGATTGAAGTTTGTATAGAATAATAGATTTCACCTAGTTCACCTTCTTTATAACATCATAGAAGTTTTTTAGAATTTTTTTTTTTTCCTTTTTTCGACCTGCAAAGAACTTGTATAATACGTCCAAGATCGTTTTAAATTGTATTGGTATTTGATCAAAATATTATATAGCTAGGCTCAGCGCTTTAACCGCAATTTTACCTGGTTTTAAGCGACGCCCAGTGGGGCAAACATAAGGAACGTTGAAGTGTTGGCTTCCAGGTGATGCAGCCGAAAACACACTTATTGGTACTCGGTGGCTACTCAGATGGGCATTATTAGAAAATGCTCTACGAACATACATAACAAATGAAGTATTTGTATACTTACTGCTAAACATGATAATAGATTAAAATATGTAAGTGATTTAAAAAAATTGAGGTCGCAATAAAATGTCATTACTCCACCCACATATTTTAATGTCCGTATATACTCACACAACAATTGGTGCCAATGAATTGTTCTTAGCAGGTTTTAATTATATCAGTTGATAAAGGTCACAGTCGGAGGAAATCAGGCATCAAGAGCAGTCGATTGGTGGTTGCGGTCCTGCTATATGAAGCTATGGCTAGAAATCGGTGTTGAATTCGTGAACATAACATTTTTAATATCTGTATTTTTTATAATATTTTCTCGGTTCATTAGGACCTTTGGGGGACTTTGATCCCCCTAAGTACAATAGGTAAGGGTAGTGCGTAAATGCATTTCCCCTCGTCAAAAAAAAAAAAAAAAAAGGTCATCGTGGCGTGGAGCAGGCAGATAGTCTCGCTGATCGACTCCAGACGGCCTTGTCTGATGTCATGGTAATTTCGAGCGTGCGGATGCGGATGATCGCATTGTAGGAGGTGCCTTTGTCTGCCGCTGTTTTGAGTTGCACCGTTCGCTCTATGGCCTAGCTTAGCTTGCGCAGACGTTTGGTTGATAGAATCTAGGCAGCACAATTGCGCCGTTTGGATGACATCATCCTGCCAAACCAAGGAGGGAACGGACGGCCCTCGATGCGGGACAGTTGGAGATCCCATGCGGAAGACGTGAAAACTCTAATCGTCGCACACTACCCACAAAAACCACTCACGAGATAACGTTTTTACGACGAGACGGTATCAATCTAGCAAGATATGCGTCGTCAGCTAGTGGATGGCCCAGCAGAAAATTGAGCCCCGGTAAATAAAAAGATGGCTCAGACGGCCACGCCAGTGCAATGAAGGTAGAGGCCTCCGTTTCTACCCTCTTGGCTCGACGAGGTTGGCTTGACCACCCCCATTTCGTCCGCGGAACTCCTCTAACGGAATATTCGCTCCAGCACTCCACGCACCAAATATGGCGGCTGACAATAGACTCGCAAGGGGCAGATGCCTTGTCTTTCATGTCACTGGGGAGGCAGCCTCTATTCGAATGTAGGAGCTTAGATTCTTTCCAGCGGGTCAAAGGGGAGCGTAGCGCTCCTATCACGTGTTGTTCCCATTAAGACAGTTCAGTAAAGTCGTGGTGGTTTTAAAGTGTAGTCAGTGGCGATCGTAACTGCCGCGTATTTATAAGATAGTTTCGACCGCGTGTAAGCCTTAAATATTCCTTAGCGCCCTTACACTGTTTATTGTGCGTAAATGTATTTCTTCTTCATAAAAGAAAAAGAAGCTCTGACTCTCTGTCTGTTACTTTTTAAACCCCAAAACAGATTTCGACAAATTGGCAATGAGATAGATCGCATCCAGAAGAAGCATACAGTATACACTATCTGAATGTTATGTTGGCGAAACCTGGCACCTGTAGTTTATATTTAATATAATTTATTAATGTAAATTAATTCTATATTCATTGATATTCGTTGTTATCCCTATTGAACTAAAACAACTTTTGTTAAAATATTCCATGTTTTTCTACAATTAATGTACATAATTAAATAGGTGGGCTATAAATTATTTTTGGTATATAAGGATGTACAATTAATGAATGTGCTATATTATGACTTGTTTTATATATCAGAGTGTTACTTGATTTTTGAATTTTGTTAAAAAAAAAACAGTAAGTCATATATTTTCGTATTTTATAATTAATATTTTAAAAATGAAATTAAATAATAATCCTCTTTTTGGCTGTTGTTTTTTAATTTTATTTTTTCACGATAATTTTTTATTGTCTCACCAAAAGAAAAGACAATAAATAAGGCTGAATAAAGAAAAACAAAATTAAAATGTGATCAATAATGAGGAACTTACAAGCATTATAACGTCATCTTAAAGAGTGAGGAGCGTACTATGCTAAAACATGATGTCACCGTATTACGTGTATCATACCAGTACTGTATTAACATTCATGTTACGAGAAAGGAAACCTTTTAAAAACTGTAAACGTTTGTAACTAAGAAATTTATCACGCACCGGTAGACGTAGCGAGCGTAGTGAACCGACGACCTGGTGAATGTCGCGGGAATCCGCTGGATGCGGGTGGCGCAAGACCGGTCGTCGTGGAGATCTTTGGTGAGACGTATGTCCAGCAGTGGACGTCTTTCGGTTGAATGGATGGATGGATGGAATTATTTAGGGCAATCTATAAGTATTTAAGCAAGTTCTAGAGAGGTTCTAAGTAGGTATACACATTTATCGGTCGTATTGGTTTGGTGTCATTAGACTAAGGTACATAATTTCGGGCGACAAGTATCTACCGTGATCAAAATTTTTAATTGTTCCTCATTACAGTATATCACGGTATAAAGGAAGTTGCCAGAAAGATCTATTTATGGAATAAAATACAGGTAATAAATCCTTGGAGTACGTAAGTGATAATACACGCCTCTTAAGTCAGTTTTTTTGAGAATTTTCAGTATCAATGAAGAATTTTCTCTAGAAGTATAACCTAGATCATTCTTTTTATTGGCATGTTGTTCTGTAGCAAAAAACATCTCGTCACTGGTGTGTTTTTGTGAGCTTCTTTCACTTACTGCGAAGAAGCTGTTTTTATATTATTTAATTCACTTTAAATTATCACTTTAATAATGACAAGCGCATCTCCTAAATACAAGTAATAAAACGTGTTTCCAAATGCGTGTCATGAATCTGGATGCTCTTTAACTTTTTTTTTGGACGAAATGTCTGAATTTCTTCTTTTTATATCAAATTTTACAGCCTTCTCTTTTCTTCTGAAATCAAAAGAGTTTCAATGTATTCATAAATCAGAGAAACATCTACAGAAATACGTAGGTGAACGAGAGCTTTGAAAATAGATTTAGCCCTATAGTTACATTGTGAACAACTACTGTGGTCTTTATTACCCTTTTTTTTAGGTAATAGGTAAGGGGGCACGGAGGGACGAACTACGTGCCAGTGTGGGACTCACCCGTGCGTGAAGCGCCCGGAAATACCCACTAAAACCCCCCGGGTCCGTCCGCCGCATTTGGGATGGGGGCGATACGGGATAGCTTTCGCAAGCACCGCGTCGCCCCCTGCGGCGAACCCACCGCGCCTCGTCCGTGCAATGGTCCAGTAGGGATGGGGGGGAATACTTTCCACCCACCTCTTAGCCCGCCTCTCTCTGAGAAGCACGACCGAAACTGGTCGAAAGTACGGTGGGGCAGGACATACTTCCTGCCCCCCATAATGGTCTTTATTACCCAAACCAGTTTTAACTTCATTAGAATATTAAAAAAAACGATTTGTGCTTACGTAAAAAGTAACATAAATATTCAACAGAACGATATTTTCCAAATACAAATGTAATTGCATTGTTATTTTTTTATTTCGTATTTAAAGTTCAGGTTACATAAATATAATATACATATTATATCTTATTCAACGATTGTATGTAAAGTATCGCATAAATTACCTACAGTAAAAACATAGCAACGAAATATACATAGCACATATTATTCACATTATGAGACATTTAAAAAATTATTATATCTTCTGAATAATATCCTTCACAAGCCTTATTTTTAATAATTGTTCTGCAATTGAGATCATTAATGAGAGCTACTAAGATTGATATTGGTTCACTCGGAACGGATTTGCTACACCAATTACGTCTACTACGTTTCTATTAATTATTACTACCGTATTTTTTATACATACAAAACAAGCTAGCAGTTTTTCACGAGATTTTCAAATTTTGCGAATTTTCTTTGCTTTATAAAACCTTTCTCGTACAAAAGTAAATACCTAATACAAACGAGTAATCATTTTATCATTTATAGATATATTTTTTTTATTTAGACCCCTTACATCTCACACATAATCCTAGTTTTGTTTACTTATTTTGTGTTTTTCTTGTTACGACTTAAATACAATATCTTACTTAACTCTTCAAGACATTATGTGTTCATTAACATAATTTAGTGCTCCTTCTTTATTTAATAAAAAATATATAATAAAAAGAAAGTGCGGCCATACACACAACAAAAGCACTCGTAAATTCAGTAATCTATTGTCTTATTTTATGGGTAATCGTCGGCATATTAAGAAACTGTAGTAAAAATAACAAAAAACTTTTTAAGTTAAAATAAAACCGACTTCTAAGAAATGTCATACTACATTTCTGCTAACTTCGATATATCCTTTGTTTTAATACCACTAATAATTTTGAAATCGGTGCCGTCTTACGGATAACAAAGCGGTGTAAATGTATGTCGTTACGATTTTGATTACCTCTTTTTTCATACTCTATTAGCGAACATAAATAAACTATAATAACAAAAAAGTGTGCGTGGACTTATGTACGCACGTAAGAGGTTATCTTTGACGAAATAATAAAACAAAAATGCTGACAACTAACTTCAGGAAGTTGTTCTTTTCGTGACGGTTGCGCGCGCGCATCGTAAAAATTTACTCTCATCATTTTTCCCTAACAACCCAAAAGAGGTATAGCTTCAAAAACTCTTCTACTCCCACTCGTTAAAATGTTGTGTACCTTCCATCATCAGATCAACAAAATAAGATAGTGACTGCAATACGCAAATACTTGAATAGCTGTGAAAACAAATGTATAAGTATCTATAAAATTCGAGGATTTCTCTTGATTTCCCAGAGATCCACTGACCAGCGTCAGACTTGGTTACAATGGGAACTTGTCGGGTGGTTATCCTAATAAAAAAAATTACAGATCGGTCCACAATTGACGAAGAAATCGACATAAACAAACAACAGACAAATTGATAACCTCCTCCTTTTTGAAGTCGCTTAAAAAAAAAAAATATGTAACTACGATACTTTTTTTGCGTATCCAATTGAAGATTACCGAATAACAGGGTATTAATGCTTAGACATCGCTGTAAAGCTGTCTCTAAATAAAGAAATTCGCTAAAATTATTCCAGTTCATTTGCAGATATGTTTAAAAATGGGAGAGTTTAACATATAAAACCTTCAAAACATGTTCAAATTGTATGTGTTAACGAAATTAAAAATATTTATGAATACGCATAAATCGCAATCAATCTATTTTACAACTAGTCTTACCCATATAGGCAAGCAGAGACTACATCCTACAGTTTGCTACGATCGTTAGGCACACCTACCACATAAAACCGAAAGAAATACCTATGTATATTGCTAACAAAAATTTAAAATAATTATGTATTCAAAAAGGTGTTTAAAAAACATAACAGAATATTACAGAAGATATCAAAACAAATATTCTGTCACAAACGGAGGTAATAATTTTAATTCTAAGAGGTATATCGTGGACTCCAAAATGTCCCAGAGAAAAGATTTTTTATGTTATTCTCATCTGCAAACTATGAAAAAAAAAATGTTTTAATGGCAATAAATAACGAACAAAAATTCCATCTTCGTCGTTTGGTTTTCTACATATAAATTGAATTTTTTTTTTTTTTATTTCATGATTTTCGCCTTTTTATACAAAGCTATTTTATTGAAGTTACAAAAAATATTAAATATAAATTTATTATTATTTTGTTAATAATTTATTGTATTTATTATCAGAAAAATTCATTCCTATTGAATATGGAGAAAGAATCAAAACCGTATGGCGAGAGGATCGTTATCTCTGGCATAGCTGGTACATATCCACAGGCGAGATCCGTTAAAGAACTTAGCGATATACTGTATAATAAGGTAATTATAAGGTAATTATAGGGTAAGTATAATGTTTAAGATTAATTGAACCTAGATAATAAAGATCAGGGCCGACAGTTGTATATCATTTGCTTTCTTAATTATTACTTGTAAATCTTTTTTTAAGTAAAATAAATTGACAATTTAAAGTGAATGATTGCCTAGCACTGAAGCATCTTACTCACAGTATGTTTAAATGTACCGTTCAGCCCTCTTTCGATGCATCTTCATTTTTTATTTAGTAGTATAATTTATTTTAGTTTAGTTTTTGCTGAAATTCTTTTGATGAGTCATTATGTTATTTTTAATAAATGGTGACAGCGTTTTATTTTTTTTAATTTTCAACCACCATTCGAATGCTGGTTTTGTTAACTTTTTGTTGATGTACATAAATTTATAATTAAATATAATAATAACATGATGAAATGTGAGATATTCTGGCGTTGTTTTGTTTTTTAACGACAACTTTTTTTCCGTACGTACACCAAAGACAACGTAAAAATATTTCTTATAAATTATAGCAATTGCCCGTAAAACTGTGTATTGAATTGGGTTTTATTCAATTTTTGTACAAATTTTTCAAAAAATATAAGTACTCTAACCTACCCGGAGTAACGTTAGCTATCTACCAAACAAAGTCCCGTCAAAATCAGTCTAGCCGTTCCGGAGATCAGCCTTTACAAACAAACTGACAGATAGACAAACATTTTAAAAATTGTATTTTTGGTATATGGTTTGTATATACATTCTTAGCTATTTAGTAAACAACACAAAATTTTGATATTACAAACACACACTTCAATTTTATTTATTATTACAGATTGATGTACATGTTTTGTGTGTTGATATTTTTCTTAATTATTTCTTCCAAATTCTAAAAAAATAGCTTCTGCATATCAGTCCTAAAATTGTCTACTGTACAATGATGCTAGGTATATTCTTTTTCAGGTAAATCCAATTAAAAAAACTGACCGGTGGCAATACGATCATCTTGAATTTTCACGATATCTGGGAGAAGTATCTGATACAAACTTATTCGACTCTCAGTTTTTCAAAGTAAATTATCATGTTAGTCAAGTTATGGATCCAATGTCAAGGATGCTTCTAGAACAAACTTATCGGGCTATTTATGACGCTGGTAAATTGATTAAAATAATCCTTAATTCAAATTACAGACAAACCTTCAAGGTTTAAATGGCATTATATAGATTATATTTTTGGAATATTTTGATAGGTATTTAGATAATTTAAAAAAAATAGTATTCACGGTAGTTTATATTGGATCTGTGATCAACTATCCATTCAACCGAAAGACGTCCACTGCTGGACATAAGTCACCTCAAAGATCTCCACGACAACCGGTCTTGCACCACTCGCATCCAGGTAATTCCCGCGACCTTCACCAAGTCGTCGGACTACTTTCTGGGGGCCCACGCTACGTCATCCGCTGCGTAGTAGCCATTCGAGAATATGTTGGCCCCATCGGGCGTCGGTTCTGCGAGCAATGTGTCCAGCCCACTGCCGCTTAAGTTTAGCAATTCTTCGGGCAATGTCGGTTACTTTGGTTCTTCCTCAGATCTCCTCGTCCCTAGTTCGATCGCACAGTGAAACTCCAAGCATAGCCCTCTTCATTGCCCTTTGAGCAACATTTAGCCTTTTTATTAGACCCATTGTGAGTGACTACGTCTCAGTGCCGTATGTCATTACTGGCAATAGACACTGGTCGAAGACTTTCGTCTTGAGACGTAGTGATAATCTATAAATATTATAAAACAAAGACCCCTTACAGTGTATGTCTCTCTGAATGTCACAAACTCAAAAACCGCTGAACGGATGTTCATACAGTTACATACAGTACATATCACCAATAGACAGAATGATTCATAAGGAACATTTTGGTATATAATTCATTAAGGTTTTTGTTTTAATTTGGTGTACTCTCGAAGCTATACCATGTCACTAATAAGCCTATAAATATAAAACTTAATATAATGCCTAAAATTTTATAGATATCATCTATACTAATAACAAAATTGTAAATTTCACGTGTCTGTACATTTTCGATTTTTGTGAACAGAATTCTTGGAAGGGGCTAAAAATAGGTAATTAAACATATTCCTATCATTTTTAGAAATGTCGGCTTGTCTGTGTAGGTATCAATTAGAAAGTACTAAGTATATTTTAAAAATTCAAAAAGGCAATTATATAGCATATTCCGGGGTAACATCAAAACTTTGTTTCATTAAAATCGGTCTACTCTATCAAAAGTTATAGTAATTTGAATAACACGCGACGTCTTTGTATGAAATAAGAGTTTGTAAATAAATGCGTTTTAGTCTTATTCGAGAACAAAAAATTGATGGTTTGATTAAAATTGAACAAAATGATATAATATAAAATATATGTATAGTACATACAGTATGTAAATAATTAATATCTAAGACATAGTAAATGATAAAACAATATTTTGATATTTTATACAATATCTAAGCATTTTAGCCGTTTTATTAGGGGGTCATTTTATAGAAGTAGTGAAGTAAATTTTAATTTTAATATCAATAGGTAAATATGGCGGCGAACATAATATTATTTAATTCTAATCATAATTAGACGGTTCATGTTTTGTTTATTTTTGATGACATAGTGACGTATATTTCTGACACATATTCATAGATGGCGCTATAATATTTTTTTAATAGTTTTGAATGTTCTGAAATATTACTATGTAGGACTTCAGAATATACAACACGACACATTTTGACAGTTTTAAATTTATTTTGATTTGTTTATTAATTTGTTCGCCAATAACACAAAATCTACTGAACAGGTTTTGACGAAATTTGGTATGTCAGTAGTTTATACTTTATAGTAATGTCTTTTTATATATATAAACGGGACGGGAATTCAACGCGAGCGAAGTCACGGACACAAATAGTGAATTATACATAACCCGTTTACTCTTTAGAATGATCAAAGCATAACGTTATAAATACTTTTATAAGAAGTTTACGTGAATGCGAGACCACCAAACATATCCTACTAGTTCCACGATTATTCCTATGTGGACATTTCATATAGGATTAAGGCTTTTAAGAGTTCTTACAAACATGCCGCTACAAGCTGCTAATACAGCAATCCAACATCGTGTCAATCTCATGCTAAATGTAGTTTTAAAGATCATTTTAAATATACTATTGATTGCGATTTCATAAACAACAGTCGTTGTTGATATTATGGTCAATTCAGAAGTATATTCAATTGCATCACACACCTTTTTTTTTTTGACGGGGGGAAATGTATTTACGCACTACCCTTACCTATTGCATTAGTGAGACCGGAGTCCCCCAATCCACTAGGTAAGGGGGCACGGAGGGACGAACTCCGTGCCAGTGTGGGACTCACCCGGATGTGAAGCGCCCGGAAATACCCACTAAAACCCCAGGGGGCCGTCCGCCGCATTTGGGATGGGGGCGACACGGGGTGGCTTTCGCAAGCACCGCGTCGCCCACTGCGGCGAACCCACCGGGAACATTGCATCACACACCTAGATTTTGACTTCTACTAATGTAGAATGAATAATATACGATTACCCACTTGCTTATACACGTGTACTGGTACACACACACACGCACCATTAATTATATATCCCATGGGTGGTAAACACAGTACAAAATTATTCAGAAAAGGATTAGTCTTAAGGATCAAATATTGGGGGACGTGGCATTTAATTTTCCTTATCTATAAATACACAGTAAAGGCTGAATGAAACACACTTTCAAAGTGCCAAATATAGCGACTGAACGTGTTGAATCGAATCAAACTGTACTCAATTCTTTTAAACAGAAACACACCAAAACAAACCAATATTCCAATAGTGTTTATTTACTGAGTTTTTATTAATCTGAAGTTCTATTTATATTTTCATTAGTTGTTTATTTTTATTTTGCTTGAATCTGTTATATAGATATGTTCACTTTTGATGTATTCGCCTTTCTAAGGTGTGTGCTTGTTCCATTCATTATTAGTACGTCGTTTCGGCCTTTCATATAAAATCTACACTTTTCCCATTGTTAAAATTTTTTACCAATTGTTTGTAAAAATTGTTAACACAGTGCTGGCAAATATGTAAATTATACTTTAATTTATCTCTGCTATAATTCGAAGGTCAATATTTGTTTCTTGCTTTCTTAAAAAGGTTTATGGCCCGAACATTTTTCTGGGAAGAAAATAGGCGTGTTTGCTGGATCATCCGCATCAGAAAATGAAAAGACAAACTTATACAGTAAATCTCCAAAATCTAATCCAAGGTTACTAGGGTGAGTTGTTTAAATTTTAATAAGTTTTCAAATATATTACGGGAATCGAATCACATAAGCTTGTGCCTTAATAATTAAAAAATTACACACACACCAACTTATGGAGTGCATAAAGGTTTTATAGGTAGAGAAATATGTTATTTATTAGTAATTATAAGATAAGCAATATACAAATATAATCCTACAAATAAAAGTATGTGGACGAGCAAGCTTAGCTCGGTTTTTAACTCTTTGGGCACTAACCTTTTTTCTTTTTTTTTTTTTTTGACGAGGAGAATGTATTTACGCACTACCCTTACCTATTGCATTAGTGAGACCGAAGTCCCCCAATGTAATAGGTAAGGGGGTCTCAGGCACTACCCCTACCAAATTCATTAGGAGGATCAAAGTCCCCCCAATGAAGATGGTAAGGGGGTGTGGAGGGACGTCTCTACACCAGTGTAAGACTCACGCGGTGAGAAGCGCCGGAAATACTCACTAAACCCCCCGGAGCCGCCCGCCGCAATTAGGAGAAGATACGAGATTGTCCTTGAGCATTAACCTTGTGTTTACGCCAGCGTTCCATTGTTTTCCTATTGTCTCATTTAAAAAATGATAAATAAAAATAAAATAAATTGAAAAAATAGAATTGAAATGAAATGAAATAAAACGATAAGACATGTGAGATTCGTTGATTGTCATACAGTTACATAATATCTTTAAACAGAAAATATTTAAAAAAAACGACACTGGAAATATTTAAACATAATCGAAGTAAAAATTTGTCTCGTTTGAAGCAAAATATCATGTTTGGAAAATTCAGAGCACTTTTTTTGAAGTCCAATAGGTTAATAGTCTATTATCTCAATTCAGTTCTGTGGACAATTCTTCGGGGTACAAATAATCAATAAGGTCATACAAATTTTGCAAAATTTACATGACATGTGACACGTGAAACTAAGAAATTCCTTAAATCAATTTGTAAAATGTGCCTTTATTGTAAAATATTTGTATTTCAGTAAACCAATAATAATAATAATTAAAAGTGTAATAAAACTTTATAATTTATGCTATTTGTTGACTGTTGTTGCCTAGCAACTGTCGACCATTTGCAAGAATATAACGGTATAGGCCACTGCCCTCTTTTATTATGTAGTTAAATTAGAATAAAAAAAATATCTATACATATAACAAAACTGTAACTAGGCCAATCTGTACATTAAATATTTTTTGGAAATTATAATCGGGGTGGACTTTGTTATCGATTTAGAAGCCAAAAATATTTTATTTACAATTTTTGTCTGTCTGTCTTTCCTTATTGTCTGTCTGTATTATTAAAGTACTGAACCAATTTTGACTAAACTTAACACAGTGATGAATAATATTACAAAATAACATTGTAGGATACTTTTTGTTCCATCAAACGCAAGGTCTCCAGGATAATGGACAAAAGTCATTTTTTTTATTAACGGGTAATTTCTGAAATGTCTGGACAGATTTTGACGGGACTTTTTTTGATAGATAGCGGAAGTTGCTCTGCGTAACTTCGGTTACTTTTAATTTACTATAATTATTAGATTTCCGCGTAAAAAATTTAAAACTCAAAATCCGATTCTATGCATAGTTTTACTGGCAGTTAGTTGAATTTGTGAGATATGCCTTGCTTAGTGTTAGTAGCAAACTATTTTTGGAAAATAATTAGGGTTCCCTATAAAAATATTAAAATCTGTATTATGCAGTGAAAATTTATATAAAACACGGGCGCAGCCGCGGGCACACAGCTAATGTTAAATATAAATTTTCAAAAAAGTATGAATCCAGATAATCTTAGAAAAAAGCTTTAATTATATGCAA
Source organism: Samia ricini (assembly GCA_014132275.2). Classification (NCBI taxonomy): domain Eukaryota; kingdom Metazoa; phylum Arthropoda; class Insecta; order Lepidoptera; family Saturniidae; genus Samia; species Samia ricini. The sequence goes on from AP028168.1 coordinate 20,270,676, forward strand.
AGTTTCATCCCAACCGATACAGCGGATCCCTGAGAAACCAATTACATATGTACATACATATATATATATATATATATATATATATATATATATATATATATACAAGAATTGCTCGCTTTAGAGCATAAGATAAATTTGTGAGCTGTTTTCGTAGCCATTTCTAATTTAATTTGTGGTGTCAATTTACTCTTATATAATTTTTAAATCCATTGACCATTCTAAAAATCTAACTTTGTAGGTTTAACAAGCTACTGTAACTAGTTTAACTAACCAGTGATGATATTTATTATACTCCGAATAATTACTATAGGAAAAATAGGCTTATAACATCATTATTTTTTTCTACTACATCATAATAAGTTTCTTTCTTTTTAACTTACTTCCTTCAAAATATTTTTAATGTCTTTTCACTAATTATAATCATTTATTGCTTCATACATTTTTTTTTTGTCTAAACGAATTATCCATTTTTTGAAGTGAAATTTCTTATGGGGCTGCGTGAATCGGATTTAATGAAACGAAAATGTGTAATGAAAAAGAGAAAGCTATACCTGTAAATACATGCACATGTAAATTATAGGCTGTGTGAGAATAACTAATAATAATAAGTAATAATTTTCTATATAGTTTTCCTATCCTTTATCTCCTCTTTGTGATTTCTTGTATTAAATCGACAAATTTTTATTTTTAAAATGCTACTTTAAGTAATAAAAACACTGTCTCACTCTCTCTCTCTCTATTTCTCTGCTCACCATATTATTCTCTTATAAATTAACCCGAATACTAAGTTTTACTTCTACTTCTACCGCGTGTGAACTAACTCTTGATATTTTTTTTGTAAATTTACTATTAATTTTTCATAAAGTTTATTTATAACCTATATTGTTAAATATTGCCCGATGAATTAGTTAAAAGCATTATATAATACTCTTCTTGATCGAATGTTCTAAAGTAAGTAATAAATAAAAAATCTTTCATTTCAGTACGAGTAAAAATTTCTTCGCAAATAGAATATCGTATTGGCTCAATTCTTTGGGACCATCGGTGACTATAGATAACGACAGCTGCAGTTCCATAACCGCCTTAGAATTAGCGCACCATGCCATTTATCATGGTGACTGTGAAGCTGCAATTGTAACTGGATCTTATTTATGTTTACATCCACAGACTTTAGTACACTACGGACGGTAATTAAATAATATTTTATCCTAATGTTTCAAATCACCACCGACTATCATCAATGTAAGTCATGGAGTTTTGCTACTTTGAATACATTTATAGCTGGTCTAATCTGGCTAGAATTCTTCATCATCTTTTATCCTATCATACATCAGCAAATTTTGTATTTATGCTAGTTTGAATTTCGATTACGGCCTAATATCTCGTACTGCAAGATTTTACTAACCGATTCTTTGATTTCGGTGTATATTTTAACGATTATATTTTCAGTATTGTACCATTATCTCCAGATGGAAAAACGAAATCGTTTGATGAGAACGCTGACGGTAATGTGCTGTCTGAAGCTGTAAACGTTTTTGATTTTACAAAAAGAAAAGGATGCTTTGAGGTATTTCGTGATTGTCTAGATTGATGCAACAGCACGCAATACGTATATTATAAATGAGTTTTGTTTTTTTAAGAATTTACGCAGAAGTGGTCAACGTTAAAACTGAGTATAATTCAATTATAAATTGTAAAAGCGGCCCAAGATATGGGTTTAATAATCGGGATCCCAGAGTAATGGCTGAATTTTTTAAACAATTCTATAATGATTCAAAGGTGTCACCACTAGAGATCGAATATGTTGAAGCTGTCGGTTCAGGTGAAAATGTATTATTCACTGTTTAAAATTTATTTTCAAAATTCATTAAAATAATAATGCGAGTTTTGATTAAAACGCTGACAAAGATATCATCTAATTTAAAACACAAGGAATTTTAAATATGTGTACTATTTTAGAATATAGATAATTTTATCCCTAACTATTTTCTTAGTTTATATTACGGAGCAGGCTTAGAGTCCGCTAACTGCAGCTTGTAGTTATGTATATTACTTATATAGACCGTAGTATTGAGATTGGTCACATTAGTTTTCTACTTCTAGAAACTGAGTTGTAGAACCTTGAATACTACTGTTTGCATCTTCCTTCATCCAATCACGACATAGCAACAGGACAATTTTTTATTTTTGTGGCAGGAGCGGCGATTCTTCTGCTGTTGATGTTTGCTCAGGTTTCATAGTTCTTGGTACCATCTGGTGCCAATTATATACATGGCCCTTATTTCAACTATTATTGTAATATTTATAACATAATACTATAATGTTGTCTACAATCATTTCAAAATTTATATATATATCTCAAAAAACAATAACAATATATATTAAAAATTATAATGTAGGTGTACCAGAAGCAGATAAAGCAGAACTGGAATCAATCGATGCAGTATATTGTGAGGGTAGAAGAGATGAGCTTCTAGTTGGTAGTGTCGGGTCAAGTATTGGAAATACCGTAGCCGCCTCAGGAATTTCAGCTATCACAAAGGTTATAAAATAAAGTTTATGTTATATGTTGGTCTATGGTGCTTAGATTAATCTGTTTATTTAAAAGTGAGCTCTATTCTCTACTTATTTATTTAACAAATTTTTAAAATACTTCACATATAATATTATGCTGTTTGAAAGTAATTGATTTTAACTTATATATTATAGTTTTTTTTACGTGTACGTAGAAGAGGAAAAAAATCATATTTTTGTTTATGTAATGCAATGATTTGTACGGCAGGTGTTGCTCGGATATCAAACAGGCGTACTTGCTGGCACCCTACACTGTGAGAGGCCACGACAAGATATATCTGGTATTGCAGAGGGCCGTATTCGTATCCTCACTAACAATAATAACTTTCGTCGTACGTATGCAGCGGTCAATAATATGTCCATTACTGGAGTCAACGGTATTGTCCTTTTACGCGGATATTATAAAAAGAAGGTAAGCGGCAAGAGTAATCTACTAACCACTAAAAAAAGAACGCGCTGGGCTACAGAGCTACAGCTCTACAGAAACTTCCATCAAGGCACGAACTAAACATTTCGATACGTCATACATTTGTAGTACTGTAAAACTGTGGAACAGTCTTCTTATTCTTTCCTTCTTATAACATCACGTTCTTTCAAAGTAGCATGAAAAGATATCTGTGCTGGCCGGCTTGCCAGAGATGACTGACGATGGATAACCGGTCTTTCGCTAGTCACCACTGTTTCTGGATTGCATTGTGCTTACCATCACGCACAATACCGTCAGTTTGCTATATCTACTAGAAAAAAAATCGTTGTAAAATTATTTAGGCTTCCATTTGAAACCATTTTAATCTATAGCACTTATTATGATCAGTTATAAATTAATATTTACTTTGTAGGATAAAAAGCGATACGAATCAACTATTCCTTGGTTAGTGATAATATCTAGCAGACAGGATTCATCAGTTACCAAAATATTTTTAATGACTTAAAATCTCGGCCGATTGATCCAGAAGAAATAGCATTATTACATAACATACATGAAAATATAATATCTGGTCATATGGGACGAGGATTTCTCGTAATTGGTGAGTAAAAGTACAAAAAATTTGACTACATATCGTACTTGTGTGTGTTTTGTACATATGTATATGCTAATAAGCGAATGTTAATAACTGAAGAGATGATAGCTTAGTTGGTAGTACGGTCGCAATTCGCGTCGTTGGACGCATGTTAAAAACCACCAATCCAACTCTAAAACCAGCCTGAGCTTTCGGTAAAGGAAAATATCGTGAGGAACCCATAGCATGGTGGCAGAGTGTTTTCCAATAATGCCCGCCTGGGTAGCTACCACCCACAAGTTTGAAAACCTGTCGCAAAATATCAATATGTTGTCTTCTCGAAGAATCACTTGAGAACAACTACATAGGCTTAGTGTGTGTATTATCCTAGATGACATCGTCACTTAACAACAGGTGAGACTGTGATCAAAACAATGAGCCACTACCGTGTAAAAAAATTTTTAGGAATAAAATTGCACTAAATCATCGATGGACTTTTGAATTCAATCGGCCAAACGGCTATATTAGTTTCTTTCTAGAATTTTTGGTTGCAATTTCTTACTGCAATGCTTATTTTCTGAGTTTTATTTGGGTAAATCATCATTATAGCGTAAAACAACTAAAATTAACCAGTATTATTGATTTTTTTTTTACAAATAATGCATTTTAACTTTTACGATTTTCGCCCGTAAATCAAGTATACATACTAGTCATAGATGTTTCTTCAAACGTGCTATTAAACTAATCACAAATATCTGTAATTACGGGTTCAATCACATTTTAACTTCTTATTTTGAACCAATCTTTACTCATAACTAGTAATATCTTAACACCTGTATATTTCCATATTATAATAAGTATTTTGGTTAAAATAGTACTTAATGATTCGCTAATTTTGATATTTTAACATAGATGAAGACAATAGTCACAAAACAATTAGTTTACACGAGCAAGCAGATTACTATGACGAAATTATGCATCCCCTATGGTTTGTCTATAGCGGCATGGGATCTCAATGGGTTGGTATGGGAACACAACTAATGCGGATACCTATATTTGCAGCGTCCATCGAAAGGTATTAACTGTATTAATTGTAATTATTAATCGGTTAATGTTGAAAGAATAATATAAATTTAATTTTATTAAAATTATAGATGCCAACGAGTGTTAAGTCCAAAAGGACTTGATATTGTACATATAATAACTTCAACGGATAAAACCACTTTTGACAATACCTTAAACTCATTTGTTGGAATAGCTGCTATTCAAATCGGATTAACTGACGTTTTAAAAGAGATTGGATTATATCCAGATAAAATAATAGGTATTACTAAATAATACTAGATTTAAAAAATATGTAAATGTTGTGCAAAACTAACCATAAGACACGTTATTTAAAATTTTAGGTCACAGTGTAGGAGAACTTGGATGTGCTTACGCAGACGGTTGTTTGACAGCTGAGGAAATGATTCTGTCAGCTTATTATCGCGGAATTGTTTCTGGTCAAACTCCATTAATACGTGGTTCCATGGCTGCCGTTGGCTTAGGATATCAGTCGGTAACTCTTATTTATTAAATTATGTGTTTATTGCTTATCACAATGTATGTTTTAAATATAGATTTTAGAGTTATTTATCACTCATTATATTTTAAACTATTTTTTATAGTTTATATTAAATAATTAGTATAATAAAATGGCCAGTTGTATGGAAATGTAATAAATGGATTGATGGGCAATTATAGTTATAAGAAACAACAAAAGAATGCACTGAAATATAAAAACTAAAAAAAGCACACACAATATGAAAAAAAATATTTTAGTAGTAAAAAGGTCTCTGTCACGTCAGAGGAGATACTGGGACTAAAAAAAACTATTTTTCACGTTCTAGATTTCAAAATTATGTCCATCAGAAATCGATATCGCATGCCATAATGGTCCAGAATCTAGTACGATATCCGGTCCTGTAGATGTGGTGCGGGAATTTGTTGACAATCTGACAACTAAAGGTATATTTGCAAAAATCGTACCTTCGTCTAACATTGCTTACCATTCTAGATACATCCAAGCTGCTGGTAAGTACTGAATATGTTATATTTATTCAGTTGTATCTATCAATTACTTATTGCTAATAGTGAAGTATGCTCTATGTAAAATAGGACCAATGCTGTTGAATCACTTAAAGAAAGTCATTAAAACACCAAAACGTCGAAGTGAAAGATGGCTCTCAACGTCTGTTCCTCAAGAACAATGGATTAAATCTGAGGCCATGTACAGTTCAGCGGAATATCATACCAATAACCTTCTGGTAAAATGTTTCGTTTATATTGGAGAAATTGGTTGAAAGAGTACGAATGTTTTAAGTAACACAAATAAATCTACAGAATCCAGTACTGTTTGAAGAGACTCTTCGTAATGTTCCGAGCAATGCAGTAGTTGTAGAAATTGCGCCACATGGTCTACTTCAGGCTATTTTAAAACGTTCGCTAGCTAACTCTTGCCACAATGTTCCACTCACTAGGAAAGAACATGGAGACAACGCATTCTTTCTCCTGAATAGTATTGGCAGGTTAGTTTTATTTATTCCTTTAAAACAGTTAAATATTCTATTGCTACTTTATCTAGAGAAGAATTTAGATATAGTTCAGAAGATAACCGTAAGGTATTTCATGTTTTCAAAATTAGAGTCTGTTCAAGTGTTATGAACACTTTCTAAATCAATTCTCTATTAAAAAGTAATGAATTTGTTTTATTGAATTTATTAAAACATAATTAACTTTATTTCTTGTTTCTGTTATGTTAATGCTAATTTGATAAAGTTCTTTTTTTGTTATCTGGTAGTATAAATAAAATCCGTAAAAATGACCTAACTTGCGTTTGAGAAGGTAGGTATCTACGTTTTTTATACTTAGATTTAAATTCCTTCAAATACATTCAGATCTATCTGCAATTTGTTATTATTTAAACTAATCTATAAAGAGTTTGAGAACAACAAAAAATAGTTTTTTCCATATTCTTATTTATTAAATGAAGAATAATACCGTCTACATGTTGTAATTATTGATGTAATGAAAATAAAAAAGGCATAAACTTTGAATGTTTGGATAAATATCATTTCATTCAATTTCATTTAATTAGAATTAAATTAAACAGAAATTCAATAAAAATTGATTTCGAAGAAGCTAGAAGCTAGAGAAAAAGAAAAATATAATAAACATAAATAAACACCGAAAGCATTCGCACTCAGCAATGTGACTATGCAAAATGTTGATATGCCCGACATCATAAATTATTAAATTGTTTATACCCTAAATAAAATGGGATAAGGGCAGGGCGAAGATGAGTTTCGACACAGACATTTTTATTTTTATCGATATGATTTCATATATGAATTCTAGATTATACATGCTGGGGTATAATCCAAAAATTAGTAAACTTTACCCAAAAGTGGAATATCCTGTTTCTACGGGAACACCGTCGCTTTCACATCTCGTTGAAATGGCGCATGTCGAGAAATGGTAAGAAATAAGCATAACAATAAACATCAACTGTTAAGTGTTCTGTATAAATTAAAATTACTCTTTTAAATTCGCTACATGAATTGAAAGACATGAAATAGCAGAAATGTGAAAGACTCATATATTAATGCTCGTACATGTGACGTCCTAAAACTTAGGACTTAAAAAACTTCGTTACGAAATATCGGGTTCCTTCCAAGAACACGGACGAAATAAGTCTTTTTTTACCATAGTCCTACCATACCCAACATTATCAAGGATCTGATTTGCCCTACTAATATCCTTTCTTTTATTGCTATTTCCTACTTTAAATTTATTAACGAGTATATATATGTGTGTTTATATGTGTATGCTTGGTTACTTATTATTTAGTATGTTATTGTAATCTATTTGTATATTGTATGTATTACTTGTTTTTGCTATTTATAGGTTGTGATGAAATTATTAATCTACCCTCACGTTTACAATAATTTATAAAGGGATCCTAATTTCGTACTACAAAAGTGGTTATCAAATAGAAAAATATCACTCGTACTATTACAATGTTAATGAAGAAACTAACTAAATAGTATATATTTATTTACGTTTGTAGTATATAATCATTGATATAATGAAAAACAATTTCTTCGGAAATAATATTTATTATAAATACAAATACGACAATACCCATTTCGCTTACGAATTTATTTAGAACAAACAGTGCTATGATTTATCACAGTGAATTTAACTTAATTAAAACTATCAGTTTTTTTAAGCTTAGCGAAAACAAAACTCGTTAGTAGCTCCACAATTATTATGACTAGAGATAAAATCATGCTCATTAAAACAAATATATTTAATGATTGTGCGTATATATTAAAGCATAATATAAATTCCCTAAATGCCTTATAATATTAAAAACAATAACTAATAATCATTCATTTTCGTATATTTTCATTATTATAAATTTAACAGGTCAACAACATGTTCCCTAATATTAAATAGAACAAACTCTGCATGCTACGAATTCATTGTATCTGTTGAAGACAGAGCAAATAGTTACCTTAAAGGACATATAATTAAGGGTGGGTATTCAAGTTTTATAGTACAAATCAAAATAATGCTTAAATACTTCATTCAATTTAGGTCCTAGTAAGGCGTTTATAAATATTAAAATACTACCACCGGTTCGGAAAGCAGCCCTTTCATTAAAAAGCGGCGGCACAAATCTGGTTTATCTTTTTTGTATTAATAACTGTACAATTCATAGTTATAAATCGTTTTAACAGATGCAGAGAGGAGGTTGTTATTTTCAGATATCATCATCGGTCATGTACACTGTAATAACCATTTAAAATTTAAAATTGTTAGAAATGCTTTGCGACATTATCATAGAACTTAAATTTATTACCAAAAAAAATTATATTCATTATATTTGGGTCTAAAAAGGCAATATAGCATCTAGTTCAACTGCTGACGCCATAGGGAAATATCATGAGACATCTATTTATAAAAGTAAGCAAACAAAATTAACTTAGCAGTAGCAATACCTGTAACCTGCTAAATCTTTTGAACTGCAAAAATAAAACTTAACGTTCCCGATATTTTTTTCTGTGTTAACCCCATTGTTTATTTATCGTCAAATGTGATACCCAAGAACACAGTATAGTAGATTTCATAGACTTTGTTTTGTGAGCATTTAGTGGTTAGCATACATATATTACTGAGAATACACATTTTTGAGAAATTAGGTAAAGTATATTTTACTTGACTAACCTCTGAATCTTTTCATTTTGAATATAAGTAAAATGTCGAATACAAAAAGTACTATTAACCATTAAATTTCATTAATTTATAGCCATATACAAATGATCTCATATCCAACCCTGCTGTACGTCAATTCACACTGATGATCCGATGAATATAGCTGTATTTAGATTTACTTTCTGCTAAATAAAACCCAAAGGTAGTTTTAATATAAGAGTACTATGTTCAACGCAATTGCAATACAACGAAATGCATTAAAAATAGATATATCTGTAGCACAGTAAAAACTTTTTAGATCAATTCTTATACCCATTCGCTGGAGTATTAGTAGCTGTTTGGGATACATTAGCGATGTCAACGGGAGATGTGAAAAGAAGATGTTCAGTGAGGTTCCAAGATGTCCATTTATTGTCACAACCAATTTTATGTGAACAACGACCTTTAAAGCTAAGTGTAACGTTGCAAAAAGGTTCAGGAAAGTTTGAGGTATCAAATTTGGTGTTTATAATTTTAAAAGAGTTGATTAAATAATTTATTTTAATTATCTGTGTCTAAATGTACGAGAATTTTTTTACCTCAAATTTCATAATAACGCTATTGATTGACAATCGGGACTGATAACAGGTAGGGTTAATAACTGCCAGTAAAATAAACATTAGGTTTGATTTGACACTTTTTAAAATAATGCTAAAGTGTCTCCAAAATAATAGCTGACTTTGGTAAGTAAAGTAGTTGACCTTTTATTGAACAATTATAAAATGAATAAAGTAAATGAAAAAAACGGTAAAAAAAAAATATCGAATATATAAAAAACCACAGATGCTTAGTGCAAACAAAACCTTTTCTAGATCAAACTACATTAGAAATCGACGCTTAAAAGTAAATATTGTGCTATGCCAGTTAAGCAAAGAATTTGCAATGCGTAACCGGCTGCCGCTATGATGGTAGAGAAATTAGGAAGCAGTGTCTAGGCGACGATAACTAGACCCTATTTCCCCTTAAGCTGCCCACAATGCCATGCTACCACGTCACCGAAGGACGATTGCTAAGGTGCCGTAAAAAACTCACACGCCAAAGCAAAATAGTTTCCTTTTGCCAGGTTTAGCTCACGAGTCGACTAGATTATCGGAGTGTGGCACTGTATGGAGGACAGTTGGGGAGGGGAGCCACTGGCGATAGATTATGGGTATTAGCAACTTAAACAAAATATTCAACCGCCCACAAGAGCCGCCTGGCTGAATTATATACTGACGAACCACTACACTCCAATATATGAATATGAAGCATATACTTCAAATATATATATGATTATTATAACAATAACTATATGTTTACTAATTTATAGGTAATGAATGAAAAATCAACAGTGCTGACTGGAAAAATTATTAAAGATTTAACAAAATATGGTATGATATCAAATAAACAAGATTTCGCAGATAAATGTAACTACAATATATTAAAGTCACGAGATGTATACCATCTTTTAAATGAAAGGGGTTATAATTATAGGTAAGTCGAGAATTATTATACTCGAAGTGATGTTTTTGCATGCAATAAATTCGGTGCTTAGGTAATTAATTCATGTTCTTTCGTATTTCTGTTTAGTGGAGATTTCCGCAGCATCCACAGCACTGGCGTACCTATAGAAAAAGCACATCTATTGTGGCGTGACAACTGGGTGACATTAATTGATGGTATGCTGCAGCTTAATGTACTAAAACATACCACTGATGGAGTTGCTCAGCCTATTTACATTAGAAATATTTTTATTGATCCAACCACACACATAGCCTTCGTAGAAAATATAATGGAGGCTACCATTGATGAAACTTTGCAATTAACAAGGTAAGTAAGCAAAACTATTTTGCTTGTGTTAATATGAGTAAAATAATATAAACTATGTATGTGATGTAGAACCGAGTAAATAACCGATAAATTACTAGAATTAAACTTAAATTAGGCTAAACTAAACATTTTCTTTTAAATTTCAGTTGCGGTGGTATCTCTATTCAAGCTATTAAATTTCGTGAACTATCACCAATACATGAAGATCTTTTGGATTTAAAGATTACAAATCCAGTGAGAGATAATGAAAAGATGAATGAAATAGATACAAATTATAATATGGTCCTTTATTTGGCAAAATCAGGAAATTTCGATTCCTTAGAGTGGCTTAAAATTTTAAAACCAGATGAATCTGGTGTAGAAGTTTCTGTAAGTATGATTCTTATAAAGTATACAATATTTTACAACATTTTAATGTTTATGTTTATTCAAGGTTCATTATGCTGGACTAAGCCAAAATGATAGAAAACGGTATATTACAAAAGAACATCTTATATGTGCCAAAAATAACTTCAATAATATAAATACCTATGGAGTAGATTTTAGTGGAATTACCCAAAGGTATTTAATGTTTGAACAAAATTTGAACTTATAATACTTGGAAGATTTAGATTTCTTATTTTTATGTTGGTCTAAAAACAGCGGGGAACGTCTAATGGGAATAGTCTATGAAGGAACTAGCTGTAGTCATATAATGGCACGACCGGAACTATTGTGGTCGGTTCCTACACACTGGAGCATGGAAGACGCAGCTACTGTACCGCTCGCTTATGTTCAAGCTTTCTACTGTCTTGTAAGTAGTAGTTTACTTGTAGTAAGTTTAAATAAATAAAGTGAAATATCGATAGAGTTTAGAAAGAGATTATTTATTGCAATAGCAAAAATACAACTTTTGTCGGTTCATTTGGTACTATCGCAATAGAATTTTCAACAATGAAAGAGCTCTGTCACATTATACTTCTTTTTCATTTTACTATCGAGTTGTTAGTTCAATAATTGTTGAATGAATGAAAAGTAAAATTAAGAAATGCAATATTACAAAATGGGATAAACAAAGTAGAACAACGATTCTTGAACTTTCTGGTTTCAACTTTGATAGGGATGGAATAGAATCGTAAGCTTATAAAGTAGGTAATATAAAAAATCCTAATAGAAGTTAGTACAAATAGTAGCGTGAAAACTTTACATGATTTCAGTCCATCAATGTGTGATAGAGCTTTCTTTCCAAATGAGAAGTCTCGTCTGAATCATTTTGAAATTATGCACATAGTTCATTGATAGTCATAAACACGTAGCTATGGTACCTTATGTAGACATTTTTCGGACCAAAACACAATAATATGAGTTTTAGGCACTTTGCAGCAAAAATATTTATATGTAATGTTGTTGCTTGAACATGAACTACCTCTTTTAGAGTTTTTCTAAGACTTGAGTCTTCTTAAGTATTTATATGGTGAACATTATCAACAAATAACATACAAATTAAAATAATTCTAACCACAGAGTAGTCTACCTGCTTCGGCTATTTTAATCGCGCTGAGTTGTATCTATTACTACAAAAAACTTTTACGAAAGAAAATTATTGGAACTGTTAATAAAATTTTCTAATGAATTTGTTTGCAGGTAATTAAAGCCAAGGTGTGCTCCAGTATGAGTATTCTAGTTCACGATGGCACTAGCGCCTTCGGACAAGCAGTGATATCTATTGCTTTAGCAATTGGTTGTCAAGTATTTACGACTATTGATAATATTTATAAAAAACGTTTCTTGCTAAAGATGTTTCCTACTTTGAAAGGTTTGTTTCACATTTGAATGAAAATATAATATGTATAGATCAATATTATGTTTCACATATTTACATTATGTTTTAGAATGTCATATAGGAAATTCAAGAGATCATACTTTCAAAGATATGGTTATGAATTCAACGAATGGTAAAGGCTGCGACATTGTCATAATATGTTCCGTAGAAAAAGAATTAAAAAATGTAAGTACTTATACTAATATGAAACTTGAATATTATGTTCTAAGTTATTATATACCTTTTGATTGAAGCATGTAGTGACTAGTGATCTTATAGAGTTTCATTCATTAATTAACTGGCTATCTATGCCCGCAACTTCACTTACGTCAATGTAACTTATTTATTACCATATTATAAACAAGTTTTAACAGTACATGTTTTTAGTATATATGTATATATCTTCATTGCAGGCTCTTTTCATATAGTTATTTTGATATTTTGCACATCATGTTTTACTGTTTAGTTTTATTGTAAAATTAACAATAAATATGATTCCGTAGTAAAGTTTACCAATTAAGATTAAGAAATGTAACATTATAAAGGAGAAATGAATCTTACTGTCGAAATTTTTTTACAGAATAATTTATAACATTTCAATTTATCGGTTTGCCTTAAAATTTTGCAGGCTTCTCTCAGTTGCTGTGGATTATTTGGAATCACTCTTGACATTGATATTATTGATCGACAAGAGAGTTATTTATTTGGTATGAACCATTTAAACCTCGACAGAAATTATTTTCGAATCGACTTTAATACATTACTTATGAAGTATGATTTGAAGGAGATGGAAGTAAGTTTATTTACTTATTAAAGCTAACCGAAACTCCGTGCCGCGCCATCTACAATAAAACGGCGGAAACTTATTTGTACTCCTAATATTATGTATTTAAAGCATTTCCTTTAAACCGCCAACAATGATCATAGAAGAAAATTAAAGAAATAATATTTTATTTCAATTGTTTTTAAACATAGTATCATCTGCAAGTAGATTATGATGTACATTAATTTTAGTAGTTGAATACCATATTTAGTAATTAGATATGAGAGAGTGTAAAATAAAGTATCTATTCAATAGCAAACGTTAAATAATACATACAGGAAATTGAGTGAAATTGCAGTCAAATTTAAAAAGTTGCTTCATAGTTTATAGTTTTACTAGTGTTGCGTGTCAATTTAAGATTCAAATATAAAACTAATACTTATGTTTTTTATTATTTTACTGACATACCTATTACAGGAACTTCAAAAATTAGTAAGCGAGGGGATTTCTCGTGGGTACGTGCGTCCACTTTCACGCTCCACGTTCACTGCCTCGGATGCGCCTCAAGCTTTTCATCTGCTAGCAGACTCCCGGCATCACGGTAAAGTGTTGCTTCAGTTATCCAACGACCAACTACCTGTACAACAAAAGTAAGAAGCAATTTCAAATATTTACTTTTATCGAAAATTAATAAATAGTATATTTTTATACTGCGTAGGCTCAGCGTTTTAATCACAATCTCCCATGATGTGGGATGATGACATCAACTCGCATATGATGCTGCCAGAACACACTTGTTAGTGATTGGCGACAGGTTTTCAAACTTGAGGGTGGTAGTTACCCAGATAGGCATTATAAGAAAATGTTTTCCTTTACCGGAAGCTCAGGCTCATTTAAAATGTATACTCATAACAAAGGATGGTTATTTGAAATAAATATTTAAGCATGGTAAAATGGATATTCAATTATGATACTAATGTATGCATTAATATTACTTCACAGATTTGTATTTGCACCATACCATAGTCATGTTGTATTCTGTAACCAACAAGCTCTTGGTATTCAATTAGCTGATGCTCTTGTTAAAAGAGGAGCAAGAAATTTGTTTATACATTACGAAAACCCACCTGCGTATTTGCAATACAAAATACGGTTAGTATTTTTAACTTTCGCATGTAATCATAACTTGTAAACATGAGTATATTAATGTTTAATTTATTAACTTATTTATACTGTGGCTTATCTATAAACATTTTGTTAGTTATTTCTCTTGACTTATTCATAATGAGTACATTGATACTGAATTTGTTTTAAAGATAAAAGTTCATTACTGTAAATGTAAATTATTAATACATTCGTGTGTATTGTATTCAGATCCTGGGAGGCTATTGATGTTCAAGTAACAATATTGTCTGCAGAACTTGTCAATAGCAACGCTGTTAGTAAATTATTGAACGATGTTTCGGGTATTGTAGAAGGAGTATATTATATAAGTACAAAATATCAATACAACAATGAAGAGCAAATACAGTCTCTTTTGCTTAATTTGGATATTGTAACTAGAGAACTGTGTCCTTTTTTGAAGTTAGTATAAAACAAATAATTTATAAATATGTTGCAGGGATATGAAAAAAATTAAATTAAGCAAACGGTAAGCGCTCCGATCTCTTGCATACATGGGCTTGTTTTCTTACTTGTTGTTATTTTAATATCTTGTATGAATTTATCATCTACCTTAAGAGATTGGTCTAATTTTTATTTTTTTCATCACTCTGCGACCTGTTTGTATTTACGGTATAGTATATGAAATATTAAAATGCTCATATTCAGATATTTTGGAGTTATTACGAATGAAGATAATAATTACGAACAGAAGATATGTCTCAATCGTGCAAAAGAAAGATTACCAGCAACTTTTCTTAGTTTTCAAAGGAATTTCCAAAGAAACGTAAGTACAACGTTAAATTATACTTCTTCATACCTAATATATTACTATTTAGCTAATGTATGTTTAAACCAAAATGGTTATTGTGACATTTGTTTTTCAATAACATCGTGATATTTATTTTTTTGCACCTCTACAAATTTTCTATATATGAAAAAGTGTCTTTACATAATTAAATATCCATGCCATGTTTTAATTTAATTCAGATCAGCAGTGATGAGAACTACCTTAAGATGGATATGAAATATTGTCGTGCAATTATAAACGCAATGGAGAGAGCATTAACCTCACCTTATTCAATGTTTACTGTTGAATTAAAACCGATAAAAACTCGTTCAATTTTGAACCAAATAGCAGCTATAGCTGGTAAGTGACATTTTACTTTTATAACTAATGTATGTTTTTTACATATACTATGCTTATGTAATGTTTTATTTAGAAAAGCAACTAATGAAGATAACTCTTACAGCTGTAAACGTTCCGGAAGATATTCAAGAAGTTACAACACTTGGAGATCTAGGCGTAGGCAATACAGAATCTAAAACGATTTCTGAATTCATCCGGTATCATTACAGTCAATTTATAAAACAAAACGAAATACCTTCTTTAACAATTCATCAGTGAGTAAACGTGTTATATTTTTAATAAAATCAATAAAACTGAATATTGGTTTCCTAAAGTTTCTATTTATTTTCACAGAATATACGACATTGAAGATACTTATAAGAAAGGAAGTTTGAAAGTTAAAAACCTTTTGGACCAGTTTTACTCGTACGTGGATACAGATGATGAGATGAAAATGGCTGTGGACGTGGTTCCACTCCCAACTCTCTTTGATAAAGCCAACACGGTTAGTCGTTATTATACTGTGACATAAATATTTTATCATGTTTCCATGTTCTCTGCAACTTCTTTGTGTGAACCATTTGGGTAATTTGATATGAGCACTTGTTGTTACTTTGCTAATTTGGACTTTCACAGATAATGCACGTTAGTTTACCATAACATCAATTTCACTCTGTTATTCAGCGTAAATCAATATATTTTTATTATTTCAGATGTATGAAGAATTCGATGTAAGTGAAACTTATCTGTATATAGTTCCGGGTTTGGAGGGACATCCGGATCCATTTCGCACTATATGTGAAGGTCTTAAGCTTCCCGCCCTCGTATTAATTCCTGGTACGGATGAGCCTGACGAAACTATTGAAGCAATGGCTCAAAGATTAACAAAGGTAAATCACATTGTCATACTATCTGCTACTTTCACTGCGCGCATAAATTAAAAACTTATTAAGTCGGTGGGACTACTTATATTTATAAATAAAAAATATATACGTGTATGGTAAACTTTATTTAAAACTGTACACACTGTGGATTTTCATTGTATATACTCCAAACATTTACGATATTGCAGTGATATTAATTATAATGTTTTATGTGATCTGGCAAATTGTTCCTTTTTCTCTTTTTACATTTTTACATACATACATATCGGAAACGACATCAAAGATAGAGATAAAAATCTTGTTACATCATAAAATAGAGCAAATGTCCAAGCAATATATAAGATACTGACATATATACAAAACGGTTTTTGAACAAATTTAAAAATCGGAAGTTATAGCCCCGGTTACCCCTACTCCAAACTAAATTAAACGTACGGAAGAATTAGAAATTCATTCATTATAATGCCAATATTTTGTTAATAAATGTATTAATGTTGATGAATGATATGATGATGAAATGCCAATAAATAGGCTAACTGTGGGTATATTTATGAATTATAATTTATTGTTTAATAGTAATAGACTAGACATACGCATAGCTTCTATAAAATAAATACTAGTTTTGTTTAACATCTTTATATTATCTACAGGTTGTTTTACAAAAGATTGGGATTAAAGACACATTTTATTTATTGGGCTACGAGAATGGTATGTTTGTAGCTTTGGAAATGGCAGCCATCTTGGAAAAACATGGTACGTACCATGCGTTGAAAACATTAATACGTGATATATAAATTCAGAAATGTTGCATGTGCAAATTGCTCTTTTTTTGAAAAAAAAAAAATTAGTTGTCTATTATTTTGTTAAAAATCCCGGAAGTGTTTACAAAAATGTGTCCTCTTCCATGAAAGACTTAGTTATTGTATAAATACGTAGGTAAACTTTAATTAACGATTGGGTGCCAGTTACCGTCTGCGGCTGAGTGTCTTCGGCACTCGCCTACAAAGTTCGGTGAAGCTATAAAGGCTCTTTCGGTCAACGGCATTAGAAGGTTAGAAGAAAAAAGGAATCATGATTACAGATGGATTTAATTACACGTTTTAGTTTAATAGTAATAGGTAAATAAATATTGCATAAGCAATTAACTATCTAATTTCTCTGCGTTGAAGTAAATGGTATATATTAAGCCCAGACCGCTAGAGATCAACTTGTCCAGCAACCTAAATTGAGACTATGTAAGCTCCTTTTAATAGCCACAGTCTTTTTACAGACTACACCAACTCACTTCATAGCACAATCTCGGCTGCCATCTCCCCCCGCCAAGCGTTCCTTGAACTGTTTTATACAACAGTCAACATTCAAATCTAAATACCCATTAGGTACATCAACAAATTAGAAAAAATATCAGACTTAACATAACCATTAATTTTAAAATTTTAGAATAGATTTTTTATAAAGCGAACAACTAAATCAAGTTTAATTATGCCTAATTAAAATATAACCAGAAACCACTGTGGTATTGCTAGATTGCAAAAGCAGATGTTTCTTGAAGAAAACAAATGTAATGCGTGTAATAAAATTAGTACACCTTTTACAGGAATCAGCGGTACGGTATTTTTACTCGGTTGTATACCTGGTGAATTTAAGAAAATACTTAATAATTTTCTTAATGGTCTGGGGTCCGAGGACCAATTGCAGAATGCTATACTACTACATATGTTTAAGCTTATAATAGAAGGCGATGCGACCGATTTTGAAAAGGCACTGCGTGAAACCACTTTATGGACGGAAAAGTTAGAACTATATGCACGTACATTGACAGGTCAAACACGGCATTCTATTCAATACACTCGATCGTTCGTTGAAACTGCTCTTGGACGCATTAAAGTAGTAGGTAAATATATTTCACATTTACCAAAGCTGAAATCTAAACTCGTGCTAATGCAATCTTCAGATATTGGAACATCATCACTAAGCGAACTTCAAAATATATCATTACTTTCGGTAGATGTACATAGACTCGAATCACCACTGGCACTTGCTACAAAAGAAATAAATTGTTCCACTATTATCAATGAATATTTGTCAAGTGATATCTTGGAGAAATTCAATAAGAAGAACTTATGTGAAACGTATTTAGTTGAGACCAACAATTTTTTGAAATTATAAATATACTATACATTATTGGTACCATTTAGGGTTCTTATTTCAAGTGTAATTATTAAAATTTTTTGAAAAAAAAAAAAATTGTTTTTTGTTTTATTTATAGTTAGTATGTACTATTTTATCTTTTTAAATAATTAACGTTTACAGGTTAAAAACTCAAATATATTGTCGAATAAATATGATTATGATTTAAATGTAGTATTATTATTATTATGTTGGACTTTTTGTTCTGCACGATTATTTATAATGAATATAAGATGGCAGAATTTTTTTTTTTTCTTTTATGGAAATTTATTATCTTCATTAGGTTTATTTTTATTACACATTTATATATTCTGATTTGTTACACTTGTCGAAATTCGTCCGTAAACATTATTAAAAAATTTGAGGAAAAAAAAAAAAAAAACTAAACCATTTCCAAAAGTTTTTATTGATAACACAAAACAAGTCAAAATATTAAATAAACAACAAAAAATAGAAAAAGAAAAACGTTTCATAGATAGCAGAGGAAAAGGTATTCAACTGTTTTAACTTCATATAGTATACAATAAAAATACATAGGTGCCAAGGAACCTATTAAAATAATTACAAAATAACAATGTATTCGTAAACTGTTTCTTAATTATTCATACCGTATTATTATTATGTAAGTTACAATTTGTAAAGGAAATAATATGGAATATAGATAAATGTTAAAATTTATATCATTTTATCCAAAAAGTTAAACATTGTAAAACAACTTAATGATTTACCTTCCAAGTACACATATACATCATCAACATAACGAAAACAAATAATTATAAAACAGCGAATCTCGTTGAAGAGTTCATTATATAAACTTCGCATAAGTTTTTCTTTTCAAAGGCATCAAGTAATTCGGCGGATAAATACTTATTAATAATAGCAGAACAAAGCATGTCTTGAGTTGCGTAAGGTAGCTGTGTGTTTTTTAAATCGTGTACTGCTAAAGGCTCCTGAGAATACTTTTGTATTTCGATTTCTGTTAAAGGTGACGCAGATGATGTACGTATTAAGATGATTTTAGAACGCAATTGACGCACAGAACAACTGTAGCGACGTATTTGTTTGATGCGAGCTAACATTACCTCCATAAGAGCAGCTACATACTGTGCGGATAATGCCACACGTCCTAAAGTTCTTCGTACACAAACTTCCACCTTTTCGATCCACGTTGGAACATTATTCAAAGCGTTCTCTATAACTGCACAATCCTCTTTCATCACCATCTTATATACGTGCTTTACAATAGCATTTTGCAACCGATCATCCGTTTCAAAATCTTTTAGTTGTTTATTGACTATGTATTTGAGATCATCTGGAGTGCAACCAATCCAAAATATTGTACCTTTCAATCCTGTAACGAATTGTAATTTTACTTTATTTTTGAATTTCTACTATAAACAACATAATATGTTTCCTAGTTAATACACTGGTAAAAACGGCAGCAAATGTCTGAAACATTTTTTTTAAATTTATAACGGTAATATGTACAATTCTGTAAACACCACTTAATTAATTGCTAATAGTAACCTTTCTTTAGAAAGTATTTGAAAGAAATTACCTTGCTTCTCTAAGATTTCAGCGATTTCCAATACGACTAGAACGCCCATTTCATAGCCTAATAGGTAGAAATTGTCCTCTACTCTGATTTTATTAAATAGAATCTATAATAAAAAAAAAAATATTTTATTTACAAGTTTTGTATGTTACAAGTTTTGTGCGATATTGTAGAAAATACCTTTGCAAATCTTGCAGCCATTTCAGTGATGGTCTCATGCGGTGAATCAAGACCAGGCTGCAATACAAGTGCTGGTATTTTAAGTCGTTCGCACAAATTACGAAAACGTCCATGAAGCCCTTCCATCCCGGGCACTATACATAAGTACGTATGGCTTACATCAAAGTCGTCGTCTGTCTGAAATAAGTAGAGAAATTAAAATTATCATACAATTTTAATTATACCAGAGATTAAAGAAAACAATTAGGTAATCGTTTTTACACTAGTTAAATTTTAAATTTGCTTTCTAAGTAAAAAGTTCTCAGTTCACTGATGACATCAAAATTTACTAATGATCAAATGTACATGTAAATGTAAATGATTGTACTAATGATCAAAATTCGACTAAAATCATTATTGCCACTTCTGGAAATAACAATATAGGAAATAACTAAAACTGTTTTGATTTAGTTTTTGTTTTAATATTACAAAAAAAAAACAGAATATAAAATATAGTGAACTATTTAAGTTTGCCTATTTATGTAGCTAGTATCTTCATCGTCCTGTTCCTAATTTTGGTTTTGAGGTCGGCACAGAATGTTTTCTTCTTCCATACACCTCTATCAGCCTGCTATCATTCACTCCTTCTGCCTTCATATCTTCCCTCACATACTCCAACCATTTTTCCTTTGAGTGTCATCTCACCCTCTATCACTCGAATTTTATTGTCGTCACTTTCATTTTTATATTTTTTTTACACGAAATATGTTCAGTGCTTTGACTACAATCTCAACTGATGTTAATTGAAGATGTGGTCCAGGGTGGTGAACACACTAAGCCAAGAGGTGCTGGTTCTCAAGTGATGATGCCGGAACACACCTATTGGTATTTGGCGACAGGTTTTTCAAACTTGAGGGTGATAGCTACCCAGACGGGTATCGTTAGAAAATTCCCTACCACCATGCAAAATTCCCCACATGCGTTTCGTCTCTTCTCAAAACATGTCCACACCAAGACAAAAATAACCCTTTCATCTTTTCTATCACCGGTGTAATTTTCAAGCTTCCTCTTACCTACTCATTCCTGATCCTATCCAATCTGGGCACGTCACACGTCATAAATAGGCTAATGATACTGATGACTGAAACTTACTGATATTACTTCGTGAGCCCACGTAGACATTGGTATGATTTCAGCATTGGCCAATAGCTCATTTTGATCTACATTTGAGAAGAAGTTTCCTAAACCTTTTACGTCTTTGAAATCAGGTTCAGTTATGAATTGTTCTAATTCATTTATTCTGCATATGAAAAAAAATACATACCAAAATATAGCTAGGTCTACAGTTATTAAGTTACCCCCTTTTCTTCTGAATATATTTAGAAATATATAAATATATTGTACATAATAAACTCATTTATAATCGCTTAAGCCATTGATTCTATCAATTTAACATGGAAAGTAAAAATATTACAATTAGTAACAGTTTATACAAACGTCGCGATTTTATGTTTGAATTTATATCAATTTTCATTGCAATCGGTTAAAACAGAAGTTGGTATGCTGCAGCAATAGCAAAAAGGAAATCATAGAAATCTATTTCGTTAAAATAAACATATATTGTAAACACTCTGTAAACGAAGGAAACAAATAGAATGTTCATTACTTAATCGACTTTCATAACAATTCTAAGAAAAAAGTAATTGATCTTGATTATAAAATATAACATAGACTTTTGAACTTTTTCTAACTATATCGATCGATCCAGACTTTAGGTTCTCAACGTGTGTGATAACATCCCCTTATGGAAGTAGAAGACCCAGCGAAAATCATGGAGAATTAAGATAGTGCAGATTAAAAATATAGTCTAAACATGGCAAAACAATTAAGATGACGGAGTTTATAAAAAAACATAATTTCAAAGTGGGCGGTGAGCAAAATAAAGTTGAGAAACTGGGATCCAAACGATTCATTTTGCATTGAATATCCAAGTAATTAACAAGAAGATAAGTGAAAACGATCTACAAGTGAGTAATGCTAGAAGTTATAAAGGCTAGTGCTGTGAATAAGTATTTGTCCAGTATTAATTAAATTGGTGGCGTTTACTTGCGATTTGTTTGTAGGATGATCTGGAGTTTAGCTGTTATTGCAACACTTGCATCTATTGAAATTACTGTATACAATTTGTTTTACCTGTTTTTAGTTAACCTTGATACTTCATCCTCTGTTAAGCAGATGTTATGCGTGTCTCGTAGAAATGCAATAATTATTTGACATTGAGTATCATTAACACCCAATTCGCGTAGAGTAACAGAGACATCTGTATCTGATAATTTGATATCTAAAATATTATTAACATTATTCTGTTTATATTTTTTCACATCTAAAAAATAACTAATCATTGAATACTTAAAGATATTATTCTTATTTTATATAAATTTATATTTTTTTTTAGTCTTCACTATAAATTCTGACTTAAGCCGCTTGATCATGTTTCAGTAATTTCTAATCTAACGTTAATAGGTAACTTAATGATAGGCAACGTTTCTTATTCATTAGTCTAATGTTCAACTCTAAATCAGCTTGAGCTTTCCAGGTTTCAATTTCCTGGTGTATCCCTTAGTCGTCTTTTACGACACAGATATGGGTTGGTACTATTCTTAGTCGGCACCACACGGCAATACTATAATAGTACTCTAAGTAATAGATTACTTTAAATCTATTTACAAATAAATAAAATGTTTGTAATGTCAAAATTAGATTTTATTTACTAAATAGATACGACACCTATACCCAAAATACAATTTTTAAAATTTTTGTTTGTAAAGGTTGATCTCCTGAACGGCGAGACCGATTTTGACGGGACTTTTTTTAGTAGATAGCTGAAGTTACTCCGGGTAACTTAGGGTACTTTTAATTTTCGAAAATAATTGAAGTTCCGCGTAAAAAAAATTTAAAACTCGTAATAAATTGAATAAAATCCGATTCAATTCACAGTTTTAGGAGCAAGTGCTATAATTTATGAGAAATATTTTTACTTTATCTTAGTACTCAACATTTTCAAAGTAAAGGAATTAAGGCTAAATATTATAAATCCTATCTTATGAATGGTAAGTAATTTATAATACAGAAAGTAAAAAAAATCAATGTATGATAAAAATATCTGAAGAACTTAAAATAAAATGATATTAAGAATAGAAACTCACCCAAGATTAATTCAATTTGTTGTAATAAAGAAGGTAGATTCTCGACATACTGATCAGAGGTCAGCACGGGTTTTAAATTGTTTAGTGAACTCTCCAGTGCGTCCAAAACAATTGGGTCTATAGACCGTCTATCGTTCGATGTTTCCTGATTAATAATATTATTTTAATTAAATATAATTTCTTACAACTTGTAAATTATTGGAATTTTTCACTTAGTGACACTTAGTGAAACATTGGTTCTTATTGTTTGTATCCAAACACACTTTTGATACTTTATAGTAATATTTATTTCTTTCATTGTACAATATAGTTCAACTCAAAATACCATCAAAACCATGGCATAGATTAGGGCATTTTCTTGTCAGTTGTACCTCCCACTTTCTATTTAAAACTTTATCACCAGATAATATGGGATATACTTCGTTATCAACAGTTGAGAGTCGAGTTAAATTCTACATATATTATTCTACTAATTTTGATTACATTATTTTGAAGCGATGATGGCGCAGTGCGCAGTGCGGCCGGATTCCGCGTTAATCGACGCGCGTTCTACCCCACCTATCCAACTCTAAAATCGGACTGAGCTTTCGGTGAAAAAAATATCGTGAGGAAACATACAGCATGGTGGTAGGGCATTTTCTAATGATGTCCGCCTGGGTAGCTACCACCCTCAAGTTTGAAAACCGCTCGTCAAATAGCAATAGTTGTGTTCCGGCAGCATCACTTGAGAACCAGTACCTAGGCTTAGTGTGTTTACCATACTAGACCAAATCGTCACTTAACATCAAGTGAGATTGTGCCCTATATCATGTAAAAAAACGTAACAGTTAATATAAAGTGATATTTGTAGTGAAATGTTGGTAAAAAATTGATGGAAAAAAGTTTTACTTTAATACGCGAATATTGTGAAACGCTATTCAAAGTTACCTTTTCAAAACTCGATATGTTTAGCAACGTTGCTGGGAAACCATCCTTTATACGTAAATCACACACTGAACTTCCTATCTCATGTTGATCATTAGTTATTACAGCGAAATATCTGCAGATAAATTAATCCCTAAATATTAAAATCTCGTAGGGTAAAACCGGGATAGATGCCGCAGCGGGATAGATGCCTCATATTCTAAAAAGCTAACTTCCAGAACTCGAAACTAAGAATTAATTGTGCAAGTAGGAGCCGCAGTCATCCCTTACCTAAGTTACCCATGGAAAGTAGTGCGGTGAGAATGTGTTTAGGTCGTGCATGTAATTATTTCCGCGGCGAAATTCACAAATACGTCAAAGTTTTAAAGGTTAATATTTTGCGTTGTATAACTTTATAATTAGTAATAAATTGCGTTATATTTTTTATTATGTCAACAAACTGGTTCATTGAGTCTACATCTAGTTGTAAACAGATGCTATTTTGTTTATAATTTATTTAAAAAATACTTGGGCATCTATCCCTATCAAAAAGGATAGATGCACTGATCTTTTGAGGTATAGGTGCCCCTTGGGTATCTAACCCTACATACACTGGCATTTCAGATTATAGCAGAATTATAGCACGAAAATATAAAAGAAAAAAAGGAGTGTGAGCTCGAGTATATTCTTGGACTACAGAAAACTAGTCAGCTTTCGATGAAATGGATAAAAACCCATCGGGATAAATGCAATATCCCGACAGTTTGGAATTCCATCGAAGACATTGCTAAGACGATATGCTGCTAGAAATAAAACAAAGTTGACACTGATATCCAGTATTAGAGATCATGTAGTACAAGAAGTTAGATGCCTACACCGAGGAGGGGACTATAACATATTAGTTTTAAATTTTTGCATTTTTAATGCGTAATTTAAGATTTGTAGGTTATAGAGTAAAGGCATTTTTATTTATTTATTTTATTTATAGTATAGGAAATTATAAGCTTCTATTTAACTAATTGCTGTCTCTAGTTTCTAATGGATTTAGTAGGGTAAACAAAAAAACAAAATGAACAAAGTAAAGCACATTCTCAAGCTTGCTGATGCAGGATTCCCCCAAATAGACAAGCCATACGCATGTTAGCTTACCAATTTACTCAAAAGCTAGAGCTAACACATAATTTCGACCACGAAAACGAAACGAGATAAGCTGAAGGTTTATGTTTAAGGTGCATATTGGAACTTAATAATTTATATTTTAGTGAAACAAACGCTTTAAAAATTTAATGATGGTCTTTTGTGTGACATCAGAATTATCTTCTAATGATAACAATTAAAAGATTTTAAAAAAATTGAAAATGTTTTCATTATTATGACTCATGTTTCTTGGAGACAATTGCTGTTTTAGGAGTAAAACTACCTACAATTTGGTTTGCGTTTTTCGTTTACACGGTATAAAGGGCATCTATCCTTCTCAGTATTTTCAGGGTGGGGCGGGGCAACTATCCATACAGGTAGGCATCTATCCTCAAAAAAAATGTTCCACGAAAAGCTAATTTCTGCAAAATCTGTATTTGGTAGGTTAAAAAAAAATATTATAATCCAACATAAAGGATTAAGCTAGCTACATTAATAGTTTATAAATAATTCGTATAAAATTAATATTTTTTAAATTATGTGGCTATTTCAAAAAGTGGGGCATCTATCCCGGTTTTACCCTATATGATCTCAGATAAGACAATTTATCTCTGTTTGTCTGTGTTTCTGTTGATCTGGTGGACCATGTATTATGTGCATCATTTAATATTACTTCTTATTAAATCGAGTTTTATGTATCTTTTGTACATATGTACATATACATATGCGTACTATATGGACAAAAAAAAATTCAAATGAATTAAATCAACACAACAATGTCAACATTTGTATTCCTTGCAATAATATAAATAAAGCATTGAACAAGAGTGGTTTTGTTAAACGCGATACAAGAATCGATGTAAAACTAGGCCAATTTGGATAATTGATCTATTTATGAAAACGGCATACGTAATTTTTATAATAAGTTTTATGGATTATTAGTGATTCATAAATTTGTTTTTTTTTTTCTGCGATTTCTATACTCTACCACATTGTATTATGATATTCTAGCATCATCCGCATGTTAATAAGATTAGATCGACTTGCTACCAGACAGCGTTTATGGATAATGGTTACGATATAACCTCAATCCACTTTTTGGAATAAAATGTATACGATGTTTTAATTTAAGCCTCAGTTCTTGATTAACCGTGTCAAATTGAGTGGAAAGTAGTTTCATTTTTGTATAATTAAACAAATATTTTTATTTGTCATACAAAACAGAGTTTGTTCGATAGAATATAAATTAGATATATTTGCATTTAGTTGATATTTGTGTAAAAAATAATGTTTATATTTCTCATACTTTAAATCTGGACATAGATTTCTTGATGCTGAATCTATTTTCTCAACGAGAGAACTCAATTTTTCATGTTTCCTTTCACGATGATTATTTTCAAGCAAAAATATAAATATACTTTCAATCGTCCCAAATTTTTCTGCGTCAATAATCAGACTTTTAACGGTATTCGTACAGCTTAAGATATTGGACGATACTTTAACATCTACTCCAAGCTTTTTCCAGGTTCTAAAAAATAATAAAAACATATATGTATGTAAAACGAGATTAATTTTACATTTATAATGTAGTAGTTATGAATAACCAAAAATTTTCGAAAAAAAATCCTAATACGTAAAAAATTTACGAGTTATGAGAATTACTGAGAAGCAAAAAAAAAAAATATCGTCAGTGTTTATTTATGAGACATAATATAAGAAGCGAAAAATTATTTCTAATAAAAAGTAAAATATTCTTTTTTTTTTAATAATAATAATACTATACCGTTTATTTCAGACAAGCCCATATATAACATACATTGTGTTAGTTTACAATTGTATCATAATACTGTAAGGCGCTATACCAACAATACTTTTCTTTTAAGACCAGCAACATTGTAAAACCTTCTTTACTGATTTTAAAATTCAACGAGATTTGATATGAATAAATCGTTGTACGACAATTATTTCAATAATGCAGTCAAATTATTAAAAAAATAAAAACAGCTCTAGTCAACTAATCTTATGTGCTCATTTGTTATTATTATTATATTATAAAAATCTTACGCAAACTTAAAGCGATCAAACGAAGTTAAAAACTGGAACATGATAGTAAATCCTTCGTGCACCGCGACGAATAAGCCGTTCGGCGACTTGCACAACAAGTTTGCTTCTATCGCCAACTAATACTTGGCAATGATTAGACGTGCAGAGTATTCTGTTGAGAAAGGTTACTTCTATTAGTATTGACACTTGCTTTCTTTTACCTAAGTTGTAGTAGTTTATAATACATATTATTACTTACCGAAATTAATTGTAGTGCACAAGCTTGAACCTTTTTTTTACATTGTATAGGCTCAATTCTATGACCATAATCTTACCTGATGTCAAGTGACGATGCTTTATAATCTAAAGCGTTAACACGATCTTTCATCGCACGATCACAATATCATTGAGCCATTTTTGCTTCGTAATCATGTCGTTTTCAAATTGATATCAGATTCCATTTATCAGAAGCATTTGTTTTACACTGTATAAGCTCAGTGCTTTGACAACAATCTCACCTGATGTTAAGTGATGATGCCGTCCAGGATGGTAACACACACTAAGCCTACAGCTATTGATTCTCAAGTCATGCTGCAGGTATACACCTATAGGTATTAGTTGATAGGTTTTCTAACTTAAGGATGATAACTACCCACGCGGGCATTATTAGACAATGTCCTACCACCATGCCTATGGTTTGTTCATGATATTTTTCCTTCACCGAAAGCTCAAGCTGATTATACAGTTGGATAGATGGACTTGAACCCCTGTCCATTATGCTGAATCCGGCCTACTACGCCCGATCATCGCTGCTACGTTTCAGTTTATTTTCTGTCAATTATCTTTACCTATAATATTAATTTAACGTCCACCATAACCTATTGCACTTGGTATGGTAACATGTTGTAATAGTGTTAATATTATCGTCAAATATCTTATTTCTAATTACGCTTATGGGTCTACCGTGTCCTTAAGCATTTATGAAGAAGTTCAAGCTGAACTAGAACTTATTGTTTTAAATAATAAAGTTTTAAATACCAACACTGAATCACATTGTATAGAGCTCGCATTGTCCAATTATAAAAACGAATCAGTACTTGTTAAACCAATGCTATGTAAACTAGTGATTGTCTATATGCTTTTCCTAACTGGATACGCTCCCATAGAAAATAGTATTATTATCAAGAAAAGGAGTTCCTAATAAAGAAATATGATCAATACTGACGGGTTTATTAATTACAATTCTTTGCATTTTTAGTATTATGAATACTCTTGTCGGGTACTAAAGTAGTATAAAACGTTGTATGTGGGCATTGATTGAAAAATGTTAAAAATAACGAATGATAACTCAATCCGAGTGATGTTCAAGAACCACAATAACTCATTTGTTTCGACACTGCATAAAGGTAGATAATGTAATTTAATTAGCTTTTACAATTAAGTTCTTAAACACACCGAAAAATAAGTTTTTGCACCATGTCAAAAAAGTTATTTTAATTATTAGTTATTATAATTTGAAAAAGTCAATTTAGGGTGGATCATTTTGTTAATTCTACTGGTGTGTACAGATTTTTTTTTAAATATATACAAGCTCAAAAAAACTAATCGAATCTCCTTCACTCTCCTGTCAATCACCAGGTTGTTTTCCGGTCTGGTTGTAATGTTTTTACGTTTATAAAGGTCTTCTTAAGACCTACATTGAATAAAGCACTTTTAACTATCCCACGTGGCAAAAACTTATTCTGTCTATGCGATAAGTCTAATGCTGAAATCTATAGAGCGTACTCAGACTTATCTCAACGTTAACTTAGCCCAAACTTTGCTAAGCAAATGCTCAGTCCAATATTAGGTTTCGAATTTATAGTTCGGATCTTGATTAATGATCAATTAATAATTCATTACTGCACCACCTATAGATCGACACATTATGTTTCATCACGTTTTGCGATCAGCTAATATAGATCCAACAGTTTTTTTCTGGTGATAAGATAATAATCTCGATTTGGTTGTGGCAACCATACACATGGTGAAATGCCGCTATTGTGACATATTTCGACGCGTCATGTTCCGCGATCCGTCAATATATCGGGCAGTTTGTATGGTGATAAGACAATAAGTCGATTGTGTCGCGAAAACCATCCATATAATGAAATCCCGCTATTGTGACATATTTCAACGCGTCACGTTTCGCAATCAGCCAATATAGATCCGACAATTTTTATAGTAGTAAGTCAGTAATCCTGATTGAGTCGCGACTACCATACACATGGTTAAATATCGCTATTGTGACACGTTTCAGCTCATCTTAATTTAACATCAGATGAAATGCAGTTATTTTGCCGAGCTCGAATAAAAATAGCTAAGATTTCTGTAAGTTATCGACTCTGACGACTTAGACTTTGCTCAGCTTAAGCTAAGCAAATAATAAGCTTGTGACTGTAAATTTGACTTCTGGAGTTAAGTCTGAGATAAGCCTAAGTACGCTCTATAGATTTTACTCTAAGATTACTTACCGTGGGTGTGTCTTTATCAACGTATCTTTAATTTGTAACAGTACTCTTCCATGGCGGTGACTGTCGACGATAAAACGGAAGGCACATGGAGCTTTGTCCGCTGGGAAAGTGGCTCGAGTCAGTGGTCTCACATAACCACGTGAAATGCCTTCACTCATCAAAGACTGTAACATCTACAATTACAATGAATTTATCACTCACTTTGCTTTTAATGTGCTTTGCTTTAAATGGGCAATCTGATGCCCATGGCACTAACAATAACCAAATAAATAAATAGGAACGTTAAAATATATCTTTTAATTATAACATGCATTTTGTTCCTTCGTACGGGAATATAGTCTGTTTTGGGATAAAAGCTTTCTATAGAATCAAGTTTAAAAGCCATTTTTAGAATTGTGCCTTATTTTGATCCTTCGATGATAATAAACTATTAGATATATATTTTTGATAACGTTAAATGTCGTAAAAATGAATTTACAAATCAAATTTACAATTTACAGTTTTAGTTCATGACATCACTGGTTAATTAAAAACCTATGGACGGGGATTCTTTCGGAAAAAAAAACGATAATTCAATAGATTCGAATCAAGTCAAAAATAAATAAAAAAAACTGATTAATGAGATGTAGATGCGTTCATACAATCGTTCAGAAACTCTGATATATACGATTCATTTATTCATTAGAAGGAATTCCCATCTTTCCGGAAATTACGTTTATTGTTTAATAATGTTACTTACCGTTCCGATTAGTTAAAAAAATTTTTTTTTAATTTTTTACACTCCTAGTAAAATAGCCTAGTATAACTTATACGTGATAAAATAAAATAAAAAATTATATTTTTTAAACATAGAAACTTAGTTTATACTGCTTATTAAGAAAAAGGTTTATACATTGTTCCGCATTGGTTTTATATATTTATACCTGTCGCTCTCCAAAATTTTCAAAGTCAAATATAGTTGAGAAGTCAATTGCCACGTACGACCTCTCTTTGGTCATACTATACATTCCGTAATTATAATTTTCTGAATTAAGAATTTGTGATACATCAAAGGTAAATCCATTGAAACTATTGCATTTCAGTGATATCTAAAAGTTAATTAATCATTATTATTGCTTATAAATGCCTTAAATACTTTATTTTATCCATTGATATAACAATATTTACATTTTTCAATTCCTTTCTCACGTTGCTTATAACTATATCACAACCTTTCCCATTAGTAGCACTTAATACCATGTCACCGAAACTTTGATCTCTTGAATTTCCAATGTTCTTTTCTGTAATTATGTATTATTGATAGACCTTAGAACCAAATAGTCAAAACATCATTGTTTTCTCTCATTTGGTGAACTTAATATTCATAATTGGGATGATATTGTAAATATTTTATTTTCAGACACATCGTCAGATTTTATGAAGGTATACTGATCAAATTTTCATAATTGATTATAAGATAGTTGTTTATTCATATTCACCATTTAGATCAGGGTATATTTTGCACAAAAGACTTTTTTTGGAGTTACTTGAAACTGTTGTGAAAACTTGACATTTATGCGCTAACGCTATGGATATAACGGCTTGACCCAAAGCGCCTGCTCCTCCGTGTACAAGAATACTGATATTTGGCTGTAAATCCACTTTGATAGCCTGTGAATTAGTATGTAAGATTATTTAAATTATTTGGTACATACTAAAGGTCGTGGCTACTAAATACTCAGTGAAAAAGTTGGTTTGTTATTTCGTTTCAATGCATTGAATTAAAAATAAGTAACTTTGAGGATTATTAATTATCCATGTCAAGTTTAATTTTTGTTTAACCCATGCTTTTATTTACAAATTGCTATTTACGCTTATTTCTAAATAAAAATATTAAGCTAACAGATGTTAATAATCATTCAATTAGAATATTTAACTCACGAGACAGTAGAAGGCTAATGTATACGCAAATGGCACAGTAGCAGCATCTTCCAGATTCCAGTATGATGGTACTGGCCACAGAAGATCTGGTTGCGCGAACACACATGTGCTGCATGCACCGCCACTTAGTAAACCCATAACTCGATCCCCTCTATTTAAACAAGAAAGAAAAAAATCATTACTAAACCACAGTATAGTGCAGTACTACATCTTATAATTACTCTTTATTATTATTCATTCAAATTTAAGATGATTTACTTTATTGCTCTTAAGATATGTATATACGCAGAAGTCCCTCAAAAGTCGAAATATAAATATATTCATCCAGTATGTATACTAGTGATATCAACTAAACCATGTTTAGCTCGTTTGTTATATACATCTAAGGATTCGACGGCCTTAACATTTATAAACACGAGATTATCAACAAATGTGACTATGTCTCCTACTGATACTTCAATTCCTAATAATGTATCACTTTGAATAATCTTATTAAACAATGCATCTAGATCTGCCATTAGCAGGCTTATATTGTATGATATAAAATAAATAATTCATTCATTATACTTTTTAGTTATTCCACTAAATTCCATTCCAAAATTATTATCCTTTGAAGTAAATGTCACCATTGCAGTTGCTATTTTTAAGTCAGACACATTTAAACCTGCGTAATGTACCTGTAATTGGAAAAAATCATAGTCAATGAGTAACATAATTTTAACGATTATTTTATTTTTGGTTGTAAATGTACCTTAACCCAAATGCCATTATTATTTAAAACATTCGTTTGTCTTTTATCGTCTATATTTGTAACCCAATGTAGACTGTTAACGTCGCCAACAGATTTAATTTCAAGTGTTGCATCCTCTATTTTTGAAAAATCTTTGTTAACGATTGACATTTCATGATCAACTTCATCCTGAAAAGTGGATAAATATTATTTACGCATTTTCTTTAAAACAAAAATTATGTGGATTTTAATCATATGGATATTGGTTAAAAAAATTCTGATAAACTGTGCTAAAACTGACTAATGGTATAAGCATTTCATTACTAATATATAAATCACTTTTAAGGTTGATAATAAAATTTATTCAACTTTTTAAAGTACCGATTAAGTTTAAATATATTATGTTTGAAACAATAAAGTTATAGCAATGCCTGTGAAAATAACCTAGTTGAATTAATTTATTACCTATTTAAAGTCTATTGAAATCTATGTAGTTTATTACTTCTTCTCTGTTGTTTACTGTGTTTACTTAAATTTTGGGGGTTTTATAAACACACTAGAAGCTGTAATTATTTTTTTATACTCTTTATATAATATATATTTTAATAAATAAATATATATTTATACATCTCTTTATATAACTTTGAAACACCATAGAAACATAGAAATAAAGACGACAAATAGACATTTGATTAAAATATTAGGAACAGTTACTATATTTGACTTACAAATGTATGAAGTGAAGGAGCAAAAAATCTCAATTGTTTTTATGTGATATTTTGGTAAATTATGAAATCTGATATTTTGTATGAAAACTCCACCACATCTAAAATAAATAAGTGTAAAAATCATAAAAATAATATTTAATTTTTATATATGCACCTTAATGTATAATTTCATCATTACCTTGTAAAATCATGTGTCTTCACGATATCCACTTTCATAAAACTCTTACCGTCATCTTTAAGAATTTTATTATTGTAATGTTCATTTGTATTTATTACAAGTTTCCTTATAAACTTAGGAATAGATACGCCATCGTGTGATTCTCTTAATGCATTTAACTGCAGCATACCATCAATAAGAGTCACCCAATTATTATTCCATTCGATTAGAGCTTCAGTTAACAAGATATTAGCATTATGAATACTACGGAAATCTCCACTACAAGAATATATACATATTATGACTACAAAGAATAAAATTTACCATTTAAGATGCATGACGTCACGCCTCTCTCCCATAAGGGTATGCTTATGGAATCCCCTACGTGTGATTTTAATCTGGCCTTTCTCCAAAACGTCCTCAATCTAGTCGAGATACGTTCGCTTAGGACGACCCTTATCAGCTTACACTTACCCACTTTACCCACTCACACTCGCCTTGTAAATTTGTTTCGTCAATCTTCTTTCATCCATCCTCTCTATATGTCCATACCAATTAAGCATCTCTATTTCTATCTTTGTCATTACATCATCTACCACACCACAACGTTCCCTTATCCTACTATTCTTTACTTTAACTATTATTCTCAAGCTATACTTTGAGAAATACTGTCCTTTTATTAATTTAGATTTGAACAACTCGCTTAAGTAATAAATGTTAATTTTCCCGTATGTATGTACCGCTGTGTAATTTATTACAAAAATAATTGTCTCGTGTACAACATAAACGTAAATAATAAGGTTGATATGACTTTGCTAATTCCACCGAATAATTTCCAGGAGTTTCTTCAGATGAGTGGCGTGCTGGACCCCGTCCGGGACGGACGTAAGCGCAACTGTCTCACGGCGAACGCGGGCGTTTTCTGCGGCAACAAGATCGTCGAGGAGGGCGAATAGTGCGACTGTGTCTAGGAGCTGGAAGTGATGGATGATGCAGGAGGTAGTGAGGAAGATGAGAGATGGTTTTCTGTGGTGGTGCTTCAGGAGGAAGCAGACTATGAGGGGCTGGGGGACTCTTGCTATCCAGCGGGGTACTACGCTGGGATAAAGGAGAAGGATGGGACCTTGGTGGAGGATCTGTTGAAGAAGGAGGGGTCTGTTACTCTTGGAGTGTGTAGCATGACCCCTAAACAGCTGATGGTGACGGCGGATAATGTGGTGAAGACCATGGCCGTGGCGGAAAAGAAAGGGACGACTATTGATAAACTTAGGCAGACGGGGCAGTTTACGTGGGGACTGGCCAGGTTTGCGCTGGAATTGGCGAAGCGTCTGAGGGTGATGACGAGGAGGAATAGGAAGTTGGAGGAGGAGGCGATGCGGTTGCGGAAAGATGTCGTGGAGGTGAGGAAGGAGTATGGGAAGGCGATGAAGAGGAAGGAAAAGGTGGCCTCAGAGAGGGATGAAACAGCAAGTGCTGCCTCACCCCTCAAAGAGGTCTTGGAGGGTATAAGTGCGAGGCTGGGGGCAGTGGAGCAGAGGTTGAAAGAGAGGGATATCTCGACTGCCGCTTTGCCTCGTATGAGTGCGAGGGTGGCAGGTGGGAGGGGGGTAGAGGAGGAGAGTGTGCAGGAGGGTACTGCAAGGGGGCCTCCGCTGGGAATGGACTGGGCACCTTTGCCGGGTTCAGTCCCCGTGGAAGCGGGAGTGCAGCGGGCAGAGGAGCTCTGGGTGAGGGTAGAGGGGAGGAAGAGGACGAGGAAGAGTGGTGAGGTGGTTGTTCTTTCGGGGGACAGGACGGTGCAGCCAGGGGTTGCGAGAGGAGTGCAGAGGAGGGTGAGACTCCCGTCGCCGCCACGGACGGCAGCGGTGGTCGTCACATTGAGGCCGGACGCGGTGGCGAGGGGGGTTACGTATAAGGAGGTATTGTCTGATGCCAAGTCGAAGGTGGGATTGCAGGATCTGGGGATTGAGGGTGTTTTGTGTCGCCCCACTGCGGCAGGGGTTCGGATCCTGGAGATCTCGGGTCCCTGTGGCATGGAGCGTGCGGATGCCCTCGCTGCCAGCCTGCGGGGGGTTATGGAGGGTGTGGCTGAGGTCTCCAGGCCGACGAAGCGGATCGAGGTCCGCTTGGAGGGCCTGGAGGACTCAGTGACGTCAGACGAGGTTGTGTGGCGGGTTGCTCAGGAGCTGGCGATAGGGGCGGAGTTTGTGAAGGCGGGTCCGGTCAGGATTGCGAGAGGGGGGGCCAGGGCGATATTTATGTCGCTCCCGGTAGAGGCGGGATTAAGATTGATACAGAGGGGGCAGATTGTGGTTGGCTGGAGTGTGGCTCGGGTCTGTGCACTTGAGGCAAAGCCCATGCGATGTTTTAGGTGCATGGGCCTGGGGCACACACGGGCGTTGTGTGCGGCGGTTGTAGATAGAGGGCAACAGTGTTTCCGCTGCGGGGTCCACGGCCATAAGGCTGTGGAGTGCGCAGCGGAGACGCCGAAGTGTGCGGTTTGTGCTGATGCTGGGAGGGAGGACCGGCATCACATGGGGGGAGTGTTTTGCCGGCCTCCGTCGATGAGGGCACCGTTTTCGCGGATTCCGCCGTAATGGCGAAGGCTGGGTGATGGGGGGCTGGTGGTGGCCTCTCCTCGCTATGTCTTGCCGTTGCAAGACGAGATGAGGAGTGGTGCACGGACCAGGCCCGGTGGGTTCGCCGCAGGGGGCGACGCGGTGCTTGCGAAAGCCATCCCGTATCGCCCCCATCCCAAATGCGGTGGACGGCCCCGGGGGGTTTTAGTGGGTATTTCCGGGCGACTCTCGCCCGGGTGAGTCCCACACTGGCACGGAGACGTCCCTCCGTGCCCCCTTATCCATTGCATTGGGGAACTTCGGTCTCACTAATGCAATGGGTAAGGGTAGTGCGTAAATGCATTTCCCCCCGTCAAAAAAAAAAAAAAAAAAAAAAAAAAAAGAGTTTCTTCAGATATATTCAGATATATCTTTATTATAAAAATACAT
The DNA here is from genome assembly GCA_014132275.2 of Samia ricini. Taxonomy (NCBI): domain Eukaryota; kingdom Metazoa; phylum Arthropoda; class Insecta; order Lepidoptera; family Saturniidae; genus Samia; species Samia ricini. Next base: position 20,307,345 of record AP028168.1, read on the forward strand.
TCATAACTATTATTATTTACGTAGTAGCGTCTTTGAATCCCCATTTTTGTTTTCATATGCACATTCGTATAAATGTAAATCTAAATTTATGTAACAGATGAAAATCGTGCCGGCGGAATGAACAAAGTAACATCAACGATCATATTATATACAACAGTTTTCTACAAATTACAACCTCTATTAATGAAATACGAGAACATTTTACAATAAAAATGTAACTAACTGATATTTTTCTCAAACAACAACACACCATCTCTAGTCTCATTATCTTTATACATATATAATAAAAAATCTTACGTTTCTGAATCATTTGAAAACCAATGAACGGATTTTAAAATTGTGGGTAAAGTTAAATTTATACATTAGTACCCAAGAATGGATTTAGGCTACGTATTATCACATTCTTTCAAAGTTAGATAATTAAATGATTAAACAATGTATAGGTACATAATAAATGTGATTTAAAATTTCACCTGTAACTATAGTCTCGTTCCGATAATAGTTCATATAAATCCGATTTTTCTAATTCCATTGGTTTATTACCTTCGCCGTAATATTTTACAAATGATTTTGTATCTTCGGTTAGTAATTTTGAGCTTATAAACCCTGATGCTATTTTAGAATATTCATTTGAGACCTAAAAAAATAAAGTAGTAAAAATAAAAAATTGGTCTTTTCCCAAGAACAATAATAATATCGTCTATATACGATAACATAAATCACAAAAACTAATACATTGATAAATATATATTGCTTTAATAAATATTGGATCCGTAAAAAAGGTAGATAGATAGTTACAAAATACAATGCAAAATAGTTCCCCAATAACGAATTTAATCGTTATAATTTGCAATACATAATAAAATAAAAAAAAAAAAAGCCTTTTATTTCTTGCTTATACAATTATACACAAGTAATCTTATATCTACTGTATTATACACAAGTAATCTTATATCTAAGTACAAAAATTAATAAGAGTTTTTTCTATTTATTTCTTGCACTATTAATAGCAAGAACCCCAGGTTGGGTAAAGGCCTCCTCCAAAGATGCCCATTTTTCTCTGTCCTGTGCTACTAGAATCCAGTTTGAGCCGGCGGTTCTTTTAATGTCGTCTTCCCATCGTGTTAAAGGTCTTCCTCTACTTCTTTTCCCTTGCGGGCCTTTCCATATAGTTGTTTTTATAGTCCATCTCTGATCTGTTAGCCTCGCTACATGGCCTGCCCATTTCCATTTAAGCTTTTGTGCTAATTTCAAGGCATCTGTGGCTTTTGTTATTGACCTTATTTTTGTATGTCTTTATTTTGTCTAATTTTTTAACATTGAGCATGCTCCGCTCTAGTCCTCGTTGACATGTGTTGATTTTATGTTTTACTTTAGCTGTTAATTTCCATGTTTGACATCCGTACGTCAAGCATGGCAAGAGGCATGAGTTCATGATTTTGGTTTTTATATTAATTTGTAGGTTACTTTTAAAAATTTCTTTTAAGCTCCAGTATTTGTTCCATGTCTGACATACTCTTCTTCCTATTTCTTTGTCATTTATTTTACTGTCGAAACTGATTGTTTTCCCTAAATATAAGTAATTTTTTGTATAATTCAAAGACCTTCCATTAATTATTATTGGTGTTTCATAACTGTTCGTCATTGACATTGTCTTAGTGAAATTTATTTGTAATCCTACTTTTGTGCTAATTTCTTGTAAGGATTCAATCATGAGTTGTAGCTGTGAGCTTGTCTCTGATAGCAACACTATGTCGTCTGCGAATCTCAGATGACTTAGGAATGCACCTTGTATATATAGTCCTGATCTACTCCAATCTAATTTGCTAATGATGTTTTCAAGGATGGCTATAAATATTATCGGAGATAGAGGATCGCCCCTGTCTTACTCCTCTCCTAATTGGAAAAAGGGGGCCCAGGGTTTCTAACTTTATTCTTCCCAAATTATTGTTGTATATACTTTTAATAACCTTGATGTATATTTCGCTGACTCCTTGCTCTTTCAAACTCTCCCATATGCTTGCGTGTGATACTGTGTCGAACGCCTTTTGGTAATCTATAAAAGCAAGATACAGGGGTCTTTGCTGTTCCTGGTATTTTTCTATTATAAGCTCGAGAGTATGAATATGGTCGATTGTAGAGAAACCTTTTCTGAAGCCAGCTTGTTCTATTGGTTGTCTAGATTCGATTTCCGGACTTATTCTTGTGTTTATTATAGAGGAGAACACCTTATATAGAGTTGGAAGTAAGCTTATCGGTCTATAGTTTCCTATGTCTTTTGGGTCGCCTTTTTTGTAAATTAGAATAATATTAGATTCGGACCATTGTGTAGGAGTTTCGGAATTTTGCAGAACCAGATTAAATAGTTCAGCTAGAGAGGCGCGGCTAAAATCGTGTATGCTGTTTTCAAAGATTCGTTCGTGATATTGTCAGTACCAGGTGATTTATTTAGTTTTAGTCTTTTTATTGCTTCTACAATTTCAGATTCGTTTATTAATTTAATATTCTCCATAATGCTGTCATGTGTAGTAATATTATTGACTGGGTTTGTGGGTGTTTCTGTTTTGTCACTGTAAAGGTTTTTGTAAAAATCCGTAGCTGTAGTGATAATATCTGTTCGTTTAATCAGTTCTTTATCTGACTTCTTTAAGCTTTCTATCCAAGTTTTGTTCGTTCGTAAGTCTTTATAGGCCTTTTTAGTGCTTCCGGAGAGATGTAAGTGTTTTCCTATGATATCGCGTCGGTATTTTTGATAGTCATTTTTTATATATTTATTAACTAATTTGTAGAGAGCGGCAAGTTCATTCTTCATAGATCTTGTTTTTTTTTGTATTTCTGTAGTTCTTTCCTTCTTTGTAATAGAGTTATTGTACTTGACGACAATATTTTGTGCTCTTTATTTCCGTCATCTAGCACACTAGCTAGCTTTAAGCTGCGGGTAATAGCACTTACTATGTTATCATAATAGGTTTGCACTGAAACGTTTCCCTGGCTGGCATTTGGATTGGATAAAATTAAATTCAAGTTTTTTGTGTATTTCAATATTTCTTTTTCGTTTTTTAGTTGGCTTGTTTGTTTACTTGCGAATTTGACTCTGCTTTTCTTTTGATTGATTAATCTTACTGTTGCTCTGATCATCCTGTGATCCGATGAGTAATTTAGATTTATAGTACCTATATCTTGAAATATTCTAGGTTGATTGGATAATATGTAGTCTATTTCGTTTTTTGTTGTGCCATTCGGAGATTTCCATGTCCATCTTCTACTTGGTTTCTTTTTAAAACAAGTGTTAATTATAGTTAAGTTGTTTTCTAATGCAAAGTCTACCAACCTTTGTCCTCTGTTGTTTCTTTTGCCGTAGCTAAACTGTTTTGCAACTAAGTGCTCTTCTTTGTTTGATACTCCAATCTTTGCATTAAAATCTCCCATGACTATAATATTTTTATGTGTGTTTTTCTAAAGCTTTGTCGATTGTTTTATAAAATTCGTCTATATCGTTTTCGCTTGCCGATTCAGTTGGTGCATAAACTTGTATGATAGTTACCATGTAGCCTTGAAAATTCATGTTCAGTACTGCGACACGCTCAGTTATACCAGTAAAGCTTTGTATATCGTTTTTATGTGATTTATTTATTATAAATCCTACTCCGTACTTTCCGGGTGTTTGGCCTATGTAGCATAATATGAAGTTTTCATACTCCTCTACTTTCGTACCTTGGCGTCTTATTTCTGATATCCCAATTACATCGTATTTAATTTCTTTTATTGATTCTTCTAGTTCTAATAAGCGGTCGTATGTCGATAAGGTTCTAACATTATATGTTGCTATTTGTATTTGATTTAGTTTTTTGTTTATTTTCGTGATTTGTTTCTTAATCTTTGGAGGGTTTTGGTCATACTCTTCCGCGGTGACCAGCCGGATTGGAAGATGTTTAATGTTTTTTATTGTTTGTTTGTTTCTTATTTGAATTAGATCTGTGTTGGAGGAGGTGCTTCGTTGCTATATTTGTTTCTTTGGGTTATTGTCTTTGTTATCTGTGTTTTTCTGTACTAGGTAGTTTAGAATTCCTGGTTTCAGGACTCCTTCTGAGACGCTGTTTGACCTTATGACCAGCGACCTGGGTTGCTGTGTTTTATTCTTTTTATTTATTTGTCTATTTCTCTCAATATCCGGTGCAGTGGCGTAATCTGGTGACGTGGCTAATTTCCGTTTGGTGTTGTTTTTATATATTACTAGTTTGTCGTATTTAATCACTGCTGTATTTCCTTTTTCCCTCTCTAATTTCAGCTGTTCTTGCAGTTCCTTCCTCTTTTCTAGCACATATTTTGGAAAGTCTTCTTTGATATAGAAATGAGTATCCTGTAGCGCTCCTTTTTGTTTCAAAAGTTTTATTTTTGTTCCTAGATTTGTAAAGGTTACTACTATTGGGCGAGGTCTCTCTTCTTTCTTCCCAATTCTTTTAACTTCTTGGATGTCACTGTTGGTTAGTTTGATGGAAAAATATTTTTCTATCCATTTAGCAACGCAGTTTTCTAGAGTTTGATATGATGTATCAGCCTCCTCGATGCCGAATAGTACCAAATTTCTTTTCCTTACTTGCTTCTCCAAAAAGTGAATCCTTTTTTCTTGAGTTTCCACAATTTCATTTAATTTTTCTTGTTTTTCTTCTACCCTTAAAAGTTTTTCTTCGAAAATTCGACTAATATTGTGGGTTACTTGTTCCGTAACCTTCTTTTCCGGTTTCACGAATTTCTTGTCTTTGTTCGTCCATTTCTTTTTTTATTAATATAAGAGTTTTTAAAATATCTTCCATGGTTTGTTTTTCAATTTTCTATTACTTTGGTGTAGGTCGTGCCCTCTATTGACGAGCTATGTATTTATATATCGAACTCACTCGTGAGTCTTCCTATGTCGTTATTGTAATAGTATACCCTTGTTTTAATAGATGGCGTTGTGTGCAATGTTCATGTAAATAGCAATTTTGTCGAATCATCAACGTATTTACTTTTTTTTAATATCACTTTTTTTTTTTAATATCACTAGTTGTTTTGTTGTCACTTGTGCGCTCTTTAAATAGCCTTCTTAAGCTGTTGCGCCCTTGATTATGCGGGGGAGACTATAGAGCTGCAAAAATCACTGGATGATTTGCATTTTATTTATTTCACTATTAACTTGATATTGCACTCAATTTTTAATGTTTTATTTGTTACTAGTTCACCAACTACACTGGTTCTTTATTTATGATAGTAATTTTGCAGTATTTCACTTTTAACAATTTTTTCTTATTAATCTTAACGGAGCCGATATTTATCGTAGCACAGTAGCGCCCTCAAATACATATCCGGCCATAAATTTACTTAAAAAGTAGTTACAAAAGATTATAATTTATCGGTTTTAATAAAACACGGTAAACGAGTATTGTTTTTAAAGGCAATTAAGATTTTTTACCTCAAACTGTCCAGTAGCTCTTTGTAAAGCCACCTTCAGCCTAAGCAACCGTTGATCGTGTAAAACTGGCTGAGAGTATAAATGAATATCATGAAATCGTACTGAAAATTTCTTTTTTTCACATAGAGTCATGGCCAAGGTATCCCATACTGCTACAAAAACACCAGCGTATGGAAATAATTGTTTCCCTAAAACAACAACCAACGTTTAATTTAACCAGTTCACCCAGTACTTTAAAGATAAACAGAAACGAAGCCTTAAATTACCGTGGATTTATGTTAAATGGTAAATTTATACACCAAGAACCAAGACATTTACTTGAAGAGTTGCATATTATATTTGTCGCTGTGTAAATTAAATGTATGATTTTTGTTCGTTATTCTACCATACTCGTATTCACAAATATTTTGCAAAAGTCAAACACAAGAACTAATATTTCACTTAGTAACGTTTCATTAGTAAAAATGAGTATAATATACTTATTTACAAAAAAATAGCAACCATTTTTATCTAATAGTCTGCATCTTGAGTAAAAAATCTAGAAAAAAAATACCTCTTATTCGATTCCCCTGTAAATAATTATGTTCAACGTCGTGTATAGATATTAAATATTCACAGGCGGCTGCATGCTTCTTATCAATTACAGAATAAAATGGCATATCCCTGAAAAAAATATAGAATGGATACTAGCTGTTGTTCCGTTCTTTTTTAAGATTACAATGTTTCTGTTGATTCTCTATTTTATAAATATTATTATATAAACTGACAGAAAATTGGAAAAATATATTTAAATGACACACAATATTTTTGTACACTTAAATAACAAAAACAGATTGAAAATCTTACCATGCATCCGTATACATCCATTCAACTAAATGTGATAGCATTGATGTTCCAGTTGAAACAGGAAATTCAATTTTTGGGTAGAGGAATTGAACTTTAGGTGAGTAACCTTCCATGTAGAGCCTGTATAAAGGTAAATGAAACTGTAGTCGTAATAAAATTTTTGTAATTCCAAAAAAAAATTATTTATGTCATGATACAAAAAAGATATCATGTTTATGATAATTTAACAAACTTGACCATACACACGATACGTGATTAACAGTTTGCATATTATAATAATTCTAACATAAATTCTTGTATCTGATTAAAAAGTTTTAACGGACAGTTTTCAATTAATCAATAAAATTACAAAAAATCTTGGAATCCTATAAATATGAAATATATACTATAAAAACTAAACTAACTTGCCAATAGCGTTTAATAAAAATATAACATTGTCAGGATGGCCACGTTTAGTGAGTGGTATATTTTGACAGCTTGAGAATAGTGAACGTTTAAGAATAGCTTGCATAAGTCCATGCGGTGCTACTTCCACTAATACTGCGTTAGGCGGTATCAGGGAAGATGTTTCCTCAAAAAGCACAGGATTGTAAATCAAAAATAAATTATATAGGTACTTGTAGAAGCTTTTTACCTGATAATTTAAATTGGGAAACTAATTTTATTAAGGATGATATAATCAATCCAATCATTATATTCTTCTTAGATTCCATTATGTTCCATTCCATTATACCGAAAGACGTCTACTGCTGGACATAGGTCACTCCCAAACATGTGAGGGTAGGTGATTGCCATAATCGCTACGCTTGGCAGGCGGGTTGGCGATCGCATTCAGATGTTTGTGGTACTCAGAGGATGTTTCTGCCCATCTCCTAGTTTATCCCTTAGAACCCTTTTATAACACCCACAGGAAGATATAGGGTGGTACTATTATTGGCCTGCACCAAATGGAACGTACACAGTAAGGATTCTGCTGGCAGGAGTGAAAATTTGAAATTATGGAAAAACTATTTTTCAATGTTTAAATATCATAATTTGACACATTGAATATTTGACATGTATCTAGTTTTTATATATATTGGCGTTCCAAGCAATAATTATATATGTCATCATAAAATTTATTCATAATCAAAACATACGATAGGGTGCGTAAGTAAAAATCTTATTATTTATCTCCAAGCGCCAGCACTTAAATGCCATCTTATACTTGAAGTACTGTAGCATGTTGATGGCCGATGTCATGATATTGGTAAAGCGTATCTATAACTTTTTCCCTACCGAGAATCGCTCAACGCTGCTAAAGAAGGTTTCAAAATGTAGAAACGAAGTAATCGAGATTAACATTGTTAGAAGTTCATTATTAATGTTTCTTATTTACCAATAAATTATTAGTATGGTATTCTGCAGAACTGTATTTTGCTGCTGGTTCATTCCATTTATCACGTGGTACTGACGTCGAAACCCAACGGTCACTTCGCGCTTTCGGATATTTAATAATATTTGATAAATATTCTCGAAGACCGGGACCTGAAAACTACTTGCAGTTACTTACTTACTTTTATCGGAAATAAGTCAGGTCATACAGCCGATAAAACAGCTTACCTGCTCCAGAAATGTATCGTGAGTGATAGGCGATATTTGAGCATGCCACTTCCTTAGCAAATATTCCTGTATTTTTCAAGTATGATACAAATACACCCATTATATCTGCAGGGCCTGATATCGTACTCGAATCTGGGCCATTGTGACAAGCGACCTCAATTTCAGGAGGACATAATTTCGATATCTAAAACAATAAACTTCTTTCAATTTCTTCATTGTGATTTTATTTAATTATTATATTTTCATTATTGTACCTCTTGGTACCCTAAGCCAACAGCAGCCATGGAACCTCTTATCAATGGCGTTTTTAAAGATATAAGTCCACGACTGTATGCTGATAAAACCATTTCTTCCGCTGACATACAGCCATCTGCATAAGCGCACCCAAGCTCTCCTACACTGTGTCCTATAAATAGTTTGAAAATATTTTATTACTTAATGGAATTTCATCTTACATTAAAATGGCAATTATCACTTATACTATATATAATTTAGAGCATTAGTTACATAGTAATAGTAAACGATGTAAATTTAATTGCTTACCGATGATATTGTCCGGAATTAATCCTAATTCATACAAAACATCGGTTAAGCCAATCTGTATAGCTGCTATTCCGACAAATGAGTTGACAATATTGTCGAATATAGTCTTATCAGTTGCCGTTATTATATTTATAATATCAATACCTTCAGGTTCCAAGACTCGCCGACACCTTTAAATTCAAAACCAACTATTATTAAATGTTCATATTGGCTTTTATAGTCTAAAAATAATCTAAAGATTATTCGATTTAACTTAATCGTTCACTTAATCTATAAAAAAGTAGTTTTTTCAGATAGTAAAATTAATTTAATCGTTTAAATTTATAAATGGTCCCAACAATTTAAGGTTTTCCAAGAAATAGTTTACAAGTTCTACAATAGAGAAACTAACTATATATACTTTTTTTTGTAGACTATTCTTGTTGATGTAATACGATAAGAGAGTGTAAATTTAAGTGATAATTTGAAAATATAAAAAAAGGGAAGAAACAAAATGATTTTAAATTTACCGTTCCATAGCCGCTGCGAAGGTAGGTATACGCATGAGTTGAGAACCCATTCCAGGCCACTGTGAACCCATGCCACTATACACAAACCATAATGGGCGTTTTGCTCCATCGAAGTGTTCTGTATGTTCAACATGGCTTACCGTTTGTTGCCCTTTAGTATCTAATGAAAGTTTTGACGTTTAGGTTACAAATGAACAAAGATTTTAGAATTTGACAGGATTCCGTGAGTTCTATCAAGTCTAATAAAATTATGTTTCTCAAAAGCTTTGAAAAGGTGAAAGAAGGTATAGTAAGAAGTAGAAAAAATACTGCTACCTAGTACAATATATCCCCTTCCTAAATGACCAGAAATACTAGTCGAATGTATGTTATGAAGTAAAGCCAGTTCTTCAGGGTCTACAGGACTTGATTTAAGGTGTTCAAATATATTCTTGACACCACTTTCTGTTCTACTAGATATTGTAACCAGATGAGGTATGCCTGACGTGTATCGTGCGGGATCCTGTAATATAATTTTCATAGGCTTGGCTTAAAAAAAAGCTATTACATATATTGTGTATTATCTTACCATCATATGATGTGCAGCTATTTTATCATTTAAAAATTACTACGAAGAAGATTATATCGTGGACAAAAACAACGTCTCTTCTTCTTTTAAAAATTTCTCACCTTCATATTATGGTGTCCATGTAGCAAAACGTGTGAATTAACTCCATTGAAAGACAAACCATTAATTGCGGCGTAAGTGCGATTAAAACGGTAATGATCTTTTACAATATGCATTCGTCCCTCACGTAATGCGGATATATCCTGATGCTGATTTTTGAAATGCAAGTTACTAGCCAGTAAACCCGTTTCATACGCGAGTAATACCTGTGTAATTAAAAAAATAATTTGTTAAACGAAGTAACAGTGATTAGTATTTTAAAGTGGTAGGGTATCGCAAATTACGGAATCACTGTTTTTGCTAAACACTTAAAAAATTGTAAAAATCGGATCCGTTCACCAAGAACTTTTCTATACGTTCTGGAAATTATATTTGCAAATCTAGCATAATAATTTCGTTTACCATATTACTACTATCGCAAATTGCATCATTGTTATCGTTAGATTAGATTATGTGGAATATAAAAATTCTTTGTCATATAGCGATAATATGGTGTCCTATAATCCAAATTAAAAGTTTCGATTTTTTTTTCCATAATACTAATATCTTTTATATAGTCAGTTATATATGGATGTTAAGTTTTTAGATGTGAACTTTTAACTTGCCAATTTGCAAATAAAATCTAAATCAACTTAAGTTATTATCGATGAGGTCATATTTCTCATACTTATTCAAATTTATGATATGCCTAGATTTTTTATATCCAATTTATATTTGTTGTTTAGGTACCTTAGTAATAGCTGTCAATCCAGTAGCAGCCTCAGTGTATCCAACATTTGACATAACGCTACCAACTAATAAAGGCGTACTTCTGCTTCTACAGAAAACTTGATCAAATGCATCTAGTTCAGCTTTATCAGCTTCAGGTATTGCTGGAAATTATTCACATATTTTTAAATACAAATTTGCTCTAATGAAAAAGCAATTGCCAAAAAATTCGATTAGAAAACTAGCCTAATGAAGCCAAACATATATGTACTAAAGGGCTTAGATAGATAGAAAACAACAAAAACATTGAACTTAACTTCGAAACTGAATCTTTAGCCTTCCGTAGAAACTAATTTTCTGCAGCTATTGACTATTTAATATCGAATAAAAACTTCGAATTCTATAACTCACCCGAACCAAATGCTTCAACGTATTCAACTTCATTGGGAAAAATATGTATCTCGTTATAAAAATTATTCAAAAACTCAGCACTAGTTTCCGGTTCACGATAAAATCCAAAAGGTTGTATGCATGAAAGTTCCTTTGGCTTCAATGTGAATTCAGTTTTAACATGAATTAGTTGAGCGTATACCCTGAATGAAAAAAAAAACACAGATTTGATCATGTTTCTTATAAATTTTGCTAGGCCTAATTTTGGGAACTAATGATATTTACTTTATATCAGTAATTGGCAAGTATTCCACTTTATGAGCATCATGGCCAAATCGACCATAAACACGAAAATTGATTTTTTTTAAATTTTCAATCTTAAGTTTATTTTATTTTCTAAAATTAAAAGTACCCTAAGTTACTCGAAGTAACTTCAGCTATCTACCAAAAAAACCCCTGTCAAAATCAGTCCAGCCGTTCCGGAGATTACCCATTACAAACTTAACCATAACTTTTAAACTAAAGCCTGACCAGTGAACATACATATAGTTCAAAAATTTATTGTAAGTCAACTAATGAACATACTATATATAGAGATGTTTATCCTTTCATACTATGTATAAATAAAAAATATGCAATAATGAAAGCAAACATCAGTTCATTTACACAGTTCGTTACAAATTATAATTTTTGTTACCAACCTTAAAGCATCGCTTGCTTTCTGAAGAAACAAAACGTTAGCGGCATCAGACTTAGTAAATCCGTCAGCAGATTGATCGAAAGATCTTGTTTTTCCATCTGGAGACATTTTTGTAGCCCTGTAAACCATTCAAATATGTCAATAATTCAATTCTAAATCGAAGTTAATTCACTGTACTTAATATATCCATCAGGGTATTCAATTTTAAGATATGAATATTGCGTATTTGGTCATGATTAGGTTTTACAAATTTTGATTGTTGACAAATCTGTTTCTGGTTAAGCAAATTGTAGTTCAACAAAAAGTAGAGCATTGGACAATGTGTAATATTACCTTAAAATTGATTACAAATAATTCTTTTATCACGGGATGAACTAGAAGTAGTAGAAATACCCCAAGAAATATATTTAATAAGTAAGATTATAAGCATATTATTATACCTAAACTACACAAGTACATTTCATTTTTATGTTGGAATTAGATTTGCATTATGCTCAAGAAGACAACACGAAAAATCTTAGAGAATTATATACTATCATCCAAATAACAACAAGTTATGTATTACAAATACATTACTTTTCCACGCGCTTTTACTCATACATCCATCGATTCAGGCACGAAAAGTTTACATCGTTTACAAATTTACATCCTTTTTTGTATACAAAATTGTGACAACATGTAAACAAAGTTTCATGATGATCGGCTTAATAAATTAAGGCGTGAAAGCGTAACAAACTCAAACTCAACTCGCATTTATAATGTTAGGTAAAAAAACATTTTACAGATAAATTTATTTTGTGCTTTACCATAAACGACATTCAAAACGATTATTACCCTTTTGAAAAGTTTATCCATCCCTCGACGCATGTATGTTCTAAAATTATTTTCATAAAAATTACCTTCCATAATGCACACTGGAGTGTGGCAGATAGCATATGTGACAAGTTCCCACAATTGCAGCGTCACAAACTCCAGATTTAATGGCGAGATAAGCCTGTTCCAGAGCAATAGCAGAGCTGCAGCAGGAGCCTTCGATAGCCACAGATGGTCCCTTGACATGAAGCCAATAAGATATACGATTTGCAAACATTGCCTTGCTCGATCTGAAAGTTAGTATTACATCTTATAGTATTTATTATTTTTTAAAGAGGTATATAATATTATTATAATAGTCCTTTTATTTATTAATGTCTCAATTCTTCGATAATTCAAATGATGAAAAAATTAACGTTTAATTTTTAAATTAACTTTATTAATACCTTACCCTATAATACCTAGAGAAGTTTTCATAATGTTATTGTAAAATCCGGTACTTTCGCTTTCAGAAAACGATGTTCCAATATACACACCAACGTTTTTCCCCTTTAGATGTTCTGGGCTCATTCCTGAAATTTAATGTTGATGTCTCCATTAAAATATTTTTTAAATTATTAGAATGCAGTTCTATAGAGTAGGTAATACTGTTAATAATAAACAAAAATCAAATATAAATTGAACACACTAAGATGTGAGTTTTAGATAGTTCTCTAACTAAAATTATATACTATCATCTAGAGAAACTATGAATAATAATAATTAAGCTTTGATTTTCATATTGCCAGTAATGTAAAATTATCGACGGTCAAATTGTTCCTTCTAACATTTATGTTGTCGCAACAATTAACATTAATTATCCAAGTATTACCTGCATCATAAACAGCTTGATAAGTGTGCTCAAGAACCTTGCGAGACATCGGATCCATAGAATTACTAAGACGACCATGAACTCTGAAGAACTGCGCGTCGAAATAATTCAAATACGGTGCACGGCCTGAGAACTTTGTCGCTTCAGGATGTTTGAATTGCCAATGGGTCGCTTCTGTTATTGGATTAACCTGTACAAAATTGAAATATTATAACAGAGATATTATAGATAAAGCATATATACTTACTTTAATTTTTATCTGTAGAATTACAAGGTATCAGGCAAACAGTGACGGAGTGCTTATACGGTTCTATCAGTGAAACTTTGGTCCGATATCCTAAGCTTCTAAAATATACTAATATTAATAAATTTGTATGCTTCGATGTTACGTTTGATCGAATTAGAAATTAAGAGATCTGCAAATGAAGCAGAATAACCGATATTGGCTGAAGAATTACCAAACTTGGTGGCAATGCTTTGGACACCATTGCTCGTAGAACTGACGTCCGATGGGATAACAGGATCGCAAATGGCTACCACATACCGGAAGACGCAGCTTGGGTAGCCCCCCACAAGGTGGTGGAGGTCGCAGGAATCCACTGGATACGGGTGGCGCAAGACCGATAGTTGTGGAGATCTTAAGGTGAGATCTATATCCAGCAGTTGACGTTTTTCGGTTGAATAGATGGATGAAAGCTTTGTTTGTACATTTAATTCTTCTACAAGTTTTATACGAGATATCTATTTTAGTCGTTACTAATCTCGAATCTGATATATATTTTGAATTTTGTTTGTCCGTCTGTGAGTATGACCGGATTTAACTCCATTACGAAGTGATCAATTTTGATAAAACCTTGTAAGCGGGGACTAAAGTATACCATTCTTGAGCTTATGTAATTGAGAGTCTGTACGCAGATTTAGAAAACATAAACAGAAACAAAGAAAAAAAATTGTTCTGTCATATCCTCTGTAGTTTTGTAGGCAGACCCCCTGATGAAGAAATGTATTCATATGCTTTACATGCTACAATGTATTGATGCATTGTAAGCGAATAGACTTTTTTATACGCTCTATAACCTGAGGCGTTATCACAATATTTTCCTTTATTCATAGCTAAAGCTTATTGCATGATCGAATTTAGTTTTCAATCACAATATAATTAAGCTATTATTACAATCAAAATCATGTCGTTTTCCAATTAAAATCAATTATTTCATAAGAATTAAGTAATACTAGTCAATTACAAAAAAAAATGATATAAAGCCACATTATTCCAAAATAAGACACGCACAAGAAGTGGCAAGTATCCACTAGTATATACAAATAAATAAAATTGAAGTGTCTGTAATATCAAAATAATGATAATTAATATAATAATTATAATTGATCAAAATATTTTTTACTCAATACATATTAATGTATATACGATACCCATTCTATAAAAATAATTTTTAAAATCTTTGTCTTTGGTCCGGCTAATCTCCGGAATGGCTGAATCTATTTTGACGGGACTTTGACAAAACGGATTCAATGGATAGTTTAACTGGTAAATATTTGAATTTGTGAGAAATGTCTTTGGTTTTTGTTAGTACCAAAAATAATTTAGGCTCAATAATAGTAACTGTCAAAACGTTATTTTTTTAATGATTATTGAAACTTTTAATTACGCTTTGAAGAACTGTGCGGAATAGAAAATATCATAGGCGGGCAGAGGTGCAGGCACATAGCTAGTATAAAATAAATCGAGAAATAATATAATTATAAACGTACCTTATTATATAGAATATCGCTTAGATCTTTAACAGAGCGAGCCTGCGGATAAACTCCAGATATACCCGATATAACTATGCTTTCATTACTTAGTTTCATCTCGGTTTCAAATTCTTGTGATATTGCTATCATTATTAATCTGCAAATAATTTAATATCTTTAAAAATTAAAGTGTCTGTCTGTGATATCAAAATAAAAAAACTTTTACAAAATACAATTTGTTTGTTGTATGTTTCTTTTAAAGGAACAGCTGGACCGATTTTCACGGGAACTTGGCATATAGAAATAGTAAATAGCATACGAGGGCTGAGCCGCTACAACAAATATTAAAATTTAAAACAATTAAATAATTTAAGTCGTATTGTATTAAAACGGGATTATATTCTGAAGTTAAATAATATTTGAAACTAATTAAAAAAAAACTAAACTCTTTGATCACAACCTTACCTGATGTTAAGTGACGATGTTGTCCAGGATTGGAACACACACTAAGCCTAGTGATACAACTACAGGTGCTGCGCCACAGGTTTTCAAATTTGAAGGTTGTAGGATGACATTGTTCGACAATGTCTTACAGCCATGCTATGGTTTAATCATGATATTATCCTTCACCGAAAGCTTAGGCTCATTATAGAGTTGTTGAATTGGTGGGTTCGAACCTCCGTCCATAGAAACAAAATCGAAAAGCACAACCAACTGCGCCATCATCACTTTAATTATTACCAGATATGTTAGGTGCAAAGAAATAGTTTCTAATTATACTATAAATATTTTTTGCTCGATAAAATATAACATCATAGTAAGCAATGAACACAATGGTAGAACAATTAAAATACCATTTATTAGTTTATTCTCTTTATAAGCTTAGAACGTTACCGTTCGATCCACATAGTTACTTCAAACGCCAGGTGGTATCATAATAAATATCGTCATCATAATGCCCAGTTCCCAACACAATTAGTGTCGGCGCAGTATGTTTCCTACTTCCATACGTCCCTATCAGCTGTCATCTCTACATTTACTCCTTTTTCTTTGATATTAACCCTCGCACACACTCCATTCACACTTTCTTTGGCTGTACTCTACTTTTCCATTCTTCCACATTCTTATTCATTACTGTATTATCCACATGCAGTTTCCCTATAACATGTCCAGACCACGAAAAATATAAAGTTAAAATAAATGTAGTAATAAATAAAATTGTACTCTCTGTTAACAACTTTTCACTAAATATCACATATTAATGGTATGAATTTACGGTACGTATAACAAAAATACATTTTAATTTTTTTTGTTTCTCTGTTTTGTTTTGGCTGATCTCCGGAACGCCGGGACCGATTTTGACTAGCTTTTTTTGTAGACAGCTGAAGTTAGTCCACGTAACTTAAGCTACTTTAATATTACAAAAATAATTAGCGGTTCCGCGTACAAAAAAATTTAAACTCATGAAATTGTGAATAAAATCCGATTCAATTCACAAATTTATTGGAAGGCGTTTTGATTTATAGGTACCAAAAATAGCAAAAATTTTTATTAGCTCAGGAAAGTTTTAGGGTGCCGCATAACAAAATTGGAAAATTATACTCATGACATTGTGAACAAAATACGATTCAATGTGCATCACCATTAAAACATTACTTCCCAATGATTATTTAAAAACTATATTACGCGGTGAAGAATTTATGAAACGCGGGCGGAGCCACGGGCACACAGCTAGTATATAACAAAATATCAAAATTAATATTTTAATTAGAAAATTAAAAGATGTGAGATAATGAATCTTAATTTTAACCAAGCAAAGATAATTACAATAAAATGGCTCACCGGTTTATCATACGAGGACACAGAAATTATCCTTTGTAGACTGTCATAACTAATTGGATAACTGCAGACTCTGGACAATTATGTTTTATATAATTGGAGATATTCACTTACACGTTTTTTATGATACTAAGTATGTAGGTACTAAGTATATATTTATATTCAGATACTTTTCGCCTTATCGTTTATTTATTTATAATTAATTATATAATAAAACTACCTGAATGTAAATTTATAATTCTTTGACACACTTGCGACTCGACCACAGCGTAATCAATTACTATAACTCGGAATTTTGAATGATCGATTTTGAATTTTGAATTGAATCGAATTTTGAGCGATACAGGAATTAATTCCTAGTGCGGGGATCAATAGACATATATTTGTGTGTTAAATTTGTAAAGAAAATATAATAAAGATTTTGTATTTTTTTTAATAATATTAATATGAATTACTTACCGTAACTTAAATCTTCCAGCGTTCGCAGGTATATGTCAAAACGGCCAATATCTCTGTTTTATATAATGTTCTTTAATAATATGCCTATTTATTGTCTGACCTGATAATAAATTAACAGGTTATGTTGCAGAACAGATGTAATTTACGCCAAATGTTAACATATTCTTAGCTTCATAACTGTCCTTTTTATCTTTCGCTTTTTTTGTCAAAATTCAAACACAATTTGAAAAAGATAGCCGTTTGATACAGCGCGCGCTTCTATTGACGATGTGCATTGCGTTTTGATGAGATGTTTTAAAAATAATAATGTTAGGTTAAATTGAATTTTTCGCGGTGCATGCACCAGTTCGATCCCGTGCTTGCTCCAACTTGGTGGCGGGAGGTACCGGGGGGTTTAGTGGGTAGTGGTCAACGGCGCTTCTCGCCGCGAGTCCCACACTAATCCTGTGTGACAGCCTCTCCTACTTACGTGCGAGAGACTGTTACACATCTTCAGACGCGTTTCAGCCAGATCTGGAAGGGGGGGTCCCTATCAGATCTGGCTGGACGGCTAGTGCGTAAATGCATTCCCCTCGAAAAAAAAAAAAGGTTAGATTGAAGTGACAAGTTTAAGCTAAATAAATTAGATGTAGGAATGCTCCATAGCATTTTAGGAATTGACTGAAAGATGGTATGTAAGGAAATAGATCTTTATTTTTATTAATGTTAAGTTATGATGTGGCTGATATGAATTATGTCAATAACCTCTAATAAAAAAAATCAATAAAAAATTTGTACCGCTTAAAAACGATATAGATATTTTTCAGTCTATGAATTGATGACTGTCTTATACTTGAAGTATTTTTGAGTTTTTTTTCTGAATTATGTTGTTTATTATTGCTAAAAGTATAAGTGGATATAATTATAAATACTAAAGTAACTGTGTATGTCTGTCTAAGACGATATACGGAAGTTTACAGAAGGTTTAAAGCTAGTTTGTAAGGCCAGTAGTGAAGTGATGAAAGATTATCTTGGGAATAAATCATTTCTCAGTACATTATTTTTTCTTATAATATTCAAAATCAAAATCAAAAAATCTTTATTAAATTTAGGCCCTAAGAAGAGGCTTATGAACGTCGAAAATACTGCCACCGGTACGGAAAACAACCCAGTCGAGAAGAACCGGCAAGAAACTCGATCTGGTTCTTTTTTTTTATTAATATAATATATATCTCATTTTTTAAATCTTAAAAACTATACAAATCATAGTCTTAACCAATTTTAATGGAAGCACAGAGATGTGGGTTAATTCCAGACATAACTATCGTTCACGTAATGATCCACCCTGTAATAACCTTTTGAGATTAAGACTTGCTTAATATAATACTTGGACTTATTTTCAGGTAAATCGTTAACGTTACTTGGGATCTTATTGTAAAACTATTATATAAAAATATATTATTATTATTTATATAATAAAACTATTATAACTATTAATAAACTATTTTATTATATATAAAAATAAAGCTTTTATTAGACTTACTTAGCCTAAAGTGTACCAGCCAAATTGTCTTTATTTCTAATGTTAAAATTATGACTATCATTCACTAAATCGAGCTTGTCTAAATTTATACGAATATGTGTTAAGTTATCGAAGATGTATTGAGAATTCTAATAGAAATCGACGCTCATTGAGTTAATTTTACAAAACAACACATGTAGAAACGTGTTCTTAAAATATAGACGCATTATATTAAAACAATAATGTAAATTAATCGATTTTCAAAACTTCCTGCGACATTTAATTAATTAAGTAAATATTTGCAAATGAGGTGCTTATAGTGTATAATGGATACTAGCTTTCACTCAGTATGTTAATATCGTTCTAATCATCAGATATCCTTTCTGAGAAAACGCACGTATTTTGTTACCATCATGGCTAACGATGTAGAACGTTTATTCTCAGATAAATAATTATTCTTCCTTCTTCAGTATTAAATGATCTATAAAAAGCTTATAAAATCAAATCTGTAGACCTATGGCTTTGAAAGAGTTTTAATTTGGCATAAACACCGTAGTTGTCCACCATAACACTTGTTATTTTACCATAGTTTTAAAATTATCTTGACTATGCAGACCTTAACAGGTACGCCCGACTTTATGAAGAGCGCTTATAACACTCAGCCGAAAATTAGTAACTAACATGAAAGCACCATAATGGTACAAACTTTGACTTCCAATTCTTTTTTGGAGGTAAAGCACGCGGTGACTACCACCAGACTGTTCGGATATTTTTATAAATTTCTATTTTACACTAATTTCGAGTTCGAGTAGCTACGCAGAATCTTTTCGTTCAAAGTACCGTAGTGTCCCAAGACAAAACTTTTGGCTCAGTATATTTTGCGAGATGATATACGGCACAGAGGTAGTCAGTCACTCACAATGGGACCCCATACGATGGACTAACGACTTGGTGAACGTTGCGAGAGTCCACTGGTTGCGGGTAGCGCCACACTGTTCGTGGTGGAGATCTTTCGGAGAAACCTACGTCCAGCAGCGGACGTCTTTCTAGTGACTGGACGAATGGAAGGATGGACTATTTCCTATTAATATTGATGATGATAATTAAAAGAAATTAAATATTTATAAAAGCATTTATTCAGCGAAGGTCTTAGCAAGTTTGTCCACTAGAATTCGAGTTCTCTCCGATATATACTGATCTACTTTATTGAGAACTTTGACTACATGAAGTAGCTTTTGTATGCCTTTCTTAAATTTCTCTACTTTCTCAGCGCTTGATTCTTCTTCAGTCTCCCTAAATGTCGCAAAAGGGAAAATTGTTCCAACCGATGGTGTCTTAAAATGTTTCTCTGTCTGTTGTCTTAATTTTGGTACACTCATTGTAGGTATTTTAAGTTTAGCTAAACTTAATTTAGGTAATTCTAACTGAGGCACAAATCCTTCCGGAGGTGCAACTGCTATAGGTACTCGTGTGTCACTGTAACCATATTGATCCATGTCAGATTCTACAAGAACGAATTTTCCATCTTTGACAGCTTTTGGTATAGCATTATGTATGAGTGTACAAAATGATTCAACGTCGAAACTGCTCTTGAAGACATTTGATGATTTACCCATTAATTTTCTCCTCCAAAACTGTGACGTCTGAAAGATTGTTAAGTAACCTTTATAAGTCTTATAAGCTTAATAATTTTAGAAAAATAGGGAATGAATTAATATAAGAAAAAAAAAATAGAATAAAGTGTAATAAATACATCCATTTTCCTTTATTTATTTTTTTCAAACTATTTCTTAATTAAGTATAAATTTACGACTCATTAACGAATTATTAACTAAGTCGTGGCATAGCTTGTCTTCTGGTATATAAGTAAGTACATTACGCAAGTACATACCTTCTCATCAGATCCACTGCAGTCTATTGTAAATCGAAGAGGAGAGGAATCAGTCGCAGTATTCTTTATTACCTATTACAGACAGAAGAAATTATTTATACAATTAAAATTAATAATGAAAAATTTAAGATTTTTATTGTCAAGTTAGTTTACATGGCATAATTTTTTTTTAATAGTAACGATTAAACTTTCTTGAGTTAAGATATTAACTAGTAAATAATATATGAAATAAAATTACACTTAACAATAGTTTACAATATATTTACTTGTGGGCCATTAACTACGTAGAAATTCGACAAAAGGAAACAAAAAAATTTCAATTGAAAATACAAATAATGAAATTGTTTTCTCAATTCAAATCGTTGGCACGAATGCAAGACCAATTATACCGATATACAAACAAAGGACAAAAGCGTAAGAGGTAACCAACACTATTTAATTCCCATTATCAGCGATAAGGTTCTAATTACTTTCTGCTAATATTCACAACCGTTTTAAACACTGATTCAATGACAATGGATACCAACCACCAGTAAAAATGTTATCGCCACGTACCGAGACATTGTCCGTACGGAGAACACCACAGTCACGACATTTCACATCATCTAACAAAAACAACGATCAAGCACGTAACGATATTGAAATCATACATTAAATGTTCAGTAAGACAAATCTGACGTTTCTTGTCTATTTATTAAAATTTAGCTGTTTGCCCGCGGCTCCACCCGCCTCTAATATATTCTTCAATGCGTAATATAGTTTTTGAATGACCATTGGAAAACAATTGTGCTGTCCATTCTATCGTATTTTGTTGACAATTTTATTAGTTTTAATTTTTTTACACGGATTTCTTATTCAAAAAATAAAAATAAGAAAAACAAAATAAAAGTAGGTTAGGCAGAGTAACTTCAGCTATCTGCCAAACAATGACCCGTGAAATCGTTTCAGCCGTCCGGAGATTAATTGGAACAAACATACAAAAATGTTAAAAATTGCGTTTTTGGTTTGGTTTATATATACAATCATATGTGTATAGTAGTATAAAAATCGTTATTTTGATATGACAAATAGACACTTCAATTTTATTTATTAGAATAGATGTTTCCTTTACGACAAATATACTTCACCGACTTTTACGACTTTACCGATGTCGGAGATGCTCCTAAAGTTTACTATGATTTAAGTGATCATTTATCTGTTATTCAGGTGTCTGGAGTTATAAATGTCCATTATAACTGTGAGATACCGGTTAATAATATTTCAAAGTACTTGATCCTAGATTCCAGGGGTGGGTGGGTTTTCGTGCTCGACCGGGTTGCGACTTATTATGGTGAAAAATACATCATAGTAATTTTCACGAGATAGAATTAAAAAAAAATAAGACTAATTCTAGAACTTGTCAACATTACTTTTTTGAATACCTTAAAAAGATATAATAAATACATACAGTACACACATAATTTTATTTTTAAACTGTCCTACTATACATTTTATATATATTGTGCAATTATTTGAAAAAAAATCGAGTCAGCAATCGACTGTATTCGCTGCAAGGTTATGGTTACACAATGTGATTCCATTTAATTTAATCAATCACTTCTTATCTGTCTTACGTGTTCATCTCAGTTTTACATTTATTTTAATCTATAATATTTGATTATGGAGTGGCTAGTCGGAAGTTGTTATGCCGGTACTCTAGTTCTGTATCTATCTCTGAAAGTGTACTACGAGAATGAATTTAAAAAGGCAACTGTTATGGACTATCCTGATTGTTATTGCTTTGTCTGCGGCAGAGGTATGTATGTACATAACATTTAACTGCTTTTTCGCTACGCTGTTAATACCTGATGTGTCTTGACAGCTTTACAGTATTTTGTGACGAGCGTTTTGATGGGTACACAAATTTAGCGGAATGAATGCTAGCTAAACAAATCTTTAAAAAAAGGTCCCTTATAGAACCTATGTATACGTAGCGCCGTATAGGGTGAATCTATTTGATATACAGTGCATCGCTAACCGCGCTGATGCAAGAGTTTCCCCAGTCAGGGATCGGAATACCGGGGACCTCTCCGGCAGCGGCTCAGTACGTGTTCCGATCCCCAACTGGAGAAGCTTCTGTACCCGCCGCCATCGTGATACAGTGACATTTTCATGTGACTACCATAACACGCATTACACTTCACACTACATAACTGGTACATGACTTGAAATAAAAAAATGTTTTTGTTTTTAGAAATTTTATGACAGATGTATATTTTGCCGTTACTCATCTCGAATCGGACGTTTTTTTTAATGTCCATGTCCGTGTGGATTTAACACGAAAACGGCGTTACCGACTTTGATAAAACTTTGTACATGGGAAGTGTGTGTCAAGGAGCTGTTAATAAATTTTGTGTACAGGAAGCGTGTGTCGTTCCGTAACTGATAGAATATGCAAAACAAAACAAAATCTGCATATCCCACATTTAATCAACATAAAACACGTAGACGAAGTCGCGAGTGCCCGCTAGTTTCTCTTATTTGTATTTCCTTATTTTTGATACTGTTGTTATATTTTTGATCTATATGTACAAATGTTAAATTGTGTCTGTTTGTGATATCAAATTAACATCTTTTTACTAAATACGTTTATGAATATATATATACGACACTTATAACAAAAAACACAATTTTGAAAATGTTTATCTGTCTGTTTGTTTGTTCAGGCTAATCTCCGGCATGGCTGTACTGATTCGGATGCGACTTTTTCTGCTAAATAGCTGATGTTAAGAGGCTTAATTAACTTAGGCTAGTTTTATTTTTGGAAAATCATTTTGTTTTTTTATCGGGTTTTGTTAAAAAGAATGAAAACTCTTGAAATTGTGACCAGAACCCGATTCAGTGGTAAATCTTACAGGCAAGTGTTGAAATTTGTGAGACTTTGTTTTGTATTAGTACCAAAAATATTTTTGGGCTTGTACAAAAAATTGAGTTCATTCTTATCCAGTGATTATTTAAGTCATATATATTACTTAGTCGTTCTACGCTCTACGCTGCAGTTTCTTTTGCCATAATCATGTTTGTTTACTTGGACTGTGGAAAGAAAACGCCACAAATAAAGACTATTGAGTATCTTTGGAGGAGCCCTTTACCCTCAAATAGAGTGGTTCACGCTTATCTAAAAAATATCAATTCAATGTAATGTAATAATAAAATAATAATAATTTATAAATAATAATATTATGATTATCATTTCCACATTAAAATATATTGATTAATTATAAAATTTCAATACTGGAACTACACTAAAAAACGAAATATGAAAAATGTATTAGTTAACTATTAGGTATGTAATAAAAATCTTTTTGTTTTTATATATTTATATTATGCATTGAAAAAATGTGCATAATACACAATACGTTTTTTTTAATTTGACTAATACTGTTGACCGTAGCGACCTTAACAGCTTCACCGAACTGCGGAGCGAGCGCATAAGGTACTCAGCCGATATATATATTTAATATAAAAGAAAAGCACCATCACATCAAAACCACTGAACGCATCTGGATGCGATGGATCTGGAAGCGAAATTTTTCGTGAATGGATATATTTTTGGATTCCATCTACCCTTTATAATATTTTTTTTTTCAATTTACTTTTATGTAAATTTTTTCCGCGCTAATAAAAACAAAAGACTCATTTTTCTTCCTTCATTTGGTTTTTAGGTTACTATACAACGCAGTGAAAAATTTACGAAACGAGGGTGGAGCCGCGGACACATTGCTAGTTTAGTATATGAAAAACAAGTTAATCCTGCATTCTTTGTTGCAGAGCAGCCTGCTTTTGAAACGGTCCTTACTGTTACCTAGGCGCCCCGAGCCATGTTTCACGTGCCGCAAGGAAGACCGACCCTACGCTTATTCTCTCATATCATTCCTCGGAAACGTCAAGGATATATTCGTCCGGGGTCTCAACACCCTAGTCGCTAAAAGCAAGGATTATAAACTTAATAATTAAGTATTTAGATATATAATTTAAGAATAACAATATAAATAAAGCTTTACTTCTTGATCCATTTGACTATGGGGATAGATAATAATACAGTTAACCCGATGAACGAAAAAAACCGTTTTTCGTTTTTTTTTTTAGATGGATTTACAACAATTTAGTGGTTGTGTTTATGTGTATGTTTTATAATAAATTATTTTATAAATTATTTCTAAAAATTGTAAATATTTTAAACTAGCTGACCCGTCAAACTTCGTTCCGCCTAACAGACAATGGATGAGCGAAATAGGATATTAAAATTAATTCAAAATTATTTAAGTTATTTTTTTTTTTGTGATAATATATATAATATATGAAATAATATATAAAACCTGCTATGAGGACTATATCAGATCTGTCGAAAATAATATTAGCAACAACCCTAGAGCATTTTGGTCTTATATTAAGTCCCGCTCTAAAAGCAGTAATTATCCTAATTTCGCTAAGTTTGGAGATGTAACAGCGACTTCCGGTGAGGGTATATGTGATGTATTCTCAGCTTTTTTTAAATCTACATTTCTGAGTAATGCTAATATTGACCACACCGACGACAAAGTTAATACCCAATCAATTGATACATCGACCGCACACATTCACAATATCGAGATCAGTATTGATGATATCTATAAATTATTAACTAAACTTGACGTTTTCAAATCTGCTGGACCTGATCAATTACCTGCTACATTTCTTTTAAAATGTGCTAAAACTATAGTTGTTCCCCTATATTATCTATTTAAAAGGTCATTAGTTGATTGCTTGGTGCCTCCCATCTGGAAATCAGCATTCATTACTCCAATACATAAGAAAGGTCCTAAAGATGACCGTAACAAATTATAGACCGATTTCAAAATTATGTATAATATCTAAACTTTTAGAAAAAATTATATATGATCAAGTCAATGCTGCTCTTAAACACTCTTTTAGTAGCGCACAACATGGTTTTATAAAGGGTCGCTCTACAGTTTCCAACTTGGCAATATTTAACGAATATTTAACAAATTCCATGCAGCAAGGATTTCAGGTTGACGCTATTTATACTGATTACAGTAAAGCTTTTGATCGTGTCGATCATAATGTTCTACTTCATAAGCTTTCTCAAATAGGTATCAGGGGTGACCTTCTTAGATGGTTTTCATCGTATCTTGAAAATAGATCTCAGGCAGTAGTTATCAATAACTATGTCTCAAGCTGGGTGCCTATTCCAAGTGGTATACCGCAGGGTTCCTTATTAGGCCCTTTACTTTTCACAATCTTCACCAATGATATCAATACTTGTATACAATTCTCCAGCCTTCTTTGCTTTGCTGATGATATGAAAATATTCAAGGCTATTACATCGCAAACAGATGCAGATCTTATACAACAAGACTTGTACAGTCTAGACGAGTACTGCCTGAGAAACAAACTTGACTTGAATCCTTCTAAATGCTTTTTAGTTACCTTCACTCGAAAATCCAAGATCCTTAGTTCTAAGTACTACTTGAAAGGCATTGAACTGCAGAGACAGGATGTTATTCGTGATCTGGGTATCTTTCTCGATTCTAGGTTGCTTTTCGATACGCATATTGACTATATAGTAAAAAAAGCTTTCAAGGCGCTTGGATTTGTGATGCGCTATGCTAAATACTTTAGTAACATAAAAACTTTGAAGATACTATATTGTGCTTATGTTCGTAGTAACTTGGAATATGCATCCCAGATCTGGAATCCTAGATATAATTTATACATAAATCGATTAGAAAGTATCCAAAGAAAATTCCTTAAATATCTCTGTTACCGCTTACACGATTCCTATGATCCTAATTGTTACAATGAACTTTGTAGGAAACATCATTTATTACCTCTTGTCAAACGACGAGAGATTGCTGACATTACATATCTGCTCAAAATTGCGTCCAATAACGTTGATTGTCCCGAACTACTTTTCAACTTGCGGTTAACCGTTCCAACCAAATATTTACGTACGAATGTCCCCCTATCGCTTCCCACAGTTCCTACTAATTACCGACAAAATTCATTTTTATGGCGATCTAGTCACTCCTTCAATAGTCTGAGTGAGATTAGTGATTTAGATTTATTTAATACCACCACAAATACGGCGTCAACATCCTTAAGTAGCCTCTTCTTTTATGGTGGCGGTTGTAAGCAGTTGTAATTAATTATATTCTTTCAGTTTTTTTTATTATTATTACTTTTCTTTTTTTTAATTTTTAATTTTAGGTTCATGTAGTAATATGTTGTAATGTAATAGCAAACCACTTGATTTTTTAATTTGTTACTTAACGGCGAGGACCTGTAAATGGCTTTTTGTTTCTAATGTAGCTGTTAACTAACTAATGTAAAAATATAGCTGTTGGTCTTCCAACAAATAAATAAATAAATAAATAAATAAATACATAAATTTAAAAAAAAAAAGTGTGGGTTTGTGT
Organism: Samia ricini; assembly: GCA_014132275.2. Taxonomy (NCBI): domain Eukaryota; kingdom Metazoa; phylum Arthropoda; class Insecta; order Lepidoptera; family Saturniidae; genus Samia; species Samia ricini. The sequence goes on from AP028168.1 coordinate 20,334,343, forward strand.
GTGTATGTGTTTTATTTACTCACGTAAGAAGTTATATTTGTTTGTCGTAATAATAGAAAAAACAGAGACGTTGAAAGCTAACTTCAGGGTGTTCGTTTTTCGTGACGGTGTGCGCGCATCGTACGTTGATTAGCTACCTTCAGGGGTTGTTTTTCGTGACGGTTTCGGGCGTATCGTATGAATTTACTCTCATCATTTCTCCCTAACGCGCGAAAAGAAGTACCTATAACTTCTAAAATCAAATATTTTAATTACGTGCCAGCGAGACATTTAATTTAATGGCCATGTATTTTGGTGCATAGGTTGCATTCTTCAGTGATTTTCACGAAGTAGTTGCTGCAGATCTTTAAGAATTGTTTTTTTCCTAACAGTTTTGATCTCTTAAAGTCGATCAAATTGTTCCTCCATGTTGCCCATTAAGTATATAATGGTTCTATTCGATGGTGAATCTTTCCTTGTATCTGTAAAACCAAAAGCAATGTCAATATTACTTATTTATAAACACATTTTTTTTAGAATGAGCACACATCATAAAAAAGCTTAACATGAAATAAATAAATGCAATGGAATTACAATTTAAATGAGTGTAATATTAATAACTAATATTTTTATTTAATACTAGCCGTCCACCCGCGGCTGCGCCCGCGTTTCATATATTCTTCAGTGCGGTTAATTTTTTTTTTAAACTGAACCCTATTTTTAATAAATTATAGCACTTGCCCGTAAAACTGTGCATTGAATCGGTTTTTATTCAATTTTATATGAGTTTTAATTTTTTTACACGGAAACCTAATTATCCTTGAAAATTAAAAGAACGCTAAGTTACCGAAGTTAAGTTAACGAAGGCACAAGTTCAAGCTTGTATGGAATACTGTCCGCATATCTGGAACGGATCCGCACAATACCTTCTCGGTGCCCTGAATAGATTGCAGCAACGAACCGTCTGCACTGTGAATGATACAGACTTCACTAAGAACTTCAGCTACGAACACAATAACGTCAAGAAGAATCGCTTCACCTAAGAAGGGGTATTGCCTCGCTGAGTTTTTTTATCGCCTGTATCATGGTGAGTGTTCTGAAGAACTACACAACCTCATTCCTCCATCTCCCTTCTTTAACAGAACCAAGCGGGTCGGTGTAAGGTGCCTCAGATACACGGTAAATAGCATCTCAGTAAGCACAAAAAAGTTTGCGAATTTCTATCTTTGCCGCACCATACAAATGTGAAATAAACTCCCTGATATCGTGTTCCTTCTTTCTTACGATATCGGGTGCTTCAAAAGAGGTGCCACACCTTATCAAGCCAGTGATATCTGCCAGCGACACCGCTGATTTTTTTGGACCTGACAACACTTACCATCAGATACTGTACAGTCACTTTACCAAGCATCTATACAAAAAAAGCATTCTCAGTGTCGCTAAAGAAGTTTTCACCACAATACTATAAGTACCATTTTATAATACGTAGGTATATCAGTCTTTTACAGTATACTAGTTTAGGGACAAATTTTATATGAGAAGAGACCTTGTAAAAAATATTTTGATAGTAAAAACACGAAGCGATGATGGCGCAGTGGATAGTGCGGCCGGTTACCGCGTCAATGGATGCGGGTTCGAACTCACATACCCGACTCTCAAATCAGCCTGAGCTTTCGGTGAAGGAAAACATCGTAGGACAATTTCTAATATTGCATGCCTGAGTAGCCACCACCCCCCCAAGTTTGTAAACCTGTCGCCAAATACAAATAGGTTCATTCTAGCAGTATCATTTGAGAACCAGTACCTCTGGGCTTAGTGCGTTTATCATCCTGGACCACATCAACGCTTAACATCAGGCGAGATTGTGGTTAAAGCACTGAGCCGTGTACCGTGTAAATAAAAAAAAAGTAAGTATATGTCAGAATTATTAAAAAAACACTGATCATATATTTGTAGTTCAAGCGAGCGGTACCACGTGCACATCTAGTTAAAATATAGGCTAATGTATTCTTGCGAAACATATTACCCAATACTTCTTTCTACTTTATTACGCCTAACAATAGTGTAAAATAATACGTGATTTATTTCACGTATGCTTCACTTCAAATGTTAATTGCAAATGATCAAGAATTATAATTCCACGTTCATACAAACTCTGAGTTTCCGTGATAATTATTGACAATTGAGAATTATTATTGTCAAATAAAAGTACCTACTGCAGCTCAATAATGGAAACAATGCATTATTAATTATATAAAGACCTAATAAATTTGTTTGTATGTAAATTTAATAAATATAATATATTATCAATAGTAATTAAAACATCAGTTGGTATTCATCTATATTACGAATAAATAATAAATGAAATGTCTGTTTTTAATGTAAAAAAAAAACTTTTTTTGTACTAAAATACATATGAATGTCAATTCCAAAAACAACATTTATAAAATTTTTGTCTCTGTCTGTCTCATTGTTTCGGCTAATCTTCGAAACGGCTGGACCAATATTGACGGGACTTTTTTTGGTAGATAGCTAAAGTTACTTCGCGTAACTTAGAGTACTTTTGTTTTTCGAAAATATTCAGGAGTCTGCGTAAAAAAATTAAAACTCATGAAATTGTGAAATAAATTTATTAATACAGCTCAAATCTTTGAAAATGCCAGAGTGCGTGTACGCGATGCCGACGTCAAAATAGATTTTAGTCGGTTCTAGTCATTTTTCTTGGACTTCATTTCATTTAAGCCGTTAACACACGCACGGACCGGACCGCGGAAATGGTATAGTGGACAATCGAGGTCATCAGTCGCCTAAGTAGGGATGTATATTTTCCGAAAAATGACGATTTTTGAATAGATTCGAATCTAAGACTAAGACAAAAGGAAACTTCAAGGCCCAGAAGAGCGATTTTTCAAACTAATAAATAATCAATTATTAGAGTATCCTTTTGTTTTCTATGATATCATAATTCTCTGAAAATAAGCAAAGATAAAATAGTTCAGTGTCATTTTTTCTTTAGTAGGTTAAGCGTCCTTCTCTTTTTGTTTTGTTGGTATTGACGAAATTGAAAATAGTTTTTGCAACAAATAATGATTACAATCTAATTATGGCCACTGGAAGAATACTATTTATGAATAAAAAGTCAAATAAAACAAGTCGAAAAAAGATCTCTTGGACCTCGATGTTTTGTGGATCGATGAAAAAAATCGATCTGTTCAAAAAATATTTTCCCTGTACTTATTTAGGCGACTGATGATCTCGGTCTCCCGCCATACCATGTTCGCGGTCCGGTCTGTACGTGTATCAACAGCTTTAATTTTATACATAGTTAGTTATGCTATTTTCTAGTGCCCCTATAAAAAGAAACTAAATTTTATTCTGAACTTATTGCCCGCGGATTTGCCTCTATATATAACAATTTCGACCCTTCAAATTAACCACTGGATTTGATTAAAATAAACTATGACAAGTAAAAGTGTTAGATGTTATTTTTTACAGGCTTGACTTATAATTTTTAGTCTCTAGTCTGATACAGTTTTATTTTACGACTAAAACTACTAATACTAAAATTTAGATCTATTGCAATTATTGCAGAAATAATAATAATAATATTTTTTTGTACACATTATAATATGCAAAGTATAATATAATTAAAACTATGATGACCCTCAATAAAATATAGCAACATTGACGTCTGTGCTAGCAGTGAGACTATAAGGGACGTCAGGCACTGATTTTAGAGTTAGATAGGCGGGTTTGAACCCGCGTCCATTGAAGTGGAATCCGACCGCACTATCCACTGCGCCATCATAGGATCAGAGCTTTCTGTGAAGGAAAAATATCGTGAGGAAACCATAGCATGATGGTCATAGGACATTTTCTAAAAATGCCCGCCGGGGTAGCTACCACCCTCAAGTTCGAAAACCTGTCGCCAAATACCAATAGGTGTGTTCCGGTAGCATCACTTAATAACCAGTATCTAGGCTTCGTGTGCTTACCATCCTGTACCACATCATCACTTAAGAGCAGGTGATATTGTGGTCAAAGCACTGAGCCTATATGTAGCGTGTAAAAAAAAAATACTGGGTAAGTTAGGAGTATAAAATATTATAAAATATACAAAGTACAGAATACAAATGTGAGAAGTGAAATTACAAATCTAAAAGTAAAAATTAATGTTTTAGACAAATGTTTATTAAGAGATTAGATTAAAGACGGAGAAAGAATTAGAAACATTTATGTTCATTTTCTAGAATATGCTCATTTCCTTAATTAAGAAAAGAAAACAAATTATTCTGTTGTTAAAAAGTATAGCGTTCTTATTTCTTTTACTCTTATTTCCTTTGACTAGATACTTCTTCTCTCTGTCCTGTATTTAAAATCATGACGTTAATATCTGTCACTAAATTCTGACGCTAATCACATGATACGACCTTGAAATTTTACGATAATCATACGCAATGAAGTTTCACTACAATAATTTTAAATAATTGAATATGTAAAAATCCCGTTTGAATTGTAGTAGGTAAGTATTTATTGAGTTTTTAGTGTATTTTAATAGTTTATTCTTTTGTTAAAAAAGTCGGTTATGTTAAAAAAGTTTTTTTTGATAATTAGGGATATTTTAAAGAATTTGTAGAATCAATAGTATTCATCGTTTATTTCTTGATGTCAAATATACTCAGGTGATCAAATTTATAAGCAAAATTATTATTTTCTTAACAATAATTTTTTGAAACGTAGATATTCTGCAGCTGTTAACGATCCTTGTCTCTTTAATTCTGAAAGTTTTCTTAAAACATCACTTTTTTCGTCAACAGAAGGAAGTACTATGGGTTTTATCTCCGAACTTAATGCCTTTTGCAATGTTTTTTTACCTAAGATCGGCACTTTCAGCGGCTTCAAAGAACTGGTTAACTTTGGTAATATTGACAACAGCGGTGCAGGTAAGGGTAAAGGTAGAAGCGGTAATAGCGGTAAAATTGGTGGTAACAAAGGAGGTAATAATGGTAAAGGTGGTGGTATTAATGGTAATAATGGTAACTTTGGTATTCTTGGAGTTCTCAAAGCTTTTGGTAGATTGCGAGACAAAGATGTTTTTACTTTCAGCAGTTCTAGTGGTATCAATTTCGGAAGTTGAGTACGAACTATTGGTAGTAATGGTGGTACGGCCAGTTTAGGAATACCAGAGTTTATACGAATGAAAACGGGTGTATTGCGACGTATGTTATTGATGAGCAATGGACTTGAATGCCTCTTGTTGTCACCAGCAAAGAGGCCGAATTTGGTGCCATTTGTTTTTTTCAACTGAAATGAAAAAAAAAAATCTTTTACAGAAAATAATAAGGAATTAGGTTTAATTAACTATTAAAGTAGTCCATGAACCCAGAAAAGATATTTCAAGAAATCTTAAAATATATTTTTATATTTACATAAACTTACATGTCCGATAAATAATAATGTATATAAAAATAATGTTCTCGTAAAACTGGAAACTTGAAATCTTGCCATTCTGTGTTATTTATAGTTTGTTGATTGAAGTGGTCATTGTTAACGTGGACCTTTATAGAGACCAGATAATACAGTTGTTATCTCACGATCTCATTTAGATTGGTCACGTTACGCAATTCGATTGTTCGTAATTATATTGATTTATTGCAAACTAATTCACAATTTTACTACAAAATTTGTTTAAGTACAATTAAAAAACTAATATCAGATATAATTAATATTAAACTACATCACTACCCGGTGAACTTTATATCACCTTTTTTTTTACTCGTGTTCACTGTTGTAGAGTTTTATGAGCACCAATTTGTTGCATTCTAAGGCTATCCACTTCACATTTAGCCGACTTCAAAAAGGAGGAAGTTATCATTTAGTTTGGTTTTGTTTTGTGTGTTTGTTACTCGATTTCTCCGTCAATAGGGGATCGATTTGCAAATTATTTTTTTTAATCGAAAGAATACACTCCCGTGGTGATATCATCATTTATATTTTCATTTATAAATGAGTATTTATAAATCCAATATTAATAATGGTATTAAAACAAAGGATATATTAAAGTTATACAGAAGTAGTCTCTATTGAAGTAATTATTTATTTACTTTTTAGTGCATTTTTATAGTATATTCTTTTGAAGTCGGTTTTGTTTTTAATTTAAAAAGTTTTGTCAGTCACTCTAGAACATTACGACTATTAACGTTTTCTATCTCTCGCTGATCAGCAGTGCGGTTGGCAAGTGAGTTAGCTCGCCGTACATTTGATTGACTTCCTAAGACCTAAGTCAGGTCGTCTTCTCCTTGGGCATTGTTATTAAAGTTTTTTTTTTTACAAAATTAATTTCCAATAGCACAGGACCAAAACATATTTGACAGTCAACAAAAATGTCGATCCTTTGTGACAGTGAGAATATTTAGTTTCACGGGGGTAGGAAGAGTTCGTATGGGGATATTGTAGCCAATCGTAGCTAAATCTGTTTTCGAGTTCTAGCGAGACTAACGAACAGGAATTCATTTTTATATACATAGATAGAAAGCATTATTACCATTACTTAAAAAAATATATATTATAAAGGTCAATTTCTAAATAAAGATTACTATTAAATTATTGCAAATTATTTTACGGTAAAAAATTATACTTTGTGTAAAACTTCTAAACATATTTATCAGTACAAAAACTAAGATTCATAACTATCTTATTTGGTTATTGTGATTTACTTGTTTTTATGATTCTTTAATTTTTACGTATGTGTCATAATTATTAGAACTTGAAAGACAAATAAAATACGACTATTTACTATTGTGACAGAATTTGACACGACCGTATTTCATTTTTCTAGAGAAATAGGTAACGTTTCCTCGACATAAAGTATAATCCGCAACGTTTCCAGAAATTTGACTACACAAAACAAGCACAACCATTATTATTTTCTATCGTAATAAAGATGCTCTGGCATTTTTTTAATTAATCATATTGTCTCGCAAGAAGATTCTTTAAAATTAAACTTTCAAACCGAATCAGAAATTTAAATGCAGAATTGTTAGACAATAAAGTAATTATGAAACTTTTCGGAATCCGTTAATATATTATAATCATTAAAAAAAGATTGCCTAATTTCACATATTTTTGAAACACTCCAACATTATAATCATCACGTACGATCTTATCATTATATTTTTCCCCGTTAATTTTCGAAATTATTCTCATCTGTTATCGTATCTGATAAAACCTTATAATTAAAACCACGTAGTAAATATACAATACCAGAATATACTGTTTATATAGGAATACATTTTTATTATATCACATATATAATTATAAAGTACGCGTGAATCGCGCGCGCCTTTGGCAAAATGGGGGGTCAAAAATTTTTTTGGTCCTCCGTTGGGATTATTCTGTTTACCTCGTCATATTTCGTAGACGGTTGCAGTGATAAGGGGATATGTTTGGTGAGTATCATTGGAAAGAATAACATAAGTGACCTTAACTTCATAGTAAAAATTAAAGACGGCTTGTTTTAAAATGACTTTAATAGGCAGTGAGTCCGTCTGTTGTCTTTGTATCTAGCCACGTGACCTGCCTATTTCCACTTTCTTTCTAACGAGAAAGTTAATGGATCTATTACTTGTGTTTTCTTGCGGATATCGATATTTATCAATTTGTCTATAAGTTTTAAGCATCATATGTAAGTGCTATATATGTTTCAAGACATGTGCTTGTAAAATGACAAAACAAAGTTCATGGGTTAACATCGTTAGCTATATTATTATATATATTTATATATATATATCTTTTCTTGCTATATTTACAATACTATATACTTTTACAGCTGGAAGCGCTAAAAGAACTAAAGGAATGCAAAAAGGCGTTTTTGGCCACGTAAGCATATTTTGTTTTAAATATTTCACTATACATTATTATCTTGAGAGATTATTATAATTACACCATGTATTTTTACAGGTTATTAAAACAATTGTTGGCACCAAAACTTTTAGGTGAGTACCGAAATAATAAAAGGGATTGGTGTTTTTTAATTCTCCGATTTCTTTTAAATTAGACAAATTAAAATTTATTTTTATTAATAAGATTTTTTTCTTTACAGAAAAGGAATTGATTTTACCACCTCCTCCGCCCGCAACTATAGTTTTGATGCCTGCGGTGCCTCCTGCACCACCACCCTGTGCTCCTCCACCATTCTTGTTACCTGCGCCACCTCCACTAATGTTAGCGGCACCTCCTCCACCGTTTTTGCTACCAGCACCACCGCCACCTCCTATATTTTTATCAGCTCCGCCACCTCCGGTTTGCCTACCTCCATTACCTCAGCCTGTCCTGCTACCTGCGCCACCACCACCCCCTTACCTTTTACCTGCTCCACCTCCGCCACCTTTTATTTTACCTGCGCCCATGCCACCTTGTGTATTACCAGCACCACCTCCTATGCCTTTACCTGGGCTACCGCCAGCACCGTTGGTAATATCATTAGTGCCGCCACCGGCCCCTGCGCCTTGCGTTCCACCACCACCTCCTGGTATACCCATGACGGCCTTCATGGTACCACCACCTGTTCCGATTACTTTAGAACCGAAGCTATTACCAACACCGCCGCCCCCTGCGGATGCCTACCACCTCTGCCAACTTATTGTTATTAAATTAGAGTTAGTTTTATTTATGAAATATTTTAAATTAATAAATTATTCACTTACGTAGTTTCCCATGCCGTATCATTTCCTAATATTATTACATCATTCTGGATAACAAACACATATATATTCACGTTTTAGAAATTAAATTTAAAATAAAATGTACATTTATTTTACAAGATATATTTCGATGATAGGGAAATTGATTTTGCAATATTATAGATATTACTAATAAATAAAATTGAAGTGTCTGTTTTTTTCCTAAATAGATATGAATGTATACACGATACCTATATCAAATACGCAATTTTTAAAAACGCTGTCTGTCTGTTTGTTCCGGGTAATCTCCAGAACGGCGGGGCGGATTTTGACGGGACTTTTTTTCGTAGATAGCTGAAGTTACTCCGGATAACTTAGGGTACTTTTAATATTCGATTTTATTTTCGAATATAGTCTACGTAACATCGTTTTTAATAATCATTGCTAAAGAATATACTTTATTTTGTTGTTCAGTACCGAATTAATTTTTGATTCTAACCAAAATTAAAAACATTTTTCACAGATTCAAGCAATTTCCGGTAAAACTATCCATTGAATCTATTTTTTTTTTTCACAACTATGTAAATATTTTTTAATGAATTTGCTAATACGTCATAATTTAAATGATGTTTTAAAGTGTAAAAAAAATCAAATCCTATATTTAAATAAAAACAATGTTTAATATTATATATACGGACGATTTTTTTTTCTCTCTGGTCGAATAGATTTTAAATGCAATCCATTAAATTATTATATTAAGAAAATTTTGTCAAAATTATATCACATAATACCTGACTGACGGCTCAAACATTACGTACCTATGTCATTAGAAAACGTAATAATATATTCAGATTACATGTTATAGAACTACTGTTATATTTCAATGAATAAAATAAATAAAATAACTAGTGTTGACGAACAACCCACGTAATATTAGTACGTATGCCTAAACTGCAGTAAAATTAATAATAAACCATGTACAGGTAAAGTACAAAAATGTAGAGACTTCGATAATATATTTTGAAATATAATAATATTCATCAATAAATGGTGCAAGTTGACTGACAGAACCGTAGAGTACGCTGAGAGTGAAAACTTTACACAAAAACACGGTTAATATATGTGTGTGTGTGGAAGCGAAACGGAATTAAGTAAACACCGCAAGGCATACACGAGCAAGTTGAAATATCTTTACTCCGCTTGCGACAACTACCGTTCTGAATGTTTAACTTATATGTATGGAATACAAATACCACAAACGAGTAGGTAACTTAGTTTGATTATTTTGAATCCCAGGCATTTCATAATATCCGCCTGACTAGTCAAATACCTTTATGCATGAAAAGTCTTCAAGCACGTTAAGGCGTTTCCGATGAGTTCCCAGAAACTAAGGTAGTGGTTCTCAACCTTTTTTTGACAACGGACCACTTTGAATTCTTTGTTGATAGCTGGGACCACGATGAACAAGAAAAACATACTGAATCAATGATAAAAATAAAATGTTAAAAACTCACTAGTAAACAGATTAAAATTATTACAGTTTTACTAGAAAGTCATCTTTTAAAGTAACATGACTTTTGAGCTTGCATCGTCTTCACAAATTCAGTATTATTACTAACATAGTAAGTAGATAGTAATAATGTAATTACTAATATATATTGCTCAAAGTTACTCCTCCGGCCCCTGCGTTTTTTATCAAGTGAGCCGCTATTTGGCGCACGGCAATGCGGCTTTCCGCGAAATTTTGTCTCCTTTGGACCATTGGTTGGAAATCACTATCCTAGAAGCTCTAGGTTTAGTATGTCTCCATTCTGGACCACATCATAACTTAACAAAAGATGATATTGTAATCAAAGTGCTGAGTCTATTAACAAAGTAGGGCTTTTTTGCCGGACTACTGTTTGTTGTGAAAATCCTGTCATGGTGGCACGTTTCGGTGCGTCGTGTGACGTAATAAGCCAGATCCAGCTGTTAGTAACTGGATCACGATACCATCGCACCGTGTCACAATGACACAATAAGGTACTTTGCGTTCAGTGATATCCATCCATCTATTCAATCGAAAGACGTCCATTGCTGAACATAGGTCTCTCCCAAAGATCTCCACGACGACCGGTTTTCCGCCACCGGCATCCAACGGATTCCCGCAACCTTCACCAGGTCGTCGGTTCACCTTGTGAGGGGCCTACCCACGCTACGTCTTCTGCTGCAAGATATCAGTGATATTTGCAAGTGTGTATTATCCAGAAAAGCATGCTTTTTTCGAACTAACTAATACTGTTGACACTTGGATCCTTTACAGCTTCACCCAACTTTAGGGTAAGCGCTTTAGGTACTACACCGAAATCTAGCGCTACCGTAACGAGCACAAGGGCACCAAAATAGCACGAACGTCGATTTAGCCGTTACCTGAGTAAAAATAGATCAATATTCAAGTAATATCAGATCAGATGAAGATTTATTTAAAAAAAAAACTTGGTACATTATCAAAAGTATATTATAATTGATATTTTACAAGTATTAAAAAAACCTGCAATGAAACAATTACTATTAAATTCAAATATCCATAAAATGAAAACAATTAAGCTCACGACTGTACGTGGTTTACTATAAATGATTCCGAATGCAAAATAGTATTACAAACTAATTCTGAATGTTCCTTTGCAAGGGAAATAGTAAAATGTTTTTGACTTCTGCCGTGGTTGATTTTTTTTAGATATAAAATCATTGGTAGCATTATAATATTATCATGTTCACCGCCTTTAGGTAAGAATTAAAGGGTATTTTAAAAAAAACTCGACTTATAATTTTCGTGCTCAGCTTCGAATAAAAGCCATCTTTGCAATAATTAAATACTATCATCATTATACAATTAAATAATTAGTTATTTATCCACATCGCACAAAAATCTGTTAGTTTTATTAATATCATAAAGCGTTGAACACTCGACAAGGAGACTATGAGAAATATGTAAGCTTAATGTGTATATTATTTCCTATGTAAGGTGTACCGTGTAATGAATATCTAATTGCTGCATATAATAATAGTAGCTTCCCAACCCGGCTTTCCTTGGATTACTTTATTTACCTCTACAAAATGTCGAAATTATTAATCGGTGTTCAAACTTTTAATTCGGGTTAAGCCACACACTGTATCTAAGATTTTATTAAGATCAATTGTGTAGTTTCGGAATATTTCACGGGCAAACACTGTGGCAAGAGTTTTGTTGTATGTAGACTAGGTGTTCCTACGGCTCTTCTCACGTATAAATTATTTTCTATTCGAGACAATTATTTACTGCGTAATATACTTTTTAAATAATCATTAATCCCTGTTATCTGTATAACTTCTAAATTATTCTTCGTAATAACAGAAATCAAAGATATTTCTCTCTTAAATTCAAATACATCCCAGTAAAACTGTCCTTTAAATAGAATTTTGTTCACAGTTTCATAAGATGTTTTACTCGTAACCATAATTTTTTGCCAAAGTAAAAGTCCCGTCAAAATCCGTCCAGCTATTCCGGAGATTAGCCGACACAGACAGACATTCATATGAATTCATTAAACATTTGTTATTTTGCTAAAACAAACAGACATTGCAATTTTATTTATTTGTATAGATTTATTTACTTGCTAAAATAAGTCGCAAACTAAATGTTGACTGGTAATCGAATTGATAATTTATGTTACACTATTTATATTTCCTATTTATAACAATTGCAGAAAGAGCAAAACTAATTCGACATTTTATTGAACAAGGGGATGATGGCAACTATATCATGTAACATCGATGTTTTAGATCACGTGCATAATAAACTACAAGGAATAATTTACATTCAGCAAAACGATGACAAATTATTTGATCAAGTGCGTATTACCATTATTATCAAGAGTCAAAAAAGGTTATCCATAAAATAAAATACTGCACATAACACTATATAAACATTTAAAGACAATTTCATGTATTAAAAAACATCTTTGACAGACATGAAATTAATGGTAGATTGGTTAAATGTGGTAGATAGTCTTTCGTGAACAGTAAAAATCTATTCATAATAGGAGCATATTAGTTGAAAGAAATACGTAAGTTTTGTGCAGGAGCAAGCATGACACCAAAGTAAAGATTTGTAATGGAAACAATAATTCTAAAGGCCTCTTGCAGAAAACAAATTAACCACGATACTAGAATTAAAAAAAAAGGAATTATTATTTAATACGAACTATCAAATTTATCATATAAAGTTTTTGATAGTTATCAAAAATTTAAACGAGTTAGAGTTTTTGTATCGTCTCAAAAACTTTTTAGAGATGTTAACGCAATATTAAATACTTTGATAGATTTGTCTACGCAGTCAAAGTAATTTGCGTTACCTATTATTCAATGCTATAATGAACATTCTTAATGATATATAATGATTCTATAATTTAAGGTGACAAGTAAACATTTTACGCTAAACAACAAATGGTTGATCTTTGGAGATATTCCAAATAATATACAGAATATACGATACGATGCCGATATAACATTGCTTTCAAAATATGACGAACTGTTACATTTTAAAGGTAAACATAACAAAGGTTAGTTATCAATATTAAACGCATTTGTTAAGAACGTTAGTATTAGGTATTAGTATAGTAGCTGCAAGAAAGTAGATGCAAACTTAAAAAATAGTTAAAGAGTAGAATTTTACAAAAATAAATTTCATCAATAATGGAAGATTATTATTTTAATCTTTAATATCGATTAAGATTTATTTTAGAACGAAATTATTTATTAAGGAACGAGATAAATACGAATGGTGAAATGGCATAAATTGCAAATATATGATCTGATGACACTAAGGTTTCTTGCTTTTCGGAAAGAAATAAGGAAGGAGAAGTGCTTTCACTGTGAATCGAAGTTGATAGTTTTCTAAATATGAGAAACTTAAATGAGAGAAGAGACATGCCTAACATAAATAAAGAAAATAAAAACTAAATAAATTGTATGCAATTGATTTACTCAAAAACCATAAATTATTTCATTTGAAACAGATAGGTCCTGTTTCTTGTAAATTTATTAATATTCGTCATATTTCAGGTATGGGGGGCAATTTAAGCACTATCATTTATTTTGATGACGTCTATATACATCCCCGTGACGGAGTTTCTATACATTCTTGGGCAATATGGAAGAGAAGCACAGGCTTAGTACTGATACAAGAAAAAGAAAGAAATCTAAGACGAATGGATTTAAAGGGCTATACGCTGCGCGTTGCTACTCCGGTAATAAATAAATAGGTGTTGTGAATTATAAATTGTTTTTTAAGACACACTCAAGAATTGATTTAAATTTCCTGCAAAAACAGTTTTGTTGTGCCATGTTATTTGTCAGTGAAAGAATTTTGAAATTAATAATGGTTTGATATGAAACTCCAATAATGGATTACCATTGTTGGATTATTGAATAATCTTATTTTTGTGAGATGTAGAAGGATAAGCTGATATTACATAACTAAAAAAGGAAAACTGGTTTCCTCAAGTCAACCAGAAGTATTTTAATACATTTTTTTTAAAATAATTATCACTTCTCGATCTCTTTAGAGATCTCTTTAGACGTTTACCATACAACGTAATTTTTTATAACAGATTGGAGTTTACTCTGAAGATTGGTACAATGGAACATTCGCTGAATACCTAGACGATGAACATTTACTGCAAGTAGATTCTGGTATACGATGTGGTCATCAGGCTTCGGAACTTCTAATCAAAAGACTTAAGGCTACGTACGTTATTGGAACTACTATTACGAATTAGTTAAACTTAAATCTTTATTGGTTTTTGTACATGATTGTAATTTTATCCACTTGACGTCAAATGGGACACAAATAGTAACACAATGGGATCAAATCATATTAATCAATCCATTCAACCGAATGACGTCCACTGCTGGGCATAGGTCTTCCCCAAATAGTATCCAGTATCCAGTAGATTCCCGCAACCTTCTAGTACCTCATACCCCGCCGTTATCTTGGCCATTGCCACTATGCGCTATGAAATAGGACTGCCTTATTCGCTACGCTTGGTAGACGAGTTGGCGAACTCAGTCAGGTATTTGTAGTACTCAAAGGATACTGCTGCCCACCCCCTTCGCCTTTTACGACACTCATGGGAATATCTTCCCAACATATCTGTTGTAGTACTATTTTTAGCGTTATCACATTACACGATAAAACAATAAAACTATAAAATAATTATTTCAGTGACGTCATAGTGCCAACATTGTTATGGAGTACTGAAATAAGTAACAACAGTATGTTAGTTGAAGTGAAAAATGGTGATTCCCAATTGAGTGGTGCCGTTTTACGAGTACTTACAGACCGTCTTGCAAAACTCGATTATGTGCTACCAATATGGCCTTTCCAGTAAGTATCAACTTTATTATACTGAATGAAATACGACTTAATTTTCTTCAAAACATCTTCTAATACAGATAACCTTCGAATCGAATTTGTAAGCATTATTTTTCTAAAGCAGTTTACTATAAAGTTGTATGATAAAAGTTCAAATATCTAAAAAAATACATAATTTCAACTAGTATTCTTTAATCACGATTCAAACATTATTCCATCAGTTTAATCTATCATATATTTGAACATATATTGTATACATACTGTATACTCTATCTATGCTCCTTTTTAGAGTGGGCTTCACATACTTGGCTGAACGTGAGAGTAGCAGTAATATGTTTATCGAACCCTTCACAGAAAGAGTTTGGTGGTGGTTTTGTTTGGGAATGGGATTAATTTTAGCTATTGCACAGAGAATTATGTCCAGATCTCGAGAAGAAAAAGACGGAGCATTCATAGCAGTGCTGGCCACTTGTCTACAGCAAGGTAATACATATTAGTAATGAGTTAGTATCTAGCTAAAAAAACCTTTATATGAAGTACTATTGTAATTAACATCATTTGTTATTACCATATAATAATATACACTATTTAAATTAAACATAGTTTAAAATTAAAACTGCATCTAAATATTTTATAATATATTTAGGAGTATTAAAGAACTGCTGTATATTTTTCGCCCATATATGTATGACAATAAATAATGAACTAATAATGACATCTCTGCAATCTTTTTAAAACTAAAAAAAACATTGAAAATCTAGTCTTAAAAATGTTTTTAGGTTCCAAAACAGTAGTGTCCCGAAATGTTCAAATGTAATAATGCACTCTTTATTTTAATTCGATCTTAACCCCTTGGGGAATTAACCTGGCGTTTACGCCAGCTTTCCATTGTTTTGCTATTGCCTTCCTATTGTTTCCTTGTATTGTATTATATTAAAGTAAATATTTAAATTACACTGCATTAATTAGATATAAAAGACCACGTAATAAAACAAAACAAACCTTATTAGATGATTAATTAGGGAACACGAATATCAACTAAATATCATTCGATTAGCTCACTCTTATTCCAGGACAGTGGCGTTTTTGGTTTAATAATCGTTAATTAACATTAATAATTAATACAATAACATTTATAGAGTATTAATATTCATATATAGTAAGAACTTAGTATAGGAAGAAAGTAGTATCAATATATAGTAAGAACAATACAATAAATGACAGTTATTATTTAATATACTATTCAAATTCAATAGGGTTTTAAATTAAAACTGAGTCTAAATGTCTCATAATATTAACAGACGCCGGTGCAGTGCCAGAAGGTATATCAGGACGATGGACTTTTATAGTGATGTCGATTTCGTCGATGTTGGTCCACGCGTATTACACATCTGCGATTGTTTCGTCTCTAATGAGTACCGGGAGAAGTGGCCCCGATTCGTTGAGATCTCTCGGCGATTCGAGATATGCTATTGCCTCTGAAGATTACCATTACATGCGCTATTTATTTTTCGATGTTAGTTTATATATTCCTCTATCGGTATTTTTCCCCTATGACTTAAACTTTAAACTATTATAAGACTTTTAGTACTAACAGTAAAGTGTTGGGCAGCAAATGAGTTTAACGAAAAAAAAAGTAGTTAAGAAAGATGCTAATGTATGGCGTAAGTAGAATGAATAAGATTAAAAATGTGTATATCAGGAGAAGTTTAAAAGTAGCGCCAATAACAGAGAAGGTAAGAAGTAATCGATTGACGTGGTAGAAGCATATCAAGAGGAAATATGAAAGTCACATAAGTAGAAGACTATTAAGTATGAAGGTGGACGAATGTAGAGGTAAATAGAGACCGAAGAAGAATTGGATGGTTTTTGTGTAAAATGATATGTTTACAAAAGGTGATAATGTTTAAGGTTGAGATGTTACCTGAGAGAGTGGAGGGTTAAAATAAATTGTACCAACCCTACTTAATACAGCCAAAAGTAAAGAATATGATGAGTTTCTAAATTTTGCATTATAACTTATTCTAATAAATACGTTGACATTTTTTATAACACATATGGCACAAACAAATAAAAATGTGCGGATGATATTCAAATTGCATTACATTTATGGCTTTTATACATTAAATGAGAAGCAAATTCCGCATCAGTAAGCGTAAGGTCAAATCCAATATACCTTATCGTATAATGACCAATCCAATCCAATGACCCTGAGCTTTTGGTGAAGAAAACATATTGAGATAATCATAGCACGTTAGAAGAGTCTTTTCATACACATCGATATTAGGTGAGATTCTGGTTAAAGCACTAAGCCTATTCAATATAAAAATATAACAATAATGAACAGGTAACCACAAATTGGGAAGATCTCGAATATTTAAAAAGGAAAAAAATGACAACAAGATTCTATCAGAATATTGAACGAGGGGTGCAACTAATACAGGAAGGTAGTACAGCGTACCACACAGAATACAATCAAATATTTCCACATTTCAAAACTTTTAGTGATGACCACGTTTGTAAATTACAACACGTCGATACAGTTCCTCAGGTAAACACAATTATATAAGTGTTTTATGTTCTAAATCGAACATTCGCCTAAATAAATTTGCTTCGTTCGGATGTGCTTCCGAACGACATTAATTTTTTATTGTTAATCACTGAGAGTATAAATACAGAACTCATTACAATATAACTATCAAGTTACACAACCCAAAAGTGACTTCGGTCTGAAATAAAAAAAAAATCTATAATTAGTAAAATACGTTAAATAGAAAATTAAGTGCAAAATCTTAAGACGAACAAAACGTTATTTCATGATGAATTAATCAAATGATGAATAAATTAAAGTGCTTTGCATATGTAGCAACTATTGCAGCAACTGGAAACTAGCTGTTTACATAAATCTCAATGGAACTGCACACTACGTGTACAACTCGAGTTGTGAGTTCCGTTGATGGGCAACAGCTTTAAGTTGCTGCAATCGATGACTAAGTTAGTTTCTAATTGCTGCAACTATCAACTGTTGAATTTGTATCGATTGTGTAAAATTCCTGGTTTCCTAATCGGGCAATTGCATCCCATCTAGGAATTTTGCCACCCTCCCTTACCCGGTTAACCCCCGCAAAGCCAGTGTTGTTCAACGTATCGCTGCGACTTTCAAAATAATGATGGAGCAGTGTGTTGTGCGGCCGGATACCACGTCAATCGACATGGTTTCGATCCCAACTATCCAACTCTAAAATCAGCCTGAGCTTTCGGTGAAGGAAACCATCGTGACGAAATCATAGTTTGGTGGTAGGGCATTTTCTAATGATGCCCGCCTGAGTAGCTACCACCATCAAGTTTGAAAACCTGTCGCCAAATACCAATAGGTGTGTACCGACAGCATCACTTGAGAACCAATACCTAAGTTTAAATTATTAAAATGACTATTGTTGTCATGTTAAGTTATTTTATAATTATAAGTTGTAAAAATGACATAGAATATATACAGTGTAATATAATTTAAGTAAGACTAATAAAAGATAAAAAGAAAAGAAAAAAAGGAACAAAGAGGTAAGAGAAAGAGCCTAAGAAAAGAAAGAAATGGAAGAAAGGGGGGGATAAATTATTTAATTATGAGTTGACAATTCCAAAGTCCCTGATTACGTCAGGGGGATTAAAATTTTACCATCCTGGACCACATCGTCACTTAACATCAGGTGAGATTGTGGTCAAAGCACTAAGCCTATATCGTGTAAAAAACAAAAAAGACTACACATCTGACTTTCGTACGGACGAGAGAAAAATGTATGGAACCCCACAATTGTTGCAAATAACTTGTCGAAGTTGATGCGATCTACGGCGGCGATGGTATAAAACGGGGACGGTATAAAAGTGGTGTTTCTTCTTCGATATCCATCATCACACTGTACGAAGATTGAGAAACACAGCTATCAAAGTCGCTCACAGATTGTCATAAAATTGTGGCAACCGTAAACCTGGTTATTTGATTGTAGCTACTAGCTTCTTGTAAGGAAAGTTTTAAAAAGTCGATAGTTGCCTCAACTAATGTTGCTCCATCTGCAAAGTACCTAAAACGGTTCCCTGCGTGCGTTTCAATGGCAATTCTCTATTCCACATGTGCAAAAACTTATTCGTAGTTTGAAAATTATAATTTTTACACCATATACCATATATTTTTTTCTATTTGTAAAATATTGCATCGCGATTACAAAATTAAGGTATTTCCACACTGTGTTATATCTTTTATACATAATTTGTAAAAACATTTTCAGACTATGGCATGGATTACTACCACTTTAAGAGGCCAATATACGAATGTTCTGCGTATATCTGGTGGATGGCTTCTTGAAACTGGTCTTACAAAGCGTTTGGTCTCTCGCCTTCAAGCACTACGGCCTGCATGTAGAACCGCTTTACTTGCAGAAAGAGTCAAGTTCGGAGATATCACACCACTTTTAGCACTAACCTTGTCTGGTGCTATTCTATCGTTAATAGTATTAGGTTTAGAAATTGTTTTTTACAAATGGAATACAAAGAATAATGGCGCTAAAACAGGATCTCCTCTCAGCATAAGGACTGTGGAGACAGATATAATAATTCACAATTAACAATAACTGATCTTAGTTTATGTATACCTTTTAATTTACTAGCCATTGGTAGTGTCGAATTATAATATATATTTTTAAATGATTGTGTATTTTAACACGCGTATATACTAACTAGCTGTGTGCCCGAGGCTGCGCCCGCGTTTCATATATTTTTCACTGCGTTTTATAGTTTTTTTTTTTAACGGAACCCTAATTATTTTCCATTTTTTTTTGGTACTAACATTAACCAAATATATTTCTCACAATTTCAAATAGCTGCTAGTAAAACTGTGCATTGTATCGGATTTTATTGCAATTTATATGAGTTTTAATTATTTATGCGGAACCCTAATTATTTTCAAAAAAAAAAAAATCAGCGATCTAACAAAAAGCGTCCCGTCCCACCGTTCCGGAGATTAGACGGAACCAACAGACATACAGACAAAAAATTTAAAACTTGTATTTTTGGTATAGGTACCGTATATATTATACATTCATATATGTATGTGTTTAATAAAAATATGTTATTTTTATGTTACAAACAGACACTTAAATTTTATTTATTAATACAGATAAAGATCTTGTAGCGATTGAAGGTTCGTGTTTTATATTTGAAAATATTGTATGCCTGCAATTTAATAACATGATTTATTCTTAGCGTGGAATTCCCATTAACTCCTGTAAAAAACGTAATAATAAAGACTTTAAATCATGCAAAAGTAAAGTCCTGTATTAATGTTTTTTAATGACTAGTAGAAGGAAATGTACATTCATATCTTAAAATGATAATTACGAAGAGATCAATGTAAAAATATAAGAAACACAAAAGCCTGTTATCAGCACGCACAGATTCTTGATATTATCAACAAAAACTAACTTATCAGATCAATCATTTATATGATTGTAAATCTCATTATCTTTTATCGCGTTTAATTTTTGTGATTAGACAGTGAACATAAATATCATTGTTCGGAGATATATTGAATAATACAGTGAAGAGACATGGAGATATAAGCTAAGATAATATATATGAAATTTAATCATTAAAATGTTAAAATTAATAATAAAGTTGAGTGCATTATCAATAGGTCTTTGCTATGCAACATCGACCAGCAATGCGGACGTACAACAATCACAGGTAAGTTGTTCAGAGATGACTTGGTATTAACCAAATTTGCGCAATAATAAACTAAAACATATATGTCGATATACCGGCTCTACCACTAAATGTTTATCTGGAAATTTAAGGATACTTAAGGATGTCAAACAACCAAACAGTCACATAAATGCTGGATGAAGTTTGGATGTCACAGCGAACATCACCTTTCTACTTCAGAATCAATAAATGTTGTATTCTTGACACTTCTCAAGTCCGAGACAAACGAAAAAGTTCATAGAACACTAGCCAAGCCTTTCTCGAGAGATTAAAAAAGCCGTTCACTTTATAGGCTCAGTCCACAGTCTCAACTGATATTAAGTGATGGTGCTATCAAGGTTGGAAAACACAATAAAGCTAGAGGTGCTGGTTCTCAAATCAAGCTGCCGGAACACAGCTATTGGTATTTGGCAACAGGTTTTCAAACTTGATGATTGTAGCTACCCAAACGGGCATTATTAGAATATGCAACCATGCTATGGTTTCCTTACGATCTTTTCCTTCACCAAAAGCTCAGGCTGATTCTAGTGTTGGATAGGTGGGATCGAAGCCGCGTCCATTGACGCGAAAACCGAACTCACTGCCGACTGAAAATGAAACTACGAAAAAATCAATTTCCTTTATAAAATTTTATTTCCGTTGTTCTGCTATTCGGGATGGCGAGCAATCCAAAAAATTAAAGATCATTAAAATCGGTTCAGCCATTTATCAAGTAGGTTCAAGATTTTTTTTTTCTTTTCTGTCTAGAATATAGAGATCTTTTCATAACCGTAAGTAAAATATTTGATAAGTAACATAAAATTATGAAATATTTTCAGATGCCTTCTCTCAGTGAGCGTGTGAATCAGATGATAAGCTCAATTTACGTGCCATGTAAGTGACGATAACATTACAATGTTTTAACTTAGCAAAAATAATAATGTAATAAATTTATAACTTTGCATTCGATTCAAATTGGAACTCAAAAAGCGTTTGAGTTGTTTAGTAATTAAAAAAAATGAGCTAAGTTTAATTTCATTTTTTGATTTTATCTAATATTAATAATGATATTCAAAAGAAAATTAAATACTTTATTCTTCTTCGTGACTTTCTCGCAATTCTGCACACTCCTAGTTAATTTACCCCTCAACCGAATATTTCATTTATTATGCATGCATCTGAATTATAATAATATTTATTATAAATATATATTAATAAATTGCACCCAAGTGACCTTTATGACAATGGG
Organism: Samia ricini; assembly: GCA_014132275.2. Classification (NCBI taxonomy): domain Eukaryota; kingdom Metazoa; phylum Arthropoda; class Insecta; order Lepidoptera; family Saturniidae; genus Samia; species Samia ricini. The sequence goes on from AP028168.1 coordinate 20,356,376, forward strand.
ATTTATTTATTGGAATTTATACGGAAATGAATTTATTACAATAAATAACAAGCATTCAATTAATTAATTATTTGAGCTCAATTCAACAATTAATATTTAAATAGATCATAAGTTCAATGGTGTTAATTAATTATTCATATTATTTCATGACTAGCTTAATAATATGTAGTCTATACTAATAAATAAAGTTGAAGTGTCCCTTTGTAATGTCAATTTTTTTTTTTACTTAATAGTTATGAATGTATATACGATAACTATAACAAAAATACAATTTATGAAATTTTTGTCTGTCTGTCTGTCCGTCTGCCTGTCTGTTTGTTTGTTTGTTCCGGGTAATAGATAGCTAAAGTTACTCCGGATAACTTAGGGTACTTTTAATTTTGCGAATCTAAATAGGGTACCACGTAAAAAAATTAAAACTCATAAAAAAATAAAACCCTATGCATTGTACAGTTTTACGGGCAAATGCTTGAATGCATTGAAGCAATGAAATGCTTTTATGAGAAATGTTTTTACTTTATCTTAGTACCGAAAAAAAATTAGAGTTCCGTATAAAAAAATTGAAATGCAGTGAAGACTATATGAAATGCGTGCGCAGCCATGGGCACACTACTAGATTTTAATAAGATCAAAGTGGTGTATACTCAGGTATTCCGTATTTCACGCACTCCAATAGCATAGGCTGACATTTGTAACGTTGCTATTTGCCATTTTTGAGTGAATGCGTTCCGTGGTCGCCATAAAAACGTGTGACAATGACATAAACAGACATAATAGTATATTTAGTTAGAAGAGAAATACTTGAGGCTACCATAAATAAAACAACATACCGTTAAAGTGATTGGATGTTTATAAGAAGCCTTGAAATTTTTAAAGTATGTTGCGTAATTTACATCTATGTAAACACTACATATGACCGTTGGTCATAGAAGAAGGGCAAGAAAAATCTATATATTTATATTCTGTCTACCGGAAGTCGTCCACTGCTGAACATAGGTCTCCCTCAAAGAGAGGATTGCCATAACCTCCGCGCTTGACAGGCGGGTTGGCGATCCCAGTAGGTGTTTGTGGTACTCAGAGAATGCTGCCGCCCATCCTGTGGTTTATCCCTTAGATGCCCTTTATGACATCCACAGGACGATATAGGGTGGTTATTCTTAGCCAGCAGCACACGGCAAATATCCTAAAGAAATCTGAAATTTGAAAGAAATACAAAACCAAAAATTGCCAATATTAACCCAATTAATTAGAATTAAATAACTAAGTTCCGCACATTATTTACAAAAGCGCGTTTCTCTAATAGTTTAATTATTTCACTATATATAAAGGGAATAATAATAAACTGTAGCTTAAGTGATGCTACCGTATATATAAAACATACATAACAGATTGGCGACAGACTTTGAAAGAAGATTGTAGCTAGTCTGGCATAAGAAAATGTCCTTTTTTACCTAGCGGGTGGCCCAGCAAAATGCTGAGCTGGTAGAGATCTGCGATCGGATACAGCCCAGATCCTACATCGGAGTAAATAAAAAAAAAAGACTGTCTCCCAAATGGCCTTGAAGTGGAATAAATGTAGGGCCTTTTAGAAAATGCTATGGTTTAATCACTATGTTTTCTATAACTTCCGGCTATAAAGAGACTATAATTTTTGTAGTAGTAAGAAACAACAAAAAGGCATTGTAGGTCTAACAAAATTAGAATTGTCTTTAAAATATTTTTTTTTACAATAATTATTGCATTATTTTATCCATAATTAAGGCATATCGAGCTATTATAGATAATGTATGCATTATTTTACTGTTGTAACAGATTACAGCAGTAAAATATATCATTCAACATTCTGGAAAGTGATTACTCAACCGTAACTTGTAAACGATAAAAAAAAAAATTTTGTAAATATATAACGAAGAAGTAAACAAACTGTACAATTATTAATGTAAATTTACTTGTTTAAATAATTTTAAAGTTTAATATATTAAAAAAGTGAAAATGACTTATATATCCTCTTAATACAAAACCCTTTGCATTTAAGTCTTTTAAATCATATAAGTGTTCTTAATCCAAGAACTTGCCAGTAATTAGGAAAGCTATCCTATAATAATATTATCAAATATTATTCATCTAAGGTTTTGTTCTGACGAATTATTATCGTCTTTATTAACTTTTTCAAAATCTCCTTTCCAACATACTCCTACCTGCCATCAATCTGTATAATCAGAACCTTAAACGAGACTAGATGGATACACGGCGCATGTAGAACTCGCAAGTGAAGCTACCAAATAACAAAAGGAATTTCGTCTTCAGTATTCGCTCACAAGAAAAGTTTAGTTTGGCTTCACCTCGTTGTTCTATGCGCGCAGTCTATGTTTGCATTCTTTTTGTCAGAAGTTAGAGCTTATAATCATTGTTTATTGGTAAGTGACCATGTGTATTAATCGGTGTTTTTTTTTTATATTTAGCTCTTCTATCAAAACCATCGCCGAGTTTGCCAACATCGTCACCATCAAGTGATTCTCCTACACCGTATGAGTCGCCGACTTATGGTTACTCTTCGTACCCAACACCAACAACAATACCGCAACTCGTCTATTTGCCACCACCATCGATACCTACTGCTGTAGCACCACCGCATCCAATGTGTTATTTAGAAACAGGCTTACAACCAACCGATATTCCGTACCCAATAAAATCAAATCTCCACCCCAGGGCAGCTTACCCTTCTCCGTTTAATTACGATTACAATTACTCACCCGTACCTTACCCTGGATATCCTCCCCTAACTTATCCTTCTTCATACCCTTATCCATATCCTCCGATACCTAAGCCAAGTCCTTACGCGTATCCAGATTATCCAGCGCAAGTTAATCAACAAAGAACACCATATCCACCTGTATCAAATTCACCACCTTACATCCCTTCTGTTCCATCCTCTCATTACCAAAGTCCACCACCACTTTATTCCACTCCTTACCCCAGTCCACCACCACCTTACCCCAGTCCACCACCACCTTACCCTCAAGCGGTCCCACAACCTCCACCTTTTTATTTACCACCATTTTACCCGAATCATTCCGAAATGTTGGCTCAACCACGTTATCCGTAAATTTTAATAATGTTTTTGGATATAAGTTTAGTTTTAAGTTTTCTGGTCATAACTTGTTATTAAATATATAAATACGAACTTTAAAAAAATGCATTATCATTTTAACTCTCACTCTCAAAAAAAAAAAGATCAGATTAATACCTTTTTATGTCTGGCTTGTTTGAATAATTTCTAAACAGTTAACAAACATACATACCTAACCTAAGATTATGTAAACAAAAAGAATAGTTAATTTTATACTAACAAAGACAAATATAGAAGTATCTACTGGTTTTTGTTTAATATATACCTTCTGTATAGATAGTTTCGGCGCTTTAACTGCAATTTCACCTTTAGTTATATGGCAATGTGGGCCTAAAATGGACAAAACACAGCCTAGAGGTATAGGCACTCGAAGCGGTGCGTGCGAAAGCGATCCCGCATCGTCCCCATCTCAAATGCGGCGGGCGGCTCCGGAGTATTCAGTGGTTATTTCCGGACGCTTTACGTCTGGGTGAGACGTCTCTTCGCACCCCCTTACCAATTGCATTGGGGGACTTCGATCTCACTAATGCAATTGGTAAGTGTAGTGCGTAAATGCATTCCCCTCTTCAAAAAAAAAAAAAAAAAGGGGTATAGGCACTCAATAGAAGCTGCCGTAATACACCTATAAGTACTTGAGGATGGCAGCTAGTCGTGCGAATATTACAAAAACCCCTACCATCATTCTTTGTTTTAGTTATATAGATCTCTATTAGGTATCTATAAATAAAATATAAAAACTTAAATTCATATTTAAAATATTCAAAAAGATTGCAAAAAAATATTATGAGGTTTTTAAATGTGACCAGGGCTGCTATTTTGAATAAAAAAATATTTCTTACAGCATTTAGCAATATAAAGGATATACCAACTACTGCAATATTTAAATGTTCAACAATTATTTTATACAATCAACATAACGATTTTTATTGTATTTCTCAATAATCATGTTGTACATGCTTTATCATAGAAGAATTGGTTGTAACAACCTTTGTAAATCATTTCACAATTATTGATAATGTTTTATATATAACCGAGTGTCAGGTGCGAATCGATATCACCTTTAATATGGCACCTTTATATTTAATCGTCGCTTTATTTATTCAGGTATCTATATTAATTTTATTTATTTTTATTTGCGATATTTTAAATACTTAAGTTACTCATGTGCTTTATACATAAATTGGAGAATTTTGGAGGCTTCTTTTAACATTTAATGTAATAAGAACGAATAACTTTAGCGAATATTTACAATAATTATTTATATAGACTGTTTGTTTTAGAGTTCACTGATATATGCAATCGAAGAAACAGAAACAGAAACAATAGACAGTGCAGAAATTTTCAATGACGATGACATTACTGATGACAATGTAAAATATTTTGACGAACCGCAAACTGATTGGGTAGACACTTATTTCACGCCGAGCACTCTTTATCCAACTTTATCAACGACAATGATGGCCGAAGCAATAGATTCTGATAAATCAGCTGACGAACAATTAGACAGTATGAAAGAAGTAGCGGACAGAATAACAACGGCTATAAAAACCGAAGTGGCAAATCTTCTAACCTGGGCTTTAATTAGAGACGATACAGATGAAGGTAATCTTCGAAAAAAGAGATCCGTGGAGAGTCCCATGGACAGCACACAGTTAGTCATGCGATTATTAAAACACATTAAATCAAACAATGAATTCCAAAATATCGCTATAGACAAAATGATGACTGCACAAGAGATAGCCGACAAGTACGGAATAGAATTCAATCCTGATCCGGAAATATTATCAGACTTCGCTTTAGCCGCAAACGAGCACGCCAAAGAACTAAACTCAATGTTAAGCAAAGCTTGTGACTTTAAAAATAATACGGATCAAAAATTAACTATAGTTCCATTAAATGGCGAGGAATCTATTGAAATTCCTTCAGAAAATAACACATGGTACGTATATGCGATATATTATCCAGGCGATGATATAGATAATGAAGCAAGCGTATCTCCTAACGAGTATACGCCTCAATCTATGACCCACAGTCATTATCATTACAACCATCCTCATGAGAGTTATGTAAATACACCATCGGGAAATCATAGACACAGTCAAGCAGTAAGTCAAAAATCTAGCTTCTTTGACGCGATTTCGTATCCACCGGAACGTTATTCGTCATACCGTTCAGCGCAACCTACTTCCTCATATGTCTCAACGATCGAAAATCTTGAGCCTGAGCCAGAATTGTTCGCCGAAGAATACGAAGAGACGATGTCCAATAGAGTTGTAGTCGAACGGGGCGATGAGCCCGGCTCAGCGTCAGTGAATCACATCACCACGTATTCAATTTCGGAAAAATCACATTTCAAATCACCTCAAATTGAAAAACTCCCGCAACAAATGCAGTATAGTTTTTACCTGATTTAATTAACCAAATCGGTTGCTCGACTTCTTTTGCTGAAAACAAATGGTTTTGCTTTTTCGAATAATAAGTTTTTATTAAACAAAAAAACATTGTAATAAGTACTTAAAAGCATCGAAGGGATCCACTAAAATTCGAGTCAAACTCAATATATTCTTGTAAGACATTCTACATTTGTTTCTGCATTTTAACAAATTTTTGTTTATTCCTCAAACAATTATTATTCGGACAAGAAAATCCACTTCTTGAGAATTGTTTACACACATTTTTAAGTCTAGGAAAATAATTGAAAGACCTAAATAATAGTTATACCTAAGTACCTAAATAATTGTTATATCAAAGTGGTATTGTAAATAGAAGTATTCGAATAGTAAACTCTGATGATTGTTTTTGCCTATTTCGCTAATGTTAAAGTTAACTAATGCAGAAACTATTAATATATTTATGTATGTATTTAACTAGTTATTAATTAGTTTGTAGAAAATAAAAACAAATTGTAAGGCATAAAATTTAATAATAATTGATCTAAATAAATATTCGAACTTAAGAATATTTGTTTTACTCTTATGGTTATATCATTGGTTTATTTCTTTGGTTAGCATTTGACACAGTAAATAAAACGGATTCACTTATCCATTTCGTATTAAAATGAATCAGAATCCATATTTTTTTTTTTAATTAATATAAATATTATTTGGTAACAAATCTAAAGCTATACGATCTTATTTGTATTAAAAATCTTCGGTGTATAAAATAATTTTTTTTCGATACTCTTATTCATATAATATAAATCTTATTTAAATGTTAGTATAATACACAAATTGATACAAAAATACTTTAAAATTCACATCACATTGCCGAATGGTCATAGAGAACTTTATGTAATTTTGAATTTAATTTTTTTTTACATAATTATATTACTAAACTCAAAATATATAATTAAATACTAAAATAATTGAAATCACATAATGTAATTTCTGATTGAGAACAAATTGATCAAATTTGTCCATCATTTTGTATACTGTTTGAATCGAATCCAAGTTCTCTGTAAATGTACCCACAATCCGATATTCGGATTAATGTTTCTGAAACTTCACATACAATGGTTATTATTTGTTACATAATTATCAATAAATTTCGTTTTTTTAATTCATTGTCATTTCCAATAAAAACGACATACAGTGCCACTTCCTTAGTGTCACCGGGCAAAGTAATTTGAAATGCGAATTATTTATAATCAATTTAAAATTAACATGAAACATTATAATCACAATTTCGTGTGTTCGTTGTTGCTAAGAGAGATTATTTCGTTAACACAAAGGAAGCATTTACTTTGCCCGGTGAGAACCGATCTATGGTCTCCCTTGACACACCTGTTCAATAATTTACGTGATCCGGCTGTTGTCTTTACTATAAATAATAATCCTGCATTCCTTATGCCAACTATCTGTGGGCGTAATACGCACTGTAAGCGCTATTATGGCTCGAGTGTGGTTGATATCTGTAAAATAAAATAACTATTATCCACATTAATACGATATATAATTTTTTTTTTGTTTTTTTTTTGTTTTATTTTTGACTGGGGGTTAATGCATTTACGCGAACTTAATTTGGGCCCTGCGAAGGCCCTTGTGTGAACGTCAAAAAAAACCACCGGTTCGGAAAACGGCCGAGAAGAGCGCAGGCAAAAATTCGATAGATAATGACAATAAAGAGTACATTTACTTCTTAATAAAAAACAACTATAATTATATATAATCCTGTAAATATCACGTAGATATGTAATATTTCCTAATTTTAATAACACGCTGTAACAAAATGACGTCTACCATTAATCGACAATATAAAAAAGGAGGAGGTTCTTAATTCGTTTTGATTGTTTTTTTGCGCATGTTTGATATTCGATTTCTCCGTCAATTGTGGACCGATTTCATAATTATTGCTGATATAAAACAAAGGACATATTGAAGTAAATGGAAGCAGATTAATAAAGTAATTTTTATTTTTAATTATAAAAGGTGTTTTGCTAAAACTATCCGGGGAATATTTGTGACACTTCAGACAGAGGTGTAGTTACCGTCATACAATTCATACCCCCCTTTCCTGGACCACAGGGGTCCCGATGTTTAAGCCAACATTCGTAAAAACGTAGGTCGGGTAGGTAAACATTACAAACTATTAAAGGCGGATGCTTACTTTTAATACATTACGCCAATCATTATACCAGATGCGGGTTAATACCAAATTATGATTATTAATCATATCTTCTTAACCATTGTTAAGAAGATAGTAAAATTTGATTTTACTCAATACGGGTCATGTTGTATGGGGGTTAAAAGTCTGTTTCGTCCACAGGGAACTTTTTCATCCATCGTTCCGCCATTAATCGTATCTCATTTTTACTTGTTATTAATATGTCGATTACCCATAAAAATGGGACAATAGGAAAACAATGGAAGGCTGGCGTAAACGCCAGGTTAGTGCTCAAGGGGTTAATAGCACAGAACATAAATTCAGAGGCCCATGATGTTTTTTTTTTTTTTCGAACCTAGCTAGCGCTGTTACCGGAAGGGCCTTTACAGCTTCACCGTGACTTTGGGGGGCGAGTGCTGAGGGCACTCAGCCGCAAAAGGTGACTAGCACAAGGGCTACCAAAATGGTACGAACCTCGGCTTGGCCGTCACCTGAGTCTGCAAACTCTCTCGCGAATTGTATCCTAGCTATCATTCAGCTTGTAAAAGTGTATTTCCGTTTTAATCATAATACATGTACATACATTTTTAGACATTAGAGAGAAAGAGTGAAGGAATAAAAAGAAATTTATTTGTTAAACACACATTATTTGCAATAAATAAAGAAATTAATAAAAAATAACAAGAATAAAAAACATAAATAAAATAACTGTTTGTAACACAATAGGATGCCGAGTCAGCATATAGCTAGGTAGGTGAGTTCACCAGCGTTGATTTTCACTCGACGCCCAGAGTGTTGTGTGTGTTCGTGTGTGTCCTTTGTAGTAACTTTTTTTTAATTTGTACTAAAAGAGCATATTATAGATGGAATTACCGCATCGGATGCGTGTGCGCAGCGTATAGCGGGCCGCACGCGCTGGGTTCGCCCGCGTACGGCTGCGCCAGCTGCGGGCACGGGTCCGCCGGCGCAGACTCACGGCGCCGAGGCGTGCCACCACGCTGTTGGCTCTGTTCTGGTGGACTGGAATATATACATTTAGTACATTAATAATAATATTCTCTGAACATTATCTTAACTGAATTCTCTGACCAGAAGCGAAAGCGTATCCTGACATCAGACTCCGCTGCAAAACGTCTGCCGAGAGAATATCAAACTTTAGTCATTCGGACGATTTTTAAGACATTCCAAAGATTTTTAAGATTTCAAACTGATTCCATTCGTTCATCTAGGGAGAGTATAGCAGTATTTTTTTGATAAAGAATCCTCTTCGGTATAAAAATACAATCTCGAAGTAGAAAATCTATCGGGTCTGCATTTGAAATTCGCATCTCGAATTTGGGGTTGTTAAGGATTGTTTTTATAAGGGTTGTATACCCTTTTCAAATAACACCCCCTTAACCCGCGGAGACGAGTAGTTTTTTTTTTAATGTGTTTGAAGTTACGTATAATGGAACGTGATTTCGCTTACATATGTGCATTTTTAAATTATACGATAATTTTGTTGTTTTCTACATATTGATTGTTGGTTTATAATAATTTATTATTATTATTAAAAAAACACGAATCCAAACTGCCTTTCCACAATATATAACACAGGCATGCGAGGGAGCAAACCTCCCAAAAGTTTGGTTAGAATAGACTTGCGATGAAAAGAAAGCGCGAGTCGGTCGCGGCATCGATCGGCCATCGTTCAAAATCATCAAGTTGCTTAAATACAAATTTACCAATGATTGTTCGAAGGTGCCATAACCTCAAAACTTTGATCATGAATATCTCAGTAACTATGCCTCTCCGTGGCGTGGCATTGCTACAGGAGGTAGTCATCCCCCCCTCACATCCTCATCCCTTATATAAAGATGCGAGTTTCAAATGCAACCCCAATCTATCAACAAATTTCAGTACTTGCTTCCGCGAGTCGATCCATTTTCATTTAATCTATACTAACAAATAAAATTGACATAACATAACATAAGCTCACGCCTGTTATCCCGGAAGGGTTAGGCAGAGGTGAAATAGCGAACTACAACACCCGCATTCCGCCGAGCTTAGTTCCGTCCCAGATGTGACAGGGGGCGAGCCTGTCGCCATATCGGGCATAAATTCCAAACTCCGGGATGATACTGAGTTGAAAAACCCAATACTTGACCTGACCCGGGAATCGAACCCGAGACCTCAGAACGGCAGTCGCATCTTAATACAACTGCGCCACCGAAGCGCGAGTAAAATTGAAGGGTCTGTTTTAATGTCGATTTCTTTTTACTAAATAGTTATGTCCGGAAAGGCTCGGACTTTTTTGGTAAATAACTGAAATTACTGCAAGTAACTTAGCGTACTTTTAATTTTTGAAAATAATTAGGGTTCCGTATAAAAAAAATAAAACTCATAGAAAATGGAATAAAACCCGATGCAATGCACGTATTAACGGACAAGTGCTTGAGTTTATGAGAAATATTTTTACTTTATCTTAGGACTAAAACATTTTAAGAAAATGATTAGATGTTTTTTTTTACCCTTGAATAAGAATTAGTATTGGTTGAATTTCGGTTATCTAGCGAACCTTACAATTTATAAGATTGATGATTAATGTGAATATGTGAATCGAAATGCTTCGAGATATCTAGTTCTGTGTATTCTAGAGTCAGAAGCGTAAATATTTATATCATTACCATGAGGACGGCGTGTTAATACGCTACATTTTTCATATAAAACAGAATTAACAAAAAAGAAAACCATTAACTTCACATGTACAAACATTCGAGTCAGTCTCTGAGGAGCGTGTGACAAAAAAAAAACTTATAATATTTTTTTTTTTTGTTGTTGTAAAGACTTCCTGGTAAAAGTCAATTAATAACGTTCGAATGCCATTTGTCGGGAGCTGTCAAAATAAAGAATTAATACGGAGACCGTAACGTGACTCCACCCTCTGGGCGGTCGCAATCGTGTCTCGTAATATTATTGTGTTTATGATATTTTTTTTATTTCGACAGATCATTACAAAATACAAATTACCAAGCGATAGATTTAATTGTGTTTTTATTTATTATATACATAGTAGTGTCCGACCGAAGGTTCGGTTTCGGATTCGGCCGAAACTGGGACCCAGGTCGAAGTTCCTTTCACGTAACTTACGTTATGTTACGCGAGGTAATTTCAGCTATCTACCAAAAAAGTCCCGTCAATATCGGTCCAGCCGTTCTGGAGATTACCCGGAGCAAATAAACAGACAGACAAACTTTTAAAACTGTATGTTTCGTATAGGTATCTAATATACATTCATATATGTATGTATTTGGTAAAAAATTGTTATTTTCACATTAAAAACAGACACTTTAATTTTATTTATTAGTATATAGTCGGTTCACAGTTAGTTTACCATCTTGGTATTTTGGCATTACTAGCTGTCACGTAGTTAAAATATTATGTCAATCGTTTTGGATTTTTGCTTTTTATAATTAGTAAATTTAAATCGTAAAACATTCGAAAACTAATTCAAAGTAGTGCTACAAATATTTTACTAGTAATACGTACAAACTCTTAAAGAGAAAAATCAAATAAAGCTCCGTTCATTCCATTCGTCAACAATTTTCCGCCATGACACATACGTAAAATAGTGTTGACTGTTTGCTAAATTTGTAGCAATTTTAGGGAATAAATATCGAAAAGATCATCTCGGTTTATTATAAAATAAATTATAAAAAACCCTTGATTTGTATCACAATGAAATAAATACATACATATTATGTATATTATTTTTTCCGCAAAAAAAGGAAACAGTTGCAGCTATGTCTCAAAGCTAAGTACACCAAGAAAAAGACGATTTTGATTAATGTACGATCAGATATAAAATACATAAAATCTTTGAAGTTTTTATTTATGTACGGCTATAAGATTTAACGAAAATCTATCTTACAACTGATCCTGCTCATCGGACTCACCAACATACCAATATGGCCAGTAGCTACAAAGTTTATTTATGCTATGATACAGCTCAGCCTTCCAATTGTATGTTCAATTAAATCAAGGTGAATCGCACATGGTAACACAATATTCAGAACGACAACTTTACGGCTAGAGGTACAATAACTGTGAACGGACTTTAATAGATATTAAAGAATTAAAGTATTTAACTATACAATAAAAACTGAGAGAGTATGAGAGATATTATACGAAGTTTGAATTAAAATGATTTGAATGAGTATATCATGGGAAACTTGAAAGGAGAAGGTAGCAGAGAAGTGGTTAGCGTGGTATGAATACATCATGAGGAAAAATGACAGTTAGGTAATTAGAAGAATGTCCAGTATGAAGGTGGAGGGAGACCGAATAGGGCTTGGATGGGTTATGTGAATAATAATAACTAATTATGCCCTGCGGCTTCACTTTCTTATAATAATTTTAACATTAAATTTTATTTAGATAAACAAATGAGCAAATCATTAGGATTATTTTGTCAACTTAGCCTATTACCCTCATAAATATTTCCATATATAAAAACCAATTTAACAAAATTTGATTTAAAATCTGCCCATTATATAGAAATTTAAAAATGACCATGTAAATCGGTTTATTTGTTGTTGCTGTTTTTTTTTTTTAAATTAAATGATAACCAATATACATGTATAATAAAATGGTAAGTTTTTAAATGTAAAACTACTAAACCATTTAGATTATTTTACGGTTCTTCTTCTTGATAATGGCAATTTGTGTTCAAACAATTAGTGCCAATATCATGTTGGTAAGGTGTATTTTCAATCTTGTATCAGCGTTACCAAGCTCTGGCAAAACTGTGACTCATCCTGCTAGAACTTCCCATGGAGCTTTGTGCTCAGAATAAATGCTACGCGTTATTTTCATAATATACTAAACTTCTAACACAATAACCAAACTATATCACACAAAACGCCACCAAAATTACATGATACAGAGTCAAATACACAAATTTAATGAATTAAAGAAAACAACCGCTAAATGACAGTCTGAGATCTCGTCAACAACTCCACGATTCTTCGATAGGAACTAAGTAAAAATAATACAATTAAAAAAATTACATTTATTGTTCCCGCAGCTTCGTACGCGTGATAAAATAAGTTGAACTTCTTAAATAAACTGTTTACTAGATATCATACAATGTACAGCTCTTTTTTATATAGGTAATAAATATACACAACTCCATTCAACACTGCACCTATATATATATTTAATGCGAGATATAAGGCTCCATTGATTGGACGCTATGGGAGACGATAATCACCTATAAACCACAGAATAAATGAGTTGAGTTCTCTTTACGCCATTCCTGAGAATAATCTGAGACAGGGGAGAGATTTATTTGAATCGTCGAGTAGCCAATGCAGCGGCCAGAACGGTAGTTAACCCGACGGATAAACGTAAACATAACTGTCGGGCGCAATGACTCATAGATACCAAACTTCTTTGTACATAATACTGTACTGTACTTTTAAAATAATTACACGGCTTTTTTACGTTCGCACGATGACTGAGATGTTGTTTAATTTATAGAGACTATATTATAATTTCAAAAAAACCTACATTGGTATTAAAGAGAATTTATTTCATTTTTTCACAAAAAGTTCACGTTTTTTATTTTATTTATTTTTAACTACATTGCATTAGATCTTTATAATATTTTAAGACATAGTTCACACTTCTCACGTCTCCCGTTCATCACAAAACGTTTTTGAATTGACTTTATTCGCCGCTACTGTATTTTTAAAACTATTTTGAAATACCTATAACGTAATTTAATTAGTAAAACGTGGTCAAAAGATGAATCTATGAAATAAAAGAGGAATCATGTAAATCAGGTAAATACTTTTCGAGTTATAAGCCATCTCTTATGATTAAAGACATCGCGCCTTTAATAATATGAATGTATAGCGGTTTATTTCAGTTTTTATCGGAATTTCAGTATATCGTAGCTAGTTATTAACTTCTTTTTTTGTGTTATTTAACCCTGCGTTACGTAATCTTGGAGACATTTTACATGGTTTGATTTTAACACACACACATAATAAAATTGTAACTATAAAATTTTAATGTTAAATTCGTAGAAATGTATTAACAGTTGCCGTTAATTAAGAAGAAATACAATAAAAGATTAAATTATCGGGAAATTTCAGAAAAGTTCGCTAATAAATCTTAGTTAAAAGACTAATAAATAATAACAAATGCCAAAGACAACATTCATATTGTAAATTTAAGATTCAATACTTTTCGCTTACCCGAAGATGATACAATTCAAGGAATGTACCTATTAACTTATCTTTTTTAGCACAAATAATGTTCGTTCAAGGTACCTACTATTTTGAGTTTAACGAGAAACATCTACTCGCCATAGCAACTTCAAACTCATATCATTCTACGGGTGGCGCACTTCAAACGTAATTTAGTGGAAACTTCAAAAAACTATAAATTTCTTTTTGCTCCGTAATATCGTCAAGGGAACGGGAAACGAGTCGTGTCCGCCATAAACGTCGCCCGTAACTCTTTACCGCTTCTGTATGGCCACGTCGTTAAATTAAATTGTCACCGGCTGCTGAAAACGCATCCTCAGGGCCGGAATCAAGGGTTGTGATAATGGCTCAAAATTATTAATAAATTTATCTCAATCACAATCGTTACATTACACATTAATGAAATTTAAAATATGATGGATTTCTATTGTAAATTATATTAGTTTTAGGTTGAAAACATAAATTAAACACTGTCTATGATGACGTCACTAACTGTTTTTAAATGTTGGTAACTATGTATTTAATTTTTTTATTTAAAAATTAACTTTATAATGAAGTAACCTTTACAAATATATTTTTAGTTAATAAAAATTTAAAATTAAACGAAGTTTTATCGGTTTATTATTTCATTTTTTAGTTTAGAGTACGGTGCGCTTCGATTTGATTAAATTTTTTTTAATGATTTGTTTTGACAGAAACTTTTAGTTTAGACACATACCTAATATTTAAAAAAAAAAATGTTTCTTTTGTGGTGATTATTGAAGACTTTTCTTACAGTACATCCCTGTCAACCCATGAAAACTTTGTAAATTGATTCATTGCCCCCATTTCTCATGTCGTGTCACGGGGGCTTCTACCACTGAAATGTGGTTACATTTATGTAATCGTAAAACCAATCATCATTTTTACAGATGATTTAATCATAAAGTTCCTTTAGAAATACATATTTAAATACTATGGAATAGTTAACTTTATGATATAAATCAAATAGTGCATCAGAGGTTTATCAACAAAGCTTACGCAAAACGATTTTACAAAATAAATCAATTAGTTGCAATGGAATTAAATCATATATATAAATAGTATTTACTACTCTCTTCATAAAATTAAGATTTTTGATCAGTATTGGAGCATAAAACATCAAAGCATTTAAACAGAGATCGATCTAAAACACAGCACAATGATTTCTTGACTACAATTATTTGCATCGATCAAGGAGTTCTACAATTTAATTAAATTTAGCTATGTGCCCGCGGCTACGCCTGCGTTTCATATGTTCTTCGCTGCGTTTTTTTTACACGGATTTTTTTTAGTACTAAGAAAAAGTAAAAATGTTTCTCATAAATTCAAACACTTGCCCGTAAAACTGTGCATTTAGTCGGGTTTTTATTTCATTTTTTATGAGTTTTAACTTTTTTACGCGAAACCGTAATTGTTTTCGAAAATCAAAGTACCCTAAGTTACGCGGAGTACCTTCAGATACCCACCAAATGAGGTTGCGTCAAAATTTATCCGGCCGTTCCGAAGATTAGCCGGAACAAACAGACAGACAAAAATTTGAAAAATTCTATTTTTGGTATATCTCTCGTATAAACATTCATATGTATTTAGTAAAAAAAAATAATAATTTCGATATTACAAACAGACACTTCGATTTTATTTATCAGCATAGATAACTAGTAATATTTGGTCATCTCTTTCTCGTTTACTTTTTTAACAGCAATTAAAATACACTTTACTCGCTTGTTAATAGTTGTGGCGCAGTTGTGTTACATACGACTGTCGTTCTGAGGTCTCGGGTTCGATTCCCGGGTCGGGTCAAGTGATATTGGGATTTTCTACTCAGTATCATCCCGGAGTTTGGAATTTATGCCCGATATGGCGACAGGCTCGCCCCCTGTCACATCTGGGACGGAACTAAGCTCGGCGGAATGCGGGTGGTGTAGTTCGCTATTTCACCTCTGCCTAACCCTTCGGGGATAACAGCCGTGAGCTTATGTTATGTTATGTAATAGTCATTATTATCCATCGATTGATTTCTCTACTTAATTAATTCTAAAACAATATACAGTGAAGGGGACGCTTTCTTCACCAATGAAACCCCAACTTCTCTATATAATGTGGACTGTATTTAATCTTGGAATTACACGTATTTACAAACTATATCTTGCCGGTACAACTTTGCCGGCGGTCGGCGCGAATTCTAATACATTATTAATACTTACAACTAGCACATAGTTACACTTGTCTAAAAACTTATTAGCTATTACTTTTACACACATGAGGTACATGTCTTATATCTCTCTCTCTCTCTCGTGTTTCCAGCTAGTGTGTGTGTGTTGTAAGGCATGTGATTCGCGATGTTATTCTCGTAATTGAATGTTAATGTTAAAGATTTAAGGAAATATTCATTTGTCCTCAACATACAGTTTAAAGATCAAACTTACCAGTCGTCAGGATCACAATCTCTGAATCCTTTAGCGAATGGGTTGCTTGCAATTTTGAGTTGCGTTATCTGTTAAGAAAAAATAAAAAAATACCTCAATAATCAACGAACGAAATGCATCCTTGTTGAATGCACCAAATACATGTATACGAATATATAAAATTGAAGTATCTGTGTGTAATGTTAAAATAACACTTTTTTTTACTAAATACATAATATGAATGTATATACATGGTAATACCCGGAATGGCTGGGCAGATTTTAACGGGGTTTTTATTATTAGATAGCTGACGTTACTCCGTGTAACTTAGGGTACTTTTGATTTTCGAAAATAATTAGGGTTCTTTATAAAAAAAAAAAAAAAATTCATGAAATTTTAGATAAAATCCGATTCAACGCCTAATTTCAGTGGCAAGTGTATGAATTTGTAAGTGTATGTTTTTCTTAATACCCAAAAAAAATAAGGAAAATAATTAGGGTTCCGTATTAAAAAAAAGAAACACAGTGAAGAACATATGAAACGCGGGCACAGCCGAGGGCACACAGCTAGTTTAGAAATGAAAGACCGTAATGTAAACAGGTAAACGTTGCTTACGTAATCACCAATCGCACCGCCTCGATCACTGCATCATCAAAAATAAGCATAGATCATTGATGTTTACATAACACTTGTGTGGTTCGAAAAATTGCGATTTCAGGATGTGGATTCGAAGTGCCTTATTGTTAAAACCCAACAGAAGCCATTCTGTACCTAACACGTATGACAATGAAGCTCAATTGCATTTGCGCCGCGCAATAGAACCTTTAACCCCTTGACCACTAACCTGGCGTTTACGCCAGCTTTCCACTGCTTTCCTATTGTTTTATTTTTATGGGTACTCGACACTTTAAAAACGAATTTGGTTTCGCCAACAATCTTCGAGCTCACGACCAGATCTAATTAGGTGTCGACGTAGACGAAGACGTCAAACTAACTAGGGTTTAAAGAATAGCAAGAAAAGAGGAAGAAAAAAAAATGATAATAAAATAAAAACAATAATATAAACAAACCTACACGTAGATGTAAGTCGATTTTTTGTATCTCTATATATTTTAAAACAATCAATAGTAATAGAATGTTAAATAAAGAGTGCGGAACAAGAGTCTGCAAATAAAACAATAGTGGAAAATATTAAAACGTATTAGGGTTAAATTATTTTATTTTATCATTTTCCTACTATGATTATCACTGGAAATGTTTGAAAATGAAACAACAAAAAAAAATTGCAAATAAAAAATTCTAACCCTGTGGTTTTGGTATGCGGTGACAGCAGTGAAGCCCGTCTCTGGGAATACGAAGGTTCGGTAAGGCACAGTGCCTGGCGCCGTCGTCTGACCTTCACCAGGCAGATATACTACATGCAGACGAGGCTGATACCGGTGCATCGAATTCAATATTATCTGTAACATAATTGACAAGTTTTGATGACAAAATCATAATTGATGTAAGTCAAGCTGAGGCCGGATAAAGCTTCAAAAATAAATTACCTAACAAATCCTGCAACACATAGAAATATCTCGATAATAGTGTTTGACCTAAAAGGCAATACATACTTAAGTGTACCAACCTTAAAGGCGTCCACTGCTGGATATAACTGAATATGCACTTTAAGTTCAAGTGTTATGTCAAGCAAGTTTTAATCTCAAAAGGTTATTACAGGGTGGATCATTACGTGAACGATAGTGATGTCTAGAATTAACCCACATCTCTGTGCTTCCACTAACATTATGAAGACTACGATTTGTATAGTTTTTTTATATGACAAAAAAAATTATATATATTATATTTATAAAAAAAAAAGAACCAGATCGAATTTCTTGCCGGCTCTTCTCGACTCGGTTGTTTTCCGAACCGGTGGTAGTGTTTTAGACGTTCATAAGCGCCGTCTTAGGGCCTAAATTGAATAAATAAATCTTGATTTTGATTTTGGAAAATTTATTGAGAGACCACGAATTTTTTGCTTTTCTCGCATGTTTATTAAAACATCCAGTACCCAAAGATAAGGGGGAAATTCCCATAATCGCCACGCTTGGCAGGAGAGTTGGCGATCGCAGTAGGTGTTTATGGTATTCAGAGGATGCTGCTGCCCATCCCCTGGTGTATCCCTTAGTCGCCTTTTACGACACCCGCGGGTAGATATGGGGTGGTACTATTCTTAAACCAGCACCACATGGTAGATGTATCTTATAACCATTCTATTGTTATGATCAGTTTAAATTCCTCTATACTATGGCCTCATAAAGTAGATGTCATAAAGAAGGATGAAAATAAAGACAAAAAGAATAGTGTCCTTGTAAAATACAGGAAACACCGACATAAAAAAATCATGGCATTTTTGCATGAACTTCTTGCCTGGTATTTTGAATAAAACTCCAGTTACTAGTTTTTTTTTTTAAACGATGTTGACCGGCAGCTTAAAGTGATCATCAGGAAACGTTATAGCTAGTACAAGGGCACCAAAGTGCTGCAGACCTCAGTTCGGACTTAAATTCCATGAAATTGTGCTCACATTAAACCTATCGTTATTAATAGGAACTAACAATCTTAAGGTATCCCTTACAGAACTCATATACTAAGCAGGAGCTTGGGATGCAGTGTAATGCGTGTTATCCTCCTTCCTTCTTCTTCCTAATCTTTCCTGAAAGTGTAATTGTCACATAAAATGAAAACGTCTAGTAAAATTAAAATGAGGCTTACATGTCCATTGTCGTCTAATTGGTTATTGGTGAGTTTGAGTTTGTCGAAAGAGACGAGCTGCCGCATCCAGTGTGAGCCGAGCGCGGGCGAGTCGGGGTGCAGGTGGAACCGGGGCGGTGAGACCGGGTCCGCTTTCCCGGCTACCACCCAACTTGAACTGTTACAACAGATAGGTACGTATTACAATTGAACTGGTGATTAGTGTTGCCGACCCCAGAATAGAGCAAAAACTGTAGACATGCTTCAAAAAAAAAAAAACAGTAGAAAACTGTAAACATCAAATGAAAAAAAAAAAAACAGTATATCTATATCTTTATATTATATTTTGTATAATTTAGTGATAGTAATAAATATAATACAATATGGGGAGGGCATTCATTTCATTTCATTATCAATTTGTAAGTCTCCTCGATTTTCCGTTTCAATTTTACTTTTGTTGAAATCGCACATATTTTATTGAATTTTTGGACATGGTTATTTGTCACATCGAACTCGAAACAATTCTTAATATCTGACTTTGTGTGCGAGGTACCTTTTATTGTGGTCGTAGAAAGTTTATTTCTTAGTTTCGTTTTCATAAAATTAATGCTCGAAAACATGCGTTCTACGTTTCATTATATCACCTGACCATTACCTCCGGTTCTATTTTACTGAAGCTGATAACGCTAGCATCTTACATAAAAAAACTGTAGATTTCGAGGCCTAAACTGAAAACTGAGAGAATTTCCAAAAAACTGTAGATTTCCAGTTATTGGCAACACTGCTGGTGATATCAGCACTCTTATTTATATTATATTAATATTTTTCGGGTCTAGAACGCGCACTTATTTAATATTATTTATTATTACCTATTTTCACGACCTGGTTACATAGCCAAAAATCCTCTCTACAGATCGCTTCTATTATCCTAGAATAGTAAGAGAAGCGATTGAAACTAAAAAACACAAAATTTTCAATCGAGAAAACGGATTAAAACTATCTTCGGTATGGAATCTAGTGATTGAAAAACTAATACCTCGCAGGCGATCGACAAAGTTTAAAGTGGATACAGTGAGTGTAGTGTGTCAAAATATAATTAATGACCATAAACAGACGAGGGTAGTTACCAATAATTACCCCACTGATGAAGACACTGCAACACCCCAGTCGTCTCGTGACCACGGCCTGTGTAACCAGGTCGAAACGTCGAGAAAATAAAAACAAGTAAACGCGCGTTCTAGACCCGAAAATATTAATAAAATATGAGTACAATACGCGAAAGTTTATAAAATACTCTATAGAGTCACTGCTGTAAACAAAATTTAACATTTATCCTATGATATCAGAGTTGTTCCCATTTTTGACATCCTAAAGGAGGTATTATTTAAAAATTTGGTGTGTGTTCCGTTATCATTAAAATCCTAATGATAAAATTAAGAAGCAGCAAATTACTTTTTTAAAATGTTCGTCTCTCAAATTTTTTTTTTTTTGTATTTAGTTCTGTTTTTCTCTGGGATGGGATTACAGTTAAGCTAACATTTTCACTCTGCAACTGTTAAATATGTCTCTTTGCAATATTAATAAAATTACAGCCATATTAGTTACGTATAGGTTATTTTGTTTTTACTAAGCAAAATGACATCGGTGATAGATTCCATCTGCAAATTATTGTTTTATCATTATTATGATAGATTTAAAAATTTGGTTGTGACTGAGAAATTCGCAGATTTCAAGAAGTTAGTCGTTGCGTTGATATGAGTCAGAGTATTCTTCTTTTATCCATAATCTACATTTTTTATGGAGAATTTCGATGCTTTTTTTCTATATACTGTCCACATAGTAGATATTACCTGTGAAAAGCGTATCTGTATCTTTTATCATCGAGCGGTACGAAATCCACTAGCAGCAGATATTCAGCGTTGGGCAGGAGGCCGGCGAGCCTGGCCTGCAACGCTGGGAACATGCGCCTCCCGGCCTTCGTGACTATCATCTCAGTGCCAAGCTCGTGGAAGCTTCGCCAGAGAGCAGCCAACTCAAGTGACGCGGTACACCGCGCGACCGCCGGGTGAAGAGTCACGTTTTGGGATGAGGACTGCTGTAAATCACTATTATTAAATTTTCCTCTAAATATCTATTAAAAATAACTAAATCGGGCAGATTTAGTTGTGGATCGATGTGTACTAGTCCGTACGATTATGTATGGTAGTCAGTGCTGGGTTTAGTGTGTCAAGTTTATGTGTATAGTGTGATAAGAGAACGTTTTGGTTTGCTAGAGGATGTAGTGACAAAGAGAAGGGGGATGTTTAATGGTATGGACACGTCTCTACGTGTATCGATGAAAAACATTGACGCAACAAATTTACAAGGCAAGGATGACTAGGCAAGTCGGTAAGAGTCATTCCTAGGCGCACAAAACTCGAAAGGATGTAGGAAGAGGGGCGTGAAGTTGTATTTATGTAAATCTGGTAGAGCAAATCCATAAATACTGCAACTACAAGCTTTATAATTTGGATAAAAAACAATTATAATTTTACTTGAGAGCAAAGCTTATTTCTAAAATTAGCACACCATCGATGTTACATGTACAATATGTCTATGTAAAATAAAAGAAGATAACACATTTCATTTGTCACTTAGGGGACTACTCGAAGATTTATGATAGGAGTTCTGAGCTGACAATATCGTTATCAAATTACAAACTGCATACAGTGAATAACATGAAAAAGGGTGGATCATCATTGAAATGAATACAAACATAATGTGAAACAAGGTTCAAGAAACAAGTGAAAATTTGTAGTAGACTTACCTGTACACGTGGTATAGGCTGAGGTGGAGGAGCAGACTGCGCTCCGTGATCCCTACACGTGCTCTCGCTGAGCGCCTGCAGCGGTGAATAGGTGCTGCGCGCGCATCCAGAATTCTAAACAATTAAAAAAACAAATCGTTATCTATTCGCTTCAGACCCTACTGGACGAGAATTAATGACCACATAGTTAAATTTAAATGCTCGCTACAAATGTTCGGTGTAGTTGTCAAGGCCCTTCTGTTCAACAGCATTGAAGGTTATAGCAAAATACCGGACATCAGCGCGATGTAAGCAGTTGTAACTTACTAGTTACTATAGAATGTGTCAAATGAGGAGATCCGCATAAGATGCAACATTGCCCGAAGAATTACTAAACTTAAGTGGTAATGGGCTGGGCACATTACTTGTAGAACCAAAGCCCAATGTAGCCAATACTTCCACGACGACTGATCTCCAAATCTTTGGGGAAGACATGTGTCCAGCAGTGGGCATCTTTCATTTGAATGAATGAATAGATGGTGAGACGTCATACAAAGCCGTTGTTTCATGTTCTATAGTTACAACAACCTGACCTGCACGCTATATGACGAAACCATCAGTTAGGGGTAATTCAAGTATTAAGTACGCATGAATGAGGGAAGGGTGGTCTTTGTAGGGATGCCAACGACTCATAATAATAAGGCTCAATGTAAAATATGTCGTATAACCCACAATCGCAAGGGCAGAGAATTTTGATTATTAAATAATATTATTTCTTTACATTCTCCATGTGTATTCAAATTTCATTAAAAAAATTAAAAGACCACACCCGTTGATCCGAGTCTCCAAAAATCTACATTCGCATCTGCTTGCAAGGATATTAAATAATCTATATCCCTGGTCTATGCTTAGCTTCTCTATGATGACATGGGGGAAGTGAGGATATGAATAATGATTGAGGAAGTAATATTTACAGATTAATTATCTTCTTTTTATGAGAAACTATCTCAATGCTTACGTAATTATGCGAGGAAGAGTTTTGATTAATTTTACTTACAAGTAGGAGGAAGGGGTCACAGTCATTTTAAATTTTGCAATACTTTTACAAGGGACCGGTCTCTTAGTTCAAAAGCTTACTGAGTTATAACTTTCAAGTAATTTGATGGTTGAATTGTAGAAAAAAGAAAGATCGAAAGAAAATAAATTGACTACCAAATTTACAATAAATTAAAAAAATTAACAGGAAAAAATCTAAAATTATATAAACAAAAAAAACACGGTAATAATACGTCAGCTTTTGCCGTTTATCGTCATAAAACGGCACCGTTTTTCAGCCAGTCCTTTTACCGGCCACACAAAAATAAATATCTTAGCGCCTAATTTAAAAAAACCAAAAATTACGAGAACAAGAAAAAAATAGCGCTACAAAAAAAAATCACATTTTCAAGCAAACTTAAAAACACAAGACTGAAGTAGCTAATTATAATTTTAAAAAGAAATCTAAAGCAGTCGTCTAAGTTATAAATTTTGAAAAAAAGTTTTGAAAAAGTTTTTGTTTTTCTAATATACATATGTAATTTTATACACAATCAGCTATGTGCCCGCGGCTGCATCCGTGTTTCATACATTTTTCCTGCGTAATATATTTTTTATTTTTTTATGAGGATCCTTAATTATTATTCAATTTTTTTTTTTTTGCTACTAACATTAATCAAAGACATTTCTCGCAAATTCAAATACCTACCAATAAAACCTTGCATTGAATCGGATTTTATTCACAATTTCGTTAGTTTTTTTTTTTATGCGGTACCCTAGTTATTTTCAAAACATTAAAGTAGCCTAAGTTACACGAGTAACTTTAGCTATCTCCCAAACAAAGTTCCGTCAAAACCGGTTCAGATGTTCCGGGTATTCTCCGAAACAGACAGACAGACAAAAATTTCTAAAATTGTATTTTTGATATAGGTATCGTAAATAAATTTATATGGATTTAGTAGAAAATTGTTATTTTGATATTACACACAACAGACACTCCAATTTTATTTAAGTATAGAAAACTTACGTCTCTGATGGGATGATGCAAGGGTGGTAGCATCGGCTGCTCGTGGTCTCGGCCGAGCCTCTCCACCAGAGACTGCGACAGGGTGAACCCGCTCGCGCTTCTTGGACACTGACTCGTTGGTACACCTGGTATATGTAAAAACAACTATTTCATATTATTTATCATATTCGTGGGAGAGCAGAGTTACAATCAGAGTATAATAAATGCACAGCGACAGATTTTTAAACGTAAGGATGGTAGCTTGGTGTTTCACTTCGTGATCGAATCAGGGATTAAGAGATCGGCAGAAGAATCAAAGTAACCGACATTGCCCGAAGAATTGCTAAACTTAAGTGGCAGTGGGCTGGACACATTGCTCGTAGAACAGATGCCCGATGAGGCCTAAGGATTCACGAATGGATACCACGCACCAGAAGATGCAACGAGGGTAGGCCTCCCACAAGGTGAACCGATTATCTGGTGAAGATCGCGGGAATCCGCCGTATGCTGGTGATACAAAACTTAAAAAATAGTGTCAACGAGTAAAATAATCTGAATAATTACAAAAAAAAATTGAAAAAGATCATTAACGTATCACTTCTTTAGATCCTCCTTAAATTACATATATATGAATACGCGGGCCATAATTATACAATTCACGCAAGCAAAGCCATGGGCACAGCTAGTGCTGGATAAAGTAAACGAGCAGCGAACCCCTAGTAATATCTTAAACTTGATTTTAAAGTTATAATTTTACTAACAAACGGGCTTCAGATCAAGGTATTAAGTAAATTATTGTTGCAAATTATTAAGTTTGGACGTTTTTTATACGAGCGCATAATATGGTATCATTGACGTAATATTCTATGGTCGAAAATATGCCACAGAGGCGGGGAGCTTAAAATGTCAATTAATCAAACTGCATTCATACTTTCATTCGTACATTCTTAAGGATCCCGAAATATAGTTCAAATAGCACTTTTATTTTAATCTACATAAATAACAAAATATTAAATCTCAAAATAATAATTATTACTAGTGTATATTATTTTACTCGTAACTTATTATACTCTCAAAACCTAGAATTACTGGCTCTCAAACAATGTTACTGGAATATCTCTATTGATGATTGGAGACAGTTTTTAAGCTTGATGCTATGGTTTCCTCACGATGTTTTCCTTCACTGAAAGCTCAGTTTTAATAGAATAATTTACTATTAATAGTCTTATTTTACATTATTTTAGACATTTATGAGATACCAGCTGTGCTCGCGACTTCATTCGCGTTTCATTTATACAAAATTTAATAGGACCAATTGTGAATATGAATCATTCTCGAATCCTCAGGGATAGATACGGTTTTTTTTTATTAAAATCTGCTCAACCGTTTTTAGGAGCAGTTTAGTCACACACACACACACACAAATGCACAGAAGATTCTTATATTGAAAGAAAGTCCTTAAATACGGTAACAACGGTAACAACGGTACGGTAAAAAGTTTTGTCAAAATATATTTTGATAACACTAACACATATCAACATCTACTAAACAAAAAAAAAAAAAAAAAAAAAAAACCACTTATTGAGCATTTAAATGTTTATCTTTACCCGTGTAAATTAATTTAATGATAATCACTCATATGTCAAAATAAAAATACCAAAAAAAAACAAACACATAATCTCATTTTCATTAACCACACAGACAAATGCGATAATATTATAATTCAAACTTTTAAAGCTAACTTCAATTTCACTAAAAAACAGAGACATTTTTGATAAGACATAAAAAAGGCATATATACCATATTTTTAATCGGACACTTATAGTTTGAAATATATTAAAAACACACACACACACACGCGCGCGCGCGCTATAATTATTCTTCTAACATTTAAAACTAAGTTCGTTTACATAAAAAATTAAGATTGTTCCTTTTGAAGACGACAAAGGTAAGGAAATGTCGGTGCGTCCTCTTATAAGAGGACATCTCACTCAACTAATTGATATAATAGGAGGGAAAACTCGTACAAGTGGTATGGCCGTGCTATAATTTCATCGGCACATGTCAACACAGGTATTATAAATAAGAAAGATACGAGGCGGTGAAATGTACACTTAAGTTCACACGCAGCAATGATCTTTATGCTATTTCGGACGGCGATTCAATTTTATTTAAGACCGTATGTATATTTAGTCAATAGAGTGTATAAATGTAATATGTGCTTGCTAGGTTTTTACCGGTTCATATTGTGTATTGTATTATTATCGTGAGCCTATAATATTATAATAATAAATTGCTTAGGTAAAAACAAATGAAATATTATTTTTATTTAGATTCAAAAGGTTTTGTTTTTTTATTAATTAATTAAGTACCAGTACCGAGGCTTAGTGTGATTACCATCCTGAACAACATCGTCACTTAACATCACTAAGTCTATATCGTGCAAAAAACGTTACATTCATCTATGAATATTTTTAATTTTAAAAGAAATTTATCAAAAAAAGAAAGCAACATCACTCTGTACCTATTTATTTTGTACGCGGGAAGTAGGTGTACCCATCCATCCAACCGTAAAAGTGTCCACTGCTGGACATATGTAGGTCTCTCACAAAGATATAGAGGGAATTGCCATAATCGCTACGCTCGGCAGGCGCGTTGGCGATCGCAGTAGGTGTTTGTGGTCCTCAGAGGATGCTGCTGCCCATCCCCTGGTGTATCCCTTAGTCGCCTTTTACAACATCCACGGGTAAATATGGGTAAATGTATGTCAAGGAACAATTGACAGGTAATAAACATTTTTTTTTAGTAATCGTAAAAAATATTCATTACGAAAAATTCAGTTCGATTTTTGCTAATAGCGGAACGTTTCATTACATAAAAAAAAAAAAATAAACGTTGGTATACGGGAAGCACGTGTCGTTCGGTAACTAATAGGTTATGAAAAAAAAAATCTTCCATATTTAATTAACATAAGACATGTAGACGAAACCGCAGGCGCTCGTTATTATATAATATGATGTCTCTCTGTCGATCCGTTTGTTCACTTATAAATCAAATATAATATTCTATAGCTATTTTTAATACCTGCAATTATTATAAGAGTAATAATTAATTAGTGGGGATAAAAAAAAAAACACTGAAAGGATGTCTCGCGATACTTTATTTAAGCAATTGAAGATTAAGTCACTAGGACTTTAATATGAGAATTAATCCACGTAAAGAAGTCAAGGTGTTAATAAATATAATTAAGTTAATAATAAACATTATAAGGGATATACATTCCTATACAAGAGTGGAGGTGCGCCAACAAATTATTTGACGGTACAGTGGCTGCGAGGTCGTGTACCGCATCTATGGTCTTAGGCAAGAATCCACCTACCTCTATTTTATTATGGGCTTGAGTTTTTGGTGAAGAAAACATTTTTTTTTAAATTCCCGATCACTTCTTTTATCTATACTAATAAATAAAATTGAATTGTCTGTTTGTAATAGCAGAATAATATTTTTTTTTTCTAAATACAAACCTATATATATATACCTATGCCTAAATTTTTTTTTTTTTGTCTGTCTATCTGTCTGTTTGTTCCGGGTAATCTCCGGAACGGATGGACAGATTTTGACGGGATTTTTTTTGGCAGATAGCTGAAGTTACTCCGCGTAACTTTAATCATTCGAAAATAGGGTTCCGCGTAAAAAAAACTAGAACTAAACTGGAATAGTATCCGATTTACAGCACAGTTTTACTAGCAAGTACTTGAATTTGTGAGAAATGTCTTTGCTTCATGTTAGTAGTAAATAAATCAATGTAAAGCGAGTTGTAATGTATGGAATTATCACTTAGCGTTATTACTCTATGTTTCTATAATTTCTAAAGCCTCTAGGTAGCTCTGGATATGTTTTTATGGCGGATTTTGCACAAGTTTATTATGGACTTGATCAATTGTCCTAACAACCCGGCAATTACAAATATCATGTTGAAACCTTAGCGTGTTAGTAGAGTCCAAATACACGCCTGGCTATCTGCCATCATCAAGATTTAAAAATTTGTCATCATGCACCTGTAGATGTGTTTAAGCAACATAACTTCAGAGCCAAAAGTCATAAGTCTCTGTTTATTTTTAACTAGCTTTGCGCTCGCGGCTGTGCCCGCGTTTCGTATGTTCTTCACTGCTTATTAATTTTTTTATCCGTAACCCTAATTATTTTCTGTAATTTTTTCGGCACTAAGATAAATTAAAACGATTTCTCACAAACTCAAACACTTGCCAGGGAAAATGTGCGTAGAATCGGATTTTATTCAAAATTTCATGAGTTTTAATTTTTTTACGCGGAACCCGAATTATTTTCGAAAAACATAAGTACTCTAAGTCACCCGGAGTAACTTCGGCTATCTAACGAATAAAGTTTCGTCAAAGCCAGTCAGATCCAGCCGTTCCGATGATTACCCGGAACAAATAGACAGACAGAAATTTGAAAAATTGTATTTTTGATATATGTGTCGTAAACTATACGTAATTAGTAAAAAAAAATATTTTGACATTACAAACAGACACTTCAATTTTTATTTATTGGTATAGATTGAAAGAAAGGTTTAAATCAGTTTAGTTTTCAATTCTTTAAATCTGTTGACAATCGCATATTCTCTTAAGCGGTCACCCGAAAAATATGATTAAGTTGTCAAAGCAGATGCTTTTTGCAGTTCAACATCAGTTAGACAGTTAAAAAAAATACAATGAAAATAATAAGCAAACAGAGCAAAGCAAGCTTTTTGCTTTTGATTCATTAGCACATGCGGCACACAAGAAAGACTGTGATAGTCCACAAATAACTTATAACTTGACAATTATTGCTTACTGCGGTGTGTATGCGAAAAAATTTATTATTTCCGTCTACATGGACACAGGGCGACGACTCATATCGTAAAAATGTGATTGTTCTTGACAGAAATAACAAAGTTTACTCAGTCAGTAATAGACCCTCATCATTGGCCAATTGCTACTTTTTTGTCTTTATCATCAGACGCTTTACAGTGATTGGATAGCATATCGTTTGTGCTTCATTGCTAATATCAAACTAAAATAAAAAAATCTCAATTTCAATAGGTGTGTTTCAGTTTTATCTCATCAAAAAAGAAACCATAAATATAGTATATGTGAAAAAAAAAATTAAAATCTGATCAAAACAAGAAACTTATAAGCATTTTAATTTTTATTGTAGAGAAAGAGAGAGAGAGAGAGAGTCCACGATACTGCAATATACTATACAACATTCGTTTTGTCGAAAAGAGACAGAACATGTCACTCAATCCCTACCAAAAATTGTAAAGGCTTTTATATCTCAATTGTTATATATATCAACAGGATTGTTTTTTTATTATAAAATATTATTTCATTATTTATTATTCATTTGATTTGGTGTTTTCAATAAATTATACACAGGTCAATTACCCTATTAAAGAAAATACTAAACATTAAATTTTGTACTGCTGTCTACAATGTAGAGAATTTCACAATGAAACTGTTCAAATAGATTTATTCAATGCCAAAAGTGCTATTAAACGGACTAATTGCTGGTCGTTCGCAAGTTTGAATCGCACCTCAGAAGTCATAGCAGACAATAAATATAGACAGCTAACCCTCGGGCGCCATGTTCGTTCCACCCCAGTTACTAAATGCTGATGCATTTGCCAATTGTTTGTCTCAGACAGAAAGCCAATTTCGAAGGGTAACTCGAGACTAGATGTGTTTAGTTTATCTTTAATTTTATACATTTTTTTAAAGTAAAAATTTTCTTTTAAATAGTAATGATTAAATAGGTTAGTTTGAGAAAACATAACATTTGATATTAAAAGACAACGCACCAAAAACATTAAACCTGGAAATTATAAGCTCAAGTACATTCGGAAGACATGTTTAGTTACTCGAATGTGGATATTTTTTATATTTTAAAATAAGACCATAATAATTCTAATACCCTATTTCCAACTCACTTGGGGTCGGCGCAGTATATTCTCTTCTTTCCTACTTCTCTATCAGCCGTCATCTCTTCATTTACTTCTTTATCTTTCATATTATCCTTCACACATTCCATCCACACTTCCTTTGGCCTTCCTCTATTATTCCATCCTTCTACATACATATTCATTACTATCCACATTGTATTTTACACTTTATCTTTTAAAATATTCTACTTTTATCGTATTCTTTTCCACGATTTCAAACACGTGTTACCATCATCACCGCTTCTCTATAATATAGACTATATATAACCATATTAAATTATAAACTAAAACTCTTCTCCGTGTCACAATCTGTCAAGCAATATCACAAAATAGTATTCTGATAAATGGACTTTTTAACGCAATTTTTGTCTTCTATATAGTATTCCATGTGTTTAATTAATTAACACGAAACATCTAACCATATATTACGTAATTTTAGTAAAGTTTCGAATAATATAATTTAATTATTGTGCACAAGTAAAGTGGGTTGAAAATAATGACATTGAGGGTGAATTCTTAGATGTTTCAAATACTGCTTAAAAAGTTTTATGAAAAGTATTCTTAATGTCAGAATTGGCTGCATGGTTTAGTACCTTTGGATTTTCGCTACGAATAAATAAATGGAAAATATATATCCTGAAAAATATACCTTATTGAAACAGCTACTAATTAAGTTACATTAAGTATTTAAAAAATACACTTATAAAATAATTCGAGTAAATGTAAATTTCGTGTGTAACTTTACAAAAAATTTAATTTTAAAAAGAAATGTTCAGTTTCGCAGCCAATTATAATAGCTATTCTATATATAATCGAGATCACTTGTAACAAAAGGAGAGTGCTGGCTGCTTCCTCAGCAATAAATCCGCATTGATTGAGGGCTATAAATCTAACCACGCAAACGCAACACCATCTCACTATTCCCAAGCCCGTTGAGGGCTGTAGGGCTACCACTTGATGGCGTATCAAAGATTCACCTGCTCATTAAGTAATTTAGTTTAAAATCGTCACTTGAAGTTCATGATGGCTCAGGAACTTTGTACTTATTACATATGAAATTAATAGAGTTGTAAGAAACTATAATTAATATGTTTCTCTGTTTCCACAAACTAATCGAATATACTCGAGATTTTTGAACAGATCAAAAGATCAAGTCATCATAATATAATATGGATTAGATTAACAGGAAATGAATATAGAAAATTAGAAATTATAGCACCAAAATAAGTATCTAGAAAAATACAATGACACAATACCTTTTTGTCTTTTATTATTAAATATCAAATAGAAGTTCAGTCCACCTATTGTTAATTAGTAATCGCGACCTTTGCCTATTTATCAAAACATCAACAGCCTAGATTAGTTAATAACAATTTATTATAATAGGCCGCAAACATAACCCTCATGTGCCAGTGCGTATGACTAATTACTTATATAGCGTTAATATAGTTTATAATAGTTTTTGTGTATCCGCTAGGGGAGTTGTCAGAATGAAATGAGATGTTTAAACGTTTAAAGTGTGCTTATAACATTAATTTATACACTACTACTTGAAAAAAACAAAAAAATGTCCGTTTCCTTTTCCAATGCCATCTGAATGTACGAATACATTTTGACAGTTAAGAGTTGCGACAACCCTATGAGGTACGCAACACGTGCGTTGCAGTGTCGCGTACTCAGAAGAAGCGTTTGATTTACGAGCCTACGCCACGGTACAAATTGCCTCCTCATACCGCCACCGCAAACGTATGCATTATCACAACTTTCAAACAAAAGCAATATACATAATGTTGCGTTAATATTATTTGTGTTCCATTATTAGAACATAAATCTGTGATGGTTGTATAATATTTACTAAAAACTTGCTTAAACCCTCGGTTTCGTTCAAGTTTTAAAATTACATAAAATCGATTATTTTTTTATTTATAATAGCAAAGCAAAATAACTTCTCTTAATCTGTTGTGAAATAAAGTACATTTACTATGCTTAAAGTCTCTAAGTATCTCTGTACTATATATGTGTATATATACACTTGCCTATTCTGGAACAATGCGCACGTTAACACTTCAAAGTGTTTTCAAAATTATGCTAATGTTTACGTAATTATGAGGAAAAGTTTTGCCTACTATTGCTGAGGGTCAAAATTGTCCAAAATTTAGCTTATTTACTTTGAATAATTAAGTAACCCCTTAAGGGTTACCTTGAAACGATGATGGTGCAGTTGGTAGTGCGGTCGGATTTCGCGTCAATGGACGCGGGTTCGAGCCCACCTATGAAACACATATGCCTTGTATTCCATGTATTTATTGATTCATACATGCAATGTTTCTCAATCTATAAAGTCTACTGGTCACAGACTATTAACGAAGATATCGATTGTACTTATTCCCATTCATACATAATGTGAATTAAAAACAGGTAAGTAAACATCATGATAAATGAAACTCGCAGTTTAAGGGGTTCACACCATGGTTTACATAACACAGAACAGGCTTAAGTAACACCCAGCGATCACTTCCGGTAGCGGTAATTAATAGACGTTCTCAGATCCCCGACCAGAAAGATAATTTCATGCACTAACATAACACAGATTTATACTGCACTCCATACCCCTGCATACTACAAGTAACAGGTTATAAAAAGGACCCTCCCTGAGAACGGTAGTTATCGCGGAAAAAATTCCGCAGAATTTACGACTAAGGTACGCCCGAAAAATTCACTAAAGTTGTCAAAGCTCTTCTGATCAACAACATAAAAAAAGCATGAAATGACTTTTTTATTTTGCTAAAACTTGCATGAATCGTAATAAACATCATATATACCTTTGTCAGTTAATAATTCTACACAGAGTTTGAAATATATACTTTTGCAATCATGTTTGTTGTCTGGGAGCATCCTATGAAATTTTGCAATTGGCCAGTTACTCAAACTTTTTGTACCTTAAAAAGTTAAACGTTCCTAGTAAAATTAGATCGACCTGTTTGAGAAATAGATCAACAAAAAATACTCAAGTTGTGTCGTGATTCATTGTATCCACTTAAGATAGAATCGCACACTCACAAATAGACGTCAGCAAGAGGGAGTCCTCCTCCCGGAGAATTAGCATCAGCGTCTATACGATTCACTTTGATCACTTTATGTCAACATTGCATTCGAGCCTCGTTAACAAGCCAATCGACACGAGCCGTCAGAGTGAACAGAATTCGAATAATGTTAAAATGAAAATGGCAAACGCTTTTAGTGTCGTTTTACCTTCCTATCTCACCAAAACGGATTGCCGAAGTTTATATGTTACTTTATAAATAGGGGAAAGTCGTTTACTTCCGGTCATTTATATGAATCGTCAATATAAATTTGGTCAATACAATTTCTTTTATCTCATAAACCAAAAAAGGAAGTACTTCAATCGTATTAATTAAAAATTACTTTTATCGTTGTTCATATTTTTATCCCAAATAAGTTTCAAATTATTTAATCTTAATTTTTGGATAATGCAAATGTTGTTGGGCAACTGGTAGACAGGTTTGGAGACATTTAAAATGGTAAAATAAGTATTACAATTGCTATTTTAGAAGCATCAATATTTCAAATTTTCTACGACTTTAAATAAAATCGACTTGGAAACACTTGTAACAAAGTTTGACACAAATGATGAAAAAAATTTTGACGGAAAAAAAACACGACACACCTACGCTACTATTTAGTGGAATATGTTTGTTAAAAATGTTCTTGATTACTAGTAATTACTAGTATTATGTATGTATTAGTTCAAAATAAGCACATAAATATACTATTGACCCTATCAACTATACTATTGACCATCTCCGATATACTCGTATACACAAAACATTGCTTGCTTAAATAACTTTATTTGTACAAGTGGTAAATTTTAATTTGAGTACAATAATAGTTATCCTTAAACGAGAATAACCAAGCTACTTTTGATTGTTTTCTTACGTTCACATCGATTCCAGATTTATAATGTTTGGTATAATATATGTTCCAGGAAGTAGCATCGCCGCACCGTGTGGGCGACCAGTACGCATGTCAGATACCTCTGTTGTGACTGATGATTGACCGTTGTTGCGAAATGGAACTGACCATGTGAACACTATTCTTGGATATGCACCGCACCTATATTTGCGTTCGGATACATCATAATATTTGTATTATCACGTGTATGTGTTTTGTTTTCATAAATCGTTGGTAACAAGATTATGAAATTCACTGCATGGCAGCTCTACTTTATTCCGATATTACTATTGCGTTTGATTTAAAAAGAATTTTAGAGCTCTATAAAAACTAGAGAATATGCATTTTCTCTAAGAGAGGGTGTTTTATATAGACTTGAATTTATACAAAAAAAAAACACGTTTTCTGTTTGCTAATTTCTAATTTAAAGAGATAAGTATTCTCACAACTTGCGGTGGTGTTGTATATTCAGCCATTAATGATATTTATTATTATCACGAGAAGTTTATGGAAATTCTATTTTTTTTTATTTCTATATTTTCAAAAATAATTTTTAGTACTGAGTTAGTTAGTTTAGTAGTTCAAATAAATTTTTAAATGGAAGATAAAGTTAAATTGTAACTTGAACAATCCAAACACATACCCGACTTAATAGTAAACTTTAAAATAAACAGTAATGAGTTAGCACGAGATCGGTTAACAGTTAACGAGGCTTGGGACACAAATCACCATTAGCGATCGCGACGGACCGTATGAGGAAACGTGCAACGTAAAACAGGCATGAAGCGGACAGATGTAAACAATAATTTCGAAGATTTTACACACGATACTAATACTAAAACAATATTGCAAGTCTCTAATTAACAGACAACAAAACAGATAGGTGTGATCGCAGATGATAAAGTGCAACGTCCAATTGACATGAAGCGGACAGATGTAAACAATAGTTTTGAAGATTTTACACAGAATGTAAATACAAAAAAAACATGGCAGCCCTTGGGGACTTCCGATAGAAATGAAAACTCAAAACTTTGGAAATACTGATTTTTTTACGTTTAAATTTGTCAATTGAAATATTAACATAACCTAACATATAACAATTATCTGGATCTTATATCTTTTGGCGCTCCGAACAATAATTATGTATTCAAATAGTTTATTCATAATTAAAATATACGATAGGCTGCGGAAGTATAAATTTCATTATTTATCTCTGAGCTGAAACCCCATCTTATACTTGATATACTGTAGCATGTCGACGGCTGACGTCATCGCATTGGTAACGTGAAATTTTTCCCCTACCGAGAATCGTTCAAAGTTAGTAAAGAAGTTTCAACTTCAATAAAACAATATTATAAATCATTTGGTTAACAAACAACAGAAGGGATAATTGTTATCACAGATGGTAAGGTGGAAAGTAGCAAAAGCATAAAAAACGGACTGATGTAAACAACAACTTTGAAGACTTTACGCGAATCCATCCATTCAACAGAAAAGCGTCCACTGCTGGACATAGGTCTCCCCAAAGATTTCCACGACGACAGGTCTTGCGCCACCCACATCTAGCCGACTTGAGGAAAGTGATTGCCATAATCGCCGCGCTTGGCAGGCGAGTTGGCGATCGCAGTCAGTTGTACTCATAGGATGCTGCTGCCCATCCCCTGGTTTATCCCATAATCGTCTTTTACGACACCCACGAGAAGATATGGGGTGGTACTATTCTTGGCCGACACCACACGTCTCACGTCTTTACGCGCAATACAAATATCATATTAGAATATGCAGCCGCATCTGCAGAGGACCTCAAGCGGCGCAAATATACAGGCCTCGGCAGTGGTTACGTATTTGTACCGTTTGGAGTCGAGACTCTGGGGCCCCGGGGACCGAGTGTTTGTAGAGTGTTTGTTTGTACAGGGAGCTCGTGCGTCGTTCGGTCTGACGTATCATAACCAGAAGCCTGGACTATTCCTTGGTCTGAGAATCATAATCACCATACAACGTGGCAATGCTGCCAGCCTTCTGCGTACGTTTTCCTCGCGGCGGCGATTTGGAGGGCTACGATTTTTTGTAAATATTTATTTATATAACTTTTTTAATTATTAATATGTTAAAAATAATTACTATAATAAAATACAATTTTACTAATAATAAATAATAAATATGAAGTAATATTAGAGTATTGTACATCTACAGTTAATAGACAACTGTAAAATAGAAGAGATAAATATGATCACGGCAAATATCGAAAGATCTCCATATATCTTCAGTAACGTTTTTTTTCTTACCATCAAAAAAATTTACCCCATTACAAAAACTTCGTATAAACAGAAGAAACTCCCCCCCCCCAAGTAACATCATATAGATTATAATCAATTTGGATATAAAGAAATGAATTAATTCGTTGTAAAAGTTGGCGCCATACTATTTTTTCTTCGACTTAATAATTGCCGCCATGTTTCAAAACGTTGAGAATTATGACGCGGGGCGGGAAGTGACGACCTGTTCCATGCGTAAATCAAACCACTCCCGAGGGGATGATGGTTGCCACACGCGTGTTCAAGAGGATCTCTACGGTTTCTAGAACAGTTCTATAGTTTGTTCTGTTTCAAGTTATTTTAATACTTGATCGCAATTTGATTGTATTTATTTATTCACTGGCTTACTTTTTTTTGTATAAAAAAAGCTATACGAAGAACATTAAAAAACTAACATTAAGAGAATCTTACTTTTTAATTAAAATAAATATATATAAGATCGTATTTTTGGAGTAATTACTAAATTTAAAATAAATGCAATTTCTTTTTAATTTTATTACTATCAGTAATGACACATAGTATCAGTAAAACATTTTCTACAAAATTATACTTTTTAGCGTATTTTGCAGACAATACTACGAAATATTTTTTTTATTTTTGTACCTGTTAGTAAAGTAATTCTATTAGTATATAGAAAATTATGTATATATAATTATCTAACATAATTATGACTTTCACCGCAATAAATAATGTTCCAAGAACCGGTTTCGCTAATGCATAAATTTCAATAACTTTTTAACAAAAACCCTTCACACAATATAATAAGTTATATATTAAAAGACCAGGTGTGTGCCCGCGGTAGCGCCCTTGTTTTATATATTCTTCACAGCGTTT
Organism: Samia ricini; assembly: GCA_014132275.2. NCBI lineage: Eukaryota > Metazoa > Arthropoda > Insecta > Lepidoptera > Saturniidae > Samia > Samia ricini. The sequence continues at coordinate 20,393,472 of AP028168.1, forward strand.
TAATTTTTTTATACGGAACCTTAATTTTTTTTGTAATATATAAAGTAAATATATGTTTAATATATCCAAGCACTTCTTCGTAAAACTATGCATTGAATCGGATTTTTTTTTTTTTTTGTGAGTTTTAATTTCTGTAAGCGGAACCCTAATTATTTTCGAAAATTAAAAGTACCCTAAGTTACCTGGACTAACTTCAGCTATCTACCAAAAAAAGTCCAATCAAAATCGGTCCAGCTGTTTCGGAGAGATTACCCATTACAAACATACAGACAGACAAAAATTTTAAAAAATGTATTTTTGTTTAGGTATCGTATACCTATATATTCATATTAATTTAGTAAAAAAATTGACATTACAAACAGACACTTCAATTTTATTTATTAGGATAGATCACGCTTGCGCCTCAATGATGAAAATTGATGATGGATATATGGATGGATGGATAGTGATAATTAATTATGGTAATTAATCATCATATGGTTGAAAGTATTGCATATTTGCCAAATTAATAATTTATTCTTCGTATGGTGAAAGTTCTCTTCCTATACAAAAAAGAAAAAATATAAACAAACTCATCTATACAGCTGTAATACAGATGCGTTGGATTAATTATGTAATTTATAAAATAAATTGTATGTAACCTAAGTTTAATAATGAAATTACGGTGAAACCTTGTAATTTTAAAGTAAAAATATTTTTAATTAATTTAATTACAGATATAAAAAGAGCTATTTGAAAAAAAAAATCACGTATTATTACATGTATTTTTTATCTTTCATTGAATGCGCGATGTCTAAATCACGCAACAAATTTTAGGATTTTTTTTCGGAAATAAATGATACATGTATCTAATAAAGGTTTTGTGAAAAATTATAAAAAAACTCACGTGATTTTAGAGTAGTTACCAATATAATTGGTAACTAACTTCACCACGTGTATAGTCATGGGGAAATGGGCCCTTAAATAGTTCCTAAAAAACATCACGTGATCAATGGACGAACTCTAATCACTAATTATTCTCTGAACTATAATTAGCTTACAACTCGAGTATCACGTTTACGATTTACTATATGTGTTCTGTAAATCATAAATATAGTATATAGTCAGATTTGATGTATATTATTTAACATTGAGTTATATCATAAAAAAAAGTAAATGGAGTCGACAGAAAAATGAACACCTATGATCGCATTCTTTACCAGTATTAACCCCTAAAACTATCGAGCTTTTTAAAACACATAATACAATAAATAAACGATTACATACAAATGATATCTCATCGTGCAATTTAAACAAAGATGACTTGTCTCATGACATATGCAATTATAAAGGAAATGTTGGGTTATGTCATGTTCGCTCATTAATTTATTTAGGGATCATGTGTTAACCCTAATGTTTTATTCTAAAACTTTTACTAAAATAATTCAGCTTCACGTTGCGGCTGTGTCATTTCGAAGGGGATACTAATTGGGCCAATTTATCCAGAATAGTGACGTTATAACCACATAAGGATGTGGAATTCTAAAGATTTGGGATTCTAGTGATGATAAGCAAGTTCCCTCTAACTTGCAGGTACATATTGTATATAAACACTAATAGTCTTACATATAAAGTTTCTTCTAAGTAACTCTCTAACTTCTAAGTAAAGGTTCTTCTGATTCAAGATAATCTTCTGTCTTGAATGTTCCTTTATAATAACTAGGTTATTAAAACATTTATTTTTCTTTTTAATTGAAACCCAACAAGTTACCAATTGAATGTTAAATTATTCCTACAAATTAATTCTGTAAAATAATAGGATTTTTAAAAAATAGCTCAGCTGATAATTGGCTTTCATTATTCAAATAATATCTAAATATATAAACGGAGCTAAGTCAGAGTAAATAGAAACCTAAGTTATTAATGAATATTAATATTTATTAATTATCTTGTATTTTCAAAATTTTGAAATCTCATGCTGGCAACCCAAAGATAGAGCGGGGTTCGCGCGACGCCAATGAAGTATGAGGTATGCGCCGGCGCATAGTTCAAATTACAAGCAAGATGGGTGATTTGTATCCAAAGGAGTGGGTGGTATTTATTACTTAAGAGTATCTATCTCTCTCTGTCTCTTTTGGGGATATTTGTCAAGTTCATGTTCGGTACAAAATATTTTTAGGCAATTAAATTGTTAAATCCGGTAATAAAACCATCGTGTTTTAAACATAGTAAAGACGGACCATTGTTTGGTAGATTGTTGAATTGAAAACTTCAGTGATTCTTAGTACCAACAGACACTTCAATTTTATTTATTACTATAGATTAACTTTTACAGCACAGTATGTGCTAACGATTTGTACTAAACAAAACTCTCAGAGTTCTGAGCTTGAAAACGCACCTAAGTACGAAGCTTTTTAAAAATAGTATTCATAACAACAAACGCTACTTATAAAAAGATACAGTACGTATTAAAAGATACACGTAACAAAAATAATTCCCATAATAATTTTAAACAGAAACGGGAGTGATTGTTATTTATAAAAATAAACAGTACATCCTGAATTAGTCCGTTCGTTCACGATTTAACGCGATCAAATGCCATATGTTTATTGTGCTAACGAGGAGTTGCCCTTATGAGAACAATTTACGTATTGGTATTTCGTATACGAAGCGAATTGATTGAAACTACACGCTGATTTAGCTGTAATACTTACGGCTCTTGGGAATCTTAGAATTATATAATCTTAACACACATTATTAAATGCAACTAATTGTCCTTACAAAATTGAATATATATTTTTGGTAGAATGTTTGATTTGTTACACAATTCAACTGTATTCAAATTTAATTACATTGAAAATAAAAATTAAATATTTTATTCGTAAAAATAAAAGGAGACTTCTGTAAAAGACTTACAGTAACTTGGTTTTACTTTCATAATGAACTAACTGTGTGCCCGCGGCTGCGACCGCTTATCATGTATTCTTTACTGTTTTAATTTTTTTATACGGAACCTCTAATAACTTTTTTAGTACCAAGATAAAGTAAAAAATTATTTCATTAATTCAAGTACTTGCCCCTAAATGTATGCAGTTTTTATTTTTACGCGGCAACGAACAATTAAAGTTACGTGGTGTAACTTCAGCTATCTACCAAAAAAAGTCCAGTCAAAATCTGTCCAGCCGTTCTGAAGATTATCCGGAACAAACAGGCAGACAGACAAAAATTTTATTAATTGTATCTTTGGTATAGGTAGGTATTCAGAGAACTTGCCGCAGGGGGCGACGCGGTGCAATGCTAACGCAGTCCCGTATCACCCCCATCCCAAATGCGGCGGCGGCCCCGGGGGGTATAGTAGGTATTTCCGGACGCTTCACGTCCGGGCGAGTCCCACACTGGCACGGAGTCGTCGTCCCTCCGTGCCCCCTTACCTATTGCATTGGGGGACTTTGGTCTCACTAATGCAATAGGTAAGGGTAGTGCGTAAATGCATTCCCCTCGTCAAAAAAAAAAATCCACATCACCCATCAATTAGTTCCTAGTTTATCATAATTTAACAACGTTTTTGGTGTCACGAATTGCCTCTACCTGTGGAATTGTGGAAAAAAATATTACTTCTCTTCACTACGCTATTTTTAACGATACAAAGGACTTGGTTTTGGTCCTATAAATTAAACATGACCTTATGAAACAACGTTCCATTTGGCTACATGGTCCGGTGGTACCTTTGCCTTTTGCCTTAGACAGGAATTAATGGACCTAAAAAAAACACTACGCTATTTTTCTTCTTCTACTTAGATAAAGGCAATCTGTGTACACACAATTTGTGTGTAACATGTAATTTACTTTTGTATCACACTTCGACAATCTTAGTAAAAAAGCAAATCGAGTTCTTGGCTTCGTTATTCGAAACTCTAAACTGTTTCGAGATCCTACGACTAAGATTCATTTGTACTACACCTTAGTGAGAAATATATTGGAATATTGTACGGTAGTATGGCGTCCAAACTTTGCAACACACACGCTGCGATTAGAACGTTTTTAATAAAGATTCAGCAAGCACTTACCTTAATGTTTATACGTAAGAAAAAAAGACTCCAACAGTCTTAAATTACTAGACAGATTTAAAATTCAAAAATTAGAAACACACAGAAACCTTTTCGATCTAACATTTTTATTCACAATTCTTAACAACCACATAGACAGTCCTGATCTGCTGAACAGGATTGAGTTTGAGATTCCTTCTCGATACCCTCACTACTCAATTAACCTTCTCAACAGTCCCTTTAGAAAATAATTTTAGATATAAACTCGCCTTTCTCTAGAATGAGTAGACTACATAATAGATACAAAAACTTGAAATTATTTAAGAACACATTATTTAAAATTAAACATTAAACCAGGTCACTCGAACTTTTACTTAACTATAAACAACTTAACTTTAAATTGTTAACTTAAATTATTTTTTTTAGTTTATGTATTTTTCAATAATATTGTTTAAAAGTCAATTGTATAACAATTAGTTCGCGACAATAGAATAAGAAAGCTGTGTTTACTATTATGATTGTACATCCTATCATAAAAATGTAAAAAAGTATGTATACATTCGATGTAACAATTATTGTAAACCAAATTTATAAAATGAAATAAAACAAAAATAAAATCAGCGTTACCAAGCTCCAGCAAAAGGGTGGCCCAATCTGCTCGATTTTTTCATTTTCAATTAGTTTTTTTGCAGCACCACAGAATATATGCTACGCGTTATTTTCTACAATAAACTTTAACCTGTACATAATAACCAAACTATATCACACAAAACGCCACCACTATTACACGATACAGAGTCAAACACGCAAGTTTAATGAATTAAAGAAAATAACTGCTGAGTTCCCGCCAAAAAAACAACTCCCACTACGCTATTATTTATGTATTATTATGACATTTGTCAAAGTTGTATTATCCGGTTACCATGACAACTATTCGACTTTTTCCGTACCTTAATTTACACAATATCTTTATTTTTATTTATACATAAGTACTTACGAGCATGTGCACGACGTCACAAATTGTCAAAAAAATGTCCGTTTAGCGCTGGTTTTTTTTTAATACTGTAGTTCTTACCTACTAATGAATAATTAAAAAAAAATATTTCAATAAAATTAGACAGGTCTTATTTTGTTACGACCCCCAAGTTGAGAATCTATGCCACAGAGTAGCCACAACCGCCACGATTGATACTTCAAAGCACAACGCTTATTACAGACGCGTTCGAAATTAAAATATTATAATAACAAACAAATGACGGAGCCGTGAAGTTTATTTTACTTACGAAGTTATATCGCCCTGTGTTGAAGACGAGCTCCGTTCGTTTAAGTACAGTTCTGAATAATTAATATTATTCATTTTTGTATTTTTTTAAACTACTTATTGTGACTGAGTGAATTATAAATTATGTTTAGCTCTTTTTTTAATAAAATAACGTTAAACTATAAATAACTTATTCCGTGTGGTGTAGGATAAAAATAGTACCAACCCATATCTTGCCGTGGATTTCGTAAAAGATGACCTAGGGATAGGCAGCAGCATCCTCTAAGCACCACGAACACATACTGCGATCGCCAACCCTCCTGCCAAGAGTGGTGATTATGGCAATTACCCCTCTTATTGGGGAGACCTATGTCCAGGAGTGGATGTCTTTCGGTTGAATAGATGTCTTTTCTATAGAAATATTTTTTGGAAGACTACTGCGTATACAACATTTAAATTAATACAATAAAAAGAACACTATAAGGGACTAATATACCTTTTTTTTACCACGGGAAATGCATTTACCCATCCTCTTGACCATCTCTAATCCGGGAGGTAAAATCTCCCATATTAGAGATGCCAGGAAGGTATTTGGGATTCGCCCGGAGTGAAGCGCCAGGAATAGCCATTAAAACCCACGGTACCATCCGCCGCGTTCTGGGAAGCGTCACGGGCAGCCTAGTACCAGCTGCTCCCCCCTTCTCCAACCACTAATTAATAAGCCCTCATCCCTCTCCTCTCTATATTGTTGTATTTTGACAAGAAGTCAATAGGAGAGTGAAGTAGGACCCCTCAACTAGCTGAGGGAGGCACCAACTTCCGCATAATTAAGAGGAGCGAGGAAAAGGGTGAAGTTAACCCCCTCCCGTCCTCCTCCTTTCCATCCGGCGGTCTTCTGGCGTCACTCCCTATGGCCTCCGGCTATTACTTCTTCACCCTTTAAAATAGGGCGCCGTCTTTTTATACAGAAGCCGGCAGAGATCACCCTCATGTGGTGTACGTCCTCTCTACCCTTCTTGGCACATATAACGCACCTCGGCCGCCCCGCAGTGCATTCCACTACAGCGGAGTGCCTTGTGCACTACAGCGGAAGCACTGCAAAGTTCTCTCCATCATAGCCGAGCAAGTTGGGCGCATGTGCCTCAGGCCCATGCACTTGTAACACCGCAGAAGCTTTGCCTCAAGTGCATAGACCTGAGTCACACTACATCCAATCCTTATCCGCTCTTTTTCGGCCACTCTGGGGACTGCTACCGATTGCTTTCCGACTGTTTCGCCCGATTTATTTTTTTTCAAGCTCGACAAAATTGGCAATAAACCACAGTTTCTCAACCTTTGAGGATATATTTTTTCTACAACCCCTCATCTTTATTTTTTGCCTATTTTAGACTATGTTTCTTAACCTGCTCACGCCTCCTTTGCGCTATCTCATAGCCCCCTCATTTTTTCTAGGTATTTTACTAGCCCATCAAAAGTCTCAAACGCTCATAGGATATCGTTATCGCCCACGGTGAGAACCTAGACAATAACCACACCACAGTCCAGGAACGATGACGTGCGATAGGCGCCATCTTAATACCGGCTTATGTAACATATTATTATCATTATTATTCTGGGAGGGGCTATGCAGGCTAGAACACACCTGTATTACTGCAACAAAAGAAGATCTATTGTGATCACCTCGCATTATTAAAGCTCATTACCTATACCTACAGTCTGGATATACTGTAGGATCTTTTTGGCAGAGAGCGTCTGTACCTCCTCCAGGAGCAACACAGGCATACCTAGAATTCGGTAGTTAGTGGATCACATTCACACAAGATGTGCTTTGGGGCTTCGTTTGTAATTTCGCAGAAATTTGTTCTCACTTGTGCTCTGGATACCAATATTGTGCATATGTTTGCTCGAACAACAGTATCCAGTCATTGTTCTCACTAATACTCTTAGTTGATTCCTACTGAGCTTCAAGGATTTTTCAAGGAAGAAGGAAAAAGGTATCCTATGGTTATTTCGTTGGTATAATGTAACTTTATGTTAAATTTAATGTAAATCAGCCTAATGCCAAAGCCACTTGAGAGTTATTAAGGAACAAACAAACAATATTTTTTTATTAAGTGAGAAGATTTTATTCCGTAATGTCTAAGCGTTTTTCAGTTACTTGTGATGTTATTTATTTATTTATATGGAAAATCTACAGCAATAAAACGATATAGCACTAAGAATATACAATGATTAGCCAATTACAGATTTTCACGAATAGACATTAAATTTCTAGGAAATACACATGTGAAATAAATAAAGTCACAACGTTATATCTAACTTATTTTATCCTAAATTTAAAAAGAGAAAATGATATTAAACATTAAATAATAGATATTATAAGATGACATGATTAACAAAAAAAGTCTAAGTGTTCATTACAAACACCTTTTGTAGTTTATAGTTAGTTTACTTGCTTGTTACAATAGAAAATATTATTAAACAACTGTTAACAGTTCCTTAATGCGTTGTTCTTGATGCGCGTCTGACCGTTCAACGGAAACCTTTTCTGCCGTTGATAACATCGCTCTCGGGATTGGTCAGTGAGGTCACACGTCATATCGGCGGCCGCTGACTGGCTAGAAACGGCGCCGACATCCTCCCGGCCGTTGAAAGCTCCACACAGCTTTCAACAATCGATGGCCTCTGAAACCGGCAGGAGTACGAGGCGATTTAGCGCACGGCGTACGATCCCGTTAACTGTACTTAACTCGGCTACTCTGGGTATGTTGTCCGCTCCAAGAAATAGCTTGCATACTCGTCCTAACCTCCAGCAAAGAGGTGACGTGTTAGTTTCCTTAATTAAGACTAAGTCATTAAGATTCAGCTCTCTGCACTTCACACGCCATTTGGATCTTTGCTACAGTTCACAAATGTATTCGGAAGTCCATCGCGTCCAGAAGTGCTGTCGAATTTTTTCTAGGAGCTGAAAGCGGTCGAGACGGTTTATGTTACAATCTAAGTAGCTTGTAGACGGCACCGACAGCATTGTTCTGCCAATTAAGAAGTGTGCCGGTGTTAGAGCTTGAAAATCATTAGGAGAAGGACTTAGGGGGCATAGGGGACGGCTATTTAGGATAGCCTCTATCTGTGCAAATACTGAAGTTAGTTCTTCAAACGTTAAGTGTGATTGACCTAATATTCTATACAAATGGAATTTTGCTGATTTGACACCGGCCTCTACCAAACCATTGAAATGAGGAGCGTAAACAGGGGAAAAAACGAAACTCGATACCCCGACTTGCAACAAAGTCACAAATAGAATCACTATTAGTCTGTAAAAAACTACCAATTTCCTTTGATGCAGCTACAAAATTACGACCATTGTCACAATAAATAGTTTTTGGCATTCCTCTTCGAGAAATAAATCTTTTCAATGTTAGAATAAAGGCATCTTTGGTTAGTTCACTTACAACTTCTAGATGTAAACACTTATATCTGAAACAGACGAAGATACAGAGATAACACTTAGTTATCTTGCATCCTCGTCCCCTTCGATCGGTGATTAAAAAAGGTCCTGCAAAATCTGTACCTACAGTAATGAAGGGAAAGTCAGGCTCAATACGGTCATTAGGCAGGCTACCCATTATATTAGTCATAGTAGCACCTTTGAATCTACGACAAACAATACATTTACTAGCTACATCTCTCGCGAGCTTGCGACCTCCTATAGGCCAGTAGCGCTCTCTGATTGAAGCAAGTAACTGTTGTGGTCCTGAATGAAAAAGGCGTATATGTTCAGACTCAAAAATTAATTTAGTTAGATGGTGATCAGATTTTAACAGAATGGGATGTTTCTTGTCGGTGGAATACGAAGAGGCATCTAGGCGCCCACCAACACGTAGTAAACCGACGTCATCAATAAACGGGTTCAATGAGCAAAGATGAGTATCAATTTTAAGAGGTTTCTTACAGATGAGAAGTTTTATTTCCTTTGAAAATGATTCATTTTGGGCTACCTTTGTAAGAACAATTAGAGTTTTCCTAAGTTCACTAACTTTCAGAGTACCGGTTGTTTTAAGTTTACTATTTTGACAATTGTGAATAAAACGAAATATCCAGGTATATATTCTTTGTAAATTAGATAGTTTAGAGTATTTTTTAAAATTAAAAGTACATACTGGAGAGGCTTCCTTATCTACTAAAGCATTTAGATTTACCTTTATGGTTGGTAGTATAGGCCAAAATGACCTTGGTCTTTTAAGAAATAAGGGACCGTGCCACCATAACTGACAGCCAACAAGGTTTTCAGGATCCACACCTCGAGATGCGAGATCAGCCGGGTTCTCAGATGTGGGGACATATCGCCAGAAGTTCGGGTCGGTGAGTTCAGTTATGGCAGCTATCCTATTTGCCACAAAGGGTTTATCTTTGGTAGATGACTTTAGCCAGCTAAGAACTACACTAGAGTCAGTCCAGTAAAAGAGATGATTAATATCTAATCTTAGAGCTTTAATGACAGCGGAACTCAACTGGGCACCTAAGAGAGCCCCACAAAGCTCCAGACGTGGTATAGTGCAAGGCTTGATAGGCGCTACACGTGCTTTAGCACACAATAAATTAACGTGCACATTTCCATTACCATTAACAGACTTTAGGTAAATGCAGCTCGCGTAGGCTTGCTGTGAAGCGTCACAAAAACAATGAAGTTCGACATCAATAGCATTATTAATTAAAACATGTCTAGGAATACTTAATGATGACAGAGTGTTGAGTTGAGAGCTGTACTTATGCCAGATAACGTTAATAGAGGACGGTACTGATTCATCCCAATCCAACTTATCTGCCCATAACCTTTGTATTAAGATTTTAGCCTTAATAGTGCACAGAGATAGCAAACCAAGGGGATCAAAAATTTTAAAAGTTGAGGACAAAATTGTTCTCTTTGTAGCAAAAATATCAGGGTTATATTTAAATTGGAAGTGAATGTTATCAGAACTAGGACACCACCCAATACCTAATGTACTAGAGGCATTACTGATAATCAAATTAGAGTATTCGTGGTTTATCATACTAGAATTTAGAAAATTAGGTACATTTGAACGGTATTTTCGAAGAGAGAAACAACCTTTAGTAAGCTCATAATCGACTGTACGTTGTATATGACGTAACTCTAGTTCAGAATCTGCACCAGTTAATAAATCGTCACAGTAAAAGTCATTTTGAATTATAGATCTTATCTTAGGATCGTCACATTCCTCACCAATCTGCCATATGCAGCGGGTGCTTAAAAAACTGGAACTAGCAAAACCGTAAGTTACGGTGTTTAACATTAGAACACGAAGTATTTCGTCTTCATTGTCACGCCACAATATGAGCTGAAGTTTACGGTCGGACTCTCTGACAATAATTTGTCGATACATTTTTTCAATGTCACCAGAAAAAACATATCGATACTGACGAAATCGAATTAGTATATTAAACAATGAATCTTGTATAGTGGGACCTACCAATTGAAGATCATTCACCGATAGACCCGAGGTAGTGGGCTCAGATGCGTTAAATACAACTCTGAGCTTGGTCGACTCACTCTGCTCTTTAAGCACAGGGTGGTGAGGTAGAAAATAAGAGTTTGAAGGAATAGGTTTCGATAACTCGGAAAGGTGTCCAAGATTTCTATACTCATGAATAAATTCACAGTATAGTTGCTTCAACTCAGGATTTTTCCTAAAACGAGTTTCCAAACACAAAAATCGTTTTTTAGCAACGAAATAGGATTCGCCTAGACAATCTGGTTCGTCTCTAAGTGGAATTCCCACTATAAAACGACCGCTCTTGTCTCGGTTAGTAGTGGAAAGGTAGTGCCTTTCACAAAGGTTTTCTTCCTCTGATCGAGGTTGACTTTGGGGGACATTTTCTAGATCCCAAAACTTTGTTAACTCCTCATTTAGAGTTGTATTTTCATGTTTCATTGCGAAGTGACACATAATAGATTTTCTAGGCTGAGTTCGCATTGATAAATTAGATATAGGCCCGGCAATAAGCCATCCGAGCTTAGAACTGTGAAGTTTAGGGTTATTGGATCCTAGGGACCGCTGTTCTGTACCTATAATATCCCAAAACAGGTCGGATCCAATAAGCATATCAATAGAGGATGATTCGTTGAAATTGGGGTCTGCTAATGCACAGTTAGCAAGATTTAGGTAGGTAGCGTCAAACGGAACCTTAGGTATATCGTCAGTAATTGTTTTTAAAACTAGACAAAATAGTAAAATTTGGAATTGTTTATCTTGTGATTGTAGGTGAACAGTACAACGTTCTGGATTTGATTTTAAAGGTTTATTACCTATGGCGATAATGTTGACATTTGATGGCTGAGGAGTCAAATTAAGTCGTTGCTTCACACGTTCAGTGATAAAGGACGATTGACTCCCGCTGTCAAGTAAAGCTCGTACACAAATAGTTTCATTAGTAATAGGATTATATAGACGTACCTTTGCAGTACATAATAAAATATCAGGTGATGATATTGCAGACATGGCTATAGAAGTAGTAGGAGTAGAAGAGACTTGAGTAGGTGAATGCAACAAAGTATTGTGTCTCTTCTTACAGGTACGACAAGAACCTGGTAATTTACAATCATGGACTTTGTGGCCTTGTCTTAAGCAATTACGACATAAATTTAGTTTATCTACAGTAGAATTCCTTTCTTCTATAGTTTGTGCCTTAAATGTGGCGCACTCATAAATGCGATGGTCGCCAGCACAAACAGAACAATAGTATTTAGAAGAAGCCTCTCTAGACGTCATCGCATAAGACTTAGTTTGCGTTTTAGGCTGAGGGTTGTAACGCATCTGTTTATTAGGAACTATCGTCTCGCTTTTATTACCATGGACCGTTTCAATCACATTTGCACGATTTTTTAGAAACGAGAAGAACTCTTCTAATGTTTGTATTTCTGATAAGTTATTTTTATGTTCTTCCCACCTGTACATGGTATTATTATCTAATTTTGAAGAAAGAATATGAATAACTAGAGCATCCCATTTGTCTGTAGGCAACCCTAGCGTGCTGAGGGCGCGGAGATTTTTGGTCACATGATCAATCATGAATTTTAAGTATTTATCAGTCTCTCTCGAAAAGATTCTATGTTAAATAAAGACTTTAAATGATTATTAATTAGCTGCCTTTTATTATCAAACCGGTTGCAGAGAAGTGACCAAGCTTCTTCATAATTTTTAGCGGTTACTTCTAAATTTCTTAAGACTCGTGCAGCTTCGCCCTCTAAGTAAGAATTTAAGTAATGGAACTTGTGAATATTATTTATTTTTGCATTATTGTGAATTAAAGAACAGTATGTCTCCTTAAACTCTAACCACCGAAAATAGGTTCCATCAAATTTAGATATATTTATAATTGGTAATTTAAATTCTACCCCTTCATTGCATTGGTCTTGATGGTGACAGCCACCAGAATGTGAGCAGCAAGAAACATTATGTTCTTCATGCTTGGCAGGCGTGCTATGTGCCTTAATAAAGTCTTGGGCAATACAGATGCAATTGTCAAACTCTTGTTCAATTAAATCACGAACATTTATTTCATGGTCTTGATTAGACTCATTTAGTGACTCTATTTGGTTCTGCAACGCATCGAACTCAATAAATAATGCTTCTATTCGAGACAACTTCATAGCAAGTCCACTAATCTCCACCACAGAGACACTTTCACTAGTTGTTAAACTTTCTAAGTGTATTTTGAATTTAGTCACACGCCCTTTAATGGAACTTCGTTTATTAATAAGTTCTTTAAGTTTTATTTCGGAGGTCATTATTATTAATTTTATGTAAATTAATTTGTAATAAATTTGCTGAACAATGGTTAATATATTGGTATGTGTAAACCAGAATACACTAAAACATTCAACAAATTATGATGAGATTTCTGAGGTTGATATCAGCTAGCCCACGATGAAATATTTAAATCAAATGCATTTATTACATAAAAGGGGGTACTATGTTACGCTTCTCGTTTCTTAATATGGCACGCAGCGTAGACCGATATTTGTCAGCGAAGACTGGACGCAGCCCTGTAGTCGAACGACTTACTGAAGCGTACAGGAACACACTGAAATCACGTTCAATGCGGCTATCTAATAATACTGAATAATACGAAACACCTAAATTATTAGGTATTTAACTGAGCGTAAACAACACTTTATAGTGGTAAAAAAACTATTTTTAGTACAATTAATTTAGTGAAGTTTTATATGAAAAGGATATAAAGAGTGAAGTATAGCACGAGACAGAGGTATAACGGGAATGGTTTCGTTCTATAATTTCTTCAATTAGCTCATCTGTAGATGTCCGTTTCAAACACTTCTTTCAGCTTGATTGTATATTTGTAATCCAAAGATTGAAGGTCCTGTCACGGTCGCCAAATATGTTCATTACAAACACCTTTTGTAGTTTATAGTTAGTTTACTTGCTTGTTACAATAGAAAATATTATTAAACAACTGTTAACAGTTCCTTAATGCGTTGTTCTTGATGCGCGTCTGACCGTTCAACGGAAACCTTTTCTGCCGTTGATAACATCGCTCTCGGGATTGGTCAGTGAGGTCACACGTCATATCGGCGGCCGCTGACTGGCTAGAAACGGCGCCGACACTAAGCTCAGCTGTCTTCTAGCAGGTACTAAATTAGTGGAGAATACATCAAAGTCATGTAGCTTACAGATTTGGTTAAAGTTTCTACCTGCTCGCACTATAAAAGTATTTTGGCGATAGTTGGTGTAAGAACTGGGAACAAAAATTGGAGGGTTGAATTTAACGATTTTTCCGGGACAGTTTAAAGAGAATTTGGATAGAAGGTCTGGGCAGTCAATACTATCAGAGAAGACTTTAAGAAGCAAAGTACAGTCCGCAATTTCACGTCGACAAACAAGTGGAAGAAGGTGAAAGTTTTTAGATAAATCTAAGTCATTTCTAGAGTCATATGGAACTCCAGTACAATAGCACATGTATTTAATAAATTTCCTTTGTAAACTTTCAATACGATCTATGTATTTATTGTATTGGGGATTCCACACCTGCGAGGCATATTCAAGATGGCTTCTAACAAACGTACAATAAAGTATTTTAAAAGTCTTTGGCTCTTTAAAGGAACTACATAGACGCATTATAAAACCTAATGCTTTGGAAGCCTTTGCAACAATATGTTCAATGTGCCTATCAAAAATTAATTTCGAATCGTGAAATACTCCCAAGTCACGGATCACATCATGCTTTGGGAGCACTTCACCTCTTATTGTATACTGAGTAGGGATAGGAACGGGTTTACGTGAAAATGTCATCACAGCACATTTGAATGGATTAAGATCCAGTTGGTTTAAACTACAATAAGTAATCAGACGATTCAAATTGGATTGCAATGCAACCATATCGTCAATTGAGTTAATATTTGAGTAAATTTTCATATCATCTGCTAAGGATAACATCTGTGATGTTTGCAGGCAAGTCATTAATATATAAAATAAATAGCAATGGTCCGATCAGGGAGCCCAAAGGCACACCGCTTGGGATGCACTTCCAGGCAGATAAATAATTATTTAAAACTAGAGCTTGATTTCGATTTTCTATATATGAGATAAACCATCTTAGAAGATCTCCATGAATTCCAAGATTGAAAAGTTTACGCATCAAAATATTATGATTAATACGATCAAATGCTTTACTGTAATCAGTGTAGATTACATCTACCTGACTACCTTTATCCATAGCTTTCGTGACAAATTCATTAAGAAGGACGAGATTTGTAACAGAAGAACGTCCTTTTAGAAATCCGTGTTGGAAAGAACTAAATGAAGATTTCAGAACCGAGTAAACTTGGTTGTATATTATCCGTTCAAATAACTTTGCTATGACACAGAGTTTGGATATAGGCCTGTAGTTCTCAATTGCATTTCTAGAGCCTTTCTTATACACAGGTGTTACAAATGCAGATTTCCAATGCTTCGGGACTTCAGCTGTTGAAAGTGACATTTTAAATAAAAGTGATATAGCTTTAGCAATATGATCGGCACAATTATTTATAACAATACGGTATTTTTAGTGAAATACAGGTGATAATTTGTCCGGTCCTGCAGACTTCGTACAATCTAACTTCAGAAGTAATGATTTAATTTCATTAGAACTTATGTCATATATTCAGTTATTGAGCAGTAAATTCAACAGTTATCTACTAACAATCAGCTCTTTGTATTTTAACACTTCCAGATGAAATTACAAATGGAGTTTCTTTACATTTTTGTATTAGAGGTTTAATAAGGTTAAACATTACATTACATAATATTTCATACATATAATAACATATTAATCCACTAAACACCACAATAAATTAAAAATAGAATATACCAATAAATGAATAACCAATAAATTAAAAATATACATTAGTTATTTTCCAATTTAAACGTAAACCAATAAGGGCTATAAAGTAACTAAAATATAACTAAACTAAAATGCCTACTAAATCTCAAATATATCTGTACAGTTTAAAGGCTGCCCCGTTAGATGGCGTTAATTTAATTGTGAGAATTTTTGTATCGCGTGGTCAAGATTCTCGCTCAATGAGTTAGGGTCTAAATTGTTTTTATGTAATAGCACAAAATAAAATCACAGTACTGTCTCAGTGTGGTATTATTACTTATCCCGGTAAATAGAATTTTGTACATGGTCCTTTGAGTCGGATCGATTTTTGGTCTGCGGTGTAATACGGACGGTGGATCGTCGTCGCGAACGTATTACCATTCAGGAGCCACTAGTGCAGGTGTATTAGGAGGCTTCAGACAACTCCGCAGTACAGGGGTTGTCAGGATAAGGTTGGTGCAGACGGAGCCGGGTGAAGTTGGTGTCTGGTCGTGAGAGTAACCGGTGCAGTGAGCTGAGACAAATTGAAGTACGAACGAGGGTGGATCACAGAGGGAGGTGAGGCAGTGACGTCACAACAGGTGAAGTGAAGTGTTAAACTGTGAGTACTTTATTGGATGTGTTAAAATCGAAAACTGAAGTCACTGGAATCTATTATTTTTAAATAAATAGTGTTGTCAGTATCTTAATACAAATATTATAGCAAACTTAATCCCAAGACATGTTAAAATTTTAATGATTAAAGACTTAGAATATTTATCGTGTGCATGAATTTTAGGGACTTACAATAATTTCTCTAAAAACGGAGTTACGGGGAATCCACGCTCGATTTTTCCCAGAATTAATTTGTTTAAAACACTTAGAATTTTTTACTGAATATTTTATTCTTTAATTATTACACATTTTGAAGTTTGTTTTATATATTAGAGATAGTATTTTGTTTGCAAACTATACGTAGTATCACTAACGGAACTTAAATTATATTAAATTACTGCTTGTTATAATTTGTAAATAGTACTTTTTATAATTTGTATAAATTATCGGAATGGAGGCCCTGCTGAATTTCCAGTTTGATTTAAGTATAAGAATAAAGAAAGCTTATACAAACTATAAAAAGAGTCCAAAAGAAAGATTAGTAGCAAAAAGTTACACTGAGACGCGTTTGGAATCTTTAGAACAGTTGTGGGTTGAATTTTTATCGGGTCATAAAGAAATATTGCGTAATTACAGTCCACGGGAATTAAAAGACACAAGCTATCTGAAAGATGAGTTATACGATACAACTGAAGAAATATATACTGATTACAAGTGTGACTTAAAACAGGGTTTGGAGAAATTCAGCAGTGACCACCCATCAGCTTCAACCGTTAAGTCTCCCCAAGTTAAATTACCTAAAATAAATATCCCAATATTTTCGGGTAAATACTCGGAGTGGTCGACGTTTCAGGACTTGTTTCAATCACTGGTGCATACTAATGAAACGCTAGACGATGTCCAGAAATTACATTATCTGAAGGGTTATTTAACGGGAGAGGCTGAGCAATTGCTTAGGCACATACCTATCGTCGAGGCTAATTATAATAGATGTTGGAAGGTATTAGAGGAGCGTTATAATAATAAGCGATATGTATGTATGTCATCAGATCTTGCAAAGGTTCTTCGGTCAGAGAAATATTGTAAATGAGTCTGCTAGTAGCCTGAAAGAGATGATCGATACCACAAATGATTGTTTGTATGCGTTGTCCAATCTTGGTATAGATGTAAGAAGCTGGGATGTTTTCGTTATATATATTTTAACGTTGAAGCTGGATTCAGAATCCAGGAGACAATGGGAGTTTAATATCAATCAAGGTAGCTCCTTAGATGAACTTCCTACCTACAAACACTTTGAGGAGTTTATAAAAGATCGTTATCGGGCCATTGAATTCCTGGAACCTGGATCCACCTCCAAACGAACTCAGACTCATCGGGAACCTGCAAAAAGAACTTTACATGTATCTAATATGAATTGCGAGTTTTGCTCGGAGGAACACAGACTTGGTTTTTGTAAAGGGTTTGCTAAAGAGACGGTTGATGCTCGTCGTAAATTTGTAGAAGTAAACGGTCTATGCTTTGTTTGTATGCGGAAAGGTCACTCTGCTAAATATTGCCAATATAAAGGTCGGTGCAAGATTTGCGGCAGGAAACACCATTCTCTTTTACATCCACCGACCAATTCGGTAAATGTGGTTGTTGACCAAAACAATGAGTCAAGTGAAGATGAATCTTCTGGTCAAGATATCGCTGCAAATACTGAGAGTACAATAATATCATGCTTTTCGACAGGCAAAATGTATTGTCATGATTTGTTAGCTACTGCTTTAGTTGTAGCTAAGTCAAAAAGAGGAAGTTACCCAGTACGTGCACTGTTAGATCAAGGCTCTCAATCTTGCTTCATAACGGAAGCCGTCGTTCAGCTCCTAGGATTAAGGAAAACCTCTGTAAAAGGACAGATCTCGGGGTTGGGGGAACAAGCATCGACGTGTAAAGCTATGGTCATATTAGATATAGAATCACGGATCGATCCAACCTTCACAATCAAGGTTGAAGCGTATGTGTTGAAATCAATCACTGCTCTATTGCCAGCTTGTAAGATTGAGTGCGTAGAGTGGCCAGAGATCAAAACTTTAGCTCTAGCGGATCCGAGGTATAACATCCCAGGTAAAATAGATTTACTTTGGGAGCCGGGGTGTACGGAAAAATAATTCAGTCCGGGGTAAAAAAGGGTCCAGTTGGCACACCTATTGCACAAGCTACGACGCTAGGGTGGATCTTGTCCGGAGAAATAAAAACCGTAAACAAATCCAGTATTGTCCAAGCATTGCATTGTCGTACGGAGGATAATGATCTTCTTAAGAAATTTTGGGAGCTTGAATCGGAGGTCGAGTTACCACGAGACAAAATTTTGAAGGAAGAAGAAAAAAAACAATGTGAACATATATTTGCTAAGACAACTCGCCGAGACAATGAGGGACGGTATATAGTGAAGTTGCCATTTCGAATAGGTGAACCAAAGGTTGATAACTCACGAAAAATTGCAGAGAAACGGCTATTTTCCTTAGAAAATAGATTAAATAAAAATAAGGACTTGAAAGAAAACATATATTGACGTCATGAAAGAGTATCTGTCTCTGGATCACATGGAGTTAGTTCCAGAAAAGGAAAGGAATAACCCTAATGCTATTTACTTACCTCATCATGCCGTCGTTCGCGAGAATAAAGATACAACCAAGGTGAGAGTAGTGTTTGATGCATCCTGTAAAGGTTCTAATAATATGTCATTAAATGATAATCTCCTGGTTGGACCTACATTACAGTCGGACCTAAGACATCTTGTGATCCGCTGGAGAATGACTCCGATATGCATGACAGCAGATATTGCCAAGATGTATCGCCAAGTGAAGGTAGATGAAGCTGATGTAGATTATCAACGGATTCTTTGGAGAGAAGATACGAAATCTGAAATAAAACATTATAGATTGTTGAGGGTTACCTTTGGGACTGCGTCCGCTCCTTATCTGGCAGTCAAAGTACTCCAGCAGTTAGCAGTAGACGAAGGCGCACACTTTCCTTTAGTTTCCAAAAGGGTAAGAACTGATTTTTACATGGATGACTTATTGACAGGATGTCAGACAGTAGAAGAAGGAGTAGAATTATACGAGGAAATGAACGAATTATTAATTAAGGGAAAATTTAAATTGCTTAAATGGTCAAGCAATAGTGAGGAACTTTTACAAAGAATGGAACAGAAAAATCAATCTGATGAGGAAGGGAACGTGCAAGAAAGGGGATGCAAAGTGGATGAACTAAAAATAAAAACCGATGAAATAATAAAAAATTGTCGGACTCATCTGGAACCGGAAGGATGACTCCTTCCGTTACGTAGTAAAGATTCCTGCATTGAATCCGCCTATAACAAAAAGAAAAATTATTTCGGACATATCACGTCTATATGACCCTATAGGATGGATAGGGCCAAGCATCATACTAGCTAAAATTTTAATTCAAAAAAACTATGGTTAGCAGGGATTGATTGGGACACTGAGGTACCTAATGATATATTGAAGGAATGGCTTACATATAGACAAGACTTGCAGAATCTCATTGAGATAAAGATACCAAGGTGGGTTCGTACGAGGGTTGATGACTCGAATGTAGAGTTACATGGGTTCTGTGATGCCTCGAAGGTCGCGTATGCTGCTGTGATATATATATACGGGTTCTTGATTCCAACGGAAAAGTACACGTACGGCTGATAACGTCAAAAACCAAAGTAGCGCCCGTGAAGCAAGTATCCGTACCACGACTGGAGCTGTGTGGCGCGGTACTCCTAACGAAATTATTGTTAGAGATTGCGAAAGTAATGGAGATTAGTAAAACTAATTTACACGCATGGACGGACTCTACAGTTGTGCTTGCATGGCTTAATAGCCACCCAAGTAGATGGAAGGTGTTCGTGGCAAATAGGGTATCGGAAATTAGAACTAACCTTGATTCTCATAACTGGTCTCATATTCCGTCAAAACAGAATCCGGCAGACTGTGCTTCTCGAGGGTTACGACCATCAGATTTGGTAAATGAAGGATTATGGTTTGACGGACCAGAGTTTCTTGGTCGCAGAACGATAGAATATAGAAGGCCAAGGAATATTGCCACGGATTTAGAAAAAATCAAGGTGCACTGTGCCGCTGTGAAGGACGCCATATTGGAAAGGTTTTCTTCTCTCACACGTATGATCAGAGTTATCGCATATTGTCGTCGATTCGCGAAAAATCTTAAAGAACACCCATCAAAAAGATGCAAAGGTTACCTCAGTACTAAGGAATTAGCTGATACCTTGAACATAATCATCAGACAGGATCAATCCTATTACTTTGAAAATGAAATAAAGGTAATAAAACAACGAAAAAACTTACCCAAGGGCAGTCGTCTTCTCGCCTTGAATCCGTTCCTCGACGACAACGACATATTGAGAGTTGGTGGTAGGTTAGAGCATTCAGTTTTGGAGCCAAATAGGAAACACCCTATTTTGCTCCCTAAAGGTTCTTATTTGACAGGCTTGTTGATTGCAGACGCTCACAAACAAACCCTTCATGGCGGTCCACAACTTATGCTGTGTTATATACAACATAAGTATTGGATACTAGGAGCCAAACAATTGATTAGATCATATTACCGAAAATGTGTCACATGTATAAAAAATAATGCTTCCTCAACACAAACTCAGCTCATGGGACAATTACCTCCTGCAAGAGTTACACCCACCAGACCTTTTAAAAGTAGCGGAGTAGATTATGCTGGTCCTATACAGATTAAAACAACTAAAGGGCGAGGATATAAATCTCA
Organism: Samia ricini; assembly: GCA_014132275.2. Taxonomy (NCBI): domain Eukaryota; kingdom Metazoa; phylum Arthropoda; class Insecta; order Lepidoptera; family Saturniidae; genus Samia; species Samia ricini. Next base: position 20,414,544 of record AP028168.1, read on the forward strand.
CAAGGGCTATATATGTCTTTTTATATGTATGGTGACACGAGCTATTCATTTAGAACTGGTATCGGACTACACGACTGAAGGATTTCTTCAGGCTTACCGGAGATTCATTGCAAGACGCGGTATGTGTTCCGATCTTTGGAGTGATAATGCAACCAATTTTGTTGGAGCAGCGAACGAGTTAAGACGACTTTTTCAAATCGAAAGAAATTCGATGGTTCAAGAAGTGGCAGAAACCTTAGCCAACAGTGGTTGTAACTGGCATTTTATTCCCGCTCATTCGCCCAACTTCGGTGGGTTATGGGAAGCGGGAGTTAAATCGGTCAAATATCACCTAAAGCGTATAATTGGTCAATCAACACTAACCTTTGAAGAGATGTCTACAGTTTTGGCACAGGTGGAAGCTTGTCTCAATTCAAGGCCATTATCTGTAATTAACACTGAAGACCTACAAGTGTTAACCCCGGGTCATTTCCTTATCGGCGAACCGTTGATAACTTCTCCAGACAGAAACTACGAATCAACTAATGTCGGATCTCTGAGAAGATGGCAATACACACAAAGGTTGGTGCAGAATTTTTGGCGTTGTTGGTCGCAGCAATATTTGACCAAATTTTACCACCGATATAGATGGGCATCGCAAAACCCTCAACCAAAATTGGGCGATATTGTGCTAGTAAGGGAGGATGGTTTACCGCCATGCAAGTGGGTGATTGGTAGAGTGACAGAGCTGCATCCGGGTTTGGACCACATAGTTCGTGTCGTAACATTAAAATCCAAAAATGGATTTTTTAAAAGACCCATATCTAAGTTGTGTTTACTACCAGTAGAGCCAACAAACTGAATTGTGTAATAAGATTCGTGTATGTAAAGATGAAAAATGTTTTCTTGTTAAAACCTGTTAAGTTGTGTATTTTGTAGGTTGTTCAGTTTTTTTATTTATTAATTTTTGTGTTTACCTTAAAAGGATATCTAACTCCATGGTGGGCGATTATCTTGCTAAGGACAAGTTTAGTTGTCCTTGGTGGGCGATATTATGTACAGTTTAAAGGCTGCCCCGTTAGATGGCGTTAATTTAATTGTGAGAATTTTTGTATCGCGTGGTCAAGATTCTCGCTCAATGAGTTAGGGTCTAAATTGTTTTTATGTAATAGCACAAAATAAAATCACAGTACTGTCTCAGTGTGGTATTATTACTTATCCCGGTAAATAGAATTTTGTACAATATCTAAAATATATAAATAGAACAGCCAGACTGAAAAAAAAAATTAAAAAAATTGACGTACAATAATAACCAAAATTTTACAAACAAATAAAAAGTTGTTGATACGAGGCTATGCTATCAATCTAAATCAATCTGTAGTAAATGCTAAAATAATTCATGCATCCATGTTTCTGTTTGATAAGGATCGAAATTCGTACGGTCTCTATGTATCTTATGTGTTTACCCACATCCTTGTAATTTTTTTTTTGTAATCTTGTTACGTAGCTTTGTGCGCTCTAAATAATAATCCTAGTTTTAAACATTGGTTTCTCAGTAAGTGAATCATGTAATTCTATATGAGAAATAAAGTTATTCTTAAACCTTAAATCCTATAGTATCTAATGCGTGTCAATTCACAGATCGATTTCTGTAATGCCTTATTATTTAATATGCAAACTTTTTATTTTTATTTTATTATTTATTCTGCAATATTACCACAATTTGTAATTGCGAATTGTTTTTATACAGGGGCAACAAAAATCACATCCTCGGTATTATTCTATATTATGTATTATTATGCTATAGAAAAATTTTCGAAAAAAAAAAAAAAAAACTCAAAAAAGCCTAGACAAGAATCACACACTATAAATAACATCCAATTAAATATTCATAAATTCTGGAAAGCTTATGTTCCGATATCTTATTAATTATAATTATATTAATATAATTATCTTTTTTTTAATCGTTAAGGATTGTTACTGTCATTTTAAAAATTACTAATGTGTAAACATAAGACATTTTTTTATAAGATCAAAGTATTTTTTTTTTAATTACACCAAACATTCGTTGTTTTTCACTGAGACGATTATGTTAATGTAATAATTATGTCGGCAACTGTACAATTTCATTATAAGAAACGGAAAATATTTTCATTTGTGATTTTAATATTAACGTTCAACGAATGAAACGCGAGTTTCAAAATAAACATATCCTAATATTAATGATCAGTTTTTTTTACTATCGAAATTATCGACGCATGGACGACACACAATCTAAATATTTATATGTGCGTAAATCGTGCTACAAGTTACGATTATATTGTTTTATTATCATAGACAAAAAGATTATTTCTTTAATTGTTTTAAATATGTAAAATGTAAAGAAGTTTAATATGCTTTAGGATTATATCACTGCAAATTTAGGTTTGTAATGAAAGACGGTTACATAGTGAATTCGAACGTAAATCGTACGCATGCGATATTGGACCACTTCACCACCTACCGAAATTACTCATAAGATATGTCAAGGGGCGGGACCTTTATGCACTCGGGGCCAGATTAGTCATGTGCTACGTAGGCATCAATTTTAGGTGTGGGGGGGGGGGGGGGGGGGGGTCTATAGTTTGCTTATTTTAGATGATATGATGAGCGGAAGGTTCCGAATGTTGATTACGTTACGATCTCAGGAACAGCTGAACCGATTTTACGGGACTTTTTGGTAGATTAGCTGATCTAAAACTTTAGCTTTTAAGCTGAGCTGAGCCGAAGTTACTCCACGTAATATATGTAAAAGCTGAGCTGAGCCGAAGTTACTCCACGTAATATATGGTATTTTGTTTTTCAACGCACAGTTCAACGATTGAACGCACAGTTTCACTAGCAAGTGTTTCAATTTGTTAGAAATAGTTTTACTTTTTCTTAGTATCGAAAAAAGATAAGAATTTTTTAAATTGTAATTAGGGTTCCGTAGAAAAAAATTAAAACGCAGTAAAGAACATATGAAACGCGAGCGTAGCCGCGGGCGCACAGCTAGTTGTAAATAACCCAAGTGGCGCTGGGCACATAGCCAGATTAACAGACAATCGATGTATTCACAGAATCACATCCTGGAAGGGACCACCAGGAACTAGGAAAAGACCCAGCTCACCACTGGGCAAACGATATCTTTAAAGTGGCTGGCGAACAATGAATGGAGAAAGCGAAGAATCTTCACCTTCAAGAGCGAGGGGTTCTTAAATGCGTAGTAGTTTCTACTGATATTGTAAATAATTAGTAAGAAACATAAGGCTTTTATTTATTACATCATACTGAAACGGCTCCTGTAATAGAGGTCAGAATATATTACAGGTTCGCGCTCGGAGCAGAGAAGAAATAGATGTTTTTTCCTTTTTTTTTATTTCATTATTTTTTCAAAGATCTCTAAATTGTCAATCAAGTGACATCCGCTACAATAACAACGCTGTCTTCACCCACTTTTAAGACAATTTAATTAAATTTTAATATCATCATAACCACTTTAAATTTTATAAATTTATTTTCCATAATTTACACGTCCATATTTTGTAAATTATGATATATGATGAGCTATTTTATAAATGAAATTAAGGTTAAACTTTTTTGAAATCAGAATTTACAACTAGCTTACTAATGTGTTCCGGCAGCAACACTTGAGAATCAGGCATTAGTCACAGTCTTAAACCACGTCTAACGTGGTCATTTAACATTTAGTGATATTGTGGATAAACGTTAAAACAAAACAATAAAAATATAAACAAAAATACAAGACTCGTCATATAAATTCAAGAAAACTCATTTCTTTTTTAAACATACTAAAACTCCTTAAATCACTATTAATGACACTTAAATCAATATAAAAAAAAGTTGTAACTTTGAACGAGATCTTATTAAGTCAAAAAATTAAATATACTTAATAATTAATTTATAATAATAAACGTATCATATTATAGTAAACGAATCTAAACAAATTAAATTATTACAATGGAGGCGGTAAGCCTAAGCTAAACGTTGCCGAAAATAATCTATTCACATTAAATCATATTAAGTCTGGATATGAGAGATCTAAATCTGCTGTGACCAACGTTAGGGGGCTATTAATAACGCTGCAATATATCACGGATAGGTTATTGCGAAAATGATAAATAATGGACACGATTAAACGTATTCATAAAAAAATATACTCTTTTAAAATCTCTAGTTAATTCAAAATTTAAGTTTATATTAAAATAGATTTCGCAGTAGAAATTTGAACTTGGATTTGTTTCATGATTGATTTTATCTTCACAAAATCTGAAATTTTAAATCACAAATATTTATCAATAAACAATACAAACAAATATTTTACCATGTTAATATTTTTTTAAAGAAAGAAAGTATTATTAACAGTTAATTTAAGAATAAAGATAATGGCAACATTGCTGTATCCATATGCATCCTTATTTGGAATTTATCGTCTCTAAAATCATTTTCTATTTATAGTTACTAATGTCGAACGAAATTTAAAGTCTACTGATTCAATGGTCGTTCCCCCCGCACGCAAACGCCACCACGTCTTATTATGAATTACGCCTCAATTGTTTGTTTTGTTTAAGAGCGTCGGTAATCCGGGTGTTTTTGTTTCTTTTTCTTGAACACTCGAAATAGATGGTTTGTTTGTTAAGGCGTGAGAATTCGAAAGGGCACGTTAAATACGGGTAATGAACGATTTTTTATTTATCTATACTTCTATACAAATAAATAAAGTTGAAGTGTCTGTTTGTAATGTCAAAATTATTTTTTGTTATTAAATAGAAATGAATGTATGTACGATACCTATACCCAAAATTACATTTTTAATTTTTTTCTCTGTCTGCCTGTCTGTTTTTGTAACGGGTAATCTTCAGAACGGCTGTACCGATTTTGACGTGACTTTTTTTGTACTTAGCTAAAGTTACTCCGGGTAAGTTATAGTACTTTTAATTATCGAAAATAATCAGAGTTCCGCGTAAAAAAAAATAAAACACATACAAATTTAAATAAAATCCGATTCAATGCACAATTTTACGGGCAAATGCCATAATTTATGAGAAATATTTTTACATTATCTTATTATTAAAAGTTTCAAGGTTCCGTATAAAAAATTAAATTGCAGAACGGAATATATGAACCGCGGAACGAGCCGCGGGCAAACAGCTAGTAAGTAATAAGTTTAAATTTGTTTGGGTACTTACGATGAATGTTTATTTATTAATTTCATCATCTATTCATTCATAGAGGACATACAGTCGAAAAAGTAGATATTTCAGAAATCTATTGCTATCGCGTTGCGCCTCAATCAAAAAAGGATTATAAAACATGAAAGGGACAACCGCAGCTCGGGCTGATTTTACCTATGCAAAACAGACGAAAACATCGATTCGTAGTAGTACCCTAATTTACCTCTAAAACTGAACCAATTTTTTTTTTTCTTTCAGTTTTAGAATAATAAAGACTTTGGCTATGCCTTTACATTTTGATTTTTTTTTTAATTTTATCCATCAAAATTGTTTGACGAACGTCTGAAATGACGGTAAAAATCGAGCGTTTTTAAAGGCTTCTATGATTATAGTTTCTACAATGATAATTTGTGAAAAAAAAAAAATCAAAACGTAACGGCATGGCGGTGGTGGCTATATATTATTTTTGTATAACAATATTTACCATAATGCTAGGTGATCTATTATCTTTCATGCCTCTCTTCAAGAGGCGGGCTAAGAGGTGGAGGGGAAGTATTCTCCTCCATCCCTACCGGGCCATTGCACGGACGAGGCCTGGTGGGTTCGCCGCAGAGGGCGACGCGGTGCTTGCGAAAGCCACCCCGTGTCGCCCCCATCCCAAATGCGGCGGACGGCCCCGGGGGGTTTTAGTGGGTATTTCCGGGCGCTTCATGCCCGGGTGAGTCCCACACTGGCAAGGAGCTCGTCCCTCCGTGCCCCCTTACCTATTGCATTAGGGGACTCCGGTCTCACTAATGCAGTAGGTAAAGGGTAGTGCGTAAATGCATTTCCCCCCGTCAAAAAAAAAATGTGATCTATTATCCAGGGAGGAAACAGGGGCCTAGGTTTGTATGGAATAAATGCCACTATGATATCCTCTTAATATATATTTTTTTACACTAATTCTAGGTCCTCTTCTAAATATAGACAATAGATATGCAAGGCTACTAAGATGGTCTGGGCTGTTGCCGTGCCACAAAGCTAAACTTATCATTTCTGAACTATGCAGTATTATTTTCTCATTTTTATAACCTCACTATATTTTTCCCTTTGACATTATAAGACTATCAAATATTCTTCTTTTTAATGAATTATATTCAAAACAGATGAAACGGCTCACACTTTTAGAAGTAAATAGGGCTGAATATTTGACTCATATTCGGTATTCCGAATATTCGGCTGCTATTCGGTTAAATCACCGAATATTCGGCGATGGAGTAATCAAAATCTTCACTCTAACTACATATAATTGAGCACGAATAATGATTTCAATGTTTTTTGGAAAACTAAAGTGTGTTTTTATTTGGTATTTAATTAAACTATCACAAAAAGATCATTGTAACAGACCTACGTACGTATGTACGATGTACATGGCTTAAGTTTTATTCTGTGCTATTTGATGCCATGATAACTAGAGGTATATTGGGCTAGCTTTCCACGTAAATCCAAAAGCTTCCCATAATCAAGGTACGGTTTCAGTTTGGGAATCAAGTAAGTGACGAATGTTCGCCACAACGTTCGCGAACGTTAAGCGATGGTGTTGCAGTTGGTATTGCGTCAGGATTCCGCATTAATGGACGCAGGTTTTAACCCACCATTCTTACTCTAAAATCAGTCTAAGCTTCGGTGAAAAAACTATGAGAGGAACATGGCGGTAGGGCATTTTCTAATAAAGCCTGTCTGGGTATCTACCACCGTTAAATTTGAAAACCTGTCATCAATTTTCAGTTTTTATTAATATGTACGGAGTACGTACGTGCGGCGACTCGGCGTGCGCACCCGCATTAAAACAGTAATAAACCAGGTGTCCTAGATCTTGGTCGTTTCATTATCTGGTTGTTAATAAATATCCTCAAACACTTCAACTGACAAAGAGGATGGGATTAATAAGTGTGTTCCAACAGCATGATTTGAGAACCAGTACCACTAGGCTAAGTGTGTTTATCACCCTGAGCCACATAGCCACTTAACATCAGGTGAGATTGTGATCAAAGCACTAAAGTGTAAAAAAATCGTTTATAGTTTTGCCGGTTAGCTTTCGGCCGAATATTCGTAATTGGTGCAATACATATTGGGTCACCTCTATTACATACTAACTTTACACTCATGCGAGTTCACATAGACTTTTATTTTATATATTTTTTTTATGTCTTTTTGTTAAGAATTAGAATATTTACAAGAGTTAGTGTAAACACATACGCTGACGCTGACGCTGGTTATTGTTATCTTTTTTTTTTACACGGAATAGGCTCAATGCATTGACCACAATCTAACCTGATGTTAAGTGATGATGTGGTTCAGGATGGTAAACATACTAAGCCTAGAGGTACTTGCTCTCAAGTGATGCTGCTGGAACACACCTATTGGTATTTGGCGACAGGTTTTCAAGCTTGTTGGGTGGTAGCTACCCAGACGGGCATCATTAGAAAATGCCCTACCACCATGCTATGGTTTCCTCACGATGTGTTCCTTCATCGAAAAAGTTGAGGCCAATTTTAGAGTCGGATAGGTGGGGATCGAAACCGCGTCGATTGACGCGGAATCCGGCCGCACCACCCGCTGCGCCATCATCGCTTCAAAACTGATACAGTTAATGTCATACAGTACAGCTTTCGATACGTAATATTTTTTTTTACTATTAATTAAATTACAATAAATATATTAACCCTGGTGTTTACTCCAGCTTTCCATTGTTTTCCTATTGTCTTATTTTTATGGGTACTCGACACATGAAGGATTAAGTGTAATAGTAATTAATACAGTTAATAAATTATTCAATTTTTCCTCTTAAATATAGTAGACTATTTAAAAAATATATTATGAATGTAAAACAATTATCATACTACCCTAATTTAAACTATAATCCGAGGGTGAAAATAATTTTACACATAAATAACATTTCTATTTTAAAAGACGTTTTTTTTTTAGAATATTTGTAAAAACGTCATTTTTACGACAACCATACCTATTCAATGGGTTGTCAGACAAAAACTTAGATAAGATAACAGACACGTGTGCGAACTACAGACGAGAAAGTCTGCTAAGCTGTTAATTTATTTTTTTTATTTAGACACATAGGTACCTATATAGTTACTAAAAATAGTTGTGCCTTAAACGAACCGTTAAATAGATACTCGTTCGTTACTTAGGAAATATATTTTCAAAAACCTGTGTTATTTGATTGATTAAGGTGTTTATTTGATGTGATTAATCTACAGTAATTCACCGTAAATAATATGATTGATATTATCTACTTTATTAATGCCGATTCGTTAAATTGATAAGGAATTAAGAAAACAATGTCAATAATAATATTATTTTGTGTTTGTTTGTTTTAAAATTACCTATCTGTATATGATATGTACCTAGCTACAACACTATAAATATAAAATTTACTGCAAAGCGCCTACTGTATTGTTACGGCGGCATCATTTGGAAACCCATCTTCTTACATAGGACACTCCGTAGCATTTAATATAATTGGCGGTGGTCTTAAAATTGAAATGCTCTGAATGAAGGAATGTGTAAGATTATGCGAAATTAGTTTGCGAGGGTACTACACCTATTTTAAAACCGCAATAACTGCGTTCAGGAATAGATGTCAATTTGAATTGAAGTTATAAATGATGGCGTCTAGAAAATAGATATTTATCCGTAAGTTGTCTTATAACTCGATAGCCACTAAACTGATTCCCATAATTCTTTACATCAATTATAGATAAATTCTCTAGCCACCTGTAATGTATTTATTATTAATATTTATTTTATTATATTAAGAAGTTTAGCAACAAAAGTCAGGAGGATAATATTAAATGAAGTCGAAAGAGATGAACTGTGTTTTCTTATGTGGCTTGCACTCTCTGGTCGTACATTACCAATTTTGTAATGTTTCTTTTTTATTATAATACAATACTCATTAATTTATATATATATATATATATATATATATATATCAATGTATTATAGTGTAATACGTACATAAAATATTAATATAAATTACAGTCGAAAGAAAATTTGTAATACGCTTAAATCTCGATGTATTGTGTCTTTCTGCGATTTTCCTGTAAAATTGGATATTTTATTGTGGCAATAAATAATTTCAGTTCATTAAAACTGGAAAATCTTAATATTTACGTACAATTAAACTTCATCGTTTTGAAGAACAAAAATCATCTTTATTTTTCTATTTTATGTCAGCACCGTGGATATTTATAGTTCCGTATACCTAACTATTTGCTATAGCGAAATTCTGTTGCACTTTTATTTTTAAACGTTTTTCAGAACGAAAACACCTTTCGGCGCCAAAATAGCTAATTTATGAATAATAGTGGCTGTCGAATTTCATCAATCAAGCGGACACTAATAATGATATTCGTATAAATTCTAAGAAATCCTTTTTTTTATTTCAAGGACAAATTATATACATACAGCATGTGAATCAACATTGAATTATATATACAACACGTGTTATACGTATGTTGTATAACTCGATACAAGTACTGTCAAGTGCTAGGAAGTTCGCCTGAAACGGAACAAGGACTATAGCGAAAAAAAAAATACTTCTATGATTTATTAACCGCCTCAGTGTGTTTTTTTCCAAACATATTTTTAAAGCGTTTTTAACTTTAAAATCAATCTACGTTTCCCATTTAAAATTTCCAATTAAACAATCACTATGTTAACGACCTACCTATAGTCGTACTAGCTGGAGTCCACGGCTCCGATCGCATTTAATATATGTTTTTCATAAATTAATTGTGAAAGAAGATTACTAACTGCATAGCTGCTTGAAATATTATAGGCAATTTTTTCCGACGCAAATCAAATTAAACCTCCAATATAAATAAAAGGTGTGGACCCAGAGTCCGCAGAATGTTTAGTTTTAATAAATATATGTATATATTTAATAAGTTTTTATAACTGCATAATAAGTTTTTTAAATAATTTATACCTAATCTAAAAAAACGAATGAATAAAGAAAAACGAGTATTTTGTTTTTATTAGCGGAAAAAATTTACAAGAGTAAATTACAAAAAAAAATAAGAAAGTGTCGATGGAGTCCAAAAAATAAGCTATAACTATCTACGAAAAATTCTACGTCGAATGGTAGTAGTCCAATCCCGATATGTTTAGTAATTTTGAAGTGATGGTGCCTCAAAGGAATTCGATTTTCCTTATATATATATAAATCATTTAAAATGCACCTATGTGTAATGTGTTCTGGCTGTATAACTTAAAGAGCCATTTCGTGTGGGTTTAGCGTGCTTACCATCTTGGAACACATCGTCACATAACATCAAGTAGGTTATGATCGAACCTACTTATATATTAATCATAAAACACTATCTGTATGTACGCGGTTCCGCTCGCAAATAATATTTCCATTCTTCAAAAGTAATTCAATCCAATCTACATTTTTTTTAAATATTCAATAGTTTAGTTAAAATAGCATTACTTAATGTGCTGGTGGTATATTTTTTACTCACTTGGCTTTTATCTTTTATTTAAGTTTAAATATAGAACTATATAAATAGATTTAGTTATTATTTGGTTACGGATAGACGGGCATATACGTTGCTTTTATATAATGTTTATAGAATACGATGAGTTACTTTTTCTATTATTCATATTACTTTCGCAGCACACTCGTACATACTATTATAACCTAACAAAATATCAAGTATGTAAAACCCGACTGGATAATATATGTATCTACGAATCAGAAAAAAAAATCATGTAATTGGATTCAGTCGTTATTGAGTTGTAAGCCAACAATACTGACATAAACATAAACGATGCCGTTTTTTATAATCTAATGAATTATCATAATTTATAAACAATAATTTTAAACAAATAACGGAATCAGTCGCTCGAAAATATATTTAAATTCAAAAATTTCAAGTAGTAAGCAATTAGTTGATTTTAAAACAACAGTGCATTCTCGAGCACTGTGAAGTGGGTATGATTTTTTTTTCCGTGTCCGCTGCGACAAGGCGACTAGGCTAATTATTACAAAAAACCGTCGGCCACCCCGAGCGGCGTCATCAATCTACATTGACATGTTTGTACCACGCTTTAAAATCATAGTATGTTCACGAGCGATTCCTTCAAACGGTGGGTACCTAAGTGGTACGTTACGGGTAACGTAACGTTACGTAACGGTGGGTAAGTTGTATAAATTTGACAATAATTTCGCGTACAGCCAAATGTAAAAAGGATAAATTTACGTGGTATTTTGGCTTTGCAAAGCCAAAAGGTACCTTTTTTCAATCTTCAAACGCCTTAAAAATTTAAAAATAAATTGTTCTTTGACTGTATTTGCGACACTGTCCGCGTGTAATTCCATGTTTATAAAATGACAATTTCATATAATTACTTATTCACAGCTTAAACTAAACATACATGTTACTTACTTTCATATTTATAAATTTACATCCCGATTTACCGCCCACTTTGGGATAAGTTAAATCTTGTATTCTGTGTTATTTTGAAAATATAGACTACTTCATACAAAACGAACACCTCAAATATAGAGTTTCAAGGGTCTGATAAAACTGTCTTAATTCATATATAAATTTACATGACGCATCCCAATTTCCACGCACTTTTTTAAGAATACTTTACCTCATCACAGTCCATCCCAGTACATTTTACGTGATGCTTGCACGGACAGACAGAAAATCAGCTTGAGCTTTCGATGAAGTAAAAGATCGCGAGGGAACCATATCATGATGGTAGGGACTTTGCTAATAATGCCTGCCTGGGTAGCTACCAGCCTTAAATTTGAAAACCAGTTGCCTAACACAAATATGTGTGTTCCGACAGCATCACTTGCGAACCAGACTTCATATCACCTCTAATATATAATCTAATTACCTCTAGCCTTAGTGTGTTTACCATCCTGGACTACATCGTCACTTAACATCAGATGTGATTGTGGTCAAAGCACTGAGCCTACACAGTGTAATAAAAAAACATATAAGAAATCCAAAAAAATATAATAACGTGTTCTGTCATTGATTTTGTGTCCTTGGCAGTATCATTTGACAGCCAGTATCTCTGGGATTAATGTATTTGGTACTACATCAGGTGCCTATATAGTATAGTTGAAAAATAAACGTGTATGTTTTGTTCAATAAAAATTGTACATACCTACATAATACACGCGTATTTTCTCCACTGTTTAAGATAGTCCCTGCTAAGTGGTTGTCGAGTTTGTGTGCTAAATAAAACAAAGGAATGTCGCAACGTGACTTGTCTATCGTCAGAGCCGGCACCAACACGAAAACGTATCGCAAACTTGATGAGAGATAGATGAATGAACGCATCCAAAAGATATACAGTACGCGTCCCGTGTTCATAGTTTAAGAACGAATTTTGAATTTTTTTTCATTTTTAGAAAGGGTGTCGTCATAATCTGGTTTACTGTCGACTTTGTTTTCATTTACAACAATATTATATCTATACTAATAATAAAATTGAAATTATGTCGGTAGGTATATTTATTTTATTTTATTAAATTTTATAACGGATTTTTGTTTTAGACATTTATAGTATCGAAACTGACTTTAATTTTTGTTTTGTTTTTCTGTCTGTATGTCTGATTTTGATAAAGCTTTGTACACAGAAAGTATATGTCAAAGAATAATTGATAGTATATAAAGCTTTTAAAAGTTATTTTTAGAACACGTGAAAAAATAATTAAGAAAAAAAATTCGTTAGACTTGAAAACAAAAACGCGTTGGTAAAATTTTGTGTCCATTAAGAATATATTAGTTAGGGATTGATAGGCTATATATGTCGTTCAGGAAATGGTAGATAACTGAAAAACAAAACAAAATCAGGAAATCCCACATTCAGTCAAGATAAGACACAGGCTAAGTCGCGGGCGCCCGTTAGTATATGAATAAAATGATAGAACAATTCGGTCGTTGTGTCGTCGCGTTTCATGCAAAAATTACTAGACAGATTACGATTTATCTAAAACAAACGGTACGACTTAGGTATTCATAGAATATTTTGACTAAATTACAATGTTTATGATTAATAATAATAATTAATAATTAATTAATTCTTGAGAATAATATGATATGGATGAAGCTTTACTAAAATATCCGAATGTTGTAATTGAATTTACCGAAGTATGTAGACGATATAACATACCAAAATGTATAATACAAAAGTCATTTGAAGGGTCTGAACAAAAGTACTAACATTGTAAGACAAAATGGCTTAATATGATAATCCTTTTCCTTTGGTTTAGCTGACGTCCTTAAAAACTAAACAAATTTCAAAAGTTTTTAGTAAAATGGACTAATCATTTTTATCTCTAAAATACATATTTAAATAAAAAGATATTAGGGTAACTATGACAAATAGTTATGGAATCAAAACGATAGAGAGTTAAATTGTGTACAAAAAAACTGTCTTATAATTATCAGACGACAATGTCAATTTCAATGGACTATATCCCTTGAATAACAACGGATATAAACAAAAGGAAATGAGGTCCAAACCGATAAGCAAATTAATTTCCAACAGTTACAACATGAAACAAAACTCCGAGAAAAGTCAAATAAAATAAAAATAAATTCTATTTTACATTTAAAACAAATTAAAATATAAATAAACTGCTGCGTACTGCACAAAAATAGAATAAATAAATATTCATAACCGTGAAAACATGATACAATGAAACATGAAATGCAAGATGTCGGTTTCATTACTTATAAGCTGGGATAGAAACAAAGTTAAATAAATGTATTTGAGACGAGTTGTAATAATTTTCTATAACTATATATGTCAATTTTTCTAGCAAATACAACTTAAGTTATAGCAGGTAAGAATTAGGAGAAGGAACTTTTGCGCATAATTTTTGTAATACCTAATATCGCTAAAAGGTTTTCATATATTTTATGTATTTATCCTGCACGCACAACGGACCGCCAACGTGTCTAGTTGCGGAAACAGGAGCCCACCAACAAGTGACAAGTAAGCCTTTATGAAGACAAATTAACAGCTTAATAAATAAAGAGTAAATGTGAAACAATTGAGTTTAATTAAAATCATCGTCATTTTCTTTACCACATACGACTTAAGTAACTTTACCCCACTTAAAATGCATAAATATTTATAGGTAAAATATAATAGTTAAAACTCTTGCAGATTCTCCGTATTTCTAGGCGCGGTTGTAACCATAAACTTTGGGTAGAGGGTCATATTTTTGGTGGGGGGAGAGTGAATGATCGTATTTCATGCTTTTTCAAAATTATTTACAATAGGTACCTAGATATTTTTTATTTTATTATCTAGATATTTTAACCCCTTGAGCACTTACCTGGCGTTTACGCCAGCTTTCCATTGTTTTCCTATTGTCTTATTTTTATGGGAATTCGACATTAAGGATGATGTTAGTAATTTATCTAAAGATTTCGTAATATTTTATTGTCTAAGAGATTTCGACGTGTACAATTTTGGAGGGGGGGGGGGCTATGACCCATACGACCCCTCCTCCTCAGAGCGCCATTGCGCCTTTATTCTTTATAGTGGTTAGTGTTTAAGGAGAGACGTACTAATTATACATTTTCTGGTATACAGAATTCAAACGAGCTTAGAACTGTGAGCACTAACTAGTTCGATTAAGCATCTGTTTATATATTTATCTATGGGTTTTGTATTGTGATTATGTTTGTTTCTGTAAACGATCTACTTATATCCTTTAGATTTTATGGCACAAACAAATGCTTATTTTTTTTGTGATCACAAATTTTGCTTTTAACTTAAAAGCTTAACAAGTGTATTATACAAAGTTAGATAACTTTATACTCAGTAATTCGAACGAACTTTCTAGAAAAAACTTTTTTTAAAGAGTCAGCTTCAAAGAACATTGCAGTATTTATTAATCTAATAATGATTCGATTAAGAAAAATATCAAGGAATTTTCTGATCAATATCTACGTATGTAAGTATGGAGAAAGTATTGTAATAGATAATAAAACTATAGACTTAATTTACAAAGGGCTGTGTTAAAATTTACTAATGAACAATGACATATAATCATGTATTTAGATTTTTTTATGAGTCGATGTCAAGCAACCATATAGGTCCATAACTGTCTTTATTAATACATGTAATAATAATAATATGATTGCGTTTAGAAAAATGTCAAGGAATATTCTGTTGATTAGTGTATTGACTATAGAGTTGACGTACACAGGGTCGTGAATATTCAAATGTTCTAATGAACAGAGTGACATATAGAAGAGATAAAATAAAATAATATAACTGACTGACCGTCCATTTGACGCGGCTGGTGCCAGTCGCCCCGCCACTCCTGTCCCTCCATCACATTTCCTCACCGCCGGCCGATTATTTTTTCAACGCGACACGATAAATCAGTTTTCTCGCGCGTTAATCAAGTACCGTTGTTGCGCGCGCGCAGCGTTTGGCGCGAGGAGAACGCTTCTGTCGTCGGCGCGCGTCGTCGACTATGGTACACGCCCGACCCCGCCCACCGCCCAATCACCCGCCAGCTATTCTCCACAACACGACGTTACCAGAGTATATTTATTTCCCCGTTGAATTTATGTACTGTGCAGTGTTTACACGTACGGATTTACCTGTACGTACGTACCTCTGTACCCACGTCGGTTGGTCTACGTGATTCGTGTAGGTAGATGTATGGAGGCGATGAAATACATTTTGATTTACATCGAACGCTATGTATTAGGTTAGGTGGCTAGATTTGCTTTTCAATTTTTCGCCCACGTAATTCGTGATGTTACCCAGATTGCTTCAATTTTGTTTGCTTGTTCAAACAATTTTATCTTACATAGAAAATTAGTTATTACAATAATTATTAGAAAAAATGTTTTTTTTTATATATTAAAATATCTGTTTAATAAAAAAAAGTATTGAAAGATTAAAAAGAGTATTATTTGAGTACCAAAAAACATAGTAAAAACCACTTACAGCACTTCACATTTCTTTTTTACAAATTTTTTAAACAAATTACTTTATAAACAATTATCACGATTATTACTTTTATTTAATTATTATTTCTTAATTTTTTATATATACAATTAATAATAATGGCAATTTAATTAAGTACACCTAATATTAATAAGCTTTAATCTCATTAATAAAACGAACGAATAAATTAAGTGTAACAGCTCTCTACCTCAGATAATAATGATTATCTGAATAGGTTTTCTTATTACTAAGAAACTTTTAGTTATTTCAAACATCCGTCATCACTCGTATGAACTACTTCATCAACGTTGAGTTTATTCTACGATTGAAAGAAGATTCGTCAATCAGCCTTAGATATAAACACATATCACTAACACACTCGGAACATTCAGAATTATTTCATATTTGAAAACGTGTAAACAATCGATATTACCTGCTAAAAGTTTTTTATATCGATCGACGGTGATATTTTACGTTTCTTACGTCTGTTATTTTAATGCGATCTCAATCAGCAAAACCGAAATTGCAATCCTTTTTTGAAGGGGAAACTTCTTTGAGCGATTCTCGGCAAGAGATAACCTTATAAATTCGCGTTACCAATGCTATGACGTCAGCCGTCAACATGCTACAGTATGTCAAGTATAAGATGGTGTTTAAGTGCCGGCGCTCAGAGATAAATAATAAAATATGTAACGCAACTTATCGGATGTTTTGACTATGAAGAAACTATAATATGACAATGTAAATAATTATTTCTCGAATCCCCAATAGATTTAAACTCTATACAAGTGTTATATGTTAAATGACAGCTAATCATTTCAAATAACAAATTATGAAACTTAAACGCTTTTTCCAAAACTTTTGAGTTCGAACATATATATTGTATTATTAATTTTACAGCGCATATTTATTATAGCTGCCTCGGTGGCGCAGTTGTATTAGGGTATGACTGTCGTTCTGAGATCTCGGGTTCGATCCCCGGGTCGAGTCAAATGATAGTTTTCTACTCAGTATCATCCTGGAGTCTGGAATTTGTGCCCGATATGTCGGCTCGGCCCCTGTCACATCTGGGTCGAAACTAAGCTCGGATAAATGATGTAGGTGGTGTAGCGTATGTTATGTTATGTTTTTATAGCACGTTTGTTATTATTTATTACAGTATAGTACTATTTATTAAATTACGTTTTATAACATGTATTGTTATTACTGTAATTATCGATGAGTGATAGTTCGGCCGTGAGGGTGTACGTACCACAAGGCCCTGTCAAAATATCAACGCTGTAGTGCTTCAGATTGCAGGCCTGCACCCTCATGCTACTTTTCAACCCCTTTTTTTTTTTTGACGGGGGAAATGCATTTACGCACTACCCTTACCCATTGTATTATTGAGACCGAAGTCCCTCAATACAATGGGTAAGGGGGCACGGAGGGACGAGTTCCGTGCCAGTGTGGGACTCACCCGGGCGTGGAGCGCCCGGAAATACCCACTAAAACCCCCCGGGGCCCGTCCGCTGCATTTGGGATGGGGGCGACACGGAGTGGCTTTCGCAAGCACCGCGTCGCCCCCTGCAGCGAACCCACCAGGCCTTGTCCGTGCAATGGCCCAATGGGAATGGGGGAGAATATTTCTCCACCCCACCTCTTCGCCCGCCTCCCGAAAGAGGCCAAGATTGGTCGTCCATCCAGGGGAGGTCGTCTATCCAGGGGTGGTCGTCCATCCAGGGGTGGTCGTCCATCCAGGGGTGGTCGTCCATCCAGGGGTGGTCGTCCATCCAGGGGTACTTTTCAACCCCTAGCAACACTTTTTTTCTTTTTAACTTCATTGTTTTATAAGATAATTTATAAGTTGATATGGTGTATTGTATGTATGTACGTCGAATAAACTTTGTCTCTCTTTCTACAGGTATAGAAAGAGAGACACATACATGCAGACAGACAAAAATTGCGTGATTCGCGAACAAATTTCTTTCCTTTACCCTTTTATTATAAGCATAAATAAGTTTACATGTATTTTGAAGTGGTATTAGTTCAGTGGTAATATGGTCAGAAACCACATCGAATGAAGTGGATTCGAATCATGTTGTTATCTGAAGGAAATCATTGTGATGATACCATAGTATAGTGTAGTTATTTCTGCAAATCTGTCTATAAATGTGTTCCGGCAGCATTTGTTGAGAATCTCTAGGTAAGAGTCTAAGCTCACTGTGTCACTTAACATCACGTGAGATTTTTGACAAACGACAAATCGGTCGTCAGTATCTATATTTTTTAAAAACATAGAAACCCACAAGACACTAAAACATCTTGTAAGTTTTAACTGAATTTAAATTTTCACAGTTTGTCATTCAAAATAGGATTTACTCGTAAATACCGCTTCATATTTGCCAAGGCCATTTTGTGCCACTAGTCATAAAATAATTTGTATTTGTAAAAATATTTATTAAACGATTTGTAACATTAAAAAAAACACACTAAAATTCAATAAATTTCATTATCGGTCGACACGATTTATAATGAAAATTGGAGAATAAATTTTATTTTATTTTTGTAAACGCTGCAGACAGGCAAAAGCGATTTCATAACGACAGAAATGAAACCCTAATAATTTACGTGTAACATGAAAATTTAAGAATATTTATGTCATTTAGAAAATTCAGGTTAGAACGGATCGCGTTTCTCTACGAGATCGCGTCGTCTCTATCACGCGCGTACGAACGTCCGCGTGGGAGAGGGACGGATGCGTCGAGGCGGAGTCACGCGGTCTTCGATCTGCCCACGAGAAAAGCTCCGTGGAAAATAAAACGAATGGACGGTTAATAGCATGTTTAATGCGTCGAATCCGAAGTAATTAATAATAGGGTTAGAGTAACTGTAGTGTGTTGTAGTTAATTACGTCAAAGAGTACAGTCATGAACGATAAATAGAGGTTTGGCGGTAAATAGGTACCTACATTGTGGCATTGCACCCCTGTTATGTACATTTTTTTCTTCCGACTTAATGAATTACCTACATACAAAATTCTGTAAGTGGCGATTTTAAATTAGGACCCGTAAAAAAACTTAACGGAAACATCAATGGAGATGAGGGTCTAGGATTTTTTTTTCGAGCTTCTCAATGATTTTTACATAACTAAGTATTAATATACTTATTAATTTTCATAGTTTTATTTTTTCAAAATCATACCCGTCCAATAATTGGACAGAGCAGGTGGGGGGGGGGGGGGGGGGGAGGGGGGCAAAATTTTGCTTATGCGATACTTGAAAGACCTCTAAATTAACGCTTCAACGCTCTAACAAAGCTACGGCCATCTTTGTAGAACACTCCCGGGTGTTTTTTGTGATACCATAGAACATAAGTTCCATGTCATGTTCTTTTTTTTTTAATTTATTTAGGGCAATAAACAATTACACGAAATACATATAAATGAATTCAATATTATACTATTATACTTCATATGTCGATTACCCATAAAAATGAGGCAATAGGAAAACAACTAAATAAAAAAAGGAAAGCTGGCGTAAACCCCAGGCTAGTGCTCAAGAGGTTAAACAGCAGTTTTCGTATAATCCACTCCGTTGCCTACGTAATACGTAAACATACAAATAAGGGCAATGATATTAAAATAAAGAATAAGTAATTCGTAAATGGAATTAAATATATAAGATAAACTTGACGGACAAAAAAAAAATTATTAATTGGTCGATTCATTGGATCAACAAAGTAGAACAATGTTTAATACTGTATAAAGTTCAATTAACAATAGATAAAGCAATATATGATAGAACCAAAATGGCGGGAGCAACTTTTAACGTTTACCTTGTTTCAAATTATTATCCTCAAATCTTTCATGTATATTCGCTAACGTTTTAAATATTCCTTACTCGATGCCATAAATACGATTAAAAAAAAAACCAAATCGGTATAGTGGTTCTCCAGATATAAGCCAACTAACGAACAGATAGTTAGATTGAGAGAGAGAGATGCTGTCTTTTGTATTAATATTCGATTAAATTAAAATACAGTCACATGTAGGGTTTAACCAAAATACGATTTTAAATGATGATATGGCATGAGATTGTAAACGCGTTAAGCTTAGTGGTACTGGCACTTAAATAATGTAAGATAAGTAACATTTTATTTTATGTACTAACCGGGTACCTGCGGCTGCGCCCGTGTCGTATATATTTCACTGCGTTTTAATTTATTTATACGGAACCCTATTTAGTTTTTGGTACTAAGATAAAGTAATAATATTTTTCCTAAATTCAAGCAATTGCCTGTAAAACTGTGTACTGAATCGTGTTTTATTCAATTTTTTGGGCGTTTCAATTATTTTTTACGCGGAACCTTAATTATTTTCGTAAATTTAAAGTACCCAAGTTACCCGGAGTAACTTCATCTATCTATAAAAAAACGTCCCGTCAAAATCCGTCCAGCCGTTCCGGAGATTTCTTAAACTTTTTATTACTCTTCAACCAAACAGATGTTTATTTTACACCCTGTGACGTCATTCGAGACGCCATGACAGATTGACGCGTTTTAGTTAGAAAAAGTTAAAATGTTTATAAAATTGCTAAATAAAATATGTTACTGTTGTTTTTTTTACCGAAATATAATTATTTTAGATAAAGTAGACCATAAAAAAAGAAAAAAAAGGTAGTTCGCATTACAGTACACGTTATATTTATTTATTGCTTCTAAACAATATCGCTTCAGAAATCCACGTTCAATTATATTATGTGCCATAAATTTTACCAAAACATACACAACATCTTAATAACAATATAAGTCAGCTGTGCACGCGGCTTTGTTCGTATATAATTTATCAATTCCTATTGCATTATATTTTGCTGTGTGAAGTAAACCATGGCAAACGTGCATCCATTGAATTCTATATTATCATCACAACTTGTTACAAAAACCACGTTGCTACGTAATACTTAACTTGGCATGTATAAAAAAATATACAAAAACCTGACCAGGGAATCTATCTATGATCAGAAGAAATAAACGTTTTCATTGCTTTGGTAGTTTTTGAATTATAGAGACAAATTAATTTTAAGTTTGTTTTTTTCACAGTGCTTTTACCACAATCACACATGATGTTTAGTGACGATGTGGTCCAGGATGGTAAACACACTGATCCTAGAAGTACTGGTTCTCAAGTGATGCTGCCGGAACACACCTATTGGTATTTGGCGACAGGTTTTCAAACTTGAGGGTGGTGGTGGAGCTATCCAGGCGGACAATGTTAGAAAATGCTCTACTACCATGCTATGGTTTACTCAAGATGTTTTCCTTCACTGAAAGCTAAGTCTTAGAGTTAAATGGGGGCTCGAACCCGAGTCCATTGATGCGGAATCTCTTCGCACTACCAAATGTGCCATCATCGCTGTCAACGTTTATTTGTCCTTCAATGACGTTCGAACGGTTGGACGAATGTTAATGAAATTTGACGTACAAACTGATTATTTATGGACTAAAACGCAGGATCAATTTCTATCAAACATTACAGAAAGTTTAATGGAATTAGTTAGTAGCTGTTAAACTCGATATTTATTATAAAACACTGGCATAAATGAATATAAAGACCACAAAAAGTTTTAACTTCTTTGGAGAAAAAATCAATAGCCGCCGCGGAGTTAGTTGTTCGAGACTTTATTTACGTTTATGGTACGAGGTGAGGCGACGACAGTGTTAACGACGACGCCTTCCTGCGCGCATTTGTCTTTCAACAGGCACTCGTATGCGCATCGCTACGAAACGACTCGCGCCGGATGCACCGCCGCGCCGTACAGATAGAAAAAACTTCACTATAGACACCATGAATTAAGTTAATTGTAGATACACTTTTTAAATTACACTTTCATGCTTTTTTAAAGGAACAGTGTTTTGCGTATATCTTGCTATTTGACTATCAGTAGCGGTCTTAGGAGGTGAAAAATCGTGCATTTTTTTTTCTAACTAGCTATCGCTGTTAACCGGAAGGTCATTTTCAGCTTCACCGTTACTTTGGAGACTTAAGGTATTCAGCCGATAAAAGATAACTAGCACAAAGATTACCAAAGCTATGCAACCTAGCTAATCCCTACATTTTTTTATTTACTAATAAAATAAAAGGATCCTTGCAGGACCTATTTACCTTCGTGTTATATGCATAAGTGTGTGTGCAGTATTGTGCGTGTAATCTTAATGCATGTTCATTGTCACTGTATCGCGCTGGCAACGGCGTCAAAAGCCTCCCCAGTTGGGGAACGACAAGTCGTGTATTACATGCGAGCCTTCAAAAGGAAACACATAGAATCAATTCTATGCGAATCTATATAAAAGATTACTTCAATTATATTAATGAATAAATTGTAAACTTCCATCGTACAACATTAAAACTCAAAATTGATTTATTTATATAATCGATATTTCTCTTCAAGAACCATTATTAGAAAACATAAATTAAACAGTCTGTGCTGCGTCTTCTGGTGAGTGGTAGCCATTCGAGAACTTGTTTGCCACATCGGGTATCGGTTTTGCAAACAATGTTCCCAGCCCACTGCCACTTAAGTTTAGCGATTCTTCGGGTAATTTTGGTTACTTTTGTTCTTTTGGGGATCTCCTAATTGCTGATTCGATCACGCAGTGAAACTCCAAGCATGGCCCTTTGGGCAACTTTGAGCTTTCTTATTACACCCATTAAATAATATTCACGTATTTATAATATTATGGTCACCCTAAGTGAACCAAACTTTCACTGTAAACACAGACGGCTTTGTTTATTGCTCGAGATCGTAAACTACTGGTTTTTCTTGTTATTGTGAAACGTTCTTTATTTTTAATTTTATATACATATACATATATTTTGGAAAAGTTTAAGACCTCTTTGATGTTATTTAGCAGTGAAAATATAGTATAAACAAAAACTGCAGATGCCTCACCCCGTATATAAAATTGTATGTGGGCGTCGGCACTGGTGCAGTAAATGTAAAGGCGAATGTGAATTATTAGGGTAATATATTTTTATTAAAAAAGAACACATTGAGAATTTTATATATTTTCTTCCAGGTACGTAAAATGAAATTTATTTGACGTTACCGATCGTTTCGTGGTAGGAACATGCAAAAAAATTAAGATCTCAGAACTGTTCTGTGTGGTGAGATAATGATGTTTATCTTAAATTTTATATAAGTACTGTCATAAAGAAAATTAAATTTACTATCTAATAAATAAATTAAAACGAAAGGAATATATGAAAAAAATAATTATACATAGTACTGAAGATTTTCTTTACAATTAATATTATATACATAAAAAATTATAAAGGATAAAAATACCTGATATTACAATCACAGTAAGGGAAGATGCTGGCCAGGCGCTCGTTCGAGAGCGGGTATGTCCCTCTCGCTGCTGGTCACAATCCTGGGAAGCCTTCCTTTAAATAATTTTCCACCCTTAATGATACCGCGGGTGCAGCATCGTTTCTTGATATATATATATATATATATATATATATATATATATATATATATATATATATATATATATATATATATATATATATAGTATCACTTTACCCAGAAAATCAACAAGACAGTATTGCTGGCTTCTTGTTGGGCACTTTATCTAGTGCCGCCGATTTGGATCCTATAGACTACTAATTTTCATGTCAATTTCATTATTATTACATTCATTATATAATTATCAGCTCATTGTATTTTTGGAATTAAATCAAATAATAAAACAAAAATAAAAAAAAATATAATAAAATTATTTATTCCCTAAATATTACTAATGATAGATAAAGTATATTTCTAATAGTAGATAATATTAATAATTTAAAAAATATATGCACTTACATACAGGTATGTAAATGCGCGTGATACAAGGCGAAAATATTAAAAAAAACATTAAGTACAAAAAACTAAAAGAAATAAATAACATATAACACAACAAATAAACGCTCGCTGCCATACCTTTTTAATATCAGACTAACGCTATTTACTGGAGGGTCCTTAATAGCTTCACCGAACTTTAAGGCGAGCGCTCAAGGCGCTCAGCCTAAAAATGGTAGCCAGCACAAAGTATAAATAGTACGAACGAAAAATGATGTCGAGTCGCATTAGCAGTTTCTTTATAAAGATAAAAGAGTCGAAGAAAGAAGAGAACATACTGGATCAAGCCATATATAAAAGAAAACAACATTAATTGTAGAGTTTTATTGGTGCACAATAACTACCACAAGACGATTAGATTTTTTTAACTGACCAAACGCTTACGATCCTGTGAGCCTTGACAGCTTCACTAGGGTAAGCGTTTAAGACTTAAAATAGTAGTCAGCACAAGGCCACCAATATGGTACGAACCTCGGCTTGAACTGCGTACCTGTGTTAAAAATTTCGCGGCGGCTAGCATAGTTGGTATCGCGATACATGTTCCGAATTCCATGGATACAGGTACCGTTCGACTCTGTATACCACAATTTCACACAACAACCTTATTTTGCTCACCGCCCACTAAGAGAATGATTTTTTCTCTGTGCTATCTCAATATCTCCTAATTTTATCTGGGTCTTCTACTACACTCCCGAAAGTCTCAAAAGCCCTCAAGGGGCGTTTCACCCACGTTGAGAATCTAGGCTTCTTACAAACAAATACGCATTACTCGGCGGCAGCTAGTCTCTGAGTCTCGTGTGTATTATTTGTGAATATCGTAACGTATGAAGGGCCTTATGGCCATGAATACAATTTCTCTAGTATTATTTTATTAATATCTATTGTTCCAACGAAATGGTTTTTTTTTTGGTAAAGTGTTCAAGGGAGTTGTTGTGAAATCTCAGTTTTTCCACTCCGTATTATTATTAAAACATCACCAAAATTACATGATATAGAGTTATATACTGCAAGTTAATTAATTAAAAACAAGGACTACCAAATAACATAATAAAATTGTGCCAAAAACTGACTGATGTGTTGTTAGTTCCTGCACTGATAATGTGGTGGAAGCTTCTCCAATTGGAGATCTAATTACATCTCGGCCTGCTTATGGAGGAACCACCATAAATAAGTCCATAAACTTGAATTAATACAATTCACAAAACAAAAAATAAGAACCGACTTTCTCGCCATACCCCTTTATTTAATTAACTAAATGCTGTTGACCGTAAGGGTCTTGACAGCTTCACCGAAATCTTGGGACGAGCGCTTAGAGCGCTCTACCGTGAAGGTGGGATATAAGGGCACCAAAGTGGTACGGACCTCGGCTTGGGCTTGGGCTTACCGTAGATGTAAATTCCGCGGCTAGTGAGGGGTGTAGTGTGATACCTGTTATGGTAGTGTATGAAAGTGTAACTGTATGACGCTGGTGAGAGAAACAGAAGCCTCCCCAGCTGGGGATGGGTGCAAGTCCTAAACAACTGCCGGCGGGTGCCCCGGGGATTTCGTCTTACTTCAATCGCAGTGGAAGAAACGCGACTGTCATCTGTCATTACAAAATTATGTCTTTGTAATATGTACGAAAATGTGATTAAATCTGTAACAAAAATAATAAATACGCAACTCTTCAAACATTTTAAACATTGTATGAGATCAGATTGTAACTATTCGGTTCAATGAAAATGGCCGTACGAGTATTAAGTAAAGAACATTTTGGTAATATTTGACCCAACCCCTTGGCAGGAAAAGTAAACCAAACTCTTACCTTCTTCCCTCAACCATGAGTATCTAAGTATTTGCACAATTTGAACAAAAAAAACGAAAATATTGCTTACCTAATCACCATCAGATCAGCCTCTTGCACCATGTCATCAAAAATTAGCAACACATAACCCTCTGTCCCATCGATCTCTACGTAATATTCAGCGACCTCAAATACGAAAGTGTTTCTGAACAGTCCACAAAATGCTCTAAAAAATCTATTTTTGAACAGAAATATCTTGTTACCTAATTTTAATTATTTTAAGTCTTATGTCAACACAAAGATAATCATGAGAAAAATTAGAATATTGCCAAGTATTTAGATACTGCATCACGACTCCTTGTTCTGTAAATTGGTAATATACAACATTTTAACTGATCCTTATTCCTGGTTTATTTTCTTAATAATTTAATAAAGTATTTATTATTAATTAAGGATTTGAAATAAATGCGGTTATTAACATTATAACAATATGGCGATTATTTTGCTAGAGCTATCCAAGGAGTTATGGGATGTCACTTTTTCATTTTATATTTTTCAATACACTTCATTCGTGTACAATAACCAAACATTATTACGTAAAAAGCTACTAAAAATATAATGTTACATAAGAAATGAAGACTAACTAAAATTCCGCCAAAAACTCTGTTTAGAGAGTCAGTGGAAGACTTTTAAAATAATTCCTAACTATTTTTTTTAAATCTACAACAATTGGACTGATATTCTGGTCAAGGTGCTTTTATTATTTTTATCACCGCAAAAATACACAGGCTGTCATAAAACCATCGTCGCTCTTCAGGTGAATGGCCGCGCGCTCATATCGTTCACAAGATGGCGCCCATATATCTGTCATCGAGGTGCCTGATGCGCGCCAAAATAAGATTATTGGAAATTTGACACAGACGAGCGAGCACAGTTTACGATCCTCGACACTATAGACTGGGTTACGAGATCTAATACTTATGACGCACTGAAATTATATTTACGTTAGGCATAAGTATTTCTAATAAAACTTTTTAGTAGTGGCACAAAAATCGCGCAAAAAAAATGAATTAAAATTAAATGCGTTTATTATTTTTCGAAAAGAGGATGTCTTTTGAAGCGATGATGGCGCAGCGGGTAGTGTGGCCGGATTCCGCGTCAATCGGCGCGGGTTCGATCCCCACCTATACGACTTTAAAATCGGCCTAAGCTTTCAGTGAAGGAAAACATCGTGACGAGGAAACCATAGCATAGTGGCAGCGCATTTAAGAAATTACGGAAAAAATAGGGAAATTCGGTAAACAATAATGCTACAGTGGACAATTAAGTAGGTATAAATCTATTTTCACAATATAATAATTCTTCTTCACGTGTATGGACTATAACAACTATTAATTTTCCGTGGATGCTGAACTCTTCGAGCAACCATGTAATTGGTGCCCCTGCAACCACTTATCTTCTTAATATAATCTTTTGAATCAACTATTGAGCATACAGTCATTAAAGATATCTATCTACTGACATAGTAAACTAACTACAACAAATTACAAGTCGAACGAAATATTTAAAAATATATATATGTATACTAATCATAAAACTGACGTTTTGTCTGTACATTTTTTTTTTATGACAGATTTATACTTTAGCCGGTACCATGGCCGGTACTCACCTCGAATTTGACAATGAAAACAATTTTACACATAATAATAAAAAGATACACAAGTCAGCCATATGGATCTCCTTGAACACTAACCTGGCGTTTACGTCAGTTTTCCATTCTTTTCTTATTGTCTTCCTATTATCTCATTTTTATGGGTAATAAACATAACAAGCCTAACATGACAGGCCGAGATCCTGAAAAACAATTTTAGACTACCATAATTTTTATAATTTATTTCCAGCAATTTTTGTTGAACAGTAGTAATTGATATATTTATTCAAAAAGTACATAAATTTATACACAAAAAATTTAAAATAGAACATTTAAAAATAGATTTTAACTTTCCACGGTGGTATATTTAGCCACTCCCACTATAACATTAAAAAAATCTTTAATAAATTTACTAGCCTCGGTCTCTACTAAAGTAGAACTTTATTATAACCACTAAGGCTTATTTTCACCAGAACGCAGTAATTATTGATGATGCTGTTATACTCTTTAAATTTCAACTATAGATTTAGACCTAAAGATATGAAACAAGAATGTTTAAAAAAGGAAAATTCCGTCACACGAAATATTGCGTTCACCTTGATTTTATTTTAGGACTTTGAAAATGTAGTGGAACATTTTAAGACATTTTCGCATATTCAATTTTATTTTGCTTCTTTATGAAAGGAATTTTCAGAAAAAAACAATAACTTGTATGAGAACTTCTACAGTTTTATTTGTTATTAACTGGGAATCCCTCGTTTCTGTTGAATCATACGAAAATCCGAAAAGCAAAAACCTGATATCTCGTTATCAACATTAGTGATGTCATGAAGATAAACTTTATTTTAATCGATTCAAAGTAAAATGATTGTCATTCGTTGATTTAATTGAACCAAAAAAACACTTGTAACTTATATTAAGAGAAAACAAAATAAGTATAAACAAAAATTATTTCTTTATTCATTATCAAGTATTTTAATTACCAAGATCTGTAATAAATGTACTATTTGCCTTTTATGAATAATCAAAAAGAATTGCGTCTTTTATTTACGGCTAAAATATCTATAACCATAAAATCAATAAATAATTTACTGTTAAATAAATTCAAAGAATGTAGTTATGTTAATATATAGTTGTGGATCAGATACTTAGCAACCAAATAATACTCAATTTTTATAGAAGTGCATTCCTATTAATCCTATTCAATGGAATAGATTATTATGCTCTACATAACTATTAGAGAAGGAATCAGTCTGTCTATAAATGAGAAGGCATTACAATTATATGTAATATTATTACTTTATTTGAGTAGGAAATGTTGTGGATTTATTAGTCAGTACAAAAGTTCGATGTTACTGTAATCCAATTCGCAACGTGGTCATTATCCCCGATTATAACAAGCGAATCTATAAGGGAAAGCTTACCTGATTAACTAGATTATATTATAAACGACATGAAAATGTATAAATGTAAAAATATCCAAAACTTATGTGCAATTTTCTACATCTATCAACTTAATTATTATTTAGCACTATGGCTTATACATCTTCTATGTTATAAAATCAAACTTATCATTGTGCAAAATTGTTTTTTTTAAATTATTTATCTACATTCCTCTACGGTCAAAGCTTAATACACCAGATGTAGAATATATTGAATCAATCATCCACTATCGAGATCATCCTTACTGTATATAAAGTAATAACCAGAGAGCAATAACCATAACTGAGTGAATACTCGATATTCTAAAATGTTGGATTTAAATTATTAACATTAAACGATAAGATTATAAGGATCACCACTACAGACTTGAATGAAATGTCAAAGAATGTCACCAATTTTTTGGGAATGGTGATTATTTCAGAAAAAATAGAATTTTTGATCCAATTCAAATTAAAGCTTTATGAATCGATCTACAAAAAATCGATGTCTACGTGTTTTTTTATTCGTAACTACTATTCTTTTATTGTTCGAAATTTCACTCTAGTGAAAATTTGAGGTAAAAACTGTTTGCGAAATAATTTTATTGATAACATTAAAGCTCGTCAATAGAAATTAAACAACAAGAGACTAAACTCTTTTATCTTTGGGTATTTATAGTCAATGCATATCAGACAATACAAAAGGAACACTATAACAATCAATCTTTTATCATTTTAAAATAGTTAGAGCTGAGCCTGTTTGTTTCCGCACAACATTTTGTATTTTGTGTATTTATCTTTTAAAAAATTATGTAGTGATGAATATAATGTTTCCTTATTGTGTTGTGTTGACTGTTGGTGCAAATAAATACAGAAAGTATTCTTTCTTTCATTTTAGAGTTGTAGAAGATATTTGTCTACCATCTTATTAGGATACAAATATACATTTTGAATTTCACAAGAAGCGAAAAAAACTAACCACAAAACCTTCTCTTGACTTTTTAGTTAATTTAGTGAAAACTTTTAATATATTTACTTGTTTTTGGGTACATTCTTAATTGTAAATAATTTTATGGATCTTCTTCTTCTTCTTCTTCTTTTTTTAACTTGGCAACTCAGTCCTCTTTAGAGTCTATTACTGCCATTTTCAAGTAGTGAGTGTATGTAATTTTGGGCAGATGGCGGGAATAAGTGGGTAAATGTTGAAGTGGCAATATATAAATATACATAAAATGTCAAATTTACAATGATAATTTATGATAATTAAGGAATTTAACTAATGATTTAACATAAATTTTGTTATTAAGAGATAGTATAGATGACAAGTCACAAGGAAGAATAGCCTTATAATTACATAAAATATCATACAGTGGTAAAGAGTTATATAGAGAACAGTTAAAAAGAATATGCATGATGTTACCCTCTTCCAGACCACACTCACAGATAGATCTATCTCTAATTCTTAATTTGTTCAGGTGGACTGGCGAAGAGCAGTGGCCAAGCCGTAACCTCGAAATAATAGTTGTAATTTTCTTGCTTAATCTCCATTTGGAGAACCACGGTTTTAGAGAAATTTTAGGTTGATGTCTTTTATAAAATTGACTTTTATTAGACTGATTCCAGTCTAAATTCCATTTTTCCACCAAGTCTTGACGAGGTAGAAAAGAAACTAAATCCTGACTATATAAAGAATTATCAGTAGCACCTTGAAAAGCAGCCAGTTTTGCCAATTCATCAGCATTTACATTACCCTGGATACCTGCATGCCCAGGTATCCATATCAAGGAAACTTGTAAACCTAGTTGAGAACAAAATAATAGTTTATTTTTAATTTCAAGAGAGATAGGAGAACAATTCGATTTTTTAAAAGGATTATGCAGAAGAGATTGTAGACAACTTAAGGAATCCGTGAATATTACAGCTCTTGCTATTTTTTCCTCTACAATATAGCTGATACATTTCAAAATAGCCAAACATTCCCCCGAAAAGTTAGATATTCGAGAAGAATATTTAAAAAGTTTAAAATATCCAGAAGAAATTCGATAAAAAGCTGCCCCCACTCCTCGACACTTATTATTTTTAAAACCAGAAACATTACCATAAAAATCTGAATAGCTTTCCATAATAGATTCAACTGATTTAGAGGCATCAGTAAAAAAGACTTCCGCATTAGGAGCGTTTTTTTCCATAAAATTCCAAAGTTTAGAATCCGGATTTGAAACACCTTTTGTTATATTTATTGATAAACGTACATCAGGTTGGAAAATAAGAACATTATAATCAAAAAAGAAAAGAGGATTACATGGAAAATGTTTAATGACGCAATCATGCTCATTAATATTCCTGAGACTATGGATTAAATACGGGAGAGGCCTTCGATGCCAGTAATTATTACTCTTTATAATCAGGCTGTCAAGATAATTTAACTTTTGATGAAGAGGATGGTGCAGAAATTGTAAAGATTTATAAAAATATCGATCTGATAAAAACTGTCTTCTAATGTGAAGGGGTGCATCCGCGCATTCTATTTGTAGTGCATTAACAGGAGTACTTTTCATAGCTCCAATGATAATACGAAGACTCTTAGATTGAATAAGGTTGAATTTATGCATTACAGATTTATTAACAGGGCAAAGTGTGAAAGAGCCATAATCTAAAAGACTTCTTATCATTGCATTATAAATTAATTTTAATGTAAAAGGATGAGCACCCCACCAAACCCCAGAAAGTGCTCTCATAATGTTAACGTTTCTTTCACACTTACCAACTATATAATTAACATGCGGAACACCAGTACATTTGCTATCAAATATTCTACCTAGGAAAGTAATTTCGTTGCATAAAGGTAACGGCGACTGATTCAAAGACACAATAATATTAGGATTTGATTTTTTACGAGAAAAAACAACTATTTTACTTTTAGAAACAGAAAATGAAAGATAATGATCAGACATCCATTGCGATAATCTATCCAATGACTGTTCCACAATTATTGCAGCCTGTCCTATTGATCTGTTAGAGGAATATATTAATAAATCATCAGCATACTGAAGAACCGAACACTGAGGTAAAACTACAGAATCTAAATCACTTGTGTACACATCGTACAAAATAGGACTGAGTACAGATCCCTGCGGGACACCATTCCATAGTACTCTACTGTGATTATTCACTCCTAGAGCCCTTAAGACTATGGTTCTACCTGTAAAAAGATTAAAAATGAAATCTATAAACTTTAAAGGAACCTTAAGGATCTGCAGTTTGTATTTTAATAATCTCAAGTCAACCTTGTCATAAGCAGCTTCAACATCAAGAAATGCAGCTACCAGAGTTTCATCTCTAGTCAACGCAATTTGAATATCTGTCGATAAAATTGAATGACTATCAGAAACACTGCGTCCTTTCCTAAATCCAAACTGAGACACACTTAAAAGATTATGATGCTCTAAAAACCATTCTAACCTATTTTTAATTAGATGTTCTGCCAATTTAGAAAGAACGGATGACAACGCCACAGGCCTAAAGGAATTAGGGTCTAAAGGGTCTTTATTAGGTTTTAAAATAGGAATTACAATTTGTTGTTTCCAAGATTCTGGAATGCGACCAGTTTCAACAATAATATTTATTAAATTTAAAACAAATGATAATGTATCAGGTTTTGCATTAACAACAAATGCATACGGAATGCCATCAATCCCAGGTGAAGAATCAGAAACACGGTTCAAGACTAGTTTTAATTCCTTTATTGAAAAAGGAGCCTCTAAGGACTCAAAATCGCTATTAATATCAGAAATGTAATTGTAAGGCATTTGATCAAAATTAGGAACATAACTTGGGGCCAGTTTATTCAAAAAGGGTTCAACCCACTCAAGCGAGAAGGAAGTACAATTATTACTTTTTGTGGACGACCTAAAACGACGAATGTTTCTCCATACTACAGATGGAGAAGTTTCAGGGGACAGTGACAAACAAAAACGAAGCCAACCATCGCGTTTTTTCTTTTTTAGAAGTCTTTTAGTTGCTGCTAAAGTATTTTTGTATTGAAGAAAAGAATTTAAATCTAACACCAAGTTACAATTTTTTTCAGATATATTACGTCTATGAATCGCCTGAGTACATTCCTTGTCCCACCAAGGTGGAGACATAATATTACTCCTAGCAACAGTTTTACAAGAAAAAATTTCATCAGCTGTTAACGTCAAGCTAACAATTAGGTTATTGTATGATTGTTCTATATTGTATAAAGAAACTTCAGGTTGTGATGTAATTTTAGCATCCAGAACAGAACCATATAACTCCCAGTTACAATTTGTTAGTTTATACTTCAGTAACGGAGGTAGTGGTGTTAAGCAAGAATCTGAGATAGACTTCGAAATAATTATTGGAAAGTGATCACTACCGTATGATAATTCAAGGCACTTCCACATTAAACAAGAAGAGATGGATGATGAACAAAGAGAAACACATCTAAAAAACTTTTAGATTGCCCCGGAATACCTCGACGAGTCACCGAGCCATCATTTAAGACACATAAATTCAAATCATCTAATAAACTAGCTAGTTCAATTCCTAACCTATCATCATTTGGAGCACCCCACAGGGAGTGATGCGCATTAAAGTCACCTAAAATAATAACCGGAGGAGGAATAGAATCAATAATAAACTTAAGTACAGGAACAACTGAAACATCTTTATGTGGAATATAAATAAAAAGAAATGAAACATTTTCAATCCTAGCTGCCACTGCATTTAATTTTCCTTTATTAAAATAGGGCAGTGATAAAGATTTGAATAAAATATTATTTCTAATAAGAAGAGCAGATCCTCCGAAACCATCATCTCTGTCATCTCTCAGAATTAAATAACCTGGTACTTTAAATAAAGTACCTGGTTTCAACCAAGTCTCACATAGAGCTAAAATGGGTGTTTTATATCTATTAATCAAATAATATAAATCACTTCGTTTTGATAATATGCTCCTACAATTCCACTGAAGAATGTAGTCCATGTTTAAATGAATTAAATAGTGTAACTGATATGTTTTGAATCAAGGTGATAGCCACGTGGTCCGGTAAACAAGAATTGGAAATAATATTCATCAAGGAAAGAATCAAGGCATTTATATCTACATTTTCATCATTGAAATCCTTATTATTATTTAAGGCACAACCATTACTTGAAAGAGGAATATCATAATTTTTAATTAAATCTTTGTGTTCTTTAATATCATACCCCTTGGATAAAGGAGCATGTGTTTTTGGTTTCAATAAAATAGTTTTTTTATATGAAAGAGTATTTCTTTTTGAATTATCTAATGGAGTGTTCATTAAGGGGTTTTCCTTATTAGGAGTGGATGTTAAAACCTCAACAAATGATTTTTTGGTAGATAAGAATTTTTTCTCAGCCTCTTGGTAGGAAACTGAATGATTGGACATATAGTGTTTTATGTTTTTTTTGTCGCACACAAACTCTGAACAACATTTATCTGTAGCCTTGTGATGTCCAGAACAATTAATACAGTTATATTCCCCATCGAAATCACATGATGAACCATCATGATTATCACCACATTTATAACACCGAGATAAACTTCTGCATTGTACACGTGTGTGACCAAAGCGACAACAATTGAAACATTGAACTACAGGATAGATATATTGTTCAACAGGAAGAGAAGAGTAACAACAAAATACCCGAGAAGGCATAGCTTGACCATCAAAGGTTAGCACCACTGTCTGTGTAGGGATCCAAGTAGAACCCTCAGGGCTACTGACCTTCCTACTGAGCCTACGCGAACGTATTATTGACCCAAAGCCAACCGGAATTCTCAAATTACTTACAATGTCATTATGAGACCACTCTATAGGAATCTCCCGAACGATTCCTAACTTGCATATATTATATGTTGGAATAAAAGTTTTATAATTATTGCTAACTAATATAGAGTTGTTCAAAAACAAATTGGCAGCCAAAGCCGACTTAAATGTTATCATCACACGATTTCTACCAATTTTTTTGATACCATCTTCTAGTATATTCTTCATATTGTTTTTTTGTAGAAAATAGCCAAATTTAAGAGGATGCAGAGTTGTCCCAGCTTTTGGATCCTCTGATACCAATTCCACTAACACAACATATGGACCAGGATCTGTGTCTTTATATAGTTGTCTAGTTGAAAAATAGCCATCTGAACCTGTATTAAGGATTTTATCAGAATTAAAATCATTTTCCACCTCAGAAGCCTTAGTGGATAAAGGAAGACTGGTTCGAGAAATCTTATTATTAGCTAACGCCCACTTATCAACGCGAATAGGTTTTTCTTTCATTGGTTTAAATGACTGTGTTAGTTTACGTCTTATTTTTTTCATACCATCGCTACTGGAATCTAA
Source organism: Samia ricini (assembly GCA_014132275.2). Classification (NCBI taxonomy): domain Eukaryota; kingdom Metazoa; phylum Arthropoda; class Insecta; order Lepidoptera; family Saturniidae; genus Samia; species Samia ricini. The sequence goes on from AP028168.1 coordinate 20,449,873, forward strand.
GTCCAGCGTGTTAGAATCAGTAGAAATATATTTATCTGCATCTAAAAGCGTTAGTAAAGGATGCTTCTCAGGAGGGGGGTCAGGCTCAGGTTCTATATCCATGTTTTTAAAAAACGGAACAACAAAAAAAAAAAACAAAACTTACCACTGTATATTATAAAAAATACACAAATTAAATAAACTATGTACAATTATGAATAAAAAGTTTTGATAGTAAGAAGAAAGGAGAGAGTAAACTAAAACATTGAATATATTACGCCACAAATTATTAACACCAAAAAAAATCGTCCCGCCCAATACGAAGTTTCCCCTTTATGGATCTTATAGAACCAGAAAAAATAAACCTCGATTTTCTAGGTTCTAAGATTGTTTCACTGAATCGATTCAGAACTACATATCGATTATAAAAAAACATTTTTATCTTAATAATTGATTATACAAATAATCGATATCAGATTGACATCCCTCCGATGTTTTAAATGTCAACTGTCAGTGAAAATTCAATGCGGTGTTTTATGCGGTGATATTTGGGAATACAGTATATACCTATCGCGTGTATTGATTCATTTGTGGAAGGACTGTAACTAGATTACTATTATTTATCCATTATATTAAAATAAACTATCATAATGCCCGACCTCGAGAAACTTTCTATAGGTGAGTAAAAATATTCTATAACCTTAATCACACACACGTAAGCAATCGTTTATAATTATTTTTAATAATTTCATTTATTTCAATATACAGCGATATGCACTCTAATTCATAATTATTAACAGTATTCTGTTGATTTTGTAATACGATGAAATACATAGAGACTTGAGATAATATCGTAAAATCATTTACAATAATAATAAAAATCATACTTATTGCACTGCCACATCATTGATTAAATGCTTTATAATATTATATACATTTGGCTGTATAATTTAATTACTTTATTATAAATCTGGCTATAATAAAAACATTCTCTGTGATGTAAACTACATGTAAACTAGTTTTTATAATTTTTATTTTATTTGATAACTCATTTTATTATTCTTTTAGGTGAAATATATACATCTGACAAAAATGGAAGTGATGAAACTGGAGACGGTTCTCAAGAGCTACCCTTCAAAACCATATTAAAAGCCATGCATCATGCTGGAAAAGAACCTTTCCCAAATATATATGTTGATGCAAAGGAAGAGGATAAGAAGTATGAAGTCGCTGCAAAATCTCAGTTAAAGAAGATTCACAAGATTTGGCAGAGAGAGGTGAACAAAGCAGCGGATAAAGCTAAAGCCGAAGAAGAAAACAGTGAGAAGAGATTGCAGAACTTGGAAGATGCTAAGAAGATTGTTATAAAGGAGGATCCAAATTTGCCTAAGGCGGTGATAATTAAAATATCTGAAAGTGAGTATACCCCTTATTTGTTATAGATGATGTAATACTAATCATATATTGCTCATATATTTTTTTTGTTTAGGTCTTACTGTAATGTCTTTTTTTAAAATAAGCTTTATTTTAAAGATTGATTGATGTCTTTTAAAGTAATCAATAATTATGGATGTTTCTCCATTGCTGAAAGTTAATAAAAACCAATAATTAAAATTTTAAGAAAAAAGCATCTATTTCCCTTTTTTTTATTACAGTTTCTATATTTAAAGAAAATCCTTTTGATAAACAAAGGATTTTTTTTTAACAAATTATATATATATATATATATTAATTTTTTTTAAAACTCCTTTGTTGATCAGAAGGCTTTTTTTATATATATTTATTTATTCTATTTTAAATATTCTTTGAAATTGAGATTTAGTTTTAACTTAATTTTACAGCAGGTCAACTGTTGATCTTACATAAAAATTAACTGCATTATATGTCTCAAATAAGATAGTTCAGGGAATGTGTGCATGAGTAAAGATGGCAGTATTTAGTAATTTTTGTTAATTTAATTTACTTACTGATTTGCCTCATAAATTGCCTAATGTAAGATCATAATATATTACAAGCTAAAACTTGACCATAAATAATTACAACTGTCTTTTAAATATTTTGATGAGACCTCTGTTTTTCTAATTATATGATAGACAAATGTTTCCTCTTGTGATATTATGTATTTGTAAAATATCTATGAAATATTTACTTTACTAATGTTCTATTTTTTATTTTTACACGTTTCTATATAATGAATTTTCAATCTTATCATAAATCTATGAGCAAAAAGTTAATTTTATTACTCAGCTTTGAATTCTTATGGGTTTTATAACAAAGAATACCATAAGGTTAGGCCTCTTTTTGTGGGGACCTTGCATGAGATACCCCTCTCAAATTTTTGTGTCTGTCTTCTTCTTTCGGGTAAACTCCGGAAAGGCTGCAGGGATTCGATTTGAAGGGACTTTTTTTGGTAGAAAGCTGAAGTTACTCCAGGTAATTTGGGTACTTTTAATTTTCGAAAATAATTAAGGTTCCGCATAAAAAAAATGAAAAAGTTTAATCAAATCCGATTCAAAGAACAGTTTTCCGGGCAAGTGCTTCAATTTATGAGAATTATTTTTACTTTATCTTTGTTCTAAAAAAAAGTATTAGGGTTCCCTAGAAAAAAATTTACAATGCAGTGAAAAATATAAAAAACGCTGGCCCAGCCGCGGTCATACAGCTAGTGAATAAATATGTTCAAATATCAAGATGAAATTTTACGTTTAAAGTGATTATAACCAATTAAATGGCCAGTTTTACAGTAGGTAATTATAATCTGTTTGTTCAACTGCTACCACTTTATATTTTATAGAAATATGTTAAAGTAAATATGAATTGGATATATATATATTTAAAAAATTATAATATCGTATAAGAATGCTGAATATAATAAAATTCTGTGTCAGGTTTTTTTACACAGTTATAGACTCTGTGCTTTGACCATAATCTTACAGAATGGTAAAAACACTAAGCCTAGAGGTACTGGTTCTCATGTGATGCTGCCAGAACACACATATTGGTATTCGGTGACAGGTTTTCTAACTTGAGGGTGGTAGCTACTCAGGCGGGCATTATTTAAAATGCCCTACAACCATGCAATGGTTTCCTCTGATGTTTTCCTTCACCACAAGCTCAGGCTGGTTTTAGAGTTGGATAGGTGGACTTAAACCTGTATCCATTGATGTGAAATCTGACCGCACTAACAACTAAGCCATTATTGGTTTTAATCATTATCATCAATTATTGCCATCATTTGATTATTCTAATTTCAAAATGGTATTATCTTATTAATCCTATGCTCTATATTGACAATTTACAACCAATTTTATATTGGCATATCACATCAGATTTTTTGTCTTTATAGTTTCATTTAAAGTACTAGCTGTGTGCCTGCGACTGCGCCCGCGTTTCATATATTTTTCACGGAATTTAATTTTTTTATACAGTACCCTTATTTTTTTTTTATTACTAAGACAAAGTCAAAATATTTCTAATAAATTCAAGCACTTGCCCATAAAACTGTGCATTGAATCGGATTTTATTAATTTTTTTACACAGAATACTAATTATCTTCGAAAATGAAAAGTACCCGGAGTAACTTCAACTATCTACCAAGTAAAGTTTCGTCAAAATTCCTCCGGCCGTTCTGGAGATTACCCGGAACAAACAGACAGACAGACACAAAACTTTTCATTTTTGGTATAGGTATAGAGTGTACATTCATATCTATATAGTAAAAAAAATAATTGAGGAGACAATAAAAATCCGTCATCATTTCTATTATATTGTAGGTAGTGAATATCGTGGTAAGCGCATATGCGTGCGTGGATGGGTGCATCGTCTTAGGCGTCAGGGTAAAGCTCTCGCTTTCTTGACACTACGTGACGGAACCGGCTTCTTACAGTGTGTGTTGCATGGTGTCCTCTGTCAGACATACAATGCTCTAGTGCTTTCGACTGAATCGTCAGTTGTTGTTTACGGTAACCTCGAGGCAGTGCCGGAAGGAAAATCAGTGAGTTTATATAATAGTTTTACTATAATTTCGACTTTAGTCCTAGCATGTAAACAACCTAAATCAGTAGGGAAAGTGACTTTTCCTTATTAAGGAAACTTGGTGTTTTTTCTTTATCGGAATACCTCTCATATATGTTTCACTATGTAAAAAGTAAATATGTAGAGCTCTATTTCTGTTTTTTTTTTTATTATTTTATTTTCAAATAAATCTTTAAATTTTCTGGACCAATTATGACAGATTTTTAGAAATAATGTTTATAATAAATATTATTACATCACTATGGACATTGGATATGTCTTTTATTAATATTTTATTATAACTTTAAAAAATCTGGAATTTTTTTTTATTTTTCAAATTATTATGTATCCTTTCATTTTAATTTTATATTTTTTTTACATAATGTAATTTAGGAAATTCAATGTAGTTAGTTCAGCGTATCTATATATATACAAGCTCAATTATTTGTAAGTAAAGATGTGACCCATAATAGTAAAAGTGCTAAACCCTAGGTTCTCAGCGTGGACTATAAATAACACCCCTTTTTTTTGGAAGTAGAAGACCCAGAGAAAATTTAGAGTTGTTGAGCGCAGAAGAGGTGTGGATAGATTAAAAATATAGGTCTACAAAGGCAAAAAAGTTAAGATTGGAAAACATATTCTCAAAGGGGGTGAGAAAAATAAGGTTGAGAAACTGTGTGCAAAGGTGAGAGGTACTGGCTCTCAAATGATACTGGCGGAACTCACTTATATGTTCTGGGCATATTGTCGAAGTCGAATGTGGATAAGTTAACCGTGTGGTCATTTGAAAATACCTACCCACCATGTCATGGTTTCAACATAATGTTTTCCTTGACCAAAAAACCCCAGGTTCATTTGTAGACTTGGATAGGTGGTTTTGAATTTTCAAGCACACTACAAACTGACCTTTATTTTTGTTTTTACACACAGTATAGACTCAGTGCTTTGACCACAATCTCACCTAATGTTAAGTGAATATGTGGTCCAGGATAATAAACACACTAGGGTTCAATTGATGCTGCTAGAAACACACCAAAACATTAGAAAACGCTCTACCACCATGCTATGGTTTCCTTCTCCGAAAGCTCAGGGCGATTTTAGAGTTGGACAAGTGGGATCGAACCCACGTCGAATGACGCGGAATCTAGCCACACTATCCACTGCGCCATAAAGCGTCATTGCGATACGATATAAAGTATATCTAATTTTAATATCTAGGCCCCGGGTGGTCATGAACTGACTGTTGATTATTGGGAGCTGATTGGGCTGGCACCTCCTGGTGGAGCTGATGCGATTCTCAATGAGGAGGCACTCCCAGATGTGCAGTTAGATAACAGGTAGTGTTATTTTTTTAGGTACGCTAATAAAAGGCAGCTATAAATATACAATAATATTGATCGTTTTCTACAGAGATAAATAATATAATTATTATCCATCCATCCAGCCGTAAAAAACCGTTCACTCCTGGACATAGGTCTTTCCCAAAGAAAAGGGGGCAATTGCCATAATCATCTAGCTTGGCAGGCAGGTTGGCGATCGCAGTAGGTGTTTATGGTATTCAGAGGATGCTGCTGCCCATCCCCTGTTGTATCCCTTAGTCGCCTTTTACGACACCCGCGGGTAGATATGGGGTGGGAGTATTCTTAAGCCGGCACCACACGGCCGTCCTATTCTATATAAATGTAATTTGTTTTTACGAATAAACCATATGAAAATGTACATAAATATTGCTTGGAGCACCAATAGATGTAAAAACCAAACAAGTGTGAAATAATTTCAATTAACAATTGATGAAATTTAAACGTCAATAAAATAGTTTTTCCAAAGTTTCGGACATTTTAACTTCTTTCTACGAATCTGAAATATGTAGATACCCACAAGAACCAAAGTAAACTCACATTGCCCAAAGAATTGTCATACTGAAGTGGTAATGGGCTGCGCACATTGCTCGTAGAACAATGACGGGGCAGATCGCTACCGGAAGCGGCAGCGTGGTGTGCGTCCCTCATAAGGTGGACCGACGACCTTGCAAAGGTCCCGGGGGTCCGCTTGACGCGGGTGCCACAGGACCGGTCATTGTGGAGATCTTTAGGAGAGACCTAAGTCCAGCAGTGGACGTCTTTCGGTTGGACGGACGGACTTCTGTCAACAGTCCATATGGTTTTATCATCTCCCCCCTTTTTGACTCGTCCAGGCACATCATGATCCGCGGTGAGAATACATCGAAGGTGCTCCGCGCTCGGGCCGCGGTGACGCGCGCCTTCCGCGAACACTTCGCGTCGCGCCGGTACACGGAAGTGAGCCCTCCGACCCTCGTGCAGACGCAGTGCGAGGGGGGCTCTACACTCTTCAAGTTCTCATACTTTGGGTGAGTTGACAATACATTATTGGACTTTACTGGATTCCTTGAAACAACCAGCCCCCAGCTTCTCAAGGTTAATTAAAATAAACAGTTTTTCAGTACTCTTTTCATTTCTCCTACTTTCATGAGCGCTTTCTTGCTTTTTTTTTCAGAAAACAAATCCCTCAACCTTATTTTTGTAAAGAGCTTTGCTTTCTTAATTCTTAAATAATTCCTTATGATCTTTCCAAAGTACTATTTTCAATAGTTATATTGTTTTGGCACTGTATAATAAATAGCCTCAGTGCTTTGACCACAATCTCACCTGAGATTTAGTGACAATATGGACCAAGATAGAAAACACTAAACACACTAGGACCAGAGGTAATAGTTCTCAAGTGATACTGTTGTCACCTATTGATATTTGGCGTCAGATTTTCTCTAACTTGAGGGTGGTAGCATTTTTAGAAAATACCCACCCTACCAACATGCTATAGCTCCTCACGACCGAAAGCTCAGGCTGATTTTAAAACCGGGTAGGTGGATTCGAACCCGCGTCCATTGACGGCGGAATCAGATTTGGCATTTCACTGTTTCTTTCATGGCATTGTTCTCATTCAAGTTTCTAATGCAATTGAAATTAATTTTTTTAATATTTATTCTACACATTTAGTGAGGAGGCGTACTTAACACAGAGTTCACAGTTATATTTGGAGACGTGCTTAGCCGCTTTGGGTGACGTTTACTGCATCGCGCAGTCCTACCGAGCGGAACAGTCTCGTACCAGACGACATCTTGCCGAGTAAGTTTCTGACTGTTTTCTTTTATATTTCCAGGCATTTGAGCTGATGTAATATCATTGGACAATTTTTATTTATACCCTGAACAAATCAAAAGATTTTAATTTCAAATGATATCGTTATTACCTTATTAGTGAAAGACGATTTTGGCATTACCGAAACTAAAATGAAGAGTTTTGCTTATTTATTGTTGACGATGAGGACGGAGTCAATTATGTCTAAATTTTTTCTTACTTGAATGATGCCTAAAGAAAATAATTAAATTAAAAAGAAATGTTCATTTTTTTTTTTAAATTCACTTTCGTTGTAAATTTATATGATATATATATATATATTATATTGCTGTTCAGTGGGGTTATAACTATATTAGGTCATTTAGGCAGATGCAATACTAGTTGTTTACAATCATCACAGTACATTCAAAGCGATAATAGCTCAGTTATGAATGGATATTAAATCTATTAACGTTGATTCGAATATCTTATAGTATATAAACCTGACAATTTGATGAAAGAAATATATTGATTTACAACATAGTAAGTGTTAATTAAGATTTACACCTTAGTAAATATTGATTTACACCTCAGTAAATATTGATTTACACTTTAATAAATATTGATTTATACCTTAGTAAATGTTGATTTACACCTTAATGAATATTGATTTCCACCTTAGTAAATATTGATTTACGCCTTAGTGAATATTGATTTCCACCTTAGTAAATATTGATTTATACCTTAGTACATGTTGATTTATAGATGTTTTTTATTCCAATAACCATAAATCAATAGAATCTATGGTATATAGAACACGACTATTAGTAGGTATTTTTGTGTTATCATTAAACAGATACAGCCACGTGGAGGCTGAATGTCCTTTCATCACTTTCGAAGATCTATTGTCACGGCTAGAGGACTTGGTAGTGGACGTGGTGGAACGAGTGCTCGCTTCACCAGAAGGGCACCTCGTTTATGAACTTAACCCAAACTTTAAGGTGAGTTTGCGTCTTAAACACTGACAACTTCAATAGAAACTTCCAGGGATCGAAGTGATGGCGCTGTTGTCAGTGCGGTCGAATTCCGCGTCAATGGACACGGATTCGAACTCATCTATACAACTCTAAAATTAGATTATCCCAATAGATGTGTTGTTCCGGCAGCATCATTTAAGAACCCAGTATCGCTAGCTTTAGTGTGTTTACCATCTTGGACTGCGTCGTCACTTAACATCAGATGAAATTATGGTAAAAGTACACCTCTGTGAACTTGGCAGCCGACTTTCGACTTTTTTTTTTATTTCATTACCGTTGGATTCTACGTCGTTTGTACCCGTTTGTACCACTTTCATTTTCGTTTGTACCTCAAACCAAAAAAAGTTATAGCCTTTTGAAAATTTGACCCGCAGCCGACTTTGGAAAATCGAAAATTTTGCAAAGGGATCTGATTCGGTCGTTTGTACCCGTTTGTACCACCTTCGTTTTTCATTTTTTTCAAAACCCAAAAAAGATACGGCCATTTGAAAATTTCGAAAAACTAACTTTTCCAATTTTGAAAATTTCGAAAATCTGTGAACGGCATTCGACGCAGAATCGTTTGTACCCGCGGGAATCACTTTCAATTTCGTTTGTACCTCAAACCAAAAAAATTTAAGAGCTTTTTTAGATTTTGAAAAACGAAGTTCACTTAGCGTCCACAATTATTGAGATATCTCAATTCTGTAAACGGGGTCCAGTAAACGACGGTGTCGTGAGGTTTGTACCGCTTTGCGTTTCGTTTGTACCTCAAACGGAAAAAAATTACGAGCATTTTAAAAATTTCAAAATATCAACTTCGACAATTTAAGGAACTTCGAAAATCTGTGAACGGGGATCGACGCAGAATCGTTTGTACCCGCGGGAATCACTTTCATTTTCGTTTGTACCTCAAACCAAAAAAATTTAAGAGCCTTTTTAGATTTCGAAAAACGAAGTTCACTTAGAGTCCACAATTATTGAGATATCTCAATTCTGTAAACGGGGTCCAGTAAACGACGGTGTCGTGAGGTTTGTACCGCTTTGCGTTTCGTTTGTACCTCAAACGGAAAAAAATTACGAGCATTTTAAAAATTTCAAAATACCAACTTCGACAATTTTAGGAACTTCGAAAATCTGTGAACGGGGATCGACGCAGAATCGTTTGTACCCGCGGGAATCACTTTCATTTTCGTTTGTACCTCAAACCAAAAAAATTTAAGAGCCTTTTTAGATTTCGAAAAACGAAGATCACTTAGAGTCCATAATTATTGAGATATCTCAATTCTGTAAACGGGGTCCAGTAAGCGACGGTGTCGTGAGGTTTGTACCGCTTTGCGTTTCGTTTGTACCTCAAACGGAAAAAAAATTACGAGCATTTTAAAAATTTCAAAATATCAATTTCAACACTTTTAGGAACTTCGAAAATCTGTGAACGGGGATCGACGCAGAATCGTTTGTACCCGAGGAAATCACTTTCATTTTCGTTTGTACCTCAAACCAAAAAAAGTTATAGCGTTTTGAAAATTTGACCCGCAGCCGACATTGGAAAATCGAAAATTTTGCAAAGGGATCTGATTCGGGGTCGTTTGTACCCGTTTGTACCACCTTCGTTTTTCATTTTTTTCAAAACCCAAAAAAGATACGGCCATTTGAAAATTTCGAAAAACTAACATTTCCAATTTTGAAAATTTCGAAAATCTGTGAACGGGGATCGACGCAGAATCGTTTGTACCCGCGGGAATCACTATCAATTTCGTGTGTACCCCAAACACAAAAAAAAAAATCAAATGTTCAAATTGCCGTATAATTTTTGGGTTTTGAAAAACATGAAAAACAATGGTGGTACAAACGGGTACAAACGACCCCAAATCAGATCCCGTTGCAAAATTTTCGATTTTCCAAAGTCGGCTGCGGGTCAAATTTTCAAAACGCTATAACTTTTTTTGGTTTAAAGTACAAACGAAAATGAAAGTGATTCCCGCGGGTACAAACGATTCTGCGTCGAACCCCGTTCACAGATTTTCGAAGTTCCTAAAATTGTTGAAGTTGATGTTTTGAAATTTTTAAAATGCTCGTAATTTTTTTCCGTTTGAGGTACAAACGAAACACATAGCGGTACAAACCTTTCGGCGCTGTCACTAATCGAACCCTGTTGATAGAATTGAGATATCTCAATAATTGTGGACGCTAAGTGAACTTCGTTTTTCGAAATCTAAAAAGGCTCTGAAATTTTTTTGGTTTGAGGTACAAACGAAAATGAAAGTGATTCCCGCGGGTACAAACGATTCTGCGTCGATCCCCGTTCACAGATTTTCGAAGTTCCTAAAATTGTCGAAGTTGATATTTTGAAATTTTTAAAATGCTCGTAATTTTTTTCCGTTTGAGGTACAAACGAAACGCAAAGCGGTACAAACCTCACGACACCGTCGCTTACTGGACCCCGTTTACAGAATTGAGATATCTCAATAATTGTGGACGCTAAGTGAACTTCGTTTTTCAAAATCTAAAAAGCTCTTAAATTTTTTTGGTTTTAGGTACAAACGAAAATGAAAGTGATTCCCGCGGGTACAAACGATTCTGCGTCGAATGCCGTTCACAGATTTTCGAAATTTTCAAAATTGGAAAAGTTAGTTTTTCGAAATTTTCAAATGGCCGTAACTTTTTTGGGTTTTGAAAAAAATGAAAAACGAAGGTGGTACAAACGGGTACAAACGACCCCGAATCAGATCCCTTTGCAAAATTTTCGATTTTCCAATGTCGGCTGCGGGTCAAATTTTCAAAACGCTATAACTTTTTTTGGTTTGAGGTACAAACGAAAATGAAAGTGATTTCCTCGGGTACAAACGATTCTGCGTCGATCCCCGTTCACAGATTTTCGAAGTTCGTAAAAGTGTTGAAATTGATATTTTGAAATTTTTAAAATGCTCGTAATTTTTTCCGTTTGAGGTACAAACGAAACGCAAAGCGGTACAAACCTCACGACACCGTCGCTTACTGGACCCCGTTTACAGAATTGAGATATCTCAATAATTGTGGACGCTAAGTGAACTTCGTTTTTCAAAATCTAAAAAAGCTCTTAAATTTTTTTCCGTTTGAGGTACAAACGAAACGCAAAGCGGTACAAACCTCACGACACCGTCGCTTACTGGACCCCGTTTACAGAATTGAGATATCTCAATAATTGTGGACGCTAAGTGAACTTCGTTTTTCAAAATCTAAAAAAGCTCTTAAATTTTTTTGGTTTTAGGTACAAACGAAAATGAAAGTGATTCCCGCGGGTACAAACGATTCTGCGTCGAATGCCGTTCACAGATTTTCGAAATTTTCAAAATTGGAAAAGTTAGTTTTTCGAAATTTTCAAATGGCCGTAACTTTTTTGGGTTTTGAAAAAAATGAAAAACAAAGGTGGTACAAACGGGTACAAACGACCCCGAATCAGATCCCTTTGCAAAATTTTCGATTTTCCAATGTCGGCTGCGGGTCAAATTTTCAAAACGCTATAACTTTTTTTGGTTTGAGGTACAAACGAAAATGAAAGTGATTTCCTCGGGTACAAACGATTCTGCGTCGATCCCCGTTCACAGATTTTCGAAGTTCCTAAAAGTGTTGAAATTGATATTTTGAAATTTTTAAAATGCTCGTAATTTTTTTCCGTTTGAGGTACAAACGAAACGCAAAGCGGTACAAACCTCACGACACCGTCGCTTACTGGACCCCGTTTACAGAATTGAGATATCTCAATAATTGAGGACTCTAAGTGAACTTCGTTTTTTTTCGAAATCTAAAAAGGCTCTTAAATTTTTTTGGTTTGAGGTACAAACGAAATTGAAAGTGATTCCCGCGGGTACAAACGATTCTGCGTCGAATGCCGTTCACAGATTTTCGAAATTTTCAAAATTGGAAAAGTTAGTTTTTCGAAATTTTCAAATGGCCGTATCTTTTTGGGTTTTGAAAAAAATGAAAAACGAAGGTGGTACAAACGGGTACAAACGACCCCGAATCAGATCCCTTTGCAAAATTTTCGATTTTCCAAAGTCGGCTGCGGGTCAAATTTTCAAAAGGCTATAACTTTTTTTGGTTTGAGGTACAAACGAAAATGAAAGTGGTACAAACGGGTACAAACGACGTAGAATCCAACGGTAATGAAATAAAAAAAAAAAAGTCGAAAGTCGGCTGCCAAGTTCACAGAGGTTAAAAGTACTGAGCCAATACCATGTAAAAAAATATATTAGTTAATCACTGACTCCTTGAAAACAAAACTCCTTGACATTGAGATAATCTGTAGTCAATTTCATTATTTTCCGATTGGATTTATATAAAAGAATTTTATTAAATTTCTATTCAAAATGTTATAATTTTATTAATTTCTCTAAGTACATTCACAGTGCGTTGTTTAATTTATGGCGCGAAATTCGGCGGTACTACCAACTCCTCCATCATCGAACTCATACGTTTTTGAAACATTCCAATTTTTTTAGACTTAATTTCAAATTTTCTACATTTTCATTAAATTTGAATGAAAGTATATAAACTATTCTAGTTATTTAAAAAAGTAATATTTTATTGATAGAATATAAAAAAAATTTGTTTTTATTATATTTTCAGAAACCGGAAAGGCCATTCAAACGTATGACTTACATTGAAGCTATCGAGTATCTGAGAGCTAACAATATTACTAAAGACGATGGATCCTTTTATGAATTTGGAGAGGTATGATATAATTTAATCTAAATCCCGTTTATTTTTTAATTTTTTGATACATGGTGTTTAGCTACTCAATACAATTAATATACCGGCTATTGGGTCTAAAACATAGTAAGTAAATAAAAAGATCTAAGGAAAATAAGTGTAGTTTTTTTCCTGTTTTATGTATTTTATTGTAAATCGACTGTAGAATTTCGAAATTATATCATACAAGATTCAAGTATTAATTGTTAATTCTTCATCCTACAACAGATACACATATTTATTAGCCATTACTGTTAAAGTTACACATTCAACAAGACATGATTCCAAAAGATATGTTTGTGTGATTCTTGACTGCAAAACTGGCTCATTCCAAAAGAGATGTATGTGTGATTCTTGACTGCAAAACTGGCTCATTCCAAAAGAAATGTATGTGTGATTCTTGACTACAAAACTGGCTCATTCCAAAAGAGATGTATGTGTGATTCTTGACTGCATAACTGGCTCATTCCAAAAGATATGTATGTGTGATTCTTGACTGCAAAACTGGTTCATTCCAAAAGATATGTTTGTGTGATTCTTGACTGCAAAACTGGCTCATTCCAAAAGAGATGTATGTGTGATTCTTGACTGCAAAACTGGCTCATTCCAAAAGATATGTATGTGTGATTCTTGACTGCAAAACTGGCTCATTCCAAAAGATATGTTTGTGTGATTCTTGACTGCAAAACTGGCTCATTCCAAAAGAGATGTATGTGTATGTGTGATTCTTGACTGCAAAACTGGCTCATTCCAAAAGAGATGTATGTGTGATTCTTGACTGCAAAACTGGCTCATTCCAAAAGAGATGTATGTGTGATTCTTGACTACAAAACTGGCTCATTCCAAAAGAGATGTATGTGTGATTCTTGACTGCAAAACTGGCTCATTCCAAAAGATATGTATGTGTGATTCTTGACTGCAAAACTGGCTCATTCCAAATGAGATGTATGTGTGATTCTTGACTGCAAAACTGGCTTATTCCAAAAAAGTTGTATGTTTGATTCTTGGCTGCAAAACTTGCTTATTCAAATACAATTATACATTTCGTTATTACCAAAGTGGTTTTTCAACATATGCAGAGATATAGACATCAGTATCACATAATATTCAACCTTATAATTACTCTTTGAAATTAAAACTTGCTTGACATGGTGTCTGATCTTATTGTACGGTAAATCAGTAATGTGCTTTGGGACTATATTATATAATCTATCTAATCGATATAGTTTTTCTAAGCCTAAAGCATGGAAAAGCTAGTTTGTGTTTATTTCTCAAGGTCAAACATGTTTTTGTGGACAAACTATTCCATTATTTAGAATGTTTTAAGAGGGCAAAGTTAAGATACTATATTGTTGAAATTGATTGCTTCGTAAATGAACTGCTAGGCCTCATATTATAAATAGTTCGAACTGCCTGTGTTTATGTGATTTAAATATGGTATCTACTTAAGCTGTTGCCCTCCACAAGCAGATAGCCATAAGCCATAAGACGTCAAGCTATGGAATTTACTTATAGTCGAGTTTTTGGCGGAATCTCAGTCTGTGTTGTAGCAGTTGAAGTTTATTGTGGAAAATAACGCGTAGAATTTATTCTGAGGTGCCGACAAAGCTCCACGGAAATGTTCTAGCAGGTTGAGCCACAGTTTTGCTGGAGCTTGGTTAACGCTGATACCATCTGATTGAAAATACATCTTACCTACACTGGGACAAATTGTTTGTACACAAATTGCCATTATCTAAAAATAAGATGAAGATTTATAGCCGTTAATTATTTACCCAGGACATACCTGAGATGCCGGAACGTAAAATGACCGATGCTATCGGTGTACCGATACTATTGTGCAAGTTCCCAGCGGAGATTAAATCGTTCTATATGTCGCGCTGTGCTGACGATAAACGTCTAACCGAGTCGGTGGACGTACTGATGCCAGGTGTAGGGGAAATCGTCGGCGGCTCGATGAGGATATGGAACCACGAAGAACTGATGGAAGGTGAGATAAAAAAGAATTTACAATCAATTTTAGTCCACAGTTTCCTTCGCTAAAAGGTATCATCGGGGAGTTTTCATGCAGTCCTATAGTGAAATATCGGTCATAGTTACACATGTCATATTTTAGGATTATCAAGTGAGTTGTATAGAATCAAAAGCGGCTATCTATACTTAACTCATTTTTGGCAAAGTGGAAAAAATGTTTTTTTTTTTTTTTTCTAAAGTATAGCAGTGATGATTGATGAATAAACTGTATCTTAATCTACAGGTAGTTTACTTATATGATAACTTTAATGTCATAATAGCACAAAGTTTAAAAATAAACCAATATTAACCATTGTTTTTTTGTTGGCAATTGTAGATAGCTAAATTGTAAATTGTAACCGCCTATGATTCTATACAACTCAATTGTATATCTAGAAGTTTGTAGCTTTTCCTCGTAGCAAATGCTGCAGTGTCTCAAGGCAAAAGTGTCTTCGACCAGTGTGTGTTAATGATGATTTACAGTACTTAGACATGGTCGCTTACATTGGGTCTAATTAGAAAACTATAAGTTACCCAAAGGGCAATGGAGAGGGCTATGCTCGGAGTTTCACTGCGTGATCGAATCTGAAATGAAAAGATCCTGTTGATTCGATGATGGCGCAGCGGGTAATGCGACTGGATTCCGCGTCAATCGACGCGGGTTCAATCCCAACCTATCGACTCAAAAATCGGCCTGAGCTTTAGGTGAAGGAAAACATCGCGAGGAAACCCATAGCATCGTGGTAGGGCATTTTCTAATGATGGCCGCCTGGGTAGCTACCACCCTCAAGTTTGAAAACCTGTCGCCAAATATCAATAGATGTGTTGCGGCAGCATCATTTGAGAACCAGTACCTAGGCTTAGTGTGTTTACCATCCTGGACCACATCTTCACTTAACATCAGATGAGATTGTGGTCAATGCACTGAGCCTATATCGTGTAAAAAAAAGATCCGCAGAAGAACCAAAGTAACTGACATTGCCCGAAGAATTGCCGAATTCAATTGGCAGTGGGTTGGGCACATTCTTCGTAGAACCGATGCTCGATGGAGCCAACGGGTTCTCGAATGGCTACCGAAAGGTGTAGCGTGGGTAGCCCTCCCCCCCTCCGAGGTGAACCGATGACCTAGTGAAGGTCGCGTGAGTCGCTGGATACGGGTGGCGCAAGACCGGTCGTCGTGGAGATCATGGAAAGTTCTAGCAAGATGAGCCCTACAGTTTTGCCTGGAGCTTGGTAACACTGATACGAGATTGAAAATACATCTTACCCACATGACACTGGCATAAATTGTATGTACACAAATTGTCATTATCTAAGAAGAATAAGGAGTGATAAATGTTTTTTTTTTTATTATAACAGGATATAAACGCGAGGGTATCGATCCGTCCCCCTATTACTGGTACACAGATCAACGCAAGTTCGGTAGCGTGCCTCATGGCGGTTACGGGTTAGGGCTCGAGCGGTTCCTCTGCTGGTTACTAGATAGATACCACATCCGTGACGTCTGTCTGTATCCACGGTTCCTCGAACGATGCACGCCGTAGATACACTTATCTGTAAAATCATAGGCGGCTTATCTACAATTTAGCTATCTACAATCGCCAAAAAAAATGTTTAATATTGGTTTATTTTTAAACTTTGTGCTACTAACTTATTTTGCCATATAAGTGAACTACCTATAGATTAAAATACAGTTTATCCATCAATCATCTCAGCTATATATACTTTAGAAAAAAAAATACATTTTTTTCACTTTGCCAAAAATCGGTTGAAATGTAAATAGCCGCTTTTGATTCTATACAACTCTTATATATAATTATCTGACAGCCGGTTTGAATATGCGATCTTAATCCTGTTTTAACCGACTTCAAAAAGGAGTAGGTTATCGGTTCGTCTGTTTTTTTTTTATGTTTGTTACGCGATTGAATTACAGAAGCAGATTAAAAAAAAATTAATTATGTAGTGCATCTTTATGGCTTATTCTTTTGAAGTTGGTTTTGTTTTTAATAAAAAAAATAATGTTTTTTTACCTACTAAAATAACCTAAATTTCAATCGTTTTTCTTTCTCATAGAGTATCAGATATATTTTCGGTTAAATCTAAAGTTAAGATTCGATATTGAAACCCGCTTGAATTACGCTTTCTTCTATGTGGTCAGCATAATAGTAATAAACCTATCTGATTTTGTCTATGGTTGTTTTTTTTTTTGCAAGTAAAAGTGATGTATTAATTATAAATTATCCAAGAAGTACTATGTTGTATATTACAGCTCTTACGGTATATTTTGATAAGAATGACAGCTGTCAAATTAGTACAACCAGTGCCGTGAGATTGATGACCATTTGGCATATAATTAGTCAAAAATTCAATAAATATTATGTTATAGAGTTTAATATAAAATCGGGGACATAAAGTATATCTTGACTTTTACAGTTACTGTTTGTGATGCAAAATATTATTACGATTATATTAAGGACGACACTGTTTGTGTACTGCTAACAATAAAGTATTATATAGTTGCGCTTTTACAACATTTAAATTAAAAACTACGTGCAAATCGTCTCGATGACAGCTGTCATTTTGCTCAAAAACGAACCAAGTTTATTCATTAAACCAATTAACCGGGTTTTATAAAATTTGAATGTTTTTTTTTTTTACTCTTATTTTCATACATATTTATATTACCTAAGAATTATATAATTTCTAACGAAAGAAAAACTTAACAATAATGGATTCACGGAGTTAATCTTTAAATTCATCAGCCAGTAAATCATTGAAGTGTGTAATAAAAACATGTCCATACTATAAAAACCGAAATAAAATTTTGGTAATTATTAATAATGAGAATGTGGCATGGTGTAGTATATTTTTTTATTTACATTTAATATAAAATTACTTTTGTATTATTTTCATATTAATGTAATAGATAAACGCAAAAAAATAAGTGTATTTGCTACTTTAAGCATTGGCTACTTTTTTAAAGTTACAACGTTCTTATTAAATACAATTTGCTTTTTTCAGGACAGTATAATTTTTATTTCATTTTTAATCCTTAAACCACTTTCCTATATTTTATACCTATGATATTTAATAGTGAAACCTCTATGTGCATACGCTAATACTATCTTGTAATTATGAATGGTTTATTTAAAAAAAAAACACTATACAAAAACCGATCTACTTTCTTGGTCTGAGTTGATTTCCGAACGATGCTAGTGTTTTTTTACTTTTTCGGGCCTTAATGCTGTTAATACACGTACGGACCGAATCGCGTATTTGGTATGTCGAGCGGCTGAGGTCATCAGTCGCCTAAGTAAGGATTAAGATTTTTCAAAAAGATCGATTCACTAAATATGACTATTCGTAAATGGTATTCTTCCAGTGGTCGAAATTAGACTATAATCGTTATTTATTGCAAAAACGAATTCCAATTTTTTTTTATTAAAAGTATTAAAGGTCGTCAATAGCAATTAAACAACAAAGAATGCCTAATCTACTAAGGAAAAATTACGTTGAACTGTTTTATTTTTGCCTATTTACAGATATGATAATCATATTATAGAAAAAAAAATAGACACTAATAATCGGTACTTTATTAGATTGAAAGATCGATCTTTTGGGCCTCGATGTTTTGTGAATCGATTCATCAAACAGATTAGATTAGAAAAATTGATCTTTTTCGGAAAAGATACCCATCCCTATGATCCCTCCCTACTTAGGGTACGGACGCCCGCCGTACTATGTCCACCGTGTCACCTTAGTATTGCTGACAAGAGGAGAATGGGAACATAAATGTCTAAAATTCTGCTTAAATAAGCAATCCCAATACTTTCCCAATTGAGAAGAGTCCGGTCCGGTGGTGTGTTAACACCATAAACTGACTAAAGTATTTTGGTTTGATTTTGAAAAATAGGTAATTATTTAGTTCAATTCTTATTACTTCAGACGCAAAACATACCGTAATGGTGGAAGACTTTATTTTCTATTAGCTGTGTCCGCGGCTGCACCCGGGTTATTTATATTTTCCACTGCATTTTTTCTTTATACGGAACCCTAAATATTTTCCTAAATTTGTTTAGTATTAAGATAAAGTAAACATATTTCTCATTAATTTCGAGCACTAGCCAGTAAAACTGTGTATTGAATCGGATTCTATTCAATTTTCTCTGAGTTTGAATTTATTTAAGTAAGCCGTAAGCCTAATTATTTTCGAAAAATCAAAAGTTACGCGGAGTAACTTCTACTGAAAAAGGCCAGCCGTTCCGGTGATTACTCGGAACAAACAAACAAACAGAAATAATTATATTTTTTGTATTGGTATTATATATACATTCGTATGTGTTTAGCAAAAAATTGTTATTTTGATGTTACAGACACTTAAATGTTATTTATAAGTGTAGATTATCAATACTAAACTTGCTTACGTAATACAAAAAAAACTTGTTTGTTGTCTAATGGCTGATATTTTATTTGACCCTTAATTATTCCAAAAAAGGCGCTACGAAGTATTTCACCCGAAGCGTTAAGAACCAATAAAGCTTGAACAAATATTCCGACTTTCTTTCATGAGTCTCAAGTTCTCTTTAAGTAACGGCTTCAAAAGACTACATAAGTACCCTTTTTAGCCTAACCAAAGCACATTATTTATCTTTTTACTAATATCTTTAAACGACACAAATCTGCAAAACATACCTCCTACACCCCAAAAGAACTTTAATTTTTCTGTTTATCAATTTGGGAAACACCGGCCCTAAAATTCCATTGATAGTAAATACAAGTATCAACTTATTAATGTGTTTATGGATGTAGGAAAATAAAACACACAATTAATTATTCTATCAAAATGTTTATTTAAAATTATTTACTTATCCTATTTAAAGAAATCATGGCAAATTAATTCTATTTTTTTTATGACAAATATATTTTATAGTTATTATTAATATTCTGGTTAGGCATAATGCTTCACGTAAGTTGTTTCTTTGGTGTCAGTTAAAAAATTGAGCATTTTAAGTGATATGTATGTTATAGTTCATGTAATGGCATAATTATAGTCCAATTGTATTTTAGAGATTATTTATTTAACTGATGGAGTTACGTTATTCAAATAACGCATTTGAGGATATCAAAGAAATCAGTCTTTCTATGGCAACCATTCTGCGTCCGTTTCTACAGGTCGGACGCCGTAAGCGCCATTGTTTGCTGGCGGCTCGGTCAGATCTTCTTTGCTGCTAGCAACTTTGTTATAAACCTTCTTTCCAGCGTCCACGACGTACTCTACGCCGTCAGCTGAAAATTAATATATTTATTAAAAATGTATTATTAATTTTATTTTTTTTTAACAAAAATAAAATCCTTAAGGTCACAACCACCAATGTAAAGTAGGTGTTTAAAGTAATGCTAATCTAAATAAGAAATAAATCAGTTGTAATCGTGAAACTTTGCATGAAAGGTCTCAGGTTATAAACGCAGAAAATATATCTGAGAATCCTTACAAAAATGACCCATGAATTTATAAAAAAACGTTAATGATCAAAAACATTGCCACTTAACAGGATATCCTAGCAGTCTTTATTCTATACAAACGTAGTCGCCTGTTTCCTCCCTGGAGAATAGAATTATGGTAAATATTGTTATACCAAATAATATATATCCACCATCGCTATGCTCGTACGTTTTTATTTTTTACAGAAATTCATTATTTTAGAAACTAGGATCCTTTGAAAATGAAAAAAATGCTCGATTTTTAAACTTGATTGAAATTCTGACGTTCGTTAAACAAATTTGATGGATAAAATTGAAAAAAGCAAAACGTACAAGCATAAAGTCTTTATTATTCTGAAAAAAATATAAAAATCGGTTCAGTTTTAGGAAACGGGAAACGAAAAAGTTATGTTTTCGTCTATTTTGCATAGTCAATTCAGCCCGCGCTGCAGTTGTCCCTTTCGCTTTCTTTGGGGCGCAACGCGCTAGCAATAGTTTTCTAAAAATATCTATTTTTCTGACCGCTTGTCCTGTTAACATTAGGTTATATTATGGTTTTTTTTTTAGGAATTAGCTAATGCTGTTGACCGGAAGGGCCTTTACAGCTTCACCGTGGCATTGTGGGCGAGTGATGAAGGCACTCAGCCGAAAATGGTAGCCAAGGGCATCAAAGTGATGGTAACCTCGGCTTAAGCTGCAACTTGCGTTAAAAATTCTACCGATTTTGCCGTAACTAACCCAAGGTTAATAAAAAAAAAACTAGGTAGCCGTGGGGACTAATGACAGAAGTGAAATATCTCGAAATGTTGAAAAAAAAAATTTTTTTATTTTAATTTCATCATTTTACATCTATTGGCGCTCCGAGCAAAAATTATGTAAAATTTCATATAGTTTATACTCGTACATAATACTTAAACGCCTTCTTATACTTGTCATACTTGTAGCATGTTGACGGCTGACGTCATAGCATTGGTAAAAACAAATTTAAGTCATTTCCCTACCGTTAATCACTTATGTTTGCGTGTTGTGTGCAAGTAAGTAGGTGTGGAATGTGATGCGCGTGATTCTAGTGCATGCGGTATCACTGTATCGCGCTGGCGGCGGCCCTAATACTCACTGGTCGTCACACTTTTTTGGTCAAAGGCCACACAGGTCAATGTGAGGTAGCACTACGATCCGGATTTTTATGTATACCATGGTAATTGATACCATCTATTAATGAACATATTTTTATGAGCAATAATAACGCGAACGTCCCGTAGATTTTTGTGGCAACCTACGAAGATATTTTTTAATTCACTAACTATATGTTATGTTATGTTTTGAGTTATTATCTCCCAAAAAGGTTTGCGACATCGCAGGCCGCACAAATACCGTCCAAGGGCAGCAGTTTTTGACGACCACTGCTCTAAGACCTTCCTCAGCTAGAGATTGAAGCACGTCGTTTACCCCTAACTAATGGGGCCCGCAGTGTAACGATAAATATTGATCTACTACGCTTTACGGGGCTATATAAGACAAGTAGATGTTGCATGCTTCTTACTTTCATATTAGGTACTAGCTGTGTGCCCCCGGCTGCGCCCGCATTTCATGTATTCTTCATTGCATTTTTTTATTTATTTTACACGGAACTCAGACCAAAAAAAGTCCCGTCAAAATCGATCCAGATTACCCATTACAGACAGACAGACAAAAATTGTGTTTTTGGTATAGGTATCGTATATACATTCAAATCTATTTAGTAAAAAAAAATTAGACATTACAAACAGTCACTTCATTTTTATTTATTAGTACTGTAGATTCCTCACCAATCACTCCACCGGTCTTCCTCACCGCTTCTCCGATGTTATGTGGCGAGAACGTATCAGGATTGATATTGATGTTTACGCCGTTTGCAGAACCGTCCGGGTGATGCGGACACTCGCTCTGTGATATGATTGATAAGTCGTACGGATCAACGCCGAAGGACGACAGTTTTGTACGCAACTGTAAATAAATGTTTTCAATTTAAATTAGTTTTCTCTTAAATTATTTACCTTTTCATAACATAACACAAGCACACGCCTGTTATCCCCGAAAGGTTAGGCAGAGGGAAATAGCGAAATACACCACCCACATTCCGCCGAGCTTAGTCCCGTCCCAGATGTGACAGGGGGCGAGCCTGTCGCCATATCGAGCACAAATTCCACACTCCGGGATGATACAGAGTAGAAAAATCCAATATCACTTGACCCGACCCGGAGATCGAACCCGAAACAACTGTCGTATCGTAATACAACTGCACCACCGAGTTACCTTTTCGAACTGACCAAATGCTGTTAACCGGAACGATAGCTTCACCATTTGTTTGAAGTTATTTATAAAAATATCAAAATACTAACTAAATAAATATCTTATGTATTCATTGTTATTTTTTTAATTTAATGTATTATAAGCATGTTCATTGTATTGGCCACTGGCCGTCCCTTTTCAATAAATAAATATTAATAGAGAGGACTTTGGTTAATTTTGATGACATGGTCTTAATGGTGATTCAGCAACTTAATTCTTAAAGGTCCCTTATTAATACAATGGCCGCGTTGATCATGACACTTACTTTGTCGACATACATCTTATCAAGCTCCTTAGCCCGCGATAGAATGGTAGCCGACCTTCTGTGTGCAAACGCGAGCTTCTGGCATGTGAACACGGCTGCATACGAAAGGTAATCCGTAGCTAATACTGTATAACTTGCTGAACCGGCTACACCTGTGATATAAATTAACGCAGACTTTGTCACTTCTTCTATGTACTGATGATGAAGGTTCTTATATTTAGAAGAACTCAGATGGTAAAATGTCACCATTTTACCATTTCAATTTACTTCCTATTTGGACAATCGCAACAACGTCCTACCCTGATAAAGAAGCTGAAATTTCCGTAAGACATAATACGCTACGTAAGCTGTTTGGCAAATTTCAATGACTGCGAAAGCACTACAAAAAAGTGCATCGGCCTATAAATAAATGATTGTAAATTAAAAAAAAAAAAAAAAAGAAAAGAAAAAGCAACATATGAAACAATATTGTAGCCTATCCAGATAGAACTTATTGTTTATCGGCCGGTTTCAATATGCGACTTAAGATCAGTGGAAAAAGCCAATATATTTTTGGTTTGTTCTCAATCTTTAGATTTGATATTGAAACCCGTCGTATATTCTACCATATGGATGGAATTTAACCGAAAGACATCCGTTGATCAACATAGATCTCCTCCAAAGATCTCCACAGCGACTGGTCTTGCGGCACGCGCACTCAGCGGACTCCCGCGACCTTCACCAAGTCATCAATTCACCTTGTGCGTCCACCGTGCGTCTTCCGGTACGTGGCAGTCATTCAAGAACCAGTTGGCACCATCGGGCATCAGTTCTACGAGCAATGTGCCCAGCCCGTTACCACTAAAGTTTGGCAATTCTTCAGGCAATGTCGGTTACTTTGTTTCTCCTCATTTCGGATTCGCTCATGCGGTAAAACTCCAAGCATAGCCCTCTCCATTGCCCTTTGGATAACTGAGCTTTCTAATCAACTCTTTACTGGTAACACCTATTGATCTGATCGTAGATTGAAGTTGTGTAAATTGTTGTGCTTGCATATATGAAGACGAGGCTAGTTTGGGTGTCGAATATATATTAAAACTAGAGTTTATTAATTATTATTTAACTTACTTATGGGTAAGGTGACATAAGGGTAACAGTGAATTACAAAAGATCGTTTGTAACGTAGAGGCGCTACCTTCATATTGAACAAAACGCCTGGTTTGACTAATCGGACTACTCAAAACTACAATTCCATCAGAATTTTTAGAGGTAATAAGACGACATACTTAAACTTTAATAACAACTGACTTAAGCAAGTTTACCTTAGTCTCAAGACCCAAGGTCAATGTAGGAAGCACAGTGTCGGGGATCAGACTCTTAAGTATTAAGTATATTTGATATTTTATAGTGGGGAAGGTCTATCTATATACCTTGTATCGTTATTATAACTTATAACGCATCAAGACTTTGACGTTTGGATCCCAGTCGTGGTTGTCATGCACGTCACTCTCGATTCAAAACAATCGTTTTAACTATCAACTGCGATAATCGTCCACCAAATATCGTTTCGAACATAACCATAACCAATTAATCATCATCAACTTGTGTGAGTGTGTGTGTTTATGTGCATTAATCATCATCAACATCGTGCATATATTCGCTCGTTCATCGCATTAAAATCATCATATTGGAAGTTTAGCGGCCAGTCTGATCAAGGTACGTGCATTATATCATTGCTGCGATTAGCTGGATCTAAACTGATCAAAGTCTCGTCAGGCCCGTTCTGGGTCTCCCCAGAGTAGCAGAAAGGCACCATTGCTATTTCGGCGGTGCGTATGCTACATACCTAATAATAGCTTTCTTTTCTTATTTCTTAACACTAAATAATTCCCTACAATAACAAATCTACTTACTAAGCGGAAAACGCACTCGCATTTGAGCAGGGACTGCCGGATCTGGTACTGTCAGAACTCCACTATATCTGTAATGAATTAAAATAAAGAACGCGATAGGTAAATGAGTTTACGATATACTTAATTTATTTTTGTTTATTAACGGTATTATTTGAGGTCATGAGTGAGTGAGGACAAGATTGGTAAGTGGTTGACGTCATCTGTTTTTCAATATTAATTTAATTTTACTAATTTGCTGTATTTTTTTACACGGACGAATAGACTCAGTACTTTGATGTTAAGTGACGATGTGGTCCAAGATGGTAAACACACTAAACCTAAAGGTACTGGTTGTAAAGTGATGCTGCCAAAATACATCTATTGGTATTTGGCGATAAGTTTTCAAACTTGAGGGTGGTAGCTACCGCGGGCATCATTAGAAAAAGCCCCACCACCATGCTATGGTTTCCTCACGCTGTTTTCCTTCACCGAAATCTAAGGCCGATTTTATAGTCGGATAGGTGGGGATCGAACCCGTGTAACGCCACGGCCATAGCCCTTAAACTTATTGACATGCCCTTCAGAATATAACAATCCATAGCTTTATTTAGGTACCTACTAAATTGACGAAAAAACGGTATTTCCTATTGGACACTTTTGTTTTTGTAGTTTTTTTTTTGTTTAAAATCGTCATTAATATAATGTTTTCTGGCGTCACTAAATGCTTGATAATACATCAAATATTTACTCTTGACGCATGTTACGAGTACTCATTCTTGATATTTAATGTCCCCTAAAATAGTAAAATGCGAAACCTAGATATACCTACTGCGAGCACACGGCATATGAATGAATCGAAATTATAATCAGAGATGGGATTAACCGAACCGAACATACATGACAACCGAATAGTCCAATGAAACCTTTTGACATTCGAATACGAATGTTCGGTAAAGTTGCCGAAAACCGAATATGGAACGACTATTTCGCCTGTCACTATTAATAATTTAAAAATTGAAATAGATTTAGAATCATAATTAAAAAAAAAATACCTGTAATCATGCTTCAAAGGTGTAAGACCTAGTATGAAATGCTGCGACAATTGTTCCAAATTATATTTGCCCGGTTCATTTGTCCTCGTGAAATTGTAAGTTATGCAGTTCGATGCTGTCGAAGTCTTCTGTATAACGTACCATATGCCGAGTAACTGGAATCAAATAAATTAAACTATCACGATCTTATAATGAACATATTACTGTACTTGACAAATGTGTGTCGTTTGATTACCGAAACGTTATTTTTTTATGTGAACATATTCGGCCACGAAAGCCCTGCCATCTCACTAAATTTTTCGTAAAGTCTTCCCAGAAATGTATTATTGTTCCATTATTTAATTTACAAACAGATACATTCATTATATAAGAGGCAACGTCTATCTGCCGTGTTTATCCATTAAATAGTTGGATTATAAATCGAGAATTACTGAACCGAATTACAGGATTCTTTTTTGAAATCGTAGATATCTTATCTAGCCAGGTTAAGTACCTTCTTTTGTCGAGGGGAATTCATTTACGCATTACTCCTACCAAGTTCATTAGGAGGATCAAACTCCCCCCCAATGAAGTTGGAGGGACGTCTCCACACCAGTGTGGGACTCACCCGGCGTGAAGTGCCGGAAATAACCACTAAACCCCTCGGGGCCACCCGCCGTATTTAGGGGACGATACGGGATCGGTGTCACAAACACCGCAGGCACAACAGAGTCACGTCCATTAATTAGTCCGTTGGGGATATGGTGGAAGTCGCTTCCTGACCCACAGGCTCTCCCCCACACCTCTTCGCCCGATTCTCTAGAGAGAATTTTCGTCCGGGGGAGTCAGGTTAAGTACCTGAATATTTATTATGAATATATGGTGTTAATTTATTTACGATATAATAGTTATAATAAGTTGAAAAATTGTATTTAATCTTATTGAAATAAAATTATTTATTATAACAACGCACTATACATATTTCACTAAATAAACAATGCGTATTTACTTTGTTTGTTGAAACGATTCAATACAAACATCAACTCATAACCAATGACAAACATCCCTGATAAACGTAACCTAAGCGATATACAGTTAATTCGTAATAGAATATGAACAAAGTGTTAAGATAACAAATAGATAAGAACATAACTATGACCTGTATATTTCCCGCATGAGATATAAAGTTATATTTAGGATCACAAATTTAATTGCTTCAGCCATATTTAAATTCGTACGAAATTCAAATTATATAAAAATAATTATCTATACTAATAAATAAAATTGAAGTGCCTGTTTGTGATATCAAAATATAAACTTTTACTTAAATACATATGCATGTACGATTGCACAATTCTTAAATTTTTTTATCTCTTTGTTCCGCCTAATCTCCGAAACATCTAGACTGATTTTGAGAGGACTTTTTTGGCAGATAACTAAAGTTACTCTACACGTAACTTAGACTACTTCTATTTTTCGAAAATAATTATGGTTCCATGTTAACATTAAAAATAATGAAATTGTGAACAAAATACGATACAAAGGACATCACCGTCGAACATTTATTTTCTAATGATTCTTTAAAAACTATATTAAGTAGTTAAAAAGCAGGCGGAGCCGCGGGTACACAGCTAGTGCTTAATAATATTCAAATATTTTACAAAATACACAGTTCAGTATAATGATCTTAGCATGTTCGAATGCGGTCTTGAAGAACAAAGAATAGAAGTATATTACCATATGCTCGAATTTTTTTTTAATGTGTCTGGTAGAAATGAAATTTTCGTGGTGATTCTCGATCACTTATCTGTTTAAATTATATGCATGTTTTTTTTTTGTATCAAAATATTACGATCATCAACTCCCTGCCCTTATCCCATTTTTATTCGGGGTCGGCGCAACATGCACTCCTCTTCCATTCATCTCTATTCGATATCATATCTACATTCACTCACTTTCTAAGCATATCATCTTAACACAGGCCATGCATATTTTCTTTGGTCTTCCTCTTCCCGTCTACGTTCATATTACGATATCATAATAAAAATTACATTGCTTTAAAATAAATCAACATTAAAATGTGTTTGAAAATTAATAAGAAATAATAATAAAATACAAAAGATTAGTTAAAAACGATAATATTTCTGACATGTTTATTCGTGTGTTTTCTAAATAACATAACGCTACTTTACAAATAGGAACAAATTACTATTTTTACTGTTAAATTCATGATTCATCTATGGGTGAATTATTATCGGAGGTTTACCTTGTTTGTGTTTCTTATAACGAAACAGTTCATTGTCCGTCATTCAATGAACCGTTATCAATTTAAATCTAGATGTAAATAATATTGTATATTGTATGTATTTTTCTATAATTTGTTTAACGTATATTTCATAAAAGTGCATATATAGCCTATGATAATTATAAATACGAGAATACCTACATGTTATTGAAAGAGACTTCTGTATATTCGATAATATAAGTGACAACTCCTATTTTCTGAATTACTGGATTCGAATCTAAATCCATAGAAATGACATCACAACTACTGAGTCATCTTCGCTTCAGGTGATTTTAAAATTAATGCTGTTAATACACGTACGGACCGGACCGCGGGCATGGTGTGTCGAGCGGCCGGGGTCATCAGTCGCCTAAGTAGGGATGGGGGAAATAAGATTTTTCAAAAATCTCAATTCACAAAACATTGAAGTTCAAGAGATCAATCTTTTTTTTATTTATTATGTCTGACTTTTTATTCGTAAATAGCATTCTTCCAGTGGTCGAAATTATTCATCATCATCAGAATTTTTTTCAAAAAACTGTTTTTTTTTAAATTATCAGTACTAGTGTCATCAATAGCAACTAAACAAAAAAGTAAAATGCTCCTAACCTAGTAAGGTAAAATGACACTGAACTGTTTTATATTTGCCTATTTACAGATGATCATCATGTCATAGAAAACAAAAAGGACACTATTAATCGATACTTCATTAGTTTGAAAGATCGATCTTTTAGGTCTCAATGTTTTTTGAATCGATTCATCAAATTTAGATTCGATTCGATTAAAAAATCAATCAATTTTCGAAAAAGATTGCATCACTACTTAGGGGATTGAGAACATCGGCCGCCCGCCGTACTATGTCCGCGGTCCGGTCCGTACGTGTGTTTGCACCATAAAAAAGTAAATTTAGATCAAACATAAATTTCATATTATAATAAAAAATATATTTATTTTCTCGTTCCACGATAAATTATTTTGTTTGTCCAGTTTTTTCTTTAAACTGGTTTTCCCGACATTAAATTATTTAATATCTACATTATAATTGCAAGTAAAAAGAACCAGGTAGAACAGCTAAGTAATATCTATACTAATAAATGAAATTGAAGTGGCTGTTTCTAATATCATAATAACAATTTTTTACTATGAGAGGGCTATGCTGGAGTTTCACTGCGTGATCGAATCAGGAATGAGGAGATTGCCTGAAGAATTGTAAAACTTAAATGGTAGTAGGGTGGAGACATTGCTTGGAGAACCGATGTCAAAACTATAATTTGGTGTGGGCGAAGTATACTTTTGCGAAAACATATATTTGGGCTCTGGCTCGAGCACTCGGTCCGCCTACGCCTTACGCCGCCTCTGTGGATAGGCCAGGCCACCCACAAGGCGAACCGACGACCTAGTGGAGGTGAAGTCCGGTGCATGCGGGTGGCACAAGACCGATCGTCGTGGAGATCTTTGGAGAAGACCTATGTCCAGCAGGGGACGTCTTTCAGTTGAATGGATAGATGGATGGACTAAATACATATGAATGTATAAACGATACCTATACCAAAAATACTATAATTTTAAAATTTTTACTTGTGTGTCTTTTTTTTGTTTAATAGCTGAAGTTACTCCGGGTAACTTAGGGCACTTTTGTTGTTCGAAAATAATTAGGGTTCCGCATAAATAAAATTAAAACTCATTTCGAAATTTCGAATAAATTCGATTCAACGCGCAGTTCCACTGGTAGATGGTGTTCGAATTTGTGAGAAAAAATATTTTTGTTAGTATAAAATGGCGACAGGTCTCTGGTGTGATTTGTGACTCCAGGATGCCCCTTAAATTGAAGGGGAAGATATATAAGTCCATCATAAGACCTGTCATATTGTATGGATCAGAATGCTGGGCTAGTAAGAAGATGGATGAGAAGCGACTGCATGTAGCTGAGATGCGAATGTTGAGATGGATGTGTGGTGTTACAAGAATGGATAAAATAAGGAATGAATATATTAGAGGGAGTTTGAAAGTTGCGTCAATGGTAGAAAAGTTGAAAGGTTCTCGTTTGTCGTGGTATGGACATGTTATGAGAAGAGAGGAAGCGCATGTGGGTAAAATAGTAATGAATATGAATGTGGAAGGATGGAAAAGTAGAGGAAGGCCAAAGAAAGTGTGGATGGAGTGTGTAAGAAATGACATGAAAGAAAAAGGAGTGAATGAAGAGATGACGGCTGATAGGGACGTATGGAAGAAGAAAACATACTGCGCCGACCCCAAGTGAGTTGGGAAAAGGCAGGAGAATGATGATGATAAAAATAATTTCAGGAAAATAATTGGAAAACCGTGTAAAAAAATTAAAACTCATGAAATTGTGAACTAAATACGATTCAAGGGGACAGCACCATCAGAACATTATTCACCAATGATTATATAAAAACTATATTACGCTGTGAATAATATATAAACGCAGGGAGAGCCACGGGCACATATAGCTAGTTGGTAATAACAAGAATTAACACGCTTGTTTATTCACCTGATTACTTACCCGCATAATAGGTACCGTATTACTTTTCGCAATGCTAATAATAAATGCATTGCATAACGACTTTCCTACATACGCCCTCATTAGACATGACAATGTCTTGTTTTTACGAACTGACTAACGCTATTGATCGACTGTAAAGGCCTTTATTACAACTTCACCGATTTTTTGGGGCACTCAGTTGAAAAGGTAACTAACACACAGGCACAAAAGTCGTACACGAATCTCGGCTTGGCCGTTACCTGAGTACAAAATACTTTGGAATTTGCCTTTGCTAAACCACTACTATTCATGCAAAAAAAGGTTCGGTACAGTAACCAACCTTAAATGTTTCCTAAAAAGTAAAGTAGCGTAAGTTACGCGGAGTAACTACAGCTAACTAACAAAAAATGTTGCTTCATAATCGGTCCAGCCGTTCCGGAGATTTACCGAAACAAAAGGAAAACAAATTATATTTCTGGTATAGGTAGGTATACATTAATCCGTATTTACTAAAAAATGTTATTTTGATATTAAAGAAAGAAAACCAAAACCTTTATTTACTAATGAGATAAAAACTCACAATGAAAAAATTTGAAAAATAATAATATAAGTATGAAAAAAAAAGCCATACCCAAAAAAAATTGCATTATCAGGGTAACTACATGTCACTCACCAGCGCATCTCAGATGAAAGTGTTTTCAGCTCAGCATATGCTGAAGTACCAAGAGATACTTAGCGCTGATTTTGATATGGAGGCCAGAGCAAGTCACGGAACGTTAGTATGTATACTTTTCAAAAATTACAATAAAACTAAATTGTAAAATTTGACTCATACTAAGTATGCTAAGTCTATAAATAAATTAATATTACATAAAAGATTAATCTTCGAGGCGTTACGATATTTATAGCATATTACAAACAGACACTTCGATTTTATTTATTAGTATCGAGTAGGTATATAGATTAGTATAGATACAGATTTGAATAATGTTTTGGTGTTAGCTTGTTGAAGCTTATAAACGATTGTGGTAATTCGTTCGGATTTCGTTTCAATCGACGTAGGTTCGAAACTCATTGTGTTCTATAATGAGGCTGATATTTCGTTGAAAGAACATTTTACGATAAAATACTAACATCCGGCCACCCTCAAGGTTAAAAATCTGTCACCGAGCACCTACAGATTTGTAGTGACAGTACCTATCAATTGAAAACCAGTACCATCTTGAACCACATCGTCACTTACAGACCACCACATCTGTATATGTATATAAGGAAAATGGTGTCCCCTTGAGGCACCATCACCTCAAAACTACTGAACACATCGGGATGGGACTACTACCCTTCGACGCGGAATTTTTCGTAGATGGTTATAAGCTATGTATTTTTGTCCACTCACCCTTTCTCAATTTTGTTTTCAATTTATTCTTATGTACATTTTTTCCGCTAATAAAAACATGACTGCCATGTTTTCTTCATTCGTTTTTTTTTAGGTTACGTATAAATTAATAAGAACTGTATTACGCAGTGAAGAATACAAGAAATGCGGGGGAGCCGCGGGCACACGGCTAAAAATTTATACACACAAAAGCAGCTCACTCAACCGAGTAATTTGTAAAGCCCATTTGTTCCGATAACTATCATTTATTATTGACCCCAAAGAAAGATGAACTTATAGCGTCTTATCGCTGACCCGTAAACCACAACACGCCCTAACTTTATATCACTTATTATAAGTCTAATTTATTATATTCTAATTTTAAAATGTTAAGTACAAAATAATGTAAAAAAAGCACAGAACATTTTAACCGGTAATAAATAAAAAATAACCTTACCCTGTGCATTTCAAATCCCGGCATCGGTTCCACAATGGGGCACGCTCCCAGGTGGTATGTATGCCCATAAGCGGCTCCACAGACACCTAACAGCACAGTTAGAAGCGTTAGTTTGTACATTTTTAATGATATATTAAACTATACCGAACACTACCGTCGTCTACGGTGGTGATCTCTACACTGAAGTGAAGTGTGAATATTGTGATCCGTGTGAAGTATGAATCAACTCGTAATGAACTGACAGCTGTTTACTGAGTAACTACACTTCCAAAGTGAAATTCAATTCCGAGAAATTCTTTGTAATCTAAAAGTTTGATTATAGTTTAGGTAGTAATAAAGTATAGAGAAATTGTAAATAAACATTAATCATTGTAAATTATTAATTATAGAAGTGAACAATAAAAAGAAATTTCGACCGCGTATTTTTACTATAATCAAAAAAGGTTTTTAGTCCTTAACTATAATAATAAAAGTAGTTTGCTTTACAAAAAAAACAACAAAATAAGATTTAAGCCTATCCTCTGAATTAGGTTTTTTAGCTTGTGTCTCAAGATTCAGTGTCTTCCAAATATACATATTCCCTTATATTACCCTAAAACAAGGCTGCTCAACCCTATGGCGGCGGGCCATAATGTGCTTACGATTTTTGAATGGCCCGCGTAACTTACAGTACATTATTGCAAAGGCCGTGAAATAAGCAATTGCAGGTCGATTATGAGTTTGAAGGCCGAGCTGTAAGCTAGGACTTCACTAATACGATACAAACCATTTCCGCCGAGGCATATATAGTGCTTTTCTCAAATGAATGCAGGAAAATAAAAAAAAACTTTTTATATACATTTAATTTAATTAATATTAAAAGTTTTACATTAGTCATATTGGGGCAATGACTAAAACAAAATGTTATTGATTCGCCCGATGCATTTATGTTTGTTTGTTAAACTTATGATGAAGTTTGCAGGTGGGCATTGTATGTAGTGGTAGATGGCTGAATATTTTGTTTTGAGGTGGATGGCTGTGGACTTAGATGTTAGCAAGTGGCCAGCGCATGATATTCTGTTTCCGAATTATGTTGCAATGTGATGTTTTGATTTATTTTATTATTTCAATTGAGTCCTCGATGTTGCCTTCAGGCACTTTATCAGACTTCTAGCTTCCATGTGTTTTCAGAGTCTTCAAATTCAATCCAGAATCATCCAGAAAAGTGGCTGAAGACCTACGGAAACAATGTCCAGTGTAACATTCAGGATTTGTCAAGTTTCCAATAGGTGAGTTCCGACAGCATCACTTGAAAACTATAATCAGTGTGTTTACCATCGTCACTTAACATCAGTTGAGATTGTGGTCAAAGCACTGACCATATGCCGTGTGAAAAAAAAAACTACCTGCCATCATGTGAAACAGGCATGATGTTCTGTATGTATGTATTATTAACTTAACTAGATATATATAAAAAAAGCCTTTGCTATAGAAGTGAAAACTTCTTTAGCGGCGTTAAGCAATTCACGGTAAGAGAAAACTTATAGATTCACGTTACCAACGCTATGGCGTCTACCGTCAACATGCTACAGTATGTCAAGTATAAGATGACGTTTAAGTTCTGCCGCTCAAAGATAAATAATCAAATTAATATATACGTACACTATCGTATGTTTTGATTATCAATAAACTACATGAACATGCTTGGAACTTTAATAGATGTAAAAATCAGTCAAAAGTCAGTTTATTTCCATTAGAGAATGATGAAATTAAAAAAAAAAATTCATTAATACATTTAAGTTTTCATTTCTGTCCGCAGCCCCATGGCTATCTAGTTTTTTTAGAATTTAGAATTAAAGGACTGTCGTCGGTTAGCGGTCAATAATTTTAACATACTGTTATATAAAATTAAAAATGTACATCGAATTTTAAATCGCTAGATATACCTACACTGGACCATTCCGAAAGTGAAACGTGACACCGAAGTAAATAGAGTGAGTCACTGTGACTGTGTATTTCATTGTGACAGTTGTGATTCACTCCCGTCTGTAGGTCTTTTGTTTAAGTCATGTTATTTGTTAAATGAAGTTGTAAAAGTTTCCTTGTATTTTTTTTACAAAGCATGAAACAGGTAATCCTTTATTTCAGTGATTACCAAAAAATAAATTTTATAAAAGGTTAACTCTCGAAAAAGTTTGTCTGTTTGTCCGTCTAAATCGAATTACTTCTTATAATACGTATTTCAATTTAGATAAGTTTTATCATGAATAACTTCCTAATAACATTGAAAATTGTCCAGTGTAACAGATAATCGTAGAAAATTATAATAACTACCGTAAAACATGTTTATTTCAAGTAATACATTTTTTAAGAATGCTCGGATATTTCTTGTGGATTCATTTGATTAAATTAACATTCGGAACAACTTGATTTTAACTTCCATAACAAGATAAAATAGTGTTTTGAGACATGGATTGGCGGCACAACTTCCGGAGGCGGCAAAAGTACACGTTGTCTTAAAAATATATCCTACAGTAAAATGATTGTAAAGCTTTCAATTTCAACGTTATTTTGCTCGTCGTCCACTTTGATAATATGTTTACTAGAGTTCCCGATGTTTGTTTTGTCTTTTGGACTATAGTCTTCATCTGCACATTCTGCGCTATCTCAATGGGCCATCATTGGTAGTCACGTTTTTTGAAAAAATAATATTTTACTATTTGGATAAGGCTCTTTCTTACATTCTCATCTTTCTACAACATAATTAAAAGTATTCTAATACCTCTCCCCCCACCCCCCCTCTACGTTGTATAATAATAAATGAAATTGATATAAAATTGTCCGCCATTGTATTCCTTGTAATATTTACAATCAATATTGCATCTATATTTAATTCGGTATAGAAGTAATCTATATTTCGAAGTATAATATATGATATTTTTTTTCATAACATTATAGGTGAAAATAAGAAGGCAAATTTATACGAAAATAAGTTATATGCATGTTTAGCTTAACATCGAACTGGTGAATATTATTGAATCGACGTTTTACAAATACGGGGGGAGCGGAGGGAGTCGTAGGTACAGCTAATTATACATATAACTAAATAGACGATAAAAACGATATATGACGTATTGGTATCCACGAAGGTCAAGCTATAAAGTTCATAAAACCAGTTACCTAACGTTACATATTTCACTTAAATTCAATTTATGGTCGTCGTTCTTCAATAATTGTATCCGGTCAATATGAATTGTGTGCAAAGAAACATAACATTTGTTCCAATCCATTGCATCATTATCTAAATATAAATATACTAGCTGTGTGCCCGCGGCACTGCCAGCATTTCATATATTCTCCACTCCTTAAACTAAAAAAAAAACAAATAAATAAATAAAAAATGAGAGTCTTTTGCTTTTATTACCGCGGAAAAATGCACATAAAAGTGAATCGAAACTGAAAAAATGTACAAAAGAGTAAATAGAAAAAAAAAATGAGTAAAGGTCAATGGAACCCAAAAAATAAATAGCCTATAACCACCTCAAACTCAAAGGACCCCATAATATAGAGCAGTGGTCGTCAAACTGCGGCCCTCGGCCAATATTTGTGTGGCCCGCGATGTGTCAAACAATTTGGGTAGACAATCACTCAAAATCAAGTTTATATACTATGAAGTTAACTAAATAGACTTCTTTGCATGAAGGGAACGTAAGGATAAATAGAGTCAGTGAGTGGGTTGCAGGAGAGAATTCTCGACAACGGCCCACCCTTGCTTGCTTTTTTATTGCTAATATTATGAAACTTAATAAGACAAGATGAACAGATAAAGATAAAATAAATATTCGCATTTGAAGCTAAAACTAGAAGCTACGTAGAAAACAGTATCTAATGTCTGTGTATGCTAAAAAAAAAAGATAACTGTTTTTTTTTTTTTCCAATATAAATTACGTATGTTCCCACTGTGCTACCTACGTTGATAATAGAATATAATGAAATTAGGTAGTTGACAATATAAAGCAATAATTCAAGAACACAACTTATCTAAAACCACTTCATTTTATCTCAGAAAAACCGATCATTTTCAAATAACTGCAAATTAGTTTTTCAGTTGTTTTAAAATTAGTGAATAGTTAGTGAATAAGGTTGTGAAAAATAACTTCATAGGTTGTTATTACCATACAAAATGAATAGAGAATTCGCGTTTGAGAACTCATGGAAAAATGTCAAGTAATAAATGGTATCAACTACTCAATCCATATAAGTGCGGCCCGCAGTGGAACCTCACATTGACCTACGTGACCCTTGAACGTAAAAGTGTGACGACCACTGATATAGAGTAATGATTACTGTTTGTTAATGAATTAAAAACAATTACTTGTATTTGACAAATCAAATTCACGTCAAGAATTTACACACATATTACACATTAGCTCAGAGTGTTATAACTTAAACTATATTCCTAAAATAAGTAATTCATTAAACAAAATGTGAATTCACTGAAAAGTACTTACTCAGAGTGCTTACTATTAAGTTCTGTA
Organism: Samia ricini; assembly: GCA_014132275.2. Lineage (NCBI taxonomy): Eukaryota > Metazoa > Arthropoda > Insecta > Lepidoptera > Saturniidae > Samia > Samia ricini. Next base: position 20,486,875 of record AP028168.1, read on the forward strand.
TAAAATAACTGATTCATTTATAAAATGACTGTTTATTACGAGCTAATTTGAGGAAGTACTATTTACGTAGTTTTTGAACTGTTACATCAACATTTGATTTTTCTTTATTTATACTGATTAACATTGTGTCTGAAGGATTTTAACAGCTTCTCTCGGACTTTGTCGCCATCAATCACCAATAGAATATAGGTCCAAATACTGCAAAATAGTGAATCAAAAACAAGGATACGTTTCATATGAATTTATTAATAATTTTAATTTTGTCAAATCACAGATTTTATTAATATTTACACAAATATAATTAATAATAAACTCTGCTATTTAACAAAATTAAAGGCTTTACATTTCACAATGGAGCCGTTGCAAGATCTGTTATCATGGGAAATTAGATAAATGTAAAACAAAAATATCATCTTAGTAAACTTCATTTATTAAAGTACCTACTATAGAAATAAACATGTATATTTTTGACAAATGAACGAATAGTTTTATTCATACGAAGTAACCTTATACGACATAAAATATAGCTATAAACATACATAATATAATAACCGGTACCAGTTCCCTGGAGATAAGACAATTTACCGCATTACTGAGTCATTGAAGCCGTATGTTATGAAGTAACCATCATTTTAAAAAATCATAAAACTGACAATAAAACTGTTGAACGATAAAAGTTATTTCTTAAATTAATTTTATTTTTAATCAAATCAAAATCATATCTTTGTCAACCTATCTTCATATATAAAAGAAAAATGGGGTTCCTTTGAGGCTCCATCACCTCATGGTTGTAGATTTATTTTTTGATTTCCATCGACCCTTTCTCATTTTATTTTTCGATTTACTCTTATATACATTTTTTTCGCTAATAAAAACAAAAGAATCTTTTTCCTTCATTCATTTGTTTTTTTTAGGTTAGGCATGAATGAAATGTTATATGCACTTTTTCACTCCCAGCTAAAGAACATATCAAACTTGGACGTAGCCGCGGGCACACAGTTAGTATTAGACATAACTATTATATTATATACCATCCAACCATTCATCCGAATGTCCGAATACGATGTCTATTGTTGAACTGCCACTTGTTTTGGCAATTCTTTAGTTTATGTTGCTAACTTTGGCTATTCTTTGAATTTCTTCATTTCTAAGTCATGCAGTGAAACTCTAAGCATAACCCGCTCCATTGCCCTTTAAATATTTGAGCTATCTTTATGAGACCCATTGTGAGCGAACACATTTCAGTGTCGTATTTTTTTCACACTGTATAGGCTCAGTGCTTTGACCACAATCTCACCTGATGTTAAGTGATGATGTGGTCTAGGATAGCAAACACAATAAACCTAGGTACTGGTTCTCAAGTGATTCAGCCGGAACACACCTATAAGTATTTGGGGATAGGTTTTCAAACTTGAGATTGGTAGCTAACCCAGGCGGAAATCATTAGAGAATGTCTTACCGCAATGGTATGGTTTTCACAGATGTTTTCCGACCGGAAGCCAACCGCACTACCGACTGAACCATCATCGCTTCCTAATATGCATACCATCACTCGTAACATAGTACGATTATTGTTAAGAGTAGAAGATATTGTTGTGCTTGAGCGGAGTTAAAGTAAAGTTATTGTTAAGAATATATTCCTATATCTCTTTTAACATGGTTTCTTAAATTTATATCAAACAAATCGTACGAGAATACGTAGATATATTTATAGTAATGAAATCTTATTTATGTTTTATTTATTAGTTCATTGTGAATATAAAATTGTTTTAATAATTATATAGGTTAATTTGGTCACCCTTTTTTTTTTTTTTTGACGGGGGGGGGAAATGCATTTACGCACTACCCTTATCTATTGTATTTGGAGGACCATTGTATTTGGAGGCAATTTGGTCACCCTAATGAACAAATAGAATAACGTAGCATCTAAAACGTGATTTGCTCTGACGTACTATTGGCTTAACAATTCCTTCCTGTCTTCATGCCTACAATAGTACGTTTGGAGGTGCAATGTTCATTCGTATTACCAAAGACTATTATTATATATTTTGTCTCTGGTATTACTCATTCATCTATAGAGTTTCAACTTCTCAAAACAAGTTTTATATGAGTTCCAATGATTCATATCCTTTCAAGATATATAATTACTTTTTGTAATTTGTAACTACGTGTATAATAATAATTATAATAAATTTAGTAATAAATACGAGCCCAATAAATAAAAATGACCCCATGAATCGTTTTATTTCTCATAATTTCTTGTGCTTTATAATTTTCCTGATTTTTTTTTTATACAAATAGAAAGTAAAGATACTTCTCACAATTTCGAATACCTGCCACTTAAACTGTACATTGAATCGAATTTTATTTACAATTTCATGAGTTTAAATTTTTTTATTTTCAGATTTTTCATGAATTACAAGTTTTATTTTTATTTCAAAAAAATATAATCCTAGGTTACGCGGAGTAACTTCACCTATCTACCAAAATATAAATATAAATAAAAATAGTACAAACAAATGAAACACTTAAAATAGTTCAATTAATTATTTATTTACAGATGTAAATCATAATAATTATTGTCATAAACACGCATATAAGAACTGTAGTTCTTACTGTTTATATGGGAATTCGACGGTCGTTATAGACTTGGAATCCAACTTTAGAATTGCTTCCTCATTCACAAGCTTTACCTTGACAGAAGTTGCGTGTCCGCTATAGAAACAAAAAAAAACATTTTAATGAACATTAATTCAAACCAGTTACTTAGTTGAAATATTCTGTCAATTATACAAAATCACAAACTAATTCAATTTCATCTAATTCATGACAATACAAAGTATTTTAAAATTATTCATGTGAGAGACTTATTAAAAAGGCCTTTTTTGAAATGCAATCAAATTTTGTTTACTGTTGTATTGCTAATAATTCTTTAAAGATCAGTAAAAGAAAACGAATCTAATATCACTTTTCAAAACAATTAATATTATATACTAGATACTTTTAAGATAATCGATTGATGAAGGCGTTATTTTGCCTAAATCTACTCTGAATAATATGGCCGACATTACTATAACAGAATAGCGGATTTGGAAAACAATATGAACCATATTATTAGTCCACATGTTGTTGTAACTCAAACCTAAACGCCAATAATTATTTATATCGACTAGTACTTCTATGTATGGTCATATTTAGTTATTTGTACTGTTATAGTAGAAAACGCTGAAAGAGAAACAAAACCAAGCTGTCTACAAACATCGTAATTCATTGACTGACCACCCGAGGTTATATTATGAAGGAAAACCTGGATTCTTGGCGTGATTTTGATTCGTTAAGTAGTCTCTAAGTAATCCCTTGTATCTGATTAATTAAATTACAGTACTAAAGCGCCAGTTTATTGAAGTACTGAAGTATAATAATACAAAATGGGGTGTAAAGAACTTGTATTCATGAAAGTAACCAATTTAAAAAAGTAATACCTAATTTAGTCAATAAGTTGATGTTTTACTAATTCATTATCACTTGCCTGTTATGAAGAACGATGACTACTGTGTTATTTGTTACAAAAGCCACGTTTTCGACACCCGCCTTGAAGAAACCCTTCCTTTGTCTCACATGAATCCGCCGTGATCCTCTCGGTATGAACTTGGAAAAATGTCCGACCGCGTAAAACATTGGTTGCTTCACAAACTCTCCTTTCTCCGGGAATACTATGATCGGTGAATCTACATAGTTACCCGCCCAGTTCGGTCCACCTTGAGCGTTAAGACATATGTTCCAATCTATCCAGCCAACTACGTCATGGTTTAAATCCTGAAACGTAAAAACCAATTGAAGCCGTTTTAGTTTATTTTATTTTTATTATATCCTGTCATTTAATCTGTTAAAAAAAACCAACCTGGCGTTTACGCCAGCTTCCAATTGGTTTCCTTGGTATTTGAGCGATTAAACATGTATTGAACTGTTTTGTATAATACGTATACGTATGTTTTGTAATATACATATATTAATTTGGATAAAAGGAAGGCTACTTACTAGATTATAATTATGATAATGCCAACACAGTAATGAATAAAAAATCAGACTTCGTTTAACCCAGCACCATCACCTATACTTATAAAAAAAGGCTAACGAGAAACGAAATCTGTAAATTGATGATATTTACGAAAAAATAATATGCGGGGCTTCAGAATCGACTACAGAACACATATCGATAGTTTCGAAAGGCTTTATGTCAGTTTATTAATTTGTTCGCCCATCACGCAAAAACTACTGAATATAATACATAATGGGAGAATACATAAACTACAAATAGTTTGAATTCCAAGCTAATAAAGCCGCGGGCACAGCTATCATGTATAATTTAAAAAAATAACGAACTACTGCCTAAGAAATCACTAATGAACTGATCGTATATATATACGATAACTAATCTATAACTAATCTGAAAGAATGGAGAATCCTTTGAGCATTTGACAGTATCAAAACTATGTGTTTGTACTTACTGTAATAATATCGCTGATATAGTTTATAGCTCTCTGCCATGAACCTAATTCAACTTTTTGTCTTTGCCATGGAAAACTACCTGAAATAGGAAAAACATTAGTTTCCTTGTCTCTAATGAATCATTACGTCGACCATCTTTTTTCACTTTGGTTCCGTCTTAAACTATTATCCTGACTTTACTATTCTATTAATCTATATAAAGCTTCTAAATATTTAATGACTAAGTTTCAAATTATTTTAGCTGTATTACATCACGATAATATTTGGTTCCACATAACAAACAAAAAAATTGGCAAAACAAAACAATGCAGTGTACACCGAGACAAAATAGTTCACTATATATTTTTCCTCTGTTTACCAACTGACTTTCATCTTTACTTTTTCTTAGTAGTTATTGAATAGCTTTAGCAATAATATAAATTTAGTAAAAAAAATTTTTTTTTTTAAATTTTTAATAAAATAAAATATAATTATAACAAATTTTCAATAAAATAAAATGATTATCGTCGAAATACGAAGACTAAGAAGACATTATTTAATTTAATATGTCGAATACCCATAAAAATGAGACAATAGGAAAACAATAGAAAGCTGGCGTAAACGCCAGGTTAGTGCTCAAGGAGTGAAAGGATTTTCTATATCTCGCTTCAAATTATAAATGGTTGCTCGATTGACGTAACTCAAAAACATTGAAATGATAATAAGATTGTCTCTTATTAACTATGATATTAGTTAATAGAACGTAATTTATATTGGGACATCTTACCCTCGCAAGCTTCTGTGCTTATAACAAATAACTTAGGATACAGTTTAGGTATCTGTGATAATAGAATCGCAGGTGTGATCATATCTGTGTAGTAATGGACAGCAACACCGTCTATATAATCGAGTGTTTTTGGATTCTCTTCCACCATCTGTTTAAATAAAAAAAACTCATTTTAAATTCTCTCGGTCGATGTCAAGGTTGGTACTGTTAATTGACACGTTAGTAATTAATTATATGATTTTCCACTAGTTCCTAACCAGGGGCCAGTAATTTTGCTTTCGTTTAGTAAATATTATTTTACTTCCATTTTAGGTTCATTCATTCATGTCATTAATCAGGATGATTTTTTCCTGGAACACTTTTTTTTGTTTGTTTTGGTAGTCCTATTCTGGTTAGAATTTACAGGTATCTGGTTATTCCTATGGCTTTTGTACGATTTTAATTGTTATATCATTTACAATTATTTATTTAATATCTAGTGTAAATTTGAATTTACCTTATATTTATTTTTTGATATAATAATTTACGTTTTATTTTCATATTGTAATATAGGAACGTTGCGTATGGTAGGGTATGTAATGACTAAGGTAGAGAAAGGGATGCTCAGTTGATTTGTATACGTGGAGAAGCTGATTGAAAGAAGATTGACGTACAAATCTATAAGGCAAGAGCGATAGAGCAATTTGGTAAAGATCAACATAGAAGTATGTAGCTCGACCAGATCGAAGATGTTCTAAATAATGGCCGGATTCGAAGAACCCACAGCGGACTAGGATGTATAAAAACGTTCTTGAAAGTAGGAGAAATGAATCATATGCAAGTAGCAAAATTGTTTTTATACAAAGCCAAACTAACTTTACATGTTTAACATATTTATGAACCTCGTCATTTACTATAGAATTTCTAATTCATATAAAAGTGAACTCGAAGTAAATATTTTATAGTCCTGTTTGGTGATTAAATTAAACTTGAATGGATTATTTAATATTGTTATGGTATTTCGAACATGTATTTTATTAATTTAAAAAAAAAATAGAAATATATTTTTGATTCAATAATTAAGATAATTTAAAAGTCTGTAACAAGCGAATTACAAAAGACTAAATCTGATTTCAAAATCCAACAGAAACCGTATAACGAATCGAATAAACGACGCACACGTATATATATTTACGCGCAGTACATGTGCTAATTGGGAAAAATAAATATCAAGTAAATTCATACCATGTTAAACCAGTACGGAATTGTTAACCTCTGGTCGTCTACAGCAAGGATCTTCACATTTTTGTAGGACGAATTACGTATTGTGGGCCCTAAGTTGTTTACTAACCATTTACCCTGAAATAACAATAAAAGTGTTATTTTAGACAACTTATAAGCTAACTTTAATTAAAAATGATTCAGGTAAAATTCTAATCAATTACATTTACATATAATCGAAGGCTGGCAATAACGTTGAATAACTAAAATAAAGGATATGGTGGTGAAAGCCTATCATATCAAACCATAGTTTAATTTTAATTTCTTACCATATCATGCACATTCCATCCGAGTGTGTTAAAATTGTTCAAACCCAAAGCGCCTGACGACGGTTCGTTAGTTAGCGTTATTGCCGATATAGGTACACCTTCATTTTCATATTTCTCAAGAAACCTATAAAACATTTGATTATAATAATAGACTGATCTAAGAACGACAGCTTATAACTATCTTTTAACCCACCGTCAGACTAATCTGCAAGAGTTCACCAGAGCCGGCTTTACCTATAGTGCAGGGTGTGCAGCGCATACGGTCGAAGGGTTTTAAAGGGCGCCGAACGATGCTCGCGACACCTACAAAGATGTGTCTTTGTGCGCCCGTGTTATGACCGACACCGAGAGCGGCAATGGTCAAAATTTCTTCCCGAGATTATAAATTGCATCCGAATTGCCGTTATAAAATGTAACTGTAAGTATTCCATTTTGACCACGTGGCTATTAGACGGCGCCAGGATATTGGTTACACACGGGCGCTACAAAGGCTAGAGCCGCTTCTGAATTTCCCATAGAAGCCACAAGACTATTCTTGTTGCTAAATTTTGTTTTTTCACAACGTAATAAGGCCTAGCACATACCATCATGCATATATTATATTATTTGATGCTAACATTTTTATCGTTTTTTTTTTTTAATTTATATATAACAATTAAAGAATAGGAAATCCTACATTAATATAATAAATAAACAAACAAAATACAATTCCATATCTTTTTTCTCCTCTATTTGTCAAGTGATTTCCTTGTCGTTTGGATGCTTATGATGAGCTTTAATGGTATCAATTTAAGAAAACTTTGAAAATATTTTTTTTTTTACAAATTTTAAATAATTATTATGATTGAAAACACCAAACATACGACTTGACACACATTTTAAAGCAGTTATCCTGTTAACTGTTCCTGGTATCGTTACATTATATGAAATAGGACGTCTACCTGTTTGTCTATCTGTCCGTCAATTGATTTATAACTCACGAACTACTGAACCTATTTACTTTATCCTTTTTAAATGGCAGATATGTTATCTCATCAGGTTTCAATATATATTATGTTATGTTAAATAGTATAAATGCATGAGTACATAACACAAGTAGTCTGAACTGTCTAGTAGTTGGCTTACAACACGAGAACTGAATTTATAAGATTATTTTATTAAATTCTTATTCCGTCCTTACATTGTATAAAACGTAACGTCTTTCTGTACGTCTGTCTGACGCAAGCGAAGCCGCGAATACAGCTAGCGTTCAGTACAATACACTAATAGAAAAATATTCTTATAAAGTCTTAAATAGATTAGACTTTACTTAATTTTATTTCCTTACTTTTTATGATATAAAGCGTATGCCTGATAATATTCCGGCTTCAGCCGGCTAATGCCTGCGTATTTGTGGTTAGTCTTCATCCATGGCGGCGGGGACCACGTTGTGGCTACTATATGCACAGGAACGCTTGCAGTTGTTAACGCTGATTTGATAAGTGGTAACTGTAACTCAAATTCGTCATTATTGAAACACACTTTATTCAATTTAAGCGCTGCTAAGGTGATTATGAACGTCGAGAGGAACCGGTAAGGCGATCTGGGTTTTTTGTTTTCCCTTGTTTTACTCTTTACAGACTCAATGCTTTGACCATAATCTAACCTGATATTAAGTGATGATGTGCTCCAGGTTGGTAAACACACTAAGTCTAAAAATACTGGGTTCTCTAGTGATACTGCCGGAACATACCTATTGATATTTGGCGACAGGTTTTCAAATTTGAGGGTGGTAGCTAACCAGGCGGAACCAGAAAATGCCTTGCCACCATGGTATGGTTTCCTCATGATATTTACCTTCATCGAAATCTCAGGCTGATTTTAGAGTTGGATAGGTGGGCTCAAACCCGTGCCCATTGACGCGGAATCCGGCAACATTACAGACTGCGAGATTTTAAATCGAAGAATAAGGACGATTGATTCAATTATTAATTACATCAAAACAACAATTTTAATTTTTATATTGTTTTTCTGTCGCATTGCCTGTTGAAAAAATGTGTCCAGATTCGTGTCCAGATATCCATCAATGTAAAGATTTTTTTTTTTATGTGGTACCGGCTAGTCTAAATATAGTACCACTCTATACCTTCCCTGGATGTCGTAAAAGCCGATTAAGGCATAAACTAGGGTATGGGCAGCAGCATCCTCTGTGTACCAAAAACACCTACTGCGATCGCCAACCCGCCTGTCAAGCATGGTGATTATGGTAATTCCCTTCTTTTTGGCGGAGACCTATGTCCAGCAGTAGATGTCTTTCGGTTGAATCAATTGATAAGCAACAACTTCTCATTTTAATAATACCAGTGTCTACCTTTTTGTTTTAAAATGCAATACAAAGTCCAACTAGCACCAGTAACTGCGTAGGTATTATAAGAAAAAGAAGCTCAGAAAAGGCAAAGTATATTTGTATACAAGACCTTTGTTTATTGTCTATAAAATTGATATTCATCAATTTTGTTGCAAGAAATCTCTGGCGGATATTGAAACTCTAGTGTTTATAACACAATACCTTGTAATTGTAGTCTTCAAAAGATAAAGTGTAGTTCGTTAAGGCGGTATCATTTTCCGGCTGATCGTTATAAGCGTATGGATGTGTGGAGAAATCAGAACCACCGATGGGCACTCGGATCATATTGTACTGAAGACCGTTGTCACTGAAATAGGAACTGGAAAAACAAAATTATGCCACTTAAGCTGCGGATGTTTTTTTTAAATATCGCTCAACATATTTATTAAAGAGATTTAATTGCATTGTATCGTGTATAAAGGTAAAGTCATAATCTTATTCATACATCAACTATATACGGGCTACACATTTTTTTTATCCTGTACAGGCTTTGACCACAATTTTATCCGATGTTTTAAGTTTACATTAGCTGTATTATTATTATTAATGCATGATAGGTGAATATAATAAAACATCACACATAATATCGTCAAATGCACCTCTGCCTGTGTGATTGTATGGATTAGTCTTCATAAAAGACACTTAACATTCGTAAAAGTGGTCGTAATAATGCTAAATGAAAAAAAAAGGCAGAAGATACAATACTAGAAGTAGTCGCAGATAGCGATAGCTGTGACAGGTTTTAAAAGTCTAGCGTCGTGTAAATCTATAGCACAACACCATCGCAATTAATCTAAATAATTTTTTAACCCTTATAGATTGATATAAAGTAGTCGCGAATTTACCAGCAGGCTGAGAAGGCTCGAGCTTAGGGCAGCAGATTTTAAGGGTATCAAAATTTCGGACGAACGGTATAAATAGAAAGAAATTAAATAAAGAAATAATTTACATGTGTAAAGAAAAATTTAAAGAAATTATCTGAGATTTACCTTAAGTCAAGAAAACTTGAAGGAAAACATCGTGAAGGAACTATAGCATGGTGGTTAGGGCATTTTCTAATGATGCCCGTCTGGGTAGCGACCACCCTCAAGTTTGAAAACCTGTCGTCAAATACCAATAGGTGTGTTCTGACATCATCACTTGAGAACCAATACCTCTAGGCTTAGTGTGTTTACTATCCTGGACCATATCGACACTTAACATTAGGTTAGATTGTGGTCAAAACACTGAGCGTTTTCCGTGTAAAAAATCTTTGCAAAAATTATCTAAACGAGGTAATGGCGATAAAACTGAATAGCCTACACTTGGGACATGTATAAAGCCGGCACGATTACATAGTAATATTAGTTCAGTAACTGGTCAGGAAGTAAGTAAAAACAATTACTCGACTAGATATTTCTGTAAAGTGACGGATAAATTCTTCCAATTAATACCGGCCGCGTCTGTAACCGCACCTCCGAATCCTTCCACTATCTGGTATTTAGTGTCCACATTTAATTCTAATGTGATTTTACAACATTCGCCTGAAAATTAAAATATGCATGTCCACAATCCATACGTTTCAATAAATAGTAATAAATAATGTGTCGATAAAGGACAAATGCGAATTACTTTGCATTTTTAGGAAGTTTAGTTTTAAACCAGTCTTTTACTATAAAAAGTGAATAAAAAGTACCCTTCGATTGTAAGAAAATTACATTTAAGACGATCACACTTGGCCAGTTATCTTTTTGTTGTCCTTTTAGACTAACCCAAAATTAGTCATTAGCCAGTAACCAGCTTATCACACTCTTATTTTCCTCTTTTAGTATTTCTAAATAAGTTAAGATTTCATGTTTCACAAATAGAATCTCCAGTAAAACAAAATCATTTCTCGAATCCAAAATCATAGTTTACAAATAAAAAATGTTTATTATTGTTATATATTTACTATTATTCCAGTAATAGGGCATTATAATTACTTACAAGTGCTGCTATTAAACGGTTGCAATGATCCACTGGATTTATTAAATCGTAATCCTTTCTGAAACGTTGAATTACTTTATCATTTATATTTCTATAATTTTATGGTATAGGATGTGAAATAAGCATGAAAGTGAAATGTAGTTGGGTAGGATATGTTGCCAGATAGAGTGACTGGTGGATACTCTGGTGGAGAGATTGCAGGTGGACGAAATGTTATAACTGGAGCGACGCAGAGCATGCAGGTATGATTCCGTGTCATCAAAGGAAGGCGGCGAACGGTACCGTGGTGTTCTAGTGAGTATTCCCGGCGCTTCTCGCCGAGCGACTCCCGCGTACCCCCTGCCAACTTAACCGGGGAGAATTTACTCCCCGCTTAAGCTGGTAGAGGGACGCGTAAAGGCTTATCCATACGAAAAAAAAGATGGAATAAATGTTGACGGAATGGTGGCCACAAGTGGAATAAACGCGTTTCAAATCTTGATCAGGCTTGCTCAGGATCGTAACGAATGGTGCATAAAAATAGAGGCTTGTACTATACTATACTTATATGGTCGGCTGATGATGATGATAGGTTCATCAAGAATTTACACTCACTTCAGTTGATTTATAAATGAAGTAAGTATTGTTTCGTGGTTGCTCCCTCGTCACTGTGTCGCAGTAGGACTCATTACAAACGCATACTACTGATTTAGATGTAATTTTTCTTTGAAGGCAGGGATTGTCTGTGAATAACACGATGATAGCTGTATGACAATGTGATTGGATATTCGAATCGGACAAGAAGCTTTAGCTGTTGTCTAACGGAAATATCACAATGAAACCACAGTGATGTGTTAGGGCATTTTTAAATATTCGCTTGACTAGCCACAGCCCTAAAGGTTTAAAATCTGTCTCCAAGCACCTACAGATGGGTTCAAGCAGCATAATTTAAGAGCAATTACTTATAATATGTCCTTACGAGTATTACTTATGTTTACCGTGTTTACCACATAGTGCCACATTGTTACTTAGCATTTAGTGAAAACTCGGCTACAAACTTACCGATGCCTTAACATTATTGCAAATTTACAGAGAACAGTGCACATTTTAATTTCTTGATTATTTTGTAGAGGCAGCACAGTTGTTCTTCTGTTTACGATTATGCTACGGCTTTGTTATGACTACCAGATAATTAATAGAGCCCTTATTTTTGTGATTACACTATCACTTGGCTGTTACAAAATTACGTGATATGATCGCCGGGCGTTTCTTTATACTAGAAACTAATTTTAAAAAGAATGCTGAATTTGATATAATTAATGAAACCTAGAAATATTTTTGTTATTCATATACGTGCATTTGCATCAGCATTGTAAGTCTAAATAATCAAACCAGCGATATAATGAAGGGAAATAACTAATTCAGTAGGTACCTATTACAATACAATGCAAAATGGAATTAATAAATCTACAAATCGGCAGTTAAATCCAGATAACTGAAGAGTATGAAGACAATAAATCCTAAAGACATATAATATTTAATGCAAATATAGTCACGTAAGCCAATAATATTAAATACTTGTAGTATCTAAAGCCGCCCGCCCTTTTCCCTATAATCAATTAGAGATAAAACGTTAATGTAACACGATCGAACTATTTAAGAATTATCATACGTGTTAATTTTGTGGACAATATGAATATGAATAAATATTTAAATTGTACATTTAGTATATTATACAAACTGGTACATTTTTTTTTTTTTAAATGTTACGTAGAAATGTACATAATCAGTAACTAAGTTGCTTAGAGAGTAACGTTTAAATTTGATATTTCTATACACCTATACGAAGCCGAGAAATGTAGCTAGATAATTAGTAATATTAATACATGAAGAAAAAACTTTGTACCCCTTATTACAAAAATTGCGCGGACGGAGGATTATGAAATTTCGCACACTTATAGTTTATATAGAGAAAGAGTGCACAATGCTAACTTATTTCTTTAATTATCCATAAAAAATACATTAAATTAATAAAACAATTCAGTTGAGACGCTACTATTGGTTTGACAGAGATACAAATCTATCATTATCCCTTACGATTACCAATACATTAATAATCACATGTCAATGTCAGACTTGACATTTATTTACCGTGTAAACAGAATATTAACTTTTGAGAAGGATTTACTTTAATCAATTGACAATGAAAAGCAAACAAAATTGTAAGCGTTTTTATGAATTATAGTCGAATTTCGATCACAGACTAGTAATAATAAACTCACCAGCATAATTTTCTGTCAACAATAACAATATAACTAGAAATGTAAAGATCATTAACCTTCTTATCGCCATGTTAATAAACAAAAAACAATCAAAGATAACTTTTGAACAGAAACTTAAAGAGAAATCAAGCAAAATAAGAAATTTTTAAATAAATATTTCTAAGACTCATTTGTAAGACGCCATTGTGTACATTAATTCAATCGCACTGAATACGAATTACGATTTGACGATAGTAGTGATGTGACGTGTTCACTGTATCCAATTATGTCAATAAAAGACCACGTTTCTTCTTCAAATTATACGAGAGCTAGCAATGTCGATAAAACCAAGAGTTTTAAGAAAGCTGGTATTTTATTCAAGTGGAAATTACATTAGCCGTGTTGAGCAATTCTCTGCAAGGGCAAAACTTATATATTATCGTTACCAATGCTATGACGTCAGCAGTCAACAGCTACTTTTATCATTGGTCGATGAGCTATGTAAAGTATAAGTCGACGTTTAATATTTTCTCATAAATGTTTATTTTAAATTTGTTTTATTTTAAAGTCGTTTACTAGTGTTTATTACTGCGCATCACACCATTATATGTAAAAATATTCAATTTTATATCGTTTAAAGAAGATTTTTTTCTTTTTAGACAGCCCGCACGGTGTTCGAAAGAGCATAAGAAAAGGTTTCTTGAAATTATGTCTCGAAAATAAATAAATAAAAAAAAACTCTTAGACTAATATAAATATGCGCTATCAGAGGCCTTGGGGGGGTTTGTTCGTGGGGAATTGTGAAGGCGAATTATCTGTTTCACACATTTTGCAAAACTATTTTAAATACCTACATAGTTATAATTTAATTGTTTAGACGTTTTAGGGAGAACATTAGAAATATATTTTAAGCTTCCGTAAATGATCTATTTTTGTTACGACGTGTAAGATTTGGGGGTTGCATGACCCATATGACCCCCCTCATTCGGACTGCCACATCATATTATTGCCTAATATGAAGTAGATATTATCAAATACAATGCAACCTTTATCAATGGCAAATTAATTAAGTTTTGCATTTTTTATCTTTGATGATGTAGTCGGTTTTATCTGTTTATTCTTTTTCTTCCTTTCTAGGCTATGTTACTACATTTTTAGCAAGCGCATTTTGAGATGGGTCCCAGAGCATGCAGGAAATTCCGGCAAAAACAAGAGCTATGGGAATACAAATTGAGCCAGAAGCTTTTTGAGACATTCCATAAAGCCTAGTTCGATTAACCATAAGGGAGCAATACACCTGTAAATTTATAGAGTTCTGAAAGAAATTGCCAGGACAAAATCATTCCAAAGAGCTTATCAGGGCATTTACTCAGTGCAAAGCTGAAGAAGTCTTGATACTAAGTAGCAATCAAATAAGATTATTAGTGAGAGCACTGTTGTTTGAACAAACATGTGCACAATATTGGTGTCCAGAGCACAAGAGAGTTCAGGTTCTGTGAATTTACATACGAAAACCCAACCGACATCTTATGTGAATGTGGTCCACTAATACCCACATGCAACCGAATTCTGGGTAAGTATGTATTGCTCCTGGAGGAGGTACAGACGCTCTCTGCCAAAATGATCCTACAGTATATCCAGACTGTAAGACCAGGCAGTGAGCTTTAAAACTGGAGAAGGGCGATCACAAAAGATCGTCTAAGGTTGCAGTGATGCAGGTTCTTTTTAGCAAGCATAGCCCCTCCCAGAATTATAACAATAACACTGTTCACAGTCCCTTAAATTTTTGTCTAATCTTTAAGATGATCTAAGTGACACTGGCCCGGAAGAGAATAGCATGTTGGAGAAGTTTTATATTTTTCATCACTTAAACATAAAAATAAATAAAAATTTGCGTATCTTCTTACATCCAATAAAATCTGACCAGCTTCAGGAGCCATCCAGGCTCATGGGACATTACTGATTTCCTCCCAATCATAAAATGAGATAGAAATAAAAAAACGCCTGAAAAGTTTATTCAAGAATTATAGAACATACCACATAAATACGTAAAAAAAAAAAAACAAGCGATATCATATTTTAAAATATTGTACGCTATTAGTATGGAATTAAGTTATCAGCAAAATAATTAATTTAACTGTAAAAAAGCGTAGGGTGCTTTTTACTAATAACAATAATATCACAAACAGTTACAAATGAACACTATTTGTAACGATTTATGTAAAGTACACATTTGTACAATGAAATTAATTATATTCTTGATAGAGTTGCCAGTTGCCATGTAAAATTATTGGAATATTTACAATTATAATAAACGAGTGAAATTACTCTCCATATTCAGAAAAATAATCGAATATTTATTTCGACTATACGTTTTAGACTATATTTTAGTTATTTAAACTATTTTTTTAAGTTTTATAGTTTTCAATAGTAAAATGAAATCAATGTTAGCTAAATCATATATAAATCATATCATGATTTATACCCAGAGCTATAAATCAGTTGGACGCCTTGAAGTAAAAACTTTTAAAAGGTCATTTTATATTGAATAAGCAGAAGGAAACATCCACTAAACTTTCAACTTAATTAATTATCTTCAACGATTCTTGATACAATCAAAGAATTAAAACATAATTGTACATTTTCACGCCCGAACCCACATGTGATATTACTTATTGTATATTAATTACTATATACCTACATAATAGAATCGATACATTTTAGCATACAATGGAAATAAATATTTTAATCGTAACTTATTTATGTAAACATTTATTCAAATTATTCTAATAATCGGTAGTGCATAATGGGGCAGTTCCAGTATTGAGTACGGAAGCAAAATTTTAGATATATTTGACTGGCTCCTTGATTAATATAAACATTTCCATAGTTTTGAAAATAAAATCGAAAATAAATAAACTATGCTTACGGAATCACCATATAGAACCTCAGTCCCCCAAACCATGAAAAATTAGTAAAGTATTGATCCCCCGCCTCTTTACATACCTTAATGCTGCATTAAGTATTACTAGAACGATGCAAATCCAAATGAAACTCTTGCGGCATATACCATTCAGAAGTGTTATTGAATTCAATGAGATTACTCAGTAAAATTGGTCTATAGAGGTAAAAAGATTATAAAAAAAACAGAAATTCAAGGACAATTGGATTAATATACCTACTAATGTTCCTATTGGAATAAAAAAAGTAATTAAATA
This sequence comes from Samia ricini, assembly GCA_014132275.2. Taxonomy (NCBI): domain Eukaryota; kingdom Metazoa; phylum Arthropoda; class Insecta; order Lepidoptera; family Saturniidae; genus Samia; species Samia ricini. The sequence continues at coordinate 20,503,488 of AP028168.1, forward strand.
CGTTGTAATCTTGACTGAGTTTAACTCATTTTGATGCTAATTCACAGACTGACACTAGATACTTTAGTGCAATCGTTCCCAAACTTTTCTTACCGAGGGACTACCATATACAAGATTTTTTTATACTACAATCTCATTAGTGACATTCATTAAAAGTACAATTTATGCATCTTCTTCGTAAGTTAAATAATCCTAGGAATAATTTACTCAAAGCTCGAAGGAACAATTTACTAAATCGAATACCCTATTGGATGCGCGGCGACGCACCATCTGCAACATCGTGCGCGGAGCATATTCTGGCTACTGCAGACTACTGGTTGAGAACCATTGTTTAAACCGAGGTATCCATTAGATTAAAATCTATATTACAGTTTTCAATACAATTTTATCTAATTATTTGATGTTTTTTTAATAGAGCGAATGCAAAAAAAACATGGAAAACCTATCTTTATTATGAACGCTCTCACATTCATGATGCTTATATGAATGAGTTTGAATAAAATTTGCAGCAGCTGTATTTAATTTCGAAGATTTATAAGTAAATTTATTACAATACTGAAAAGGTGTGACTTATGTGAATATATGAAATAATACTTTGCCGTGACAATAATAAAAAATAACTAAATGCGTCAAATATATTTTAATATATTCAAAAAATATATATTTGTTAAATGAGTAGCGCTGAAGAGACTCAGGTGAAAATTATAAGGGTAGGTACCGAAATGGTACGAATCTCGGCACTAATTATAGGTAGATATATCTTTGATATATGATGACTGTTTATTTTTTATAACCTCGTAAAAGTAAGGTCCGACCACTAAAAAATTAAAAAATTAAAAAATAACTTAATAAATACATATGTTAACCTAGACAGAGGAACAGCGTAATTAATTATCTCCTAATTATATTAAGTAACAGATCATCTCCTCTCGACACTCTGTAATGATTAGTTTTAGTTCAATTCATATTTAAAATATTTATTACATTATTATTATTTATATATCTTGATTTAATTTATTTATTTAATTAATTAAGAAAAACCCGAAGGTTTTCTATTAGTTTATTCATGTCAACTCTGTCAGTATATCTTACCCGTCCGTTCTGCTAATGTAACATGAGTTTTTATTGCATTCATTGAGGAAAGAAAGAAAGTTTAAGAAAGTACATTTAAAATTTGAAACATCGCGAGAAATAATAGAATTCGGATTCATGAAGACAGCGGGATCGGGAGTGAGTCCTCTCACTAAAATATAACATACTCTACTCTCTCTCTCTCTACTCTACTCACACTCTCATAATATAATAAATATAAAATACTCCGAAAATAAAGATAAAGTCGATCTCTCAACCATTTTTTTTGATATTACTAGATTAACTAATGTGATCAGACACACTGTGGGTGATATAAAGTAAGCGGCACTCGACGTACAATTTATCATATATAGTAAATTTATGGGCAATTTAAGATATGGCAACTCTATACATTATACCGTGCAGATATTTGGATGAGGCAAACAAAGGTCTTAGACGATCGGATAATTTCAATGACTGATACAGGCGTACTGTTCTGGCAACAGATTTTGATAAAAAGAAGTGCAGTGCTATATTGGACGAGTTTCTTTACTGGCCAGGTTTATAATTTTTTTTGTATTTTTATTTTTATAAAGAAAACCTTCAGTTTATATTATTATACTATTTTTTCATATTCTCGTTTTATTCCTTAATCTAAATTAATTCAATTGTTTATCAATATTAATTGGAGTTTAACACAACGAGGTGACAATAGTCAAGAAAAAATTCCACTATTTCTAAAGATTATTTATTGATAATTATTGATGTGTAACATCATTCCTCTCGCTTTCCTGGAATTTGTGAATTTCATGAAAAGGGCCAGAAGAATGTAACAAGAAGCCGGCGAAGCGCGCACGATTTGATTTGACCGATGAACGCGAGCAGTGCTAAAGTTCGCCATCAGTACCCATTTGTCGAAGGGTTGATCAGCCATCAGTTCTTTTTTTATGTAAAACGGTATCAAACAGGCAAACGGCCCATCTGATGGTAAATGGTTACCGTCGCCTATGTCGCCTCGTATTGTGTATAGAGTGTACTGTTATATAAACTAATTTATATATATACATATATTAACTGATAGCAAAAAGTGTTTGCAAAAGTGCAGATCGTTTTTTTTTTTAAGTGCAAGCGTTTTTGAAGCGATGATGGCGCAACGGGTAGCGCTCCCGTATTTCACGCCAACTGTCGCGGGTTCGATCCCCACCTATCCGACTCTAAAATCGGCCTGAGCTTTCGGTGAAGGAAAACATAGAGAGCACACCATAGCATGGTGGTAGGGCATTTTCTAATGATGCCCGCCTGGGTAGCTACCACCCTCAAGTTTGAAAACCTGTCGCCAAGGTGTGTTCCGACATCATCACTTGAGAACCAGTACCTTTAGGCTCAGTGAGTTTACAATTCTGGACCAAATCGTCGCTTAACATAAGGTAAGATTATGGTCAAAGCCTGTGGAGCTCATGGAGCCTATTCCGTGAAAAAAAAGGTTTTTAAATCGAGCTACTAAGATTTACGAAGAGTAACGAATTTAACAAAATCATCAAATCAAATCATTCATTCATTATCATCACTTGGAACGTCTCACGCCTTCTATTTATATATTTCTTTAAAATAAGTAATTAAAACTATTGATACTAAAAACTGTGTAGAGGAGCTATCGAAGCACATCACCTTTTTTTTTTTTTTTTTTTGACGAGGGGAATGCATTTACCCACTACCCTTACCTATTGCATTAGTGAGACCGAAGTCCCCCAATGCAATAGGTAAGGGGGCACGAAGGGATGTCTCCGTGCCAGTGTGGGACTCGCCCGGATGTGAAGCGTCCGGAAGCACATCACCTTTTTTTTATTTTTTTTTTTTTGACGGGGGGAAATCCATTTACGCACTACCCTTACCTATTGTATTAGTGAGACCGAGGTCCCCCAATACAATAGGTAAGGGGGCTCGGAGTGGCGAACTCCGTGCCAGTGTGGGACTCGCCCGGGCGTGAAGCGCCCGGAAATACCCACTAAAACCCCCCGGGGCCGTCCGCTGCATTTGGTGGCTTTCGCAAGCACCGTTTCGCCCCCTGCAGCGAACCCACCAGGCCTCGTCCGTGCAATGGCCCGGTAGGGATGGATGGAGGAGAATACTTCCCCTCCACCTCTTAGCCCACCTCTCAAGGAGAGGCATGACCTATTGGTCAAACATCCAGAGGGCGGGACATACTTCCCGCCCCCCATAGAAAGAAAAGGGAAGAATTGGACAGAGCAGTGGTGGGCAAAGGGGAAAGGGTGAAGAAAACCCACCACTGCTTTAAATGAGAAGTAGGTCCCTCTCCTTCACTCGTCTTGTCTTAGTCGACAAGACGTAGGAAGGAGAGGGATACCTGAAGAAACCAGAAGGAAGCGAAGAAAGAACGAAGAACAAGAACAAAACAAAAACAAAACCCCCCCCCCCCCACCACCACACAACTCCCCAAACCAAACCACCCCCCCCCCCCCCCCTCCCCCCTTCTCCTCCCACCCCCGGGCACGCCTACATGCGGAAGAAGCTCCGCACGTAGCGTGCCCACCTCCCCCTGGGCCTTCTCCGCCTCCGAAGATCCGCCCTCGGATCCTCTTCCCTGGCCCTCTCGGCTGCCTCCTTCTGTAGCATTACTTGCTCACAGAAGGAGGCAACCACCCCTCAGACCTCCTCGCTGCCGACCATGGCCTTGACCACCGCCAGCAGCGAGAGGTCCGACCCCACCACCGCCACCACTGCCCGACGCGGCTCCTCCCACGCGGCGCACTCCGCAAGGGTATGGTGCGCCGTGTCTTCCGCCGCGTCGCAGTGGTGGCACCCTGGTAACGGCTGGAAGCACATCACCTAACAATAACTTTAAAAGTACACGAGTATTTAATTCTAATATTTCTCAGATAATGTATTATAGGATAATTACAAGATTTTATGCATTACACGTCATAACGTAAAGAATTTATTTAACAAATTTAATATATTAAAATTTAATCGAATCACTAATAACACTTTAGCATATACACCAATTGAAACAACGCAATTGTAAAACAAAACAAGTCCCGTCGACAGAGAATTACTGATAATATAGTTTATTATCATTTATATTTATAAGTCATATTATTCAAAGCTGCGAGTATTTTTACACAAAAGAGAAGGCAACTTTAACAACGAATTCGTTTACTCTCAGGCTAATTCTAAATTTATAGACGGTTAAAAACTTATACGTAACAACCCTACATTTAGTGTATAGTTTATTTTAAAAACATTACCCAAATTATCAACCATAATATCTACACTTATTTCATAGTTCATTCAGGTTAAATAATTTAAGGTTCCATATAATCAAGGCAACTACTAATTAATCCCTAATATATATCAAGCGATAACCTATAAACATACCTATACATATGATTGTTAAATGAATGTTCTAATAAAATTCGTGTAACGTCTGGAATATTTCACGCGAACCGGACGGTAAAAAAAAACAATATTTATTTTCGTTTGATGTTAATTTGTCAATTTATGGACGTTTGAAAATTGTCATAATTGAATTTCGTATAATATTACTATGGAAGCAGTTTTCACGCTAAAAACTTTTTAAGTAAGACACGAATCTTTGCGGTTTATATAGAAAATATATTGCTATTTTTAATTGTAAAAACAAATTTAAAAAATGAATTTATATAAAACGGAAGAAAACTTTTTTTAATTCAACATTTTAGTACATCGACCAGGTTATAATTATTTCGTTTTTATTTATTTCAAAATATAGCGTAAAATATAGTTATAATATTCTAGAAGTTTCAAAATTGTATTACCAATAATGAAGAAAAATTTTAAATTAAAGAACATTGGTACACGTCGAACTAAGTGCGGTATCTAACTTTGTTTATGTTGACCGACTGGTTTGCGTGACAAAAAGTACTGATTCCAAATGAAACAAAATAAAGAACGATTTTACATTTTTTTAAATGTTTTGAATAGATAATTTAGGATTAGATTAATTGATGATGATCAAAGATAAACAAAAAAAAAACATTTTTTTTTAATTTTCAGTAATTATTATGGTTCGAATTTATTACTTAAAATATAAAATTACTCGAGGTTGGAGTCTAGATATAGAATGAATTGTAATGGTATCGGGATCGAGGTTTAAATAAGGAGTCATTGGTGGGAACGTAAACAATATTTCTTAAAGACGTTACTTAAAAGGAAAACACTTATCTAATGATCTTATGAGAGAAGTAAACAACTAATTATGATTTGAAACACAATAACAATGAATTAAGGAAGTCGATAGTATTATAATGGGTTTACTTGATATATGTATAAACAAATTAATAGTTAAATGAATTATTCGAAAGTTATAAACAAAGGAAACAATAACATAGTAGACTTATTTAATAATTATCACTAATAAATTATAATATATGTACTACAAACATGTTAATGTATATGGTATTACGGTCATAACATATCAACCATGCGTTAATTACGTAGTTGACCGGCAGTAGGAGGTTTTTTTAAAAAAGGCAATTTTTGCCCTTTATAATTATATTATAAACTAATTACAATATGATACTTAAACCTAAATTGCAACCTGCTAGCTCAGGCGATCGAGCGAGATTGTCCATTTTCCAACGTTTGATTGTCCCACGATACGTTGTTTCATGTTGTCAGCATTTTGGTATTTCGCGTGGGAAATTCTGCTGTAATGTGAGTGCGGAATGTGTGGTGGTGTGTTACGTACTAAGTACAGTAGGTATTAGGTAACACGTTAAACAATTTAAATGTAAATAAAAAATAGTAACAAATGCACATTATACTGCTACACTCGTATAAGATATGCTACATACAAGAGACAGATCTCTATGTTCATTCTTCAGTGTGTATTTACCTTTTTAATTGAATTTCAATTTACCAGGTGCAGTGACGACTTTATCAAAAAAATAATAAAAAAAAAAAAAAAAAAAAATCTTTCTTCAATTTAGTCCCTAAGAAGGCGCTTATGAACCTCTAAAACACTACCACCGGTTCGAAAAACAACCCAGTCGAGAAGAGCCGGCAAGAAACTCGATCTGGCTCTTTTTTTTTTAATAAATATATTTAAAAAATTTCATACAAAAATTATACAAATCATAGTATTAACTAATGTTAGCGGAAGCACAGAGATGTGGGTTAATTCCAGGCATCACTATCGTTCACGTAATGATCCACCCTGTAATAACCTTTTGAGATTAAAACTTGCTTGACATAATACTTGAATTTATTGTCAGGTAAATCGGTAATGTTACTTGGGATCTTATTGTAAAACCGAGACTATTATCTATAAAGCTTTTATTAGACTTACTCAGCCTAAAGCGTGGGACGGCTAACTTGTCTTTATTTCTAATATTAAATTAAAAATCATGACGATCATTCACTAGATCGAGCTTGTCTAAATTTTTACGAATATGCATTAATTTATGGAAGATGTATTGGGAGGGCAAATTTAAGATACCATATTCTTGAAACTTGTTTATCGTTTTGATATACCGAGATCATAAAAAAACCATCCAATTTCTACAGAACCCTGAAGTAATTGAGCTAAATATTTGCATACAAAAGTTAATACGTTGCCATAGTTGTACACAAAATAATTACTTATATATGCGCATAGATTAAACTAGCCAGGTACATATTAATGTGAACTTCACGAAAATAATATTGTTTCCACGTAAAGTATTCCAAGAGTGAGTACCATTTATACTTATTACATAGTAGTTGATCACATTCAAAGATATATAGGGTAACAATAGTATCCTTTATCTAGTACGGTCAAGTCGAAAAAAATGTGTTTATATCAATTCTTTTCTGCAAAACGCCTGCATTTTTGGTTAAAATCGTTAACTATTACTACTTCAGTCAACCACTTTTAATTAATGTTCTTTGAAAACACTTATAAATTATATTCTGTAAAAAAAAAGATTTAGAAATATTGAGTTTAATGATTTATTTGTCGGTTACTAATTAGGCGGCATGGGTCACATGATATTACCTCTGCTTAGACTAGAAGTATATCTTGACCTTTTGCAGTTATAGTCCTGTATAACCCGTTGGCAGTCCTCCGTAGAATGCGATGACCCAAATTAATTTTATATAATATCACTGTCAATAATAGTAATAACATTATAATTATTATTTCTTTTAGGAGAAAGCGGAAGGATTGTGTAAATAAAAGATATTTTTCCATTTCAAATAGCCAAAATCTCCTCATCACAAAATATATTTGCTTTTCCTATACTATTAACTGTGTAATAAATATAGTTATTTAAATGGAAAAAAAGTCAGCGGTCTCGAGATATCCGGGTAATCTAAAAAATCAAACGTCATTTGCTGTGTTACTGACGATTTGACTTTCAGAGGACGCCAATCAAAATAAAATACTAGTATCGTTAAACATTTTATCAATTCGAATGTCTGTTTGTTATATGACAATACCAAATTTTTTTTACCAAACAATTATGTTAATATATATGTGATACCTATACCAAAAAATATTTTTTTTAATTGTGCGTCTGCTTGTCCATCTGTTTGGGCTAATTTCGGAAAACTCATCTGATTTTAACTGAACTTCATCTTGCATATACCTAAAATTAAAAGGAGTAACTTGGGCTAGTTTTTTTTTAGGAAAATAATTAGGGTTTAAGATGAGAACTCACGAATTTGTTAACAAAATCCGGTTTAGTGGGTCATTTTTACTCGCAAATGTTTGAATTTACTAGTGCTCGCAAATGTTTGAATTTGCTAGCAATATCTTTATACCTTGTTGGTGCTACAGATAATTTTATGGTCTGTACAAAAATAGCATCTTACATTTTGTGGAAAAATTATGCGAAATTTTACTACGCAGTCGGAGCTGCACGAACAGCTAGTTCATGTATAAAATTGACCTGTTTTTCTCAGGTAATATTCTATAATGACGCCTGCACCGCAAGAACGCTGCGTACAGCGAGATCCAGAGGTAGATATGCCCATCCCCCATGGCAATAGTATCGTCATTTCTGGAATGGCCGGACTTTACCCAGAGGCTAACTCTATCGAAGAGTTATCTTCAATACTATACGAAAAGGTAATGTTTTTTTTAATACAGTATAGGCCAAGGTCGCTCAACTTTTTTGACAGTCGGGCCAAAAAGACGATTCAGAAATTTTAGCAGGCCACTAAGTGTTACTGTTCTTAAGTATAATAACGTATAAATTACCGCGCGAGATTGCTACCCGCTATGTTGCTTTCATTCGTAACGTCACTGATCAATCAACATTCTAAAGATGTCGGTTCTTTCCATAAAAGATCGATTTTTGAATTCACCTTATGCCAAATTAAGAATCAAAATTGTGTGGTTATTATTTTAAATAAAAATCTCATATGGACTGATGAAAATAAAATGACAGAAAAATCTTATGTATGTGAAGTACGTAACACTCTCCTCAACTCGGCGGTAAAAACCTTTGCTCGCGGGGGCCATTTATTAATTTTAAGTGGGCCACATTATGGCCCCTTGTCATAGGATTGAGTAGCCTTGGCCGATTTCAAAATTCGATTTCAATTTGTTTTCTCGAAATTTCAATCTATAGCAAACCATCCCGTTTCAATGTTGCCATACCGTGTTTCTCGTGGCTGTTTGCTTGGGCGCCTGCACGATTAGTCGAAAAAATTTGCGGTATGCGTGTGCGATGATTAAGACACCACTTCTCCGCGCCATTACCTCAACCATCAGGTTGCCTACCACAGAGTACAATATGTACTGTCTACAGAGCTTGCGAGATTTAGACGTATGATTATTAAAGTAACTCGCCAACGACGCGCACGCACGCTTTCTCATTTATATACAAAACTTTGTGTTAATTATAATATTTTCACAAAGACCTATCACTATTTTGTATATTTCGTATAATAAACTCCTTGAATAATAGTCTCTTTTCTTTCTATGAGGGATCACCCATAATAAGAGCGGCAACATACAGTCGTAATTCCATACATATTTCACAAATATACGTTTATTTCCGTTTGGAATAATAAGCCTCAATAAACGAACGAACGAATTAATTACGCACGGAAAACTACCGTATGTTTGTGATAGGTCCATAGATTTATATGTATTTACTGCGTTCGAAATTGTGATTCGATATTTCAAATCGAAATCACTAAACGGAATTCCGTCTGTATGTGGCCACTCTTAATCCTTTTTATCTCTTAAAGCGTCAGTGATCAGTCAAAACCCGATTTGTTTTTGCAAACATACAAATATCTATTATTTCGTCTAAATAAAATATTTAGAGTCCTTAGACGATTTTTTCCAAATGGAATTCGCACATAGTTGCTTTGGTTAATATAATGCGACAAATAACATACAAAATAATTTTAAATGTTGAGACGTTCTGTAGATTTTAAGATTCGAATTCCTCATTAGTTCAATCACTTCTTACATATTGCATTCCAGTATGGCGTGGAGCATCTAAATCAAATTTTTTTAATCTAGAAAGAGTTATTCTAACGGTAATGTTCTCTAAACCAAGGAGATATCCTAAGTTATATCAGTAAGATAACTCTTGATGCTTAAACTGGCTTTAGAAAATACTGTACTTTTTGATTTTATGCATTTAAATAAACACAAATTCCAAATGAAAATTAAATCTTGGCCTTATAATTTAAATTATAACCAAACTGAGGAATTATTGCTGGCGGAAATATAAATATTATACAAATTCCTCACTCTTTTTAAATCCAGACACTTTAAATGAAAACTATGATAATCTGTGGCTATTAATTACGCTGTTTTAAGTGTGAAACATATATGTGTATATTATTGATAAATGAGTGTCCTTTTAAATAATTTTTTGCTATATTACCAATAATTTGTACCGTTTATCTTGTGCACTTGAATGTATTTTCAATTTTATAATAACTATAACTTGATGACAAATGTAACTGCAGTCTGAGATACAGGGAATCCTAGTTCAGGTGGCTACGGTCTTTATCATCATAATATTAATACGTAAAGCAAAAATGTTGCACTCCTTTTTACGAAAATTGCGCGGACGAAGGAGTATGAAATTTCGCACACTTATATATACTAATAATAATATTATAAATAGGAGTGATTTGTATTTTTATATGTATCGAATAAACTTAAAAACGACTAGATCGATTTGGATGAAATTTGGTATGGAGATGGTTTGAAATCCCACTTCCTGGATTAGGATAGTTTTTCATTCCGAAAATCCCACGGGAATGGGAACTACGCAGGTAAAACACGGTAAGCAGTTAGTACTTTATATAGAGACGAAGTGAAGAACGCTAATATTTTTTATATGTTTAAATTATGCATAAAATACATTAAATTAATAAAACAGTTTTCACACTACCATTTGTTTGACAAAGACACATCTATAATTACCCTTACGATTACCAATGTATTTCAATCACATGCCAATATCAGACTTGACATTTATTTACCGTGTAGACAAAATATTGACTTTTGACAAGAATTTACTTTAAGCAATTGACAATGAAAAGCAAACAAAATTGTTAGCGTTTTTATGAATTATGGTCGAATTTCGATCACACGCGAGAGCTAGTTTTTTACACACTTAAATAATAAACAAATAAATGATTAAAGTTAAGATTCCATATTGAGACCGGCCTTTAGCGCTTTGATATTAATCTCAGTAGGTAATGCATTAAAGATTCTTTGATTCTTCCAGCCAAATTATCACCTTCTATCACTTCTGATTTTCCCTTAAAGGATTTTTCTAAATAAATGATAAAAAAAACGTAAAAATACAAAAGTAAAACACCAATGTGTGTTGCTAGTGATGACCTATGTGCCACCAAAACGTGGTCGCTTACAATAGGCCTAATTAGAAAACTCATTGTTACCTAAAGGCCAAAGGAGGAGGCTATGCTCGTAGTTTCACTGCGCGAACGAATTAAAAATGAGGAGATCCTCAGAAGATCCAAAGTTATCGACATTGTCCGTAGAATTCCCAAACTTAACTAAAAATGGGCTGGGCACATTGCTCGTAGAACCGATGCCGACCTATACAGGACAAGAACAAAAAACAAAAAAATAATTTTAGAAAAGACAATCGAAGACCTATTTGCTTTTTTAAATATAATGTTTTTTTATTGACTTTTTATTTAGGTTAACCCAATTAGTTCGTCGACTCGCTGGGACTGGAATCACCCAGAGGCATCGAAGTATTTAGGAAAAGTTTCCGGTCTGAATCTATTCGACGCGCAATTCTTCATGGTGCACTATCGACTTGCGACGGTAATGGATCCGATGTCACGGAAGATTCTCGAACAAGCCTATCAAGCTATATATGATGCAGGTGAGTAAAAGGACTTGTGTTCAAGCCCTTTTTAGGTTGTAGTTATTTTATTATATTCGGTTTAATTTATCTATACTAATAAATAAAATTTAAGTGTCTGTTTGTAATGTCAAAATAACAATAGTTTACTATAAATACATATGAATATTTATACGATATATATGCCAAAAAATATTTTTTTTCTATCTGTTCGTCTGTTTCTTTGTTCCCGGTAATCTCAGGAACGGCTGGGATGATTTTGGCTGGTCAATTTTTGGTAGATAGTTGAAATTACTTCGCGTAACTTAGAGTGCTTCTGATTTTCGAAAATAGTTATGGTTCCGCGTAAAAAAATTAAAAATCTTAAATAATTTAATATAATCCGATTCAATGCACAATTTCACGGGCAAGTGTTTGAATTTATGAGAAATATGTGTACGTTATTACAGTACTAATTTTTTTTTTTGGAAAATAAGTAGGGTTTCGTATAAGAAAATTAAAACTCAGTGAAGAACATATGAAACGCGGGTGCAGCCGTGGGCACACAGCTAGTGAAGTAATAAAAAACGAATTAGGAATTCGCTAATTGAATGAGATCTCCGTTTTTCTCTCTCCTCACTGTTCAGAGCATCCCACTTGCAATGCACGATAGTCTTATTATCCTATCCGTGGAATCTCAATTCCAGTGATTATATCTGAAGTATCGTCTCGATTTGTTTCAGGTGTCAATCCACAACAACTTTCTGGTAAAAAGGTTGCCGTTTACATTGGGACATCCTTCGCTGAAACTGAAAAAGTATGTTTCTACAGTACAGTCTCTAAGACAGGCCTTGGTATAGCTGGGTAAGCATGAGTTTCAGTATTTTATTACTGCAATCATCAGCAAATTCTATTCTTTTAATATTCTATTAAACATAATTAATTAAATCACGCAGAATAACTAAAAAAACATAAGATTATAAACAACAACCTGCTTACAGGTTAATACTAATTATATTTCATGCTTATGTCACTTAACCAATTATGTATTATATGGCTTTCAAATAACTAGAATAATTTAAGATATTTATTATATAACTAGCTGTGCCTGCTCTCGCGTGGAGTTTAGGCGTCCCGCTCCGTCAAACAAACAGAAAAACAATTATTTTTCAACTATCAAGTTATCAGAACATTCCAAGTATTCAAAAAATAAGTATAGCGCCATCTATGAATAACCACAGAAGTACATATATAATTTGCTTACGTAATCACCTTCATAACACTCAAATGTACTCATATCATTCGTATTATCAAAGATAAACAAAACATGAACCGGCCAACTATAATTAGAACAAAATAATATTATGTTACGCGTCATATTTATACCTATTGATATCATAATTGAAATTGAAGGGGAGGATTTACAAGAACATAATACGACCTGTCGTCTTGTGTGGATCAGAATGTTACCCCATAAAGGTGACGGACGAAAGAAGATTACATGCAGCTGAGATGGGGTTACAAGAATGGACAGGATTAGGAATGAGTATATTAGAGGAAGTTTGAAAGTGGCGCCAATAGCAGACAAGTTAAGAGGCGGTGGTTTGTCCTGGTATGGACATGTGATGCGCAGGGAGAAAGAGGATGTTGTAAGGAAGGTATTGGATATGAATGTGTACGATTACATAGGAACAGAAGACCAAAGAAAAGATGGATGGACTGTGTGAAAGATGATATGCTTAGGAAAGGAGTGAATGCGGAGATGACAACAAATAGAGAGGAATGGTAGAGGAAGACGTGTTGCGCCGACCCCAAATAAAAATGGGAAAAGGGTAGGGAGATGATGATGATGATATCATAATTGAAAGTCAGTTCACTACTTCCATAAAATGACCCCTTAATACAACACCTAGAATTCCTAGATATTATATCAAAATCATTTACTATGACTTAGACATTTATTATTTATACACTAACTATAAAGATATTTTATATTATGCCATTTCGTTCAATTTTAATCAATCTATCAATTTGTTGGTCTCGAATAAGACTAAAACGCATTTACTTGCCAACTCTTGTTTCATACTAAAGTCGCCGCGTGTCTTTCAAAATACTATAACTTTTGATTGAGTGAACCGATTTTAATGAAATAAAGTTTTAATATTACTCTGAAATATGCTTATTAAATTTAAAATGAAATATGCTAAATTATCTTTTTGAATTTTTAAAATAAACTCGGTATTTTGTAATTGATACCTACACAAACAAATAGACAGGCAGGACAGACAGGCATTTCTAAAAATGGTAGAAATGTGTTTAATTACCTATTTTTAGGTATTCCCTTGCAATAATTCTTTTCATAAAAACCGGAAATGTAAATACACGTGATATTTACAATTTTATTATTAGTATAGAAATTTTACTACATTATAATTCTATGAACCAAGCAAACCACTAATACGTTTATGAATATTCTTTCTTTATTTTCTCTATACAATACTCGTATTACAGATGCAGTAAGACAATGTTCGCTAATCGCATCTCGTACTGGCTGAACGTCAAAGGTCCGTCACTGGGTATAGATGAAGATTCCTGCAGTGGTATATCAGCACTCCAACAAGCTTGCGCCACAATTAATAGTGGTGATTGCGAAGCTGCTATAGTCGCCAGTGCAAATATTTGTCTGCATCCACACTCATCTATACATCGTGGAAGGTATATTATCTGTTTAACAATATAACAAAACTAATTTATAGTTATCGGTTAATGTCAAAAGTGGTTATATCCCAACTAACGCTTTTATCGTGGCGAATACATTTTCAAAAACAGATGATTGCAACTGATTTTACTTGTAGAATGTAATTATTTTTAGGTTTATCAAGACAATAAAGTAATTTTATGCAGTGTAACAGAATTGAATATGCATATAGCTAGTGAAAAAATTAATTATAGTTTGGATATAGCCGAGTTAGATATATTGCAGATGATTTTTCTTTAGCTAGTGCCTTTCACGCTGTACGGTCAGGACGTTTTCTTAATTATTCAGGAGTTACCTTTTGTCATGGTTGGTACATCACACATTTCTTATGAAATGACCTTATAGTCTAAATTCTAATAATAATCAATAAACAAGAACAGAAGGTCTTGCTAATATCACGATCCCTGATCCCTGGATAATGCCATTAATTTTTAAAGATTATTATATTAAACTTAAAGATTAAATATTTAAAGACTATTAAATTATTAAAGATAGCATTATAGTAAATACTTTTATACCAATTAATATATATCCACCATCGCCATGCTCGTACGTTTTGATTTTTTTCCATAGATTAGTTATTGTAGAAACTAGGAGCCTTTGAAAATGAAAAAAATGCTCGATTTTTACCGTCATTTTCAGACGTTCGTCAAACAAATTTCATGAATAAAATTAAAAAATGCAAATCATAGAGGCATAGCCAAAGCATTTTTTATTTTATAACTGAAAAAAAATAAAAAATTGGTCCAGTTTTTGAGCAGAAAACAGGGTACTATGAAGTGATGTTTTCGTCTATTTTGCATAGATAAAATCAGCCCGAGCTGCAGTGGTCCCTTTCGTGTTTTATAACTCTTTCTTTGGAGCGCAACGCCATAGCAATAAATTTCTGCAATACTCAAAATACAAATCGGTTGCCGACCGCATGTCATCTTAATTTTGGCAACATCGAACCCGTGGTAGTATTTTAAGGTTCATCAGGGACTATATTGAATACAGTACATTTGAATTTGATTAACATTATTATTTCAATAGAAAACATGTTTACTAAAAAGTTACCTTTCGAAATAATATGACAATTGAGCATTGTATCTTTTTCACCACTTCGGTAATTTTAGAATTGTTATTATTGCTCCGAGCTAATCCACTAGACCCATGCACTTTCAAGGATCTATTTATCTATTTCCAGTATACTTAATGCTGTTATTTTGCTGAGACATTTGTTTAAAAAGAAATGAAAATACAAAGATTAACAGAAATCTAAACATCATTAAAGGCGTTAGAGTGAATCTAGTCAGTGTTATCAAGAAAATTAAATTAAATTTCAGAATTACGAAATTGTCCTCGGATGGTAAAACCAGATCTTTTGACGCGAACGCTGATGGTTTTGCAAATTCAGAAGCTATTAATGTATTATTTCTACAAAAAGCCAAAGATGCTCGGAGGTAATAGAAACTACATTATAACTACTAAATTATAACGCATTCTAGAATATTGAAAAGTAAAGAAAAATTATTCCATCTATCCATCCATTCAACCGAAAGACGTTCACTGCTGGACATAGATCTCCCCTAAAGATCTTCACGACGACCGGTCTTGCGCCACCCGCATCCAGCGGATTCAAGCGACCTTCACCAGGTCGTCGGTCCACCTTGCGGGGGAGGGGGGCTACCCACGCTACGTCGTTCGGTGCGTGGTAGCCATTCGAGAACCCGTTGGCCCCATCGGGCATCTGTACTGCGAGCGATGTGCCCAACCCACTGCCACTTAAGTTTTGCAATTTTTCGGGCTATGTCGTTTACTTTGGTTTCTCTACAGATCTCCTTATTCTTGATTCGATCAAGAAAAATAATTATATTATTAATTTGATTATTACGTCACTACCAAATTTACAATATTACAAATATCTCACAATATTATATTTTTATTATTTTTAACCCACTTTGTTACAGAATCTACGCTTACGTGAAGCATATAAAATGTGAATTTATTTCATTGTTGAAAGAAGATACTGGACCTAAATATGGTTTTAACCGAGACCCGTTGATGGTTGCTCGTTTCCTTAAAACATTTTATGACGAAGCTGGGGTTCCATCGCAACTTGTAGAATATGTCGAAGCATTTGGTTCAGGTATCCAAAGATATTTCATTATAAACGTTTTATACAAAATTGAACATATTGTAAAATTCATTTCTACTGTAAAAAGAATTAGAGTGCTTATTATACTTATCTCTTTCGCTCTCACTACGTACCTCTCTTCGCCTGTCCTTAAATGTTCAAATTTGTAATGGTCATTCTGACGCTACCTTGAAATTTTACTCTCATAATCTGTATAGAAGTTTAACTTCAAAATAATTACCAACGCCAAGTTATCTTGCATTATTTTCAACAAAACCACTGTATATTTAAAACACGCGTAATGCAATAAACAATGTTGAGGATTATAATAAACACACGAGCGCAGTCACAGGTAGAGCTAGTTTAATTATATCATGTCCTCTATACAGGTATACCGGAAGCAGACAAATGTGAAATAGAAGCCTTCGAAAACATATTCTGCATGAACGATAAGGATCTTGTAATTGGGAGCGTCATGTCGAATATAGGAAATACCGAAGCTGCTTCAGGCATTTCTTCTATAATAAAGGTTACATTTATTCTCATATAACTAAGAATAAAAAAAATCATCTTTAAATCCTACTTCAGTCACTACGTAAAATTACTTAAACTGTATGCCTAGCCTTACATAATATGGTATATCCGTTCTTCTCTGGAACGCGCTTCCTCTTGATGTTAGAATGTCTGACAGTCGTTACACGATTAAAATAAAAGTTCGAGAATTATTTATTAATAAAATTGCTGAACTATAAATATAGCTTATTATTAATGCAAAGTTTGTATAATATGTATATTATAATAGTTTTGTATTTACATACGTGATTATTTATTCCATTTATTTTTACTAGTATATTACTATTCTATATCATATGTATATGTATGTGTATGTGTTTATATGTGTGTATGTATATGTACTTATAATATCATAACCCGAGACTGGACCCACAGCGGAAAAGGACCAGAGCTGACATGGGGCAGGTGAACGCACCACTCTAAGCCCCAGTAGTGTGACCGCTGGACCTTATGGAGAATGCGATCCTGGAGTTTAAAGCAGTCTTGGAGGCCACGATAAAAGTCAATAAATTGACACGTACTAAGATCCTAGAAGACCATCGTCTGGGTATCGTGGGCTCCTTGAAGGCAAGACTCGAGGAAGCAGAAGCGGCCATCTACAACAACGATACTGCCCAGGGCATCGCAGGGAGCATGTCGGGCAGTTACATGGCCGCTTTCAGTTCCACCAGCGGTTTCGTGCTCAGGGAGGAAGAGGAGTCGCAGGAACCTAGCTCAGGTTCAGAACACCTTTGGTTGAACCCATCGTCGTGGTGGCCCGGTGCACTAAGATCATGCTGGATGAGAGGATCATCGAGAAGGTGGAAACCGTATCGAGGGTCCTCAACACTACGGCAGTGGAATGCACCGAAGCAATACCCACGATTGAGTGCACCAATGGGGTCCCAGGCTGCGGGAAGACAACGTGGCTGGTGAAAAACTTTGATGTGGAGAGAGACGCAGTCGCGACCACCACAACCGAGGCGGCTAAAGATCTACAGGAAAAAGTGGTGCAGACGCACGGCAGCAAGGCCGAAAAGAGAGCGCGCACCATGGCCTCGATCCTAGTAAATGGTTTTAAAGAGTCCGAGAAACGTCCGCGATTAATCGTGGCTATCCTGACCGCCGCCCGGCTGGCGGGAGCCTCATTGGGGACTTCAATCAGCTGTCCTACATCGACCGAGAGAACCTCTTCGAGATTCCAACGGACTCCGAGGACCTGCACCAGGTCCAAAACTCGTTGTCCCCATCGAGCATCGGTTCTATAAGCAATGTGTCCAGCCCAATGCCACTTAAGTTTGGCGTACTTTGGTTCTGCTGCGGATTGTTTGATTTTAGATTCGCTCACGCACTACAACTCCTAACACAGGGTAACTTAGAGCTTTCTAATTAGACCCAATGGATATTAGTGAATTTAATTTAACTTTTTTTGGCAGATATTACTGGGATATGAAAAAGGCATACTAGCAGGTAATTTACACTATACAACGCCGCGACTGGACTTGGATGCGATTAAAGACGGACATATACGTGTCCTCACTGACAACTATCCTTTCCGACGTACGTATGCAGCGGTTAACAATATGTCTGTTACAGGCGTCAATGCACATATTCTGTTACAAGGTCATTATAAACCTAAGGTAATTTCTTAATTAATTTAGTTACATTTAATTATCATAAATTTATCGGCAGCTCGAAAAGATAGTTTTTTTGTCATTGCTTTGACCTGACAATCTCACGTGATGTTAAGTGACGATGTTGTAAACACACTTTGCCTAGATGTACTTGCTCTCAAGCAATGCTGAACACACCTATTGGTATTTAGCCACAGGTTTTCTAACTTGAGGGTGGTGGCTAACCGAGGCTGGCATTATTAGAAAATGCCTACAACCATGCTATGGTTTCCTCACGATGTTTTCCATCACCGAAACCTCAGACTGATTTTAGAGGTTGGTTTGAAGCCGCTTCCGTTGACGCAAAATCCAACCCCACTACCAACTAAGCCATAATCAGCTTCATAATACTAACAGCATTAAAAAAATAGAGAATGTACTATAGAAACTAATGGTTCACACCAGTGGTCTGCAGAAGCCAAAGATATGGTCAGCGATCAATTTAAAACTATCGCATCCAATAGGGCAATCGGTTGAGTCGCTTTGGATAAATTATCCCTAGGATTATGTAATTTGTGAAGACTTGTGACATTTTAGTAAAATTTGAATATTTGCATTTGTTTAGTTTATTTTTCTTGTTCATCGTGGTCCTTGTTATCAATGAAGAATTAAAATAGTCCCGCGTCGAGAAAAGTTCGGGAACTACTGGTTTAAACTAATGTAATCAATAGTATTTATATTATTATTTTTTACCGATCAAACATCAACCTGGCTTTTACGCCAGCTTTCAATTGTTTTCCTATTGTTATATTTTTGTTGGTATTTGATCAATTAATTAGTTACCGTATAAAAATTCATATGAATTTAGTAAGGAAGGTCTTTTACAGGTTCACGGTAACGTTGGGGGCGAGTGCCTTCAGCACTCGCCGCAAAAGGTAACTAGCACGCAGCCCGAACGCTGACAGTGCTACCGTAATTATAGGCACACGTTCACGTGTCTGCTATCTTTGCGCCGATATGTACAATAAAATAAATATATTTTACAGGACCTTAAAAAGTACAAGTCGAACCTACCACATTTAGTGAATGTTTCTGGCCGAAACGAGGCTGCGGTTGAGAATATTCTAAACAGATTAAAAAACAACCAATAGATCCCGAGCAATTGGCTCTTCTGCACAATATACATTCCCGTGATATATCAGGTCATTTGGCGAGAGGTTTTCTTATCATTGGTACGTGGCATCTATACTAATAAATAAAACTGTAGTGTCTGTTTGTAAAATCAAAATAACAATGTTTTACAATAAAATACATATGAATGTACATATATAGGGAACCTAAACCGAAAACTTGTGGCATGTCTGCCTGTGTGTTTGTTACGGCTAATCTCCGGAACGGATGGAGCGATTTTGATGAGACATTTTATGGTAGATAGCTGAAGTTAATACGCGTAACTTAAGCTACTTTTTCTTTTCGAAAATAATTAGGATTCCATTTTAAAAAAATAAAACCCTCAAAATTGTGCACAAAATGTGACAGTTATACGTGTGCGGAGCCGCGGGCACACAGTTAGCTAAGAAATTTTCTCCTTCCTGTTTACCTCCCTCAACCATTGGTCTTTGGAGTTTTGAAAAAGAACGAGTCGCTACGTGTACCTACCGCATAAACAATGACAAAAAGCTCTGATTTTTTTTAATTTGATGCCCTCGTTACTCGTCTAAATCTGAACGTTGTTCGCCTTCATTGGATATTAATCCTCAAAACTAGACAAAAACTACATTACTGAGATACCAAAAATCCGTGTGGCGCTAGCTAAGTATAAGTACCACCCCATTTTAAAGTGGATGTCGACAAAAGCGACTAAGGGGTATAAACCAGGAGATGTGCAGTAATATCCTCTGAGTACCACAAACACCTTAATGCGATCGCCAACCCGCCTGCCAAGCGTGCCGATTATGGCAATCCCCTCTTTAGGAAGGACACAATTCGTTGTGGAGTTTTTTGGGAGAGACCTATATAGGTCTAGCAGCAAATGTCTTTAAGATGCATGAATGTATGAACTAAGCTACTCTAGGACTTCCTTATTGCATAAGCTAGTGTTGTAGAATGAGTTACGTTTATCCCCCAGAACAACGAAATTGAATTTATCCCAT
Organism: Samia ricini; assembly: GCA_014132275.2. Lineage (NCBI taxonomy): Eukaryota > Metazoa > Arthropoda > Insecta > Lepidoptera > Saturniidae > Samia > Samia ricini. Next base: position 20,524,082 of record AP028168.1, read on the forward strand.
ACCTATTTATCTTGAATTACCTCCATCCACTCCGATTTCGCTGCTCTTGACATTTTTTTTTATTACACGGAATAAACTCAGTGCTTTGACCATAATCTCACCTGATTTTAAGTGACGATGTGGTCCAGGATGGTTAACACACTAAGCCTAAAGGTTAATGGTTCTCAAGTAATGATGCCGGAACATACCTATTAGTATTTGTCGACAAGTTTTAAATTACAGTTTTTAAATGCATTTGGTTATGTGAAACGTGTTCTAGCAAAGATTCTTTTAAATGATTTTACATAGATAATAGACACTTGAAATATTTATTTTATAGATACAAACAACCGTCAAGAGACGTTAACGTTATGTAAAAAAGTGGAGTACTACAATGATACGAAGCGGCCACTTTGGTTTGTTTACAGCGGAATGGGCTCCCAGTGGCCTGGAATGGGTACAAAACTCATGAAAATTCCAATATTTGCAGCAGCCATCGAACGGTAAGCAATAATTCAGAGTTAATTTACAAAGAACATTTTTTTTTATGATCATCATAAATGCTAATTTTTTTTATTTAGTCCCCTTACATCTCTGACATTTTGTTTACTTTTCTGGTAGCTTTCCCCTATTTTTTTTGTACCTTTATTGTTTTCATCTTATTTCTATTTTACAATCTTATTCTATTTCTTATTTACGTGTTTCTATTGGATTGTGGTTATGTCGAATCTTTATATTTACATAAATCCTATTTCTAATTTACCTGCTATTTTAAATGCTATTATTATCGAACAACGGGATTTCACGCGTTACCTTTCCTTCTTCCTAGCTCGACGTTTCTGCTGGGTTTCACCAACCGTGGTCACCGTGGTGCCCGATTCAAAAAGCTACTCAAAATTCATTCAATTAATACATACAAATTAATAAATAAATAATAATTAAATAAAAACATTACATTACACAATATATCATATAATAACACATAAATCCACTAAACATCAATATACCAAGAATATATTAATATAACAAGAATATACCAATAAACTAATAACCAATAAATTAAAAATATACATTAGTAATTTTCCAATTGAAACGTAAACCAATAAGGGCTATAAACTAAAAGGGCTACTAAAGCACAAATATATCTAAAATAGAATAGTCAGACTACAAAAAAGATTAATAAAATTAACGTATAATAAATAACCAAAATTTTACAAAAAAATAAAAAGTTGTTGATACGAGACTATGCCTCATCTAGTAAATGCTAAAATAATACATGCATCCATGTTTCTGTTTGACAAGGATCGAAATTATTACGGTCTCTATGTATCTTATGTGTTTACCCACATCTTTGTAATTATATTTTTTGTTTTTGTAATCTAGTTACGTACCTTTGTGCGCTCTAATCCTAGTTTTAAACATTTGTTTCTCAGTAAGTGAATCATGTAATTCTTTATGAGAAATAATGTTATTATTAAACCTTATAATTAATTATGACACAACTATTCGTAGGTGTCAACGAGTCCTCGAAACTAAAGGAATCGATATTATTAAGATAATTACTTCCAATGACGAATCAATTTTCGATAACATACTTCACTCATTCGTCGGGATAGCAGCGGTACAAATAGGCTTAACTGATGTATTGCGTGAAATAGATTTAATACCGGACAAAATTATTGGTAAGTGCAACCAGTTGAAAAAACAGCATTGGTGCAAAAAAAAACATAAGGCCAAAATCTGGTACGTAATAGAGTTCTACTCTCCTGTTTTGGTTCAAAAATTCAATTTGTGAAAATTATATTTTTCGATTCTTCTGTTTTTATACAAACACTAGCTGGTGTCAGCGGCTCTGCCCGCGTTTTATATGTTCTTCACTGCGTAATATAGTTTTAAAATAATCATTAGATAATAATGTTTTCATGGTGATGCCCCTTGAATAGCATTTTGTTCCCATTTTGCACCAAAAAAAAATTTTGGTAATAACAGAAAACAAAGATATTTCTCACAACTTCACAGCCAACACAAGCCCTGTGCCCTTTAAAGTTCACTTAGTTCGTTTCATAATTATTATTTTACCTATACTAAAAAATATAATTTAAGTGTCTGTTTGTAATATTAAAATATTATAACTTTTTATTATTAAATACATATGAATGTATATACGGTACTTAGGGAGCGTTCAAGTATTATGTAACGAATTTGAAGGAGAGGGGGGTCTTCTGAATCTTTACGATGCATTACAGGGGCGGGAGGAGGATTTTGAACTACGCGTTGGATAACACTGTTTTAACCCTTCGAACAGTTGCGTAGAGATTTTTATTCTCACGCTGTTTCAAAAACGTTTATTTTTCTCAAAATTACAAACGGAATGATCACTTGAACATTTTTTTATCTTACAAAATTCTTGCTTGCTTTACAGGATAGCGAATATTTTTTAATCTTTTTTTAACTTCAAATCTAAAGCAAAACATTTTTTTATCAACAGATGTGGTAGTTTTTCTCATCACTCCAGTAAAGTAGGTAACAAAAAATACCGCACTTTGCATAGCTTCGATCTCATGCATGTGAATAACAATGGCGGATAAATCAAAAATGTGTTAATTACAGCGCCATGTCAGGAAATCGACGTTATTAAATATTAATTAAGACAAAGAAAGAAAAAAAATTAGACATCTAATGCTTTTAAAAAAAAAGACAAGACAAAAGTTAATAAACATTATTACCGCGATTAAAACAATTACATACGAGTAGGTATATTAGCGACTTTCCGGTACTTTACGCCACATACTTTTGATTTTCAGGTAAAAATAGTAATTTGGTGGTGGTTACTCATAGTTTTACTAGGAGGGGGTGGGGCAAAGAGACACGTTACGTGGGGGGAGGGAGGGTCAAAAATCTCCAAATGTTGCGTTACATAATACTTGAACTCTCGCTTATACCAAAAATACTTTTTTTTTTTTTTAATTGTTGTCTGTAAAAAATTAAAACTCATGAAATTGTGAATAAAATCCGATTCAATGCACATTTTTACTGGCAGGTGTTTAAAATTGTGAGAAATATCTTTGTTTTCTGTTAGTAAAGAAACTTTTTAGGAAAGTTCCGCGTAAAAAAAACTCATGAAACTGTGAACAAAATACAATTCAATGGACACAGCAAAATCAAAACATTATTTTCCAATGATTATTTATAAACTACATATATTACGCAGTGAAACGCGGGCGGAACCGCGAGCACACAGCTAGTATAATATACAATCGAAATACAGTTTGTATAATAATATAAGGGATTATAACACAGGACACAGTGTAGGGGAGCTCGGATGTGCATACGCAGATGGTTGCTTAACATTAGAGGAGATGATACTTTCTGCTTATAGCCGTGGTTTAGTATCGACACAGACTAAACTAATACATGGTTCCATGGCTGCCGTCGCATTGGGATATCAACAAGTAAAGTATTATATATTTTCACTAAAACACTAAGCAAAGCCCTTGAGAACCCTGAGCACAAGTCCACACTATATGCAAACTCCTTCACAATAACTGCCATAAGACTATGGAATGCACTTCCGGTTCAACTACAAGATGCGAAAACCATTTCCGGTTTTAAGTTGCAACAGCACAAATACTGGTTTTCCAAACGAGATTATGAATGACTGAAATGTTACATTATTATAATTTTATATTATATTAGATATATAATATAAATGTATGCATGTGTGTGTACTATGTGCAGTTATATAAATTTATAAAGTATTTTTTTCTGTATTTCGAATTTTGCGAATTTCTTTCTTTCATGTATTATTTTTGCATTCTTGCTGGTTAATTCGTAGATAATTCCATTGTGGCATTAAGTCTGACAGTGTACAAATTATTGGCAGAATAAAGAATTCATTCATTCACACTAATACAGTTCTAGATAATTAACGAGACCTGTTCTACCGTAGATTAAGGATATATGTCCATCAGAAATAGAAGTCGCTTGTCACAATGGACCCCAATCCAGCACTATATCTGGTCCTGCCGATGTAATGCGCGATTTTGTGGCCAAGTTGAAGGCTCAAGGTATTTTTGCAAAGGAAGTGCCTTGCTCCAATATCGCTTACCACTCCAGTTACATTGCCAGCGCTGGTAAGAAACCAATTTTTATTATATAAATGTTTAATTAAATTTTAGTTGAATTGGATACGATGATTACTCAGTGTGGTCGAATTCTACGTTGATGGATGTAGATCCGAACCCAATTCTACATCTAAAATGAGTCTACAATTTCGGTGAAGTAAAGCACCGTAAGGAAACCATAGCATGGTGGTAGGGCATTTTTTATAATGATGCCTATCGTTGTACCTACTACCCTGAAGTTTGAAAACCTGTTACCCAAAGTCAATAGTGCAGCATCATTTGAGAGTAAGTATTCTTAAGATTAGTGTGTTTACCATCCTGACGCAAAATGTCACTTTACATCAAGTGAGTTTATGGTTAAAGCACTGTATATCAGTATAAAAGGCTATGTATATTAGATGTAATTTTTTAAATTTGTTCACTTCCAGGGCCAGAGCTTTTGAAGTACTTAAGTGAAGTAATAAAGTCGCCCAAGCTTCGAAGCGAACGTTGGGTATCAACGTCGGTACCGCAAGCGGAATGGAATACGCCTGCTGCTAAATATTCTTCAGCTGAATATTATACCAATAATCTTTTGGTAATCTCTAATTACTATCCACTTAATTATTCTCTATGGCTATGCTTGAGTTTCACTGCGTGATCAAATCGGGAAATGAGGAGATCCACAGAAGAACCAAAGTAACCGATGTTAGCTGAAGAATTCCTAAACTTAAGCGGCAATGGTTTGGGCACATTTCCCGTAGTATCGATGCCCGATGGGGCCAACAGGTTCTCGAATGGCTACCACGAACCGAAGACGTAGCGTAGGTAGCCCCCCCATCAGACCGACGACCTGATAAAGGTCGTGGGAATCCGCTGGATGCGAGTGGTGCATGACCGGTCGTCGTCGAGATATTTGAGAGAGACCTACGTCCAGCAGTGGACGTCTTTCGGTTGAATGGATGGATGGAAAATATTCTCGTTACGTCTAAAAGTAATCTAAAATGCCGGTAACAAATTTGAGAATGGAAATAAATATTTCCAGTGTTCCTGTCTTCCACAAAAATGTTTAGTATTGCTCTAATAATTCATAAGTGGTTTAAGAATGTCAAAACATGCTGTTCCGTCGTCCACCGCAGACGTAGGTATAATTTTTATGTTAATGTCATATCTCGCATTTCTTTAATAAGTGCCATTTAGATTATACTTTAAAATGTTGGTAGATGTGTAATTGATATTTATGTAAGTCTTTTGTGCGTGTGTATGTGACTAAAATCTTCCTAAACGGTTGAACCGATTTTAATAAAAAAAAAATTGTGTCTATTCCTGAAGATTCGAGAATGGTTTAGATTCACAATTTGGTCCAATGGATAATGATTATTTATTACATTTTTTATATATGAAACGCGAACGTAGTCGCGGGCACAGCTAGTTACTATATATTTTTCTTCTCAAGCCTTTCACTTTTGGCTGAGTAGTTGTGGCTTCAAAATATATAAAGTGATGTATCGCTGTAGCAACTTTGTTTATTTATCTATACAAATGAAACTACTTGTCCTGATTAACTGATCCATCAACGAAGAGCCTAAACCGAACCGAAATTTAGGCATTAGATACGTAAATAATCACCATTTAATGTTTTAATCATGAGGGAGATTATAGGCTGCAAATGGTCTGAATTCCACGCGGTCGAAGCTGCGAGCACAGCTAGTTAACTAATATAGGTCCTCGCTTATTCTGACAATCGTTCAAAGAGAAATAAATCCTTACACGATGGAGACGCCTTGAGCTGACGCGGTAGTAGGACTAAATTGCAAAGGAAGCGTGGTATATTCGGAAACAAGGAAGTCATGCACTGACCTGTTCCTCAGCAGCAACAAGTACCTTCGACGATGTAGATCCGCTCGCAGCCGCCCGAAAAGCTGCCTCAGATAACACACAAGGGGCTTTCGACACCTCACACAATTCTTCCAACACTCGACGTCACCACAGTTTGCGGTTATAGTTTATATTCTAAGCGGTATAGCGAAGATAAAAAAGGTCAATAAACCTTTGCGATATCTAATATATTATGCGGTTTTATAAGCGGGTTGCGAATATATCCACCACGGTTTCGTGGCGGCGAGGGTGCGATTAGGAGAACAAATCTATTTTGCGGGGTTGCGGAATATACTTTATGCGCTGTATGCGCGGGCGCGGTTGACAACAGAAGAAATGCACGACAGGGAAAGGGGTGGAGGTTTTAGAAAGCCACACTAGGTGGCTCTACCTCTCGATTTCAATCAATTTACCTTTTTAAATTGAATTACTTAAAAGGGTAATAAAGGACTGATTTAGGTTTTTTTTTTTCAATTTGAAGAGTCCAGTATTATTTGAGGAGACATCAGCTGTGATACCAGCGAATGCGGTTCTTGTGGAGGTTGCTCCACATGGTCTCTTACAAGCCATCCTCAAACGCTCATTAGGTTCCACTTGCTGCAACATAGCCCTCACTAAACGGGATCACCCTGATAATGGCTATTTAGTCCTGGAAGCAATCGGCAAGTAAGTAAATAATTTGTTTAACGTGATATAGCCTCAGTGCTTTGACCACAACCTCGCCTGATGTTAAGTGACGATGTTGTCTATGACGGTAAACACAAAAAGCCTAGAGGTACTGGATCTCAAGTAATGCTGCTGGAACACACCTATTGGTATTTGGCGACAGGTATTCAAACTTGAGGGTTGTAGCTACCGAGGCGGGTATTATTAGGAAATGCCCTACCACCATGCTATAGTTCCCGCACGATGTTTTCCTTCACCGAAAGCTCGGGCTGATTTTAGAGTTGGATAGGTTTGAACCCGCGTCCATTGGCGCGATATCCAACCGCCCTACCAACTAAGCCGCCATCGAACTCGTCACAATGATCTATACTAATAAACGAAATCGAACTGTCCGTTTATAATAACAAATTTTTACTAAGTACATATGAATTTATATAAGATTCCTATATTAAACACAATTTTAAAAAATTTTGTCTGCCTGTTTGTTCCGGCTAATCTCCGGAACAGCTTTAGCGATTTTGACGGGACTTTTTTGGTACATAGTTGAAAATAATCGACGTAACTTAGGCTATTTTTTAAAATTTAAAAGTCATAAAAATTTTTAGGAAATACTATTCAATAGATAGCACCATCAAAACATTATTTTCCATTATGAGAAACTATATTACGTAATGAAAAATATTAGAATAATGTAATTGATTTAATTCGCAAATTTAATGGTTAAACATCTTGAAAATCAAGATTCAATGCATTGGAACCCTGGTTCCACAGCGGTATTCAGTGCTGTTAGATTTGATTTAGGTACTTATGTATTTGTCAAAATCGAAAATAGAGAAAAACTTTATTCAATTTAGACCCTAAGAAGGCGTTTATGAACGTCAAAAACACTACCACTGGTTCGGAAAACAACCCAGTCGAGAAGAGCCGGCAAGAAACTCGATCTGGTTCTTTTTATATATATAGATATATCATTTTTAAAATATAATACCTTATAAACGTACGTTCTTATATTTTCAGATTATATAACCTTGGATATTCAACTAAATTGGAAGCGTTATACCCAAAAGTAGAATTTCCAGTTTCCACTGGAACACCTATGTTATCACATTTAGTGCAGTGGTCTCACCAGGAAAATTGGTAAGAAACGACGTAATATCTTTATATCACAATTTAGAGAATTGAATTAATTTGCAAAAATATATCTAATACATATGATATATAACTTACACGAAAAATCGGATTTTATTATGAGTTTTATTTTATTTACGCGGAACCCTGATTATTTTCGAAAATTAAATGTAACCTAAATTACCCGTAGTAACTTCAGCTATCTACCAAAAAATGTCTCGTCAAAATCCGACCAGCCGTTCCGGAGATTACCCCGGAACGAACAGGCAAACAGACCGACAACAGACAGACAAAAAATTTAACAATTGCATTTTTGGTATGGGTATCGTTTATTCATATCTATTTAGCACAACAAAAAATAATTTTCACATTACAAACAGATGTTTCAATTTTATTTATTAGTATAGATATATATATATGTATCCCTGGCCAATTTCGGCTGCAGTGACTGGACCCTGTCTACAGGCTGAGGTGTTTTGCCTGCAAGTGACTTATGCACTCAATTTTTGCTTTGATTGTGCGAGTGTAGTAAGAACATGTTAGGGTACCATTTACAAAATTGAAGGCATCTTATTTTTCAAATGTTCGCGTTATATCTTGTTATATCACTAAGATACATGTACTAAAGATATTAAAATATACGTTAACTCATTTAAATCAATACGATCCATAATGAAGTCCATCAGTAGAAAGATATTTAGATGATGATAATTTAAAACAAATGACCCATTATCTACATAATTTATTTCTTAAAATAGAAAACGAATGTTAATATATCTATGATTTTTATATTGGTAGTAAAGGTGTAATAAAGATATATACAATTTTTAGAGAAGCAAACGCTTTTATGGTTTGCATAAAACAATAATTTTCAAAAAGCTGTAACTAAATAATAAATAAGTAAAAGAAACTATTTTAATGACCCTGAAACTTATTTTCATAAGAAACCGATTAGAGCCACAATACACCATTATTTAAATCGATAAAACAACATAAATATACAGAATACTAAGTTGTTATTGCCCAACGACTGGGCAATAATATATATCTATTAATATATTATATTTCAAAAAGCTATTAAATAAGTGTATTGCAATATTTGCTAAATTGCAAAAATACTCTTCTTCTCGATAGGGGAAAACCTTATAGAGTCGCGTTACCAATGCTATGACATCAGTCGTCAACATGCTACAGTAGGTTAAGTATAACATGGCGCGCAAGTGCTGCCGTTCAGATCAATCAGAATCAAATATACTTACGCAGCATATATGTATGTATTGATTATGAATAAACTATGTGAAAATATACATATCTATTGTTCGGAGCGCCAATACTTGTAAAAACCAGACAAATATTACATGTTAAATGTTAGGTTATGTTAATAAATTGGATTAGCAAATAATAAAATTTAAACATTAAAGAAAAAGATATTAAAAAATTTACGTTTTTTTACTATTACCGGCAGGCCCCATTGCTGGATAGTTTTTTTTTAATTATCATATATTTATGGTGGAATAATGTTTCAAAATATTTCCAGGCCTTTGCCTTTATATGAGCTAGCGTCTGTAAAAACCGCTTCCTTTTCCAAGTTCGTTTTGTGCATTTCCGATAAAGAATATTGTTTTCTACAGGGACACGCAATGAGAGGTACTTACTATTCTTTGTTTACGATAATATAATTTTAAAATTATTCCATTTTTAAAACCTCCATATCCATAAGCAATATATACTAATAAAATCGTTCTATACATAGTCTAACGTCTATGTCTTTTCTCTCTATTCTTATAACTTTTTTTACTTATTTACATTCTTTAGTAAAAAAAACCTATTAGTTACGCCAAAATGCAAAGCAATTACTTTAAATTTATTTATTTTAGGAAATATTACTTATCCGTTTGCTAGTGCACTTGTTGCCGTATGGGACACTTTAGCGATGTCTCTTGGTACAGATAAAAATAATATGTCAGTACAATTCAAAAATGTACACTTGCATACGCAGCCGATACTTCACGAACAACGACAATTGAGACTCAACGTATCTCTACACAGAGGTTCTGGGGAATTCGAGGTAAACGACAAAGTTTAAAAAGATTTAACTGTTTTTTTTGTGAAAAAGTATATTATTAGATTTGATTTTCAAATTGCTTCTCCCTAAAGGAGGTGCGAGAAATTTTTTATATTATAACAAATAGTAACCAAATGGAGGACAGCCTCGGTGGCGCTGCTATATTACGGTACGGCTGTCATTCTTAGGTCTCGGGTTCGATCCCCGGGTCGGGTCAAGTGACATTGGGGTTTCCTACTCAATATCATCCCGGAGTCTGGAATTTGTGCCCGATATGGCGACAGGCTCGAACTCTGTCATATCTGGAACGGAACTAATCTCGGCGAAATGTGTATGGTGCAGTTAGCTATTTCACTTTAGGGGATAACAAGCGTGAGCTTATGTTTATATTATGTTATGGTAACCAAATGTCTAGATTCCTCGCGTTCTTGGTCGTACGGAAACTATACAATTCAATATTCTTTGCGTAAAAAATATTCTCTTAAAAATAAGAGTACTGCATGTGCTAGTATCAAGCTGATCTAATCTTTTGAAAATACAGGCTGACAAAAAACAAACAATAGCACCGTCAACGTCTATATCTCTAGGGTACGGCTACTTTCTTGCATACGTCCGAAATATATATTATTCGACTTTTTAAGTATCTCCAAACTATGTGATGCAGGCAAAGCTGCTGACAGAAACAACTATTGAAAATCGACGATAGTAAATATATTCTTAACTTTAATAAGTCTTAAATTTAACTTAAATATTATTTTCAATTTGAAAAATATAAAATTGATTGTTCTCGAATGGGTACCATGCACCTCAAGACATAGCGTGGGTAGGCCCCCACAAGGTGGACCGACGATCTGGTAAAGGTTGCAGAAATCCGCTGGATAAGGGTGGCGCAAGACCGGTCGTCGTGGAGATCTTTAGGGGAAGACCGATGCCCAGCAGTGGACGTCTTTCGGTTGAACGGATGGAAAATTGATTTCCTATATATTTCCAGGTCACAGATGATTTTTCTCAAGTGATAACTGGATGCATAATTAACCAAAATTTAAAGAATATATCTTCGGAAATATCACGTGATGATTACGAATATAAGGAATTAAGCTCCAATGATGTTTATGAATTGTTGCAAACGAGAGAATATTTTTACAGGTAGATTGTAAGCGAGTTATAATCACACTGGGAATACTATTATTAAAATTGTAATAATTCGTATATATTTTATATATTTGAACAGTTATTTTAAAATAGTGATTATAATAGATTTGCAATAATAGACTAAATTACTCCAACCTCTTAAAAATATATATCAAATGCAAAATTTCAAATAGCCTCTCTTTTGTTAGAACATAGCATCTCTGCTCATAGCTTGAACTTATGACACATTAATGTTTTTTTTTATTAACTAATGTATTTGTTTTTTTTTTTCAATATACTAAGCTGCTCTAAGTAGCCGCTCCAGTAATTATAGCATTCGAAAAAATCGTATTATTCGAATACTTCGCATTGGAAAATACAACTAATATTACAAACCCCAGTTCTAGTATAAAAGATATATAATTTTTCATTGCAGTGGTGAGTTTCGTAGTATTCATAGCGCTAACATTTCTTTTACTGAAGCTGACATGATTTGGAACAACAACTGGGTGACTCTAATCGATGGTATTTTCCAACTCAACGCCTTGAGACGCGAACACGACGGCGTCTCACAACCGAGTCACATCAGCTGCATACAAATCAACGTCAACGAACATCGAAAACAAACAATTGGTGGTAAAACACTTCTCAGAGCGAAAGTTTCTGAAGTTTATGAGATGACCCAGTAAGTATTTTATTGATTCGTATTGAATTTAAGACACCGTAAATAGCGACTAAGGAATAAACCAGAATATGGGCAACAGCATCCTCTGATTACCACAAACACCTACTGCGATCACCGACCCGCCTGCCTAGCGTGGTGATTATGGCAATCCTCTCCCCTCCGCCCCCCTCTATTATGAACGACGTATCAATAGGTATGCTTCCCACAAGGTAAATCGACGACCTGGCGAAAGTCGCGAGAAATTCACTAGGTGGCGCAAAACCTTTCGTCCTGGAGATTTTTGTAAGAGACCTGTATCCAGCAGTGGACCTATTTCGCTAGGATAGATGGATGGATGGAATTTCTTCATATGCTACATTTAGAAACTAAGTTATCAATGTGGGCGATAATGTCTTTTTGTGGAAATAAAAAATCCATAGAAAATTAGTGGGCATTGATTCAGCGTAGAGAGTCCATGAGCAGATTAATAATGAACATGGGTTCATTAGAAAAAACATATTCTTAAAGTGGACGAAATTAGATTGTGACTGTGTGACTGTGATTGTTTAGATTGTGATAACTGTGATTTAAAGGCTTTATGCAGTATTATGATTTCAGATGTGGTGGAATTGTTATGCGATATGTGAAGTTTCACGACTTACCGTCAATATCTGATGACATAGAGTTTGATTTGCATGTTCCTACGCTTGAAGGAAATCCAAATATGGATATCGATGTAATTATATTAGCAAATTGAGATACACTTAAAACTAGTAAAAGAAAAATCGGAAAGTTTCATATAAAAATTATATTTTACAGATAAATCACAATGATCCAACGACTGAAAAAACTTTAGTTTTGAAAAGTAAGCACGTTGGTGATATTGAATCATTGCATTGGCTTCAAATACCTGAACCGGTTGGATCCGGTATTAAAGTAACAGTACGTACTATAGATTAAAAAAGTAATAATACGTTGGTATTTTATAAACCAATCGATGATATTTAGATGCTTAAATTAATTTAAATTGCTCAAGTATAAACTATTTTTGAATTTATATAGTGAATTAAATAAATATTTTTATAACAGTCATAATTATAGACTGTAGTTTTATATCTGTAATTTGAAGGTTTCGATGTTTGTTTCTGAATAATTCTCAGAGCAACTTAAATTTGATTTAGCGTAGCTCCACCTAATTTTATGTTAACCCTTCACATTTACTTACCTCAAATGAAGTAGATGACTATCGGCGACATGTTTACAAATACATAAATTTTCCACATTCGAGCAGCGCATCATTCGAAAATAATAAAACGAATTTAATATACATTTCAGACTAATCTAGAACTGATCTAAGATTTCACGTTTCTTAATGAAGACTAAAAAGGACTGATAAAACTTCAATTAAAAATAATAAAATATTTTTTAAAATAAAAAATCTTAAAATATGTTTAGACATTCAATTCCAGAGAAAGATCAAACAAATGCTTATGAATTCTACAAGAACAAAAAATTTTCATCCAATTAATAATAATATTAAATGTATGTGTGACATAAACAGGTGCACTATGCAGGAATAAGCGTTGGTGATGTTCTGAAAGCTATTGGCGAGGTTCCACTAAAATCAAACAGTGAACTGACTGGAGGAGATTACGGCATTGACTTTAGTGGATTGACCGAAAGGTAATATCCTTTGAAACCCTATCTATTATTTTAATACGCATTCTCAACTCTATTTTGCTCAGAATATGTTTTATATAAAAATTAAACAATTATAACCATTGCTAGCGAAAGTACAAAGAGGGGTGTAATTTCCAGACATTAATATCCATAGACATAATATGTTTTCGCTATGCTCAAACCGTTTACGTAATGTTAATAACTCTTGTATATTAAAATAAGCTCGACAGAGTGATTGAACTTATTGTCAGTTAAATCATTAATGTTCTTTGGGAGTTTATTGTAACACTGAATACATTTACTTAAAAAGCTTTGTCTGCGCTGGTTTCGACGGTTTTATTTTCCGAACCGGTAGTAGTGACGTTCATAAGCGCTTTCTTAGGGTCTAAATAAAGAATGTTTTGAATTTCAGCGGTGATCGCGTAATGGGTATGTTGCAAGCTGGTGCATGCAGTAGCCACTTGTTGGCTCAGCCCGAACTATTGTGGCCTGTACCTCATCAATGGACTCTTCGAGATGCTGCCACAGTACCCTTTGCCTATTCGTGCGCCTTTTATTGTCTTGTTAGTTTTCTGTTTTTATTTAAAATTTCACTAGATTATTTTCTTTTTTAAACTTAGCCTTTAATCGCAATCTCACCTGATACTACTTTTTTTTCTTATACGAAATATAGTTTATTGACAACCCCCGCAATAGAGCATTCGCCCTGTGTCGCGGGAATATCATAAACAATACATGCAATAAATTTAATTAATTATGGATACTGCAAACATCCACTACCATGTTTAGTGCAATTATTTATTGTATGAGAAGAGCCTACAATACGCCTGCAACCACAGCTTGGCCACACGTCACTTCAAATCATTTCTTCATTCCTAACCAACTTTGTCACATTTTTTTTTTTTCATTATTTAGATTGACAATACATTTTTTTTGTTTATTTTGATGTATATAGTAGATAACTTAAAATGACGATGTGACTAAAAAATTAAAGAACGTTAATGCTAGATGAATGCTTTCTCAAGCGATATTGCAAGAATACGCTTATGAGCACTTGGTGACAGTTTTCCAACTTGAGTGTACATTAGAAAATACTTTACCACTATGCTATATTTTTTTCCCCGAAGTCTCTGGCTGAGCCATCGTTGCTTCAAAATTAATTTCATAAGTTTATAAAATTAACCAATATGTTACTAGTTTTCTTTTGTATTTGGTTACGTATATGACTTTCCTTCTACAAAAACAATTTGTAGTGATATGGATTTATTTATCTGCTTTTGCTTAAAAGAAATAAACTCTGGTATTGCAACGTATTATTCTTCACAATAATCAACGGCCGATTCGAAAAAGAAGTTAATCGTCGAATCCAACTCGACTGGGCTGCGATTCAGAAGCTACGCAAAATCTTCTTGACGGAAATACTCCAGTGTCTCAAGACAAAAGTCTTCAACCAGTGTGTGTTGCCAGTGGTGACTTACTGAACTGAGACATGATCGTTTATATTGGGTCTAATTAGAAATCTCAAAGTAACCCAAAGGGCAATGGAGAGGGCTATGCTCGGAGTTTTACTGTGTGGTCAAATAGGAAATGAGAAGATCCGCAGAGGAACTAAAGTAACCGATATTGCTCAAAGAATTGCCAAACACAAGTGGTAGTGGAGTAGGCACATTGCTCATATAACCGATGTCCGATGGTGCCAAGGAGTTCTCGAATGGCTGCCGTGTACCGGAAATCGCTACACGTTTTCGTAGGCTCCCCACAACGTGGACCGATGACCTGGTAAATGTTGCGAAAATCCACTGGACGTAGACGGCGCAAGACCGGTCATTGTGGAAATTTTTGGAGGAGATCTATGTCCAGGAATGGACTTCTTTCGGTTAAATGGATGGATGGATAAAATTGGTCTGTAGCATGTATGTTACAAAACTTGATCGCTTCTCCAACATTATTGAGATAAACATTTTTTAATTAGTGTTTGAAAGCGGATATACGTCCTGGGATGAATATTCTCGTGCATGGTGGAGCTGGAGCTCTTGGACAGGCGGTAATAGCGGTATCACTACTAGCGTACGGTTGTCAAGTCTTTACTACAGTCTCAAATAACGTCAAGAAGCAATTTTTACAAAAGCTTTATCCGGATTTAAAAGGTAACGTTTTGTTATAGCTCGCCAGAGCTCTAATTCTTCTGAAATATTTATCTTGAATAAATATATATATAATTTATATAATATGAAATTATCTGTTTGTAATATAAAAATAATTAAATACATATGAATGGTATATACGGTCCCTGTATTTAAAAAAAAACATTTATCTAATTTTGTCTGACAGTCATTTTTTTCCGGCTAATCTCCGAAACAGCTTGACTGATTTTGACGGGACTTCTTTTAATAGATAGTTGAAGTTGCATAGCAAACTGCTAGCATAGCATAAAAATAGATCATAATTACCAAATTAATTGTTATAAATGAGGTAGAAAATAATAAAAAAAAATCGTTTATTCCAGAGAAACACATAGGTCATTCAAGAGACGATAGTTTTATAGAATTGGTGTTGAATGCCACAAATGGAAGAGGTTGTGATATTGTCATAAGCTGCGTAAAAGGGAACCAGAAAAATGTAAGTTAAATAGTCTGAAGTATTACGTACATAAGGTAATTTAAAGTTTTATCGCATTTATAACATCATTTATACTGTTTCAGAGCTCACTACAATGCACTGCTTCAATGGTATGACTTTAGACATAGCCCAGATTCTGAATCAAGAAAATTTTACATACGGTATGTCTTATATGACTAAACAGAGATCATACTTAGCATTGGACTTCATGAGGATATTTGAAGATATCGAGAAACGAAAAGTAAGTGTACATCTATACTCTATATATTATTATAATAAATAAAATTGGAGTGTCTGTTTGTAATGTCAAAATTATTTTTTTTTACTAAATAGATATGAATGTATATACGATACCAGTACCAAAATTACAATTTTTAACATTTTTGTCTGTCTTTTTGTCTGTATGTTTGTTTGTTCCGGCTAATCTTCGGAACGGCTGAAGGGATTTTGACGGGACTTTTTTTGGTAGATAGCTGAGGTTACTCCGAGTAACTTAGAGTGCTATTAATGTCCGAAAATAATTAGGGTTCCACGTAAAAAAAAATAAAAACTCATAAAAAGTTGAAAAAAATCCGATTCAATGCACAGTTTTTTACGGGCAAGTGCTTGAATTTATGGGAAATATATTAACTTTATCTTAATACCAAAGAATTTTTAGGAAAAAATAAGGCTTTCGTTTAATAAAATTAAAAGGCAGTGAAGAACATCAGGAACGCGGGCGCAGCAGCACACACCTAATCTATACTATAAATAAATATTGCTATTGAAAAATGGTAAAAGTTTATGATTTCGTTTATCTAAATACTCTTAGGCTTCGGTTGTGTTGAAGCACGACGCAACGTAACCTCCTCCGGGGCAACGTTTGTTTGTTTCGCTAGCAGACTATAAGCTGATAGATGACGCTTCCCTTAATATCGCTTTTGATTCCCATGTGTCACCAAAGTCAAGTATTTAGATATCGTCCTAGATAACCATATGATTTTTTATCACATCGTCTAATTAATTCCAATATTAGAATGACCCGTTTTTGCCGATATGACAAAGTTACATATTCACTCCTTGCAGAGGATCCAAAATTGGTTTGTATGAAAGGCGTAGGTCCCCACGGGTTCTAGAGCGATGTGGACCTCCACAGAGATCTGGACGTACCTTCCATGAAATCCGTTATGAAATTCCTAACTAATAGTTACTTCAAAGGGAAGATGGAAGGAGGGCCATTGTATCTAGTATCTAACCACCAGTTGACAACTCTCGCCTGCTATAATTATCGTGATTCATATATTCTTCATTGCGTTTTAATTTTTTTATACGGAATCCTAATTATTTTCCTACTTTTTTTTTTTATATTAAGATAAACTAAAAATATTTCTCATTTTTGAAATCTTGTCCGTAAAACTGTGTATTGAATTTTTTTGCGGAGTACCTTCAAATGTTTACCTAAAAAGTGCCATCAAAATCGGTCCCGTCGTTCCGGAGATTACCCCAAAAAAACAGACGGACAGACAAACATTTTAAAAATTGTATTTTTTTCGTTATATTGTGTGTTTAGTGTGTATGCATCGCATTCATATGTACTTAGAAAAATAAATGTTATGTTGACATTACAAACAGGCACTTCAATATTATTTATTAGTATAGATAATCATGGTTAATTAAATAGTTTTATAATTGTCACCGCAGATTCTGCAGATGTTGGTCAGTGAAGGCATTACGAGCGGGTACGTGCGTCCGTTGACGTGTGCGACATACGCTCCGTGTGAGGTTTCCCGCGCGTTTCGCCTTCTGGCCCTTAGCCAACATCGCGGCAGAATTTTGCTCCGACTCAGAGACACCGGGCTAAAAACGCAGGACAGGTACTTATTACACAAATTGCATTGCATGTCGAGTTACTGCTTAAAAACAATCATATATCACATAATGTAAAATTTAGCTTATAGTCTCTACAATATAGCATGATTCAAATCACAGTGCTCTCAAACGAATGTGACTAGTGCTGAGACATTATCGATGAATAGTTAAAAGTGCGTATGGTATTATCAGTATTTTAAAGTATGCAAATATTAGTATTAGACTTGGCCTAAATAATTATGAAGAAAATTCATTTTCTCTCCCACACTAGTTTTCAATAAACAATAGATAAGACTTGTAACTATAAAATCTAAATAATTAAAATACGTTTGAAAATAATGCCTCTTTGACGTTATAAGTATTATGTCCTACATCGTTTGTGTATTTGTGTAAAATCTATCTATCTTCTATATATATATCTCCTGAACATATCGAGATGAAACTATAGCCATTCGACGCGGAATTATTTGTAGATGGTTATAAGCTATTTATTTTTTGGATTCCATCGTCCCTTTTCAAAATTTTTTTTCGATGTACTCTCATGTAAATTTTTTCCGTTAATGAAAACAAAAGACTCATTTTTCTTCATTTCATTCGTCTCGCATACCTAAAGAACATATGAAACGCGGGCGGAGCCACAGGCAAAAAGCTAGTTACTTTATAAAACATTCACTTAAATGTAACATGTACTTTATTTTGAAACATATTATGATAACAATTTTATTTTAATTACAGTTTGGAATGTTCCTCTGACTCTTGTCACACCTGCTTATATTCGATCGAGATGTTATAGGTTTGCGTCTTGCAAACAAGTTGATCAGTCGCGGTGTCAAGAAATTATATCTACATTGCAAAAGCCCCTCCACTTTTCTTCTTCAGCATAAAATTAGGTAAGTATTAAATTTTTAATTTGCTTTAAATATTACGAACATCATATTCACGAGTGACAGAGAATGTAAGAAGCAAGCGACTGTCTTGGTATGGGCATGTAATGCGCAGGAAGGTAGAGAATGTTGTATAGAAAGATATATAAATGTGGAAGGGTTTAGGGGAAAAGGCAGACCAAAGAAAAGATGGGTGGACTGTGTGAAAGATGATATGCTTATAGAGTGAATGTAAATAGAAATGAATCGAAGAGAAGGACATGTTGCGCTAACCTCAAAAAAAAAAGAGCAATAAGGGCAAGGAGATGATGATCACGAACATCATATTGCTACATAGACTTTGATTTCAATATTGGTACGTCACCGAACTTCGTAAGAAAATAAGGTTCATTACAAAGCCCATGATGCACCTAGTTTGTGGTGTGCAATGTGCAATGTGCAAGTGTGTGTGTGTGTGTGTGTGAGTCGATAGTGCATGAAGTACAAGAACTAAAAGGTTTGAGCGAGTCTTGAATCGCTAACTAACGGAAACATTTATGTCTTATGTCGTGCACATTGATTATAGAGAAATTGTATATAAAAACTTTTAAAAAAAGGACTATAAGTAAAAAATTAATTGCCACGTGGTGCCGGGTTAAGAATAGTACCACCCCATATCTTCCCGTGGGTGTCGTAAAAGGCAACTACAGGATAAACCAGGGTATGGGCAGCAGCATCCTCTAAGCACCACAAACACTTACTGCGAACGCCAACCCGCTTGCCAAGCGTGGCGATTATGGCAATTCTCCCACTTATCTTTGGGGGAGACCTATGTCCAGTAGTAGACGCCTAAACGGTTGAATGGATGTTTGGAAAATTAATTGCTCAATTAACCCCTTGAGCACTAACCTGGCGTTTACGCCAGTTTTCCATTGTTTTCCTATTGTCTTTCTATTGTCTCATTTTTATGAGTATTCGACACATTAATAAAATTTAAAATTAAACCAACAAAATTTAAAACAGAACTTTAGGAGTAGCGTCAATCAGAAACATTTAAATTGTGTACTATTTTATCTCTAATTTGTATTGGTTGAAAATTTCGAAATAACTGTATGTGATTTATATTGCGTAATCTGGTAATAATATATCTATATTTTAGATCATGGAGAAAGCAAAATATAAACGTTGCCGTTTCATCTGAAAATCTCAACAATATTACAATGTCATCGAAAATATCAGAAGCGTTACTTTTGGGTCCGATTGAAGGAATTTATATCCTTCTCAGTGATACGGCTGAGTGCAATAAAGAAGTATTTAATAGTTGCTTGAAAGAATTGGATCTGTCGTCCAGACAATTGTGTCCCTTATTGAAGTGAGTAGTTACATAATCTATTTACTTAAATTCGTGACAGTAGTCTCACATATAAACTAATGAACATTTCATGGTCCATGATTTCAGTGCAGCAACTATGCTGAGGCCCGGCCTCCGCACGACTTTCCGTCTTTTGTGTATAGTTTTTAACAATAATGCTAATAAAATATTAGTGTAGTCATATTATCTTTTAATTACTAATGTTTCTATCATTCTTTGTTCTTTTTTTATAAGTATACTGTAATTATTAGTATGGAAACCCCGTAATAAACCAGGAATAGTGTATGGAATAAGATTTGAGCCAAATCCTGCAATAGGCCTTGGATCGAATGTACCTAGTCCTCACTATTATGAGGCTTAAGTCGAAAAGATAATAAAGACCTATCTAAATTCCATCCCAAACGATAAAGCGAACTCACTAAAGGCGATAGATTTAAAAGTGTGGTACCGACGAGGACAATGTTTTAAGCCATCTAAAAAATAATGATGAATTATTGCAATCAAATGATAATTAAAAAAGAAAATCATTTTTTAAATGTAATCGAAGTATATATGTAAGTGTAAATAGTTTAAACACAAGTACAAAGACGAATAAATTCACTTAATTCTTTAACTATAAAATGTGTTATTTTACTTAATTCACTTTTACTATGGAAACCGTTACTACAATATTGTAATTACTAATATTCCAGATACTTTGCAGTGGTCAGCGTAAATGATAACATCGGACAAGAGGTATGTCTGCAACGGGCGAGGGAAGGATTTCCATCAACTTCTATCAATGTAGCAGTTTCGAAAACCGTGAGTTATTTTATAATAACTTTATTTTGTTCTTAAAACTTTTCACACTTTCATCTCTCAATATTTAAGATCCTTTATAAACTAGAAATAACGCTCTTGACCTAAAATGTTTTGCTAGCTAAACCTTCACTCGCTTAGAGCATGAAACCGGAATATGGTAACTGTATATCAGTACCGCAATTGACCTCGCTAGGACTGCATCCGGCACAAAAATTCCGCAGAAATAATACTAATAAAGCGATGATGACGCAGTGGGTAGTGCGGCCGGATTCCGCGTTAGTCGACGCGGATTCGATCCCCACCTATCCGAATCTAAAATCGGCCTGAGCTTTCGGCGAAGAAAAACATCGTGACGAATCCATAGCATGGTGGTAGGGCATTTTCTAATGATGCTCGCCTGGGTAACTACCACCCTCAAGTTTGAAAACCTGTCGCCAAATAGGTGTGTTCCGGTAGCATCACTTGAGAAACAGAACCTAGACTTAGTGTGTTTTTACCATCTTGTACCACATCGTCACTTAACATCAAGTGAGATTGTAGTCAAAGCACTGAACCTATGTCGTGCAAAAAAAAGGTAATTAAATCTATCTATAAAGTTATAATAAATAAAATGCCTTAAAAAAAACTATGTACCTTGTGTGGTAGTATGCAAATGAATGTGCAAATTAAAGAGTTTATTGCAGCCATGAACACAAGGTCTTTAGTATTATTTCGATTATATAGATTTCGTATTATTTTTTTCAAATCTTCAGTGTCCCAACAAAATTTCGGCCCATTATTTCAAAGACACTTCACTCGTGCACAATAATAAAATGATATAATGTAAAAATGCCAACTAAATTATTTGTTATATGGTCAAATATTGAAAGTTAATGAATTACTAACAAGGCTTATATCCTGCGCTGTATGATAGAAGCTGTTGTTGATTATGATGGCTGTAAGGACAAACAAATCAAAACACGGCATCTTCTTCTTATCAACTTGCTTAACGGCCCTGGGTTCCAGCCCTTTTGAGCCTGTAGTTAAAACACAATATTCTTATTGTTTTAATAATTTTCATTTTTAATGCCTAACAAAGTGGTGACCATTTGTTAAGCGTTCCAAGGGAGTTGTTGGGAGATTTCAGAATTCACGTTCCGTGTAATTATTTTCAATAGACTACACTCGTGCATAACAACCAAACTATATCACGTAAAACGGCACTAAAATTACCAAAGAATAGCACCATTGTCACCCTCATTCACACTTTCGATCAGGTATGATTGAGGCCAAGTATCGACCAGTACAGTTTAATAAAAGTACAAGTTAATGAATTAAAAACAAGGGCCACAAAATCGCGCTGATAATTCCAAAAACTCTTTGATATGGTATGTGTTGCTAGTGCATGAAGTGTCATAAGTCTCCCTAGTTAGGGATGTTATCACAACCTAGGCCACTGCCAGAGGTGTTGGAAATCGAAGTATTTAAAGCATATAAAGTTTATCAAATTCAAGAAACAAATCTATAAATGTATTTAAATTGACAGATGCATGATAACAACGGTTTGAGTATATTCAGTACGACGTGTTGTCGAGGAATTATTGACGAAATGGAACGCGCTTTACTATCGTCCAATCCCGTTGTGATTACGGAACTACGCAAAATTGAGAAACCCACATTGTTCCAGCAACTCACTAAGATCACCGGTAAATGAATCAACAAACACCTTCGAACCTTTGGAAAAACTGTTTTTTAATGGTTAAATTTAATGATTTGTTAATTGTAATTATCAACCAATATAACATTTGTCTGGATTTTACATCAATTGGCGCTCCGAGTAATAATCAAGTACATTTTCATATTCGTTTATAATATGTTGTTTTTTTTTTTCACATAATATTTTCAGGCGTTAATATACCAAAGGACATTCAAGACACTACCACTCTCGCTGAATTGGGTATTGCGAGGAACCAATTATCTATGCTTCGTACTTTATTCAGAGATTCCTATAGTGTCTCGTCATCCGAGGAACAGATTGCGCTAATGACTATAAAAAAGTAAGCAATCGAAATACCAAATATAATTAACGAGGGTGGCTCAAATCTATTAGAATCTGTCGTGTTATATGTCTCTTTAGTTATAAAGAGATGGATAAAAAAACTGGATATGTAGTAAAGATGCGAATATTAAGATGGATATGGGGCATAACTAGAGTAAATAAGATATCAGAGTAAGAGAAAAGCTAGAAAAAAGCACTCGTGATACTGAAGTTAAGGAGTAGTTAGTTTGTGTTGTATGGACACGTCATGAGGAGAGATGATAGACATGCTACTTATTAATGGACCTAAAATATAGAAAACTATGGCGTAAAATAATTTATTGTCACTGTACAAATCTGAACAGAGTGCGCGTAATAACTGATCTCTTAGTAGTGTGAACTTAGTGCGGATCCAACTTCATTTGTAAAGACGTTTCGTTCTGAAACAACATGTATTAAGTATAATGTTTTTTTTTACACGGAATCAGCTCAGTACTTTGACCATAATCTCACCTGATGTTCTTTTTTCTAATTTGTAGTTTAAGTGTGTACTTTTAGGTGTAGTTGTGATAGCTTCATAGCTTTGGAAACGTATATATGAAACACATAATATTCGAGGGTTTTTTTCTCAATTTCCCTGAGTTCCACTGATTAGATCCTGATCGGGTGGAAATGGGACCACTCTTTCGATTACAAAAAAAAAATGCAAATCAGTCCACAAATGACGGAGAAATCGAGTAACAAACATACAAAAAAAAACATACAGACGAATTAGTATCCTCTCCTCCTGTTTGAAGTCGATTAAAAATTAAATTTTTGGTATAAGTATCGTATATACATTCATATCTATTTAGTAAAAAAAAATATTTTGACATTACAAACAGACACTTCAATTTTATTTATTAGTATATAGATTAGTATGAGCTTTCGGTGCAGGAAAACACTGTAATGATGAACATATCATGATAGGAAAGCATTTTTTTTATGTTCACTAGGCTAACTTCTGTCCTTAAGTGTGTCCTCAAAAACCTATAGAAGTGCTCAAGCAGCATCATTTGAAAGCCAGTATTTACCTCTGGATTTAGCGTGTTTGTCAAATTGAGACAGAAGGGAATCAAAGCGTTAAGCTTTTTCAAATATACAAAATAGTAAATTAATATAATATATGTTATTATTGTTTGAACAATTCTATATTTTAGAATAAAGGAAATAGACAATACTGTCAGAGAAGTGGTTTTCAAGGCGGTGACAGGTTTAGATGTGTTTTTCTCGTATGTGGATCCCGATGAACTTCTTGCTACGGTTGACCTCGTGTGTTTACAAACAATAGCAAGCACGGCGCAGGTAAATTTGCTTTATTTTACATTACAAACATTTTATTACATTTTTGTTAATGGTTATTTAATTCCATTATTGAATACATTATATGGAAAACGTTTCCGGCCGCGATAACATGAACTGAATTCACGATTTCTTTCCAATTTTTAATCAATTTTCTTTCTAATATTATATATTCTCCTATATATAGTATATATTATATATAGTCCTGCTATTATATATTCAATTGTTATTTGGGGTTGGCGCAGTATGTCTTCTTCTTGAAGGGGCTTCTTCTTTAGAGGGGCCGACACTGGTCGGGTCGAGCGGAAGTAGTACAGCGCAACTCCCGCTCCCCGGCCAAAAAAGGTGTGAGAAAGTACCAAGGAGTTTTAGTGGGTATTCCCCCGGAAACATCTCAAGCCGGGCGAGTCACATACCCCGTCTCCGTATAAGATTGAGAGGGCGGATGCGTAAATGCATTTCTCTTTGTAAAAAAAAAGGATGTATTCTTCTTCCTTATATCTCTATCAGCCACCATATCTTCATTCACCCCTTTTGTCTTCATATCTTCTCTTACACACTCCATCTAACTTTTCTTTGAACGTCCTTTCCTCCTCCATCACTCAACGTTCATAGTCATCACTTTCTTCGTCACAAATAAGGCTCGATTACAAAAATATTCTATGTAATAAATATTAAAAATTGCCTTCATGAATTCCAAATCTTTTAGTGTTCCTTATTAACAAATTAAAACCTTTTAAATGCAGCTAGTAAAGCTTTTGCGCCCGATTGAGTTGCGGTCATCATACGCATGGTAAGCATGCCGCCATAGTGACAATTTCATGCGTCTCTTTCCAATATCAATCAATGTATCCAGTGTAATGTATATAGCCAATGTATAAATGAAGTAGTTAATAGTGAGGCAATGAAAAACAACTGAATGGCGACCACTGTGCACTTGTGGGAACCCCTTTATCCATCCATCCATTCAAACGAAAGACGTCTATTTCTGAACACAGTACCAAATCAAAATAACCAAATTATATCACGCAAAATGCCACCAAAAATTACATAATGTAGGGTCAAATATACATGTTGATGAATTAAAGATAATAACTGCTAAACGATATATTGCCGAACTCAATTTAAAACAATCGTTATAATAGGCCGTAAGATATGGTTTTTAACACTGCAGTCTATTATCAGTTTGTTTCACGTGATGAATTCCTAAAGAACTTAACATGTCAGAGTCAACTTCTCAAACGCGACAAGTTACGGACATTAAACACACTGCCTTGATATCTTTCAGGTAAATGACGAATTTGATACAAACCAACAATATTTATGCATATTGCCTGGAGTAGAAGGACATCATGAACGTTTCCGAACGCTATGTGAGAGAATCAAGTTACCAGCATTTGTACTGCAACCGGATTTAGGTGCACCCAATGAGTCTTTAAAAGAAACGGCTCTTAAATACACTAAAGTTTGTAATTCTTTTACGATCTATTTATAATTCTAACTAAAACGTTCTTTACTCACGTTTGATAATGAAATTGGCAAAAATTTACTTACAGATTCTTATAGAAAAAAAACGGGTTTAAAAGACAACTTCTATTTGGTGGGTTATGAAAGCGGTATATTGGTTGCTCTTGAAACGGCAGCAATATTAGAAGATTTAGGTAATTATTGTAAACAAAAACTTTGTTTTTTTTTTTTTAATATAAGCCAGTTATTCGCATACGCTTTTCATTTATAGTAATTTTTTGTTCAAAAATATCCCGATTTCTCTGAAACGCCTATTTATAATTTAACAATTTTTTAAATCATATAGCAAAAACTATATTCTCTGGTATATAACACATCAACTTTTCACTTCATATTAACAATTAGCACTTCTTAACATACCTTCTATATCTATTAGACCTTACATACAACCTGTCAATCTAAATGAGAAATAAACAACAACATTTTTGATTTCAGGAAAAACTGGTACAGTGTATTGTATAGGAGCTGCACCGGAACAATTAAAACTATTGATCGAAGAGGAATTAAAAGAATTTACAACAGAGGAACAGTTGCAAAACGCAGTAATACGTCACATGTTAAAATTAATGGGAGGCGATAGCGTTAATCCAAAGATAGATAGTATTTTATCTAGTGATTTACCTTGGAGTCTGAAGGTGGATGCTTGCGTTCGCACTTTATTAGGTCGCGTTTCCCATTCAGCCCAGTACGCGAGTTCTCTTATCGACTCAGCGTTCTCCCGCATCCAGGAAATACGACGTTATAGTATAAAACCATTGGGACTGCGATCTCAGATTGTATTACTGCGTACATCAAACGCGAGGCAGTACGATCCCGCTGAACTACAGGCGCACTCACAACGTCCGGTAGCGGTGCATGATCTAAGAACTCCTTTAGCGCACGCTGTTAACGATGTTCACTGCGCAACGTTCATAAATCAGCATTTAGATCGAAATATTTTAGAAGAGTTTGAAAAAAGTAATCGATGCTTAACATATATCCCTAGTGCTACGGTACTGACTTTATCTAGCGACTACTAAATTAAGGTGTTAACAAAAACTGCGCTAGTTTTTTTTTCTCATACGTAACTTTTCTGTAATAAAAATTAGAAAGATCAATTTTGATCCATTGAAAATTTCATTGTATAAGTCTTTTATACCAAATAAATTGCTAGAGTGATACAATGACATTTCATATACAGAATTAAAACACTTCGAACGGCACGCAGATTGAAGCCTTTTGAAGTAGGCCTTAAGTGGATATGCGTAAGGCGTTTATTCTATACAAACGTAGTTCCCTGTTTCGTCCGTGGATAATAGCATTATGGTAAATATTTTTATACCAAATAATATTTATACACCACCGCTATGCCCGTACGTTTTGAGTTTTTCCATAAAATAGTTATTGTAGAAGCTAGGAGCCAATGAAATTGAAATAAATGCTCGTTTTTTTAGGTAATTTTTAAAGGTTCGTCCAAAAGATGTGGTAAATAAAAACAAAAATATTATCATAATATCATATTATTCTATAACTGAAATAAAATTAAAAATCGGTTCAGTTTTGGAGGTGGAAACAGGGTACTACGAAGTGATGTTTTCGTCTATTTTGCATAAATAAAATCAGCCCGAGCTGCAGTTAATATTTTTTGTTTTATACTACTTTCTTTGGAGCCCAACGCAATAGCAATTAATTTCTGAAATACCTGCTGTTCAAATTTTTCGCCGGCCGCATATCCTCTTAAAAGGCCACGTGCATCTTTCCCTCGTATAAATTTGGCTTCAAAATTAATCGAGCTTTTGAATGAAACTATTGCTGTTAGAGTTATTATTCTATGTTCATACATTACGCACAAATTTTATAATTTATACATTACACGCAAAGTACATAGGTTGAGTAAGTGGCCTTGTTTGCGAGCTATAAGGTATGCCATGCCCAATGTTCTGCAGAATTCACATGGTAGTAATAGACAAGCTAAGGTTCGTAAAAATATTGTGCGCTTTTATCATTTACCATTTTCCTACCAAAAATACCTTAAGTGCTCGCTATAAAGACCAGTAAAGCTTTTAAGACTCCAGGCCAGTAAGTGACGGCAGTTCGATCAAATTAAATATCTAGTAAGATAACAAAATAATATGGCCTCTTGTTGTAGTGACTGTATAAAGGGACTTTTACACTATAATTAATTGCAACGGTGACAAATGTTGATTAAATAAATTCGATGTTCCTTATATTTAATGTAAATAAATTATTTTCTCATATTATGAATAAAGTGTGGTAGTTTATATACTTTATTACATAGCAGAATTGTCTTCACATATATTATTAATAATAAAAAATAAATTATACCCATTTCTGAATTTAATTTAAAACCCATCTGCATTTATTTTAATACAAAGTTATACTTACATTACCTATAAAAAAGGCACCGCCTCCCTGTCTGTGAGCTTTGGTGTATAAAACGAAAACCAATAAACCGATTTAAATAAATCGTGTGTAACATACTTTGGTCATGTTTTATTATATACTAGCTGTGCCCGCGGCTTCACCCGCTTGAAATTCAAATAATTTGCATCCTTGGATGCAATATATGTCATTACCAAATTTTATATAATTCGGTTTAGAAGTCTTAGCATAATTGACTTAGAACTTAACTATCGAAATGTGTTCTGTACGCGATTATGAAGCACCGCATAGTATTTTTTTTAAACGTCTTCATTGTACAGATTTCATCTGGTTAGTCTTTTATTATAAACATAGATTAAGTCAATTATGACAATATGATATAATTAAAACTTAGAATATATCCAATATGCATATAGGGATTTTAATTTTAGTAAACCCATAAGTCTAAGATATATCAAACACTATATAACAATTTCTGTATTCAAATTATATTAAAAAAATAATATTTAAAAACGAAACGGTAGCATTATTGTGAAAAAGAAGGCAATTTATTCAAAAGGCGCTATGGTTTTATTCATTATTGAGTTCTATCGTCACTATACACTTGGGTTGAACAGTAACGTTTGCTTGTTTTCCATTGATCTTCAACGTTACATTTCTCTCGTCATTTTTGCTGTGAAAATATAAAAAAATATGAAAAAAATTAATCCACTAATTTAAACATATCATTCTGAACTTGAGGCAAAGGAACAAGTTAAAATTTCTCTCAATTATAATCATATTGTCCATTATGTATTTATAACATGTAGTTTATAGAACACTTTATAAAAATAATAGATAATGAAAATTAATGTAACAAAAAAAAATCGAAAACGAAATTTTACTTGAGATTCACATACAATTTTTCCGTCTGAACATTATTTAAACAAATTCAATTTATACAATAATACTCACTCATTAAACAGAACGATCACAAAAGTATTTTGTGGTGTCAAAAACGCAACGTGTTGGATTGTGACCGAACAACTGTTTTTTTCCTCTGACTTGATCCTCAGAGACCCTCTCGGTATGAATTTAGAAAAGTGTCCAATAATGTAGAACATTGGCTGTTTGTAAAACACTCCCTCATCAGCTTTTACTATAACGGAGGCATCTACACCAGTCTTAGTCCAACGAGGACCACCAGTCTCGTTTAAACACAAGTTCCAGTCTATCCAACCTACCACATTGTACGTGAGATCCTGAAATAATGGAAAAAAAAAATTACTAACACACGAGTGTCTTATACACCGATACAATCAAAGTCGGAACTATTTCTAGTAGATATGAGTAGTTCCGGATTGTAATAGGTCCAGGAACTATATCTTGTACTGCAACGATATCTTTCCAATCGGAAATGATCTGATATACTATCCCTTACTGTGCTGTTACAATTATTGATATGAATTGAGATAATGGAATAATAAAAATAAAACTATAACAAACACACCATCTTCAATAGGTGTAATTTACACATCTTATACCATACCACTGAAAAGAAAAACAAAGTCAGAATGATTAATGATAAAGGTGGAGGCTTATAATTAGCAATTGTAACACTTTCATAATTTCTTTCTACCTATATTCAACATTTGACTGTAAGCCTTCCCAAAAACTATAAAATAAAATAAAAATAAATAAAATTTGTAAAAATTAAAATCAGTAACTTTTTTTAACGTATTTCAGTACGCTACGCTTGATTGTGTTGCCATCTAATTATATAATATACCAAATTATATTAACAAGTGCTTACCTGTGATCGAAATTCAACCATAATTCATATAGTTACTTTTATTTAAATAAAAAGTAATAATTAAATGTAAAATGCTAACAGTTTTGTTTGTAAACATTCTGTCCACGCGGTAAATATGTGTCAAGTCTATCAATGAAATTTAATATAATACCTGCTTTAGAGAGAGAACTTAGCCTGAGTCTATTTTATAATTCATTGGCAATCATAAGGAATTATGATAGAGATGTGTGTGTCAAACGAATGATATAGTCTGTTCACAGTTATTTTACCTCTAGCCGTTAAGTTGTCGTTCTGAATATTGTGTTACCATGTTTGATGCATGGTTTACGAAGGTCCTGTAAGGAATCGTTGGCACTCGCCCCAATGTTACGGTAAAGCTGTTAAGGCACTTCCGGTCGGTAAGTCGTTATCTTTGGATCTTTGGAAGAGACCTATGTCCAGCAGTGGACATCTTTCGGTTGAATGGTACTGTAGCATGTTGACGGCTGACATCATAGCATTGATAACGCTAATTTATAAGTGTTTCCCTACCGATAATCACTCAACGCCACTAAATAAGTTTTTACTTCAAAAGATTTCATTATCAGATTCGAGATGAGTAAGAACGACTAACATATACATCTGTCACAAATCTGTGTACAAAATTTCTAAAAAAAAAAAATGTACAGGAAAAATGTGAAGTTTTATTATGATTATAGTATATTTAATACTAAAATTGGCTTACTTCTATGATATCTCTGGCATAAATTTCAGCATTTTCCCATGAACCTAAATCTACCGGTTCAACACTTCCAGTACCTGAGAATAAAAAAATAATATATAACCACAATACCCAAATACGGTTGGTCTCCACAACGAATCGCACACGTTAAGAATGAGGTCCAAACTAAAAATATGTCGGTTTTTCTGACTGGATTAATCAGATCTAAAACTGATTTGACACTAAAGAAAATAAAGGATTTACATTTACCGGAAAACCATATTGAGATTGCTTACTCGACTACTCTACTACCGACCGATAGAAATTAACATTATACCATGTCGTAACAATTTCATATTTTGCCCGCATATAGAAGGTAATTATGCCCATAGTCTCCACTTTTTTTTATTCAATACAATGTTTAATATGAGGTATGAGTGAATCAGCAGCAACTTGAATAAGCACTTTAATTAAGAAATGAACAGTGAGCGCAATCACAGTATAGCGAGCCATACGTAAGATATCTTTTTAGTTTTAATTATTTATTATCACAATAGAAAGGCCATGTAAAAGCAGCCTGGTTTAGCCGACGTTCCACATCAAACGTAGAACTTAGCTAGATTCAAAATACCGCGGATTATTTTACACTCAGGTAATTAAATTCAGGTATTAATGAAATTAATGCTAAATCGAGGTACGTAGCACTTTGGTAACCCTTGTAGTAGTTACCTTTTAGCGGCTGAGTGCCTTCAGCACTCGCCCCTTAAAGTAACGGTGAAGCTGTAATGGCCCTTCCGGTCACAAGTGTTAACTAGTTAGAAATAAAAAAAACATAAAGTATCTCGCTCAATGTCTTCAGATCGTTCAACAAACTCGTTACCATGTAAATGGCCCACTTGTATGGTGTCTACCTCCTGTTCCTCATGACGCTCTGTCAATGTTGATGATATGAGCAGTATTACCCGGTATTTAAATAACAGAATTTTACTTATGAAATTCTAGATGATTATAATTATCAGAATCAAGGATAGTTAGATGAACAATATTAAATCTTACCGCTGATGGATGAATGGTATATGATATTTAAATGAGCACAAAGTTTTTAGTCAGTTGCGCAGATTATATTTTTATAGGTATAGTCTTATATTTTATAGCGGTATCACGGTTGTTCACGAATATTATGAAAGGATCTAAAGGTCATGACGAGGCTTATATACATTCCAGTAGTAGTTATCTTTTGATTCCTATACAATCGAGATCAAAGAACGACAGTTCCTGAAAGGTAAAAATCTTCACTAAGTGCCAGTGACTAAGTGTGTGTGTTCAGCCAATAAATACATATACGTTCAGAATTGGCATTTTATTGCGACCCCTGAAATGTAACAGCATTTTGTCGGTTTCTCTCGCTCCTCAATAGAAGGAGGATTGCCCCTTGAGGATCCCGACGGGCACATGTGCTCGCAATTACCAAGGAACCTTTTTTATATCAGGTTGGTCCGAACCTGGTGTAGGATACAGTGAGTGTTCTTTGCCATACCAGTTATGAGGCTTAATGATTATTTGATCGCCTTTGTTCTGGCTCCGAAAGTGTCGAGGAGTTAAGTAAAAGTCTTTTCTACTTCTCCTTTTATTGATCACTTATAACTATTACAAACGACTCGCTGAATAGTTAACAGCTAAATGAACGAATATGTTAAGCTCGCAAACCTTATATACTAAAGTGTAAACATG
The DNA here is from genome assembly GCA_014132275.2 of Samia ricini. NCBI lineage: Eukaryota > Metazoa > Arthropoda > Insecta > Lepidoptera > Saturniidae > Samia > Samia ricini. Next base: position 20,556,369 of record AP028168.1, read on the forward strand.
TTATTTCGTCGTATGAAAGTTCTAGAATCGTAACGTTCTATCTATACATATACTAATAAATAAAAAATTAAAGCGTCTGTTTGTAATGTCAAAATAACATTTTTTTCTAAACAAATATGAATGTATAGTGTATTACATATACGATATATATACCAAAATACAATTGTTTAAATTTTGTCTGTCTGTTTCATCCGAGTAATCTTCGGAACAGCTAGACCGATTTTGACGGGACTTTTTTGGTAGAAAGCCGAAGTTACTCCGCGTAACTTAGGACACTTTTGATTTCCGAATATAATTAGGGTTCCACGTAAAAAAATAAAACTCTTAAAAAATTAAATGAAATCCGATTCAATGGACAGTTTTACGGGCAGGTGCTTGAATTTGTGAGAATTATCTTTGCTTTATGTAATAAACAAATATAACTTAAGTTGCACTCAATATCAAGCACTGTTTATTACAACTTAATGAAAATACATAACGTTATGATTACACCGTAGTTGTGTGCCCTTTTAAGTTCTAAGTGTTTACATTATATTGTCTACCCTTGTAGGTGTTTATTTAATTTATTTGATTCGATGCAATGTTTTCTGCGGAAAAATGACGCCATATTATTTTAAATTTTGCAATTGTTATAGCACTATATGCAATAATATATATCAAAACCTACCCAACGATGCTTCCGTCGCTAATACGAACAAATCAGGAAAGTCCGCCATCGATCTAGTGATGATCTCAGGTGGTGTCACAGAATCCGAGTAGTAATGTAATCCTACGCCGGCCAGAGCGTTAGCAACTTCTGGTCGGCTTTGTACCACCTATAATTAAAAAAAAACAATGTTATCTTCATAATCGTTATAAAAGGATCCTTGTCGATTTTGGTTAGTCATTTAGTCTGCCTTATATTAAACCGACTTCAAAAAAGAGGAGCTTATCAATTCGTCTGTATTTTTTTTGGATGTTTGTTACGCTATTTCTGGGCTAGTTGTGGATCGATGTGCAAAATTTTTTTCACCAAATCGTGACACTTACACGTGTTTCATATAGTCGTTTTCAAAACTATTAAGTACACTTCATAGATATAGCTAAAAGTACACAAACTAAAGAGCAAAAAATTTTTTTTCATTAAAAACAAAACCGACTTCAAAAGAATAAACTATCAAAATGCACTAAAAAGTAAATAAATATTTACTTGATTAGTATGCTTTTGTTTACTTCAATATATCCTTTGGTTTCACAAAAAACGCAGTGAAGAATGTATGAACGCAGGCGCATCCACGGGCGCACAGCTAGTGTCAGTCATAATTTTGGAGTCGGTGCCAGCTAGAGTTATCCAATGGGCTCATTTAAATAAAGCTAAATAAAGAACTAGGGTGATTTTAAAGAACAATTAATCAATATAAAACATAATTAACGATTTACATTTATATCATTCTGTTATCTGCAAGCTGGCACCGATTTCAAAATTATTCATGATACTAGCTGTGCGCACGCGGATGCGTCTGGGTCTCATAAATTCTTCACTGCGATTTTTTTTTATTCGGAACCCTCATTTTATTTGTTAATAAGATAAAGTAAAAATATTTCTCATAAATTAAAGCACTTGCCCCATAAAACTGTTCCCGTAAACCGGTAAAAAAAAAAAAAAACCTTTATAAAAGTTTTAATTTTTTTACGCATAACCCTAATTATTTTCGAAAATTAAAAGCCGTTTTAGAGATTAGCCGGAACAAACAGACAGAAATTTTTTTTTAAGTTGTATTTTTGGTATAGGTATCGTATGTACATTCATATCTATTTAGTAACAAAAAAATGATTTTGACATTACAGACATTTTAATTTTATTTATTAGTATAGATTAAAACAAAAGATATATTGAAGTAAATGAAGAAGTAATTAGAATAAAGTAATTATTAATTTACTTTTTAGTGTATTTTTATAGTTTATTCTTTTGTAGTCGGTTTTGTTTTTAATTCATTATCTTTCAGTATTTGAGTATATTACATGTAATTTTGGTGGCATTTTACCTAATACAGTTTAGTTACACAGGTGAAATGGAAATTAATGTCAATAATTAAATGGAAGTTTCTAATTATATTCAGAAATATTTTTAAATAAGTGTGGTGGAAAAAACATTAAATGAGACTATAAAACATGCATTACAAATTCAAATGCATTACAGACTCAAAATTATACGCTCTCATTTAATTATTGGCGTTGATTTTAACTGCCTGTAGTGTAAGAATGAAGTTAATTAGAACTAATGATACAGCGTTAAATTCTGAGATTTCTCAACCACTCCCGTTAAAATAACTTTAACAGAAGCCCGCCATTTTGTTATCATGTGGATGAATAGTGTTTCCGACGTCAGACTCGACTGCATGGTGTAGTAATTTTTGCTTGGTAGATAATTAAAAATTTTGATTTTATATGATAGAATGGACATTTTATCCTATTAACATTAGTACCGTGTGGTGCCGGCTAAGAAAAGTATCACCCCATATTTTCTCGTGGGTGTCGTAAATGGAGACTAAGGGAAAAGACCAGAGGATGGGCAGCAGCATCCTTTGAGTATAAACACCTACTGCGATCGCCTACCCACCTGCTAAGCCTGAAGATTATGGCTATTATATTCTACCCCTTATTGGGGTAGACCTATGTCCAACAGTGGGCGCCTTATGGTTGAATGAATGACTATCACTGCTCTTCATAGTGTATCTATGTATAATTTGACTATAAAGATTTCGATTGTAACCTTTAGTATGATGCTTGGAAATCTTTACAAGTGTTCAATAGAATGGTTTTTCTTAATGGAATGTAACATGTACATATACGACAATGTTAGGGCCACCATGTTAGGCCATCCATGGGCCACCTTTAATAGCGATTCGAGATGATTATCATTATTAATTTCAGGTATATTAAAAAAAAAACACTTCTTACGACATTAAGCCAGATAGGTAGAAAGTTACGTTGATCATCCACTCCGATCAGTTTCACCGACGGATCGTATTCACTCATCGTGGGTGCCAAGTAATCCACTATCCAATCAGCCTGATAACAAACACATGTGATAACTTCCGAAGAATGTCGAACCGTAGTGAACTTTTCCATTTAGAATCATGTTTCATCGGACCTCAGTAAACTCGTATAAGCTAACTACGTTTCGTGATAAATTTAGATAAAAGGAGACTAAAGTTTGAACTTTTTTCTTCAGACTGTGATAGTCCGTTACTGGACATAGGCCTCTTCCTAGTCACTCCACTGTACTTGATCCGATGAATCTTACAGAGGTCAATTATAGACACAATGATCAGTCAATTGGTAATATATACTGAACACTTCCTGTTAAACGATGACTTAAACGAAAAATCAGCTAATATATGTTTCAAATCTCTTCAAATAAACTTTCATTCATATTTCATCAATATATTATATAATATTATTATCATTGAAATAATTTCTTCAATCAATCTCTTAAGGACTCCAGTACTTACTAATAATTCATATATTCAGTCGATACTCATGAGTTATATGCCAGACGAAGTTACACTGTTTTAACGTGATATAAAACGATGTAAATTGATAGACTATCACCGTCTCCCAATCTCTGTTAGTATCCCAGTTTAGTTCGACTACGAAATGATAATCGGTACAATGTATATCTATTTTTTTCATATCTTAACAGTTCTGGTACAGTATTATCCCCGTCCGAAGAATATGATTGCCGACAAACACTGACATGTAACAACCAATTCTCCGTGGTCTATAGATTTATTAAGAAAGATGTAGATAGAAGACCACAAAATTACTTACCATGTCTGGTATTGTCCAACCGAGATCGTTGAGGAAGGCTAAATTTGAAATACCGTTAAAGGGTTCATTGGTTGTGGTCACACCCCATATATTCACACCTTCTTTTCTGTACTCTTCAACAAATCTAAGAAATTAAACGAAATGTTGTAAAAGCAGTACATATATGCCTAGTAGTTGTTACTGTAAGTGGAAATTAGTAAATAGATTATTTCTAGACTAGTTAAGACAAGGTGTTAAAAAATGCCTATTGGTCAATGTGAGATCTAAGGTAATGAAAACTTTCTAATTCACCTAAACTAGAGACGATATACTAGATAAATAATATTATATATTATATCATCATATAATATTATAATATCAACCTACAGTACAATTTGTTTTAATTCCATTACTTTCTGTTAGTTTGGCAATTGGTGTAATCTACAAGCCACAGAAAATTTAGTAAACCATATTCAGTGAAGCAACATAAATTCAAATTTGTAACATGTTCATTGTTCAAATTCTATTGAACTTCTTAAAATTGTCACAACCTACACATTGTAGTTACAGAATAGCTAATAAAATAGTAAACAATATGTTTCTGCGGGCGAATAAATTAAATCTGACACACAGTGATGCACTGAAGTTTCCTATTTAATCCTAAGTAGTCATATCTATTATAAATGTACTTTCTCTATTAGCTCTTTACATGTATATACTAAATATCGAATAAGATTTAAAATATACGAACTTTTTAAAATAAACTGCCAAAGTTTTGAAATACTCTCTCTTTAAATAACCGATTCCAACGAAATCGTTATTGGTCTTCGTCCATTTAGGCGGTGACCACAGGCTGCCCAATACATGTATAGAAACATTTGACGCTTCAATACATGCGTTTATCATTGGGAGCTGGAAGTCAAAAGCATTTAAAAAATCATTAATCGTGTATATGATGATGGTGATTTAGTGGTACTGTAGTTGGAGGCCGCACCGTTGAAGATTGATTCGAACCCAACCATCCTATCGTATAATAAGGCTCATTCAGTGAAGAAAATCATCGTGGTGTTACAGAATTATCTAAAGACTACCGGGTAGCTTCCACATATGGATATTCCCGCGTCACAGCTTGATAGCCACCAATTAGGTTTCATTTGTGTTACTCTTTTGGGCCACATCATCATTTAAGATAGTTAAGATCAGCTAAGGTTATAAATCATAGCTCTGAGCCAAAACAAAAATCACATGGAATAAAACGCCTTATTTGTTGCCTGTTAATCATTCCTCACCGGCTTATCTGATTTCGGGTATTATTTCAATTTATTCATTACGGTATTTTGCTTCTTTTTTTTATTTTGAAAGTAAACAATTTAAGAAACACGGTAAGGATAATAGTGAACCTTGGCAGAAAAGTTAGTTCCAAGTACATTGGAATGATGCTATGAGATAGGGCATTTGTTTAACAATTTAATTTGACAATTCATTTGACCTGCTTTCTAGTGCATTTTTTGAGTTTATTAATTCTCAAGACTAACTTCTTTTACATCAAAATCTATATTTTTATTCCACTTTTTCTCTTTAATTGTATTTCTAACTATATACCAAAGTAGTTTTGAATCATTTAAAAAAAATACCGTTCGAACTTGTCATATGAGTACTTATTGGAATTACTAAACCAGTTGGAAACAAACGTTGCTAGTCGAACAAGCTAGTATCCAACATAACTTTGGAACCTGTGAACTTTCTAACATACCTTATATTGATAATCCTCCGGTGCTAATGTGAAATTTGTTAGCTCCTTATCTCCTTCAGGTAGATCGTTGTACGTATAGTTACGCAGTGAAAAGTCACAAGCTCCCATCGGCACACGCATCATGTTATATTGCAAACCAGTAATACCGTAGTACGAACTGAAAAATACGAAATACTAAGAATGGTTTTATTTCTCAAGAAGTGTTTAAAACTATGCGAAAGTTCTAGTGTAAATTCACATTGATGTAATTAGTTTAAAACTACTCACTCTCTCGCATTATTTACATTTCTGGTTTACGGGCATGTCTGATTTTACTGAAATTGTTTTATGTATCCTTTATTTTAACGCTATCAAGTCTCTTATACCCGGAGGAGCAGAAAGGTTACGTAATATTCCTACTAATTAAAAGCCAGCTGATGAGAGTAGGTCACATGTCTCCCAGATAGCCAAAACACAATAATGGGAGATGGACCATGCTATGAGTACATTTGCTTCTAACTTGAAAACCATTCGATACCTAAAGATTTGTAGCATGAAGCTTGAAACCTCTCCCAATAAACAAACTTTGTAGCAGAAGGCAAACAAATCAGTTTTATAATTTTATTGTGGACATAATATACTAATTTTACATTACACTATAAGTATTTACTTAATCAGATGTTGTTTTAGTTCCGAGTCCTTCAAGTTATGCCAATTGATGCCAACCGCGTCGGTGACGGCACCACCGAAACCTTCGATTGTCTGGTACGTTATCGTAGGGTCAAATACCAGTACAGTGGAAGCATTGTCTTCTGTATACAAAAAAAAATCTTTTTTATTTTTGATACTAACGTTAACTGCTGACTTACTGTTGTCGGTTAACGCTTGTCGTCAAAGTTCGGGAGAGAAATTAAAACCAATTGAAGGTCTGTTATTAATATATCAGATATTTTTCGAATTTTTAAGGCTAGCGTGCATCATCTAAGCTTATATTTGACAAAAGTCAAATCCTTAGTTAAATCTACAGTCAGGCAAAAACGTGTTGCACCATCCGAGTTTAGTTTAAATGACGTCATAATTTAACTGTAACCATAACCCACGAAATTTGATTTCTATTTGCCAATGTTCTTTTTTACGATGTTACCATAAATAAAATATTTTCCTTAATATTTATTAGGAGACTGATGTCTCTTTCAACAGACAACTCTTTTAACTTTAACCCTAACTCAAAGTTGGGTTGTGCACTCTCTCGAAAATTTGTTACTGCTTGGTTAAAGATATAGTAAAGATTAAGTTTAAATTTAATCTTTACTATAACTGGAGATTTCGTGCACTCCACCCTAAGAAGAAAATTATGTGCTAGATCAAATGACATTTATTAAATAGAATTATAAAATAAACAAAACTTACCATCATCATTAGCTTCTAAAAGCGATGAAAATTTGTCGAAACGTTTCCCCGACTTACATGAAAAAGAAATACGGAAAACATAAATTGAAAACAAATATATTTTTGGATTCTATAAAAATGTAACCTAAACTTTAGACATAAATGTACAGTGAAAGAGAAAAAGGTCAATAAAAATCAAATTGAAAATTAAACATATAATACAAATTACGAATCGCAAACATGTTCGCTATATAAAGATCAACGAGACTAATAGATTATATACAATCCAGTCAATTGAACCAACAGGTGAAGAGCGTCAAAGTTAAGAAATATCTAGAAATTAAAAAAAAAGTCTTTAATATTATCTCATTTCAAGTTTATAAATGCGTACTTATATGTACCTTGATTTAATTAATAGAAGTTTATCATGGTGTGTGATTTATTAGATAATAATGCGAATTATTATATTAACCAGAATGATGAAGCGAAAATACCTTAGTGATTAATAATTTTATCGGATTTTGCGTCGACATTTCTATTCACCTATGCTATTACATCTGAGGTTTTGGCGAAGAAAAACACTGTGGTGAAATCATACGTGTATGTCGGGGTGACTACCGCCCTCAAGTTTAAACATCTATCGCCAAGCAGTTATAGATATTTACTGGCAGCATCACTTTAAACGCATTAGACGTATAGTATGCTTACCATCCTGGACCACTACGTCATTTAATATAAGGAAAGATTGTAGACAGAGTCTTAGTCAATGCAGTATAAAAAACATTCGTCGCATATTTAAAATGTCTTATAATCTTGCGCTACATCTGCAGCAGTGCCGTTATCAAATTGTGAGATTTAAACAGACGCTTTAGAATACTTTACCTCACTTGATACATATAACATCAAACTTCCGGATTCAGGCTTTTCTCTGATGATGGTATCGCAGTATGTAGCATTACATACACACACCACGGAACGGTTGTAGATGTTTTTAGCGGCACACGGTTTGTCTATACAGGACACAGATTTATAAAAATGGATATAATATTAATTTGTATTAAATATCCATATTTTTGTATTATCTACAAATTCACCTATTTCACGATATATTACTATTAGTATAATCAGTATAGGTGTTTCCGAAATCTATTGCTATCGCTTTCCGCTCCAAACAATAGAGATATAAAACACGAAAGGGACAACTACAGCTCGGCCTGATTTTACCTATGCGAAATAGACAAAACTATCACTTCGTAGTACCCTGTATCCTCCTCCAAAAAACTGGACCGATTTTTAATTTTCTTTCAGTAATATAATAAGAAAGTTATTCATCAAATTTGTTAGACGAACGTCTGAAAAAGACGTGTACTTTTCCATTTTCAAAGGCTCCTAGTTTTTACAATAAGAAAAAAATCAAAACGGACGGGCATGGCGGTGGTGAATATATATTATTAGGTACAAAAATATTTACCACAATTCCGGGAGGAAACAGAGGACTACGTTTGTATGGAATAAACGCCACTCGGATATCCTGTTAAGGCGCTTAGCCCATAATGGTAACTAGCACAAGGCAACAAAGTAGTATGAACCTCTGCTTGGCCGTTATCTAAAGTAAGCATTCCACAGAATTTGATGTAGATTACGATTACTTATGATTTGTAAAAAAAAAAAATGTTAGCAAAAGAGGTATCTTATAGAACCTATCAACGTGCATGTGATGTGCAGGAGTGTGTGTGCGTGTTATGCCAGAGTGTGTGTAGTGTCACTGTATGGCGCTAGCAACGGTTACAAAAGGAAATCAAAGCAGGTTTTGGGCCGCTGCCGGAAGGGACCTAAAGTGTGTGCAGGAGTAATTATCCGCGCGTCCCTGGCTTCGGGAACGGTGATTACGCGGGCGTGAGCGCTGGCTCGCAAGTACTTTAGCTGATGAGAAGAGATAAGATTGGCGCACATAATACTATCATCGTGGTCTGTTAGAATAATGAGCGGCTTCAGCAGTCGTTGCGAGGCTTTCGGGTCTGGGTCACGACAGCTACCACCAGAGGATTCGAGTCACTTTCCTCTCGATTAAATTAACAGCGAAACTGAGACTTTATAAAAAAACTATTAAAATTAACATTCAAACATCGACATTTTAATTATAAAAACCGTTAATTATTGTTAGTGCGAGCTATAGGAAACTAAATTACTGTTAGATACGAGCAAATTAATTGTCTGAAAACAAGCATGGAAGCTTCTTACCATTATAACCCGCAATCGTTTTAATTAAAATAGCCGAATAGATTATAATTAATACTGAGAAACTTTTAAATATAGACGAAGCCATACTTCAATTGACCTTCACTTGGATGGAACGTCTAAAAGAATGACGTTCATTCTACCCAATATTTCTTTTATATACTTTTATCTGTTTGCTTCGTAAATAATTTCTTACATATGGTAAAGACATTACTACTTAATATTAGTCTTTTCCAAAAACACTTGACCAAATATTCTTATCATATTATGTTAATTACTTTTATTAAATTCATTGTCTCTTTTATAGTCGTATCGCAGAGGTCGATTCAAGTTCAAGTTAAAACTGACTCGTTTCTCTACAAAGACAGAAAATAAATCACCGCGATCAAATTTGCCGATTAATTACTTACCTTCTACAACTTTGGAAATTGACGGTTCACTTACTTTATTTAAATAATCTGAATGGTTATAGAACCTTCCTCCCTGTCTTCTTATGCTCTATCCTTTTTGCCTCTCTTCCTATTTTCTTGTCGATGGACAAGAAAAAGGGTCCGAATTTTTCCTGGTCGATGGGCGGTGATGCTACCCTCTGAGCCAGAAGATGAAGGATGTAGCTCAACCACTTAGTACCACCACGATAACAGGTCGGGCCTGCCGCCACAGCGAGGAAAGCATGCAGGAATGAACCCGTGTCGCTCCAGGAAGGCGGTGGACGGCACCGTAGAGTTTTAGTGGGTATTCCCTGCGCTTCACGCCTGGCGAATCCCATATAATCCAGATTATACTTTTTAGGGGAATGGGTAAATGCATATCCCCATGTTAAAAAGAGGTGATAGGGCTTTCTTGGAGAGTTAAATCCGGTTCTACAAGTGTATTATTGTAGATATGTGCTCGCGGCTGCGCCCGTGTTTCATGTATTTTTCATTGTGTAATATAGTTTTAATTTTTTTTAAATCTGGAACCCTAATTAGTGTCCCCTTTTTTTACTGTTGTATTGAGCAAAGATTTTTCCCACAAATTCAAATACCTCTCAATAAAACTGTATATGGAATCGGATTATATTTCATTTTTTTACACGGTACCCGAATCATTTTCGACAAATTAAAGTAACCTGTCTAACATTAGCCATCTGACAAAAAAAGTCCTGCCCAGATCGGTCCAGCCGTTCCGAAGATTAGTCGTTACAAACAGACAGACAAACAAAAATAATAAAAATTACATTTTTCGTAGAGGTATCGTATATAAACTCATATGTTTTCAGTAAAGAAAAAAAACAGACACTTCAATTTTATATATTAACGACAACGAAAATTGATTTTCTTTGAACGATTCTACATCGCGCTATGGATGTTGTCTTCCATTATACATGCTGAAGAAACATGAAACCAAGATTAATTCATCCTCAGGCGGCAACCCAAGACGTGTCTCGTTCCCCAACTTCAACAAGCCAACGTTCCCCAACAAGCATTACACGCACAACACTTCATACACACTCATGCATATAACACGCAGGTACATAGGTCCTGTAGGGAACCTCTTTTTTATTATTTAAGAAATAAAAAAAGGTAGGATTTAGCTAGGTTCAAATTCCGCGGGAATTTTATAATATAGGTAGCGGCCAAGTCCAGTTTCGAACACTTGTCCGAGTTACCTTTTCGCGGCTGAGTTCCTTTAGTACTCGCCCCCAAAGTTCGGTGAATCTGTAAAGGCCCTTTCGGTCAACTGCATCAGCTAGGTTAGAAAAAAAAACCAAGATTAATGCAATAGAGATGAGAAGTGTATAAGAAGTGTAGAAGAAGAATAGTGTAAATATGTAAATAAGGGAAAGTTATGTTGTCGTAGAGGATGTATTGACAAAGACAGAGAATGGGATGCTTAATTGATTTGGACATGTAGAGAGGATTGACGAAACAAATTTACTAGGCGAGTGTAACTGTGCAAATTTGTAAGGGTCATCCTATGCCAACGTATCTGGACCAGATCGAGGACGTTCTGGAGAAAGGCCAGGTCAAATGTACGCGTAACCGAAAAGCATATATGAAGGTGCTTATGAAAGTAGAAGAAGCGAAAGACGTGTGTCAATATCGTAGCAAGTGGAAGGATGTGATCTCTGCCTACCCTTATGGGAGAGAGGCGTGACGTTATGTATGTATGTGTGACATTAAATGTAATAATAAAATAATACACCTCAGAAATTTAATTTATTATGTACTTATCTCCTTACATTTTATAAAATGCTATACATCTCTCTGTCTGTTTGATAAAATTTTGCACAATATCAAAATGTAAAAAAAAATTGTTTAGGAGATGAATGTTGTAAACGCAAACACGACTTCCAATAAATATTTTGGTAGAAAAATCATGAGTAGTTCAAAGTTATTTCAAAAAAAGGTATCCATATTATCATCTATCAATAAGATAAATAAAGGCCAATTAAAATAAACAATGTGTTGCTTTTTAATTAAGAAACGACATTTTAAGTTTATTTTTTTACAAGTGCAAACTGAAAATACAATTATGAATACTATTATAATTTATAACATATTTGACATGTATCAAAATATCATAACGGCCAGCATGACCTTCTTAACTATAGAAACTAAACTCTTTACATTATAAAATATAAACATATAATTAAAGAAATATTTACATCTTGAGAAGAAAATTTACAATAAAACTTTGTCCTGTTCTGTCTCCTCTATTTCCTCGCCTTCAGTGGTTGGGATAGGAATAAGTTTAGTAATGTGAAAAAGATTTGATTCTGTTTTTACCCGCGCTGCATCTTCCAGTAAACGGCAGACATTCGAGAACGCGTTGGTCCAATCGGACATCGTACTTCGAAATATCACTTACTTTGTTTCTTCTGCGGATCTCCTCATTCCTGATTCGTTCACGCAGAGAAACTCCGCGCATAGCCCTCTCCATTGCCGATAGGTAGTACGTTATTTTAAAATCCACATTGAGCGAATAAATTAGATCTCGAATTATACAGTAATGGTCATTTTTTAGTGAACCACAAGCTCTTATTTTTCTCTACGTTTTCAAATATCATCTAGCCGTGTAGTTATTATTAATTACAATTCTTCTCTTTTTCTCTATTCAGTTTATGGGTTTTTTAAATACAATATTTATTATTATAATAACCAATGTACGAAATAAAATGTTTTCATTTAATATAATGTAAGGCCATGTGGTGTCGGCTAAGAATAGTCGTTGAATGCCGTGGGTGTCGTAAAACGCGACTAAGCGATATAAATCACGGTATGTGCAGCAGCATCTTCTGAGTATGAATAACGCCTTACTGCGATCGCCAACCTACCTGTCAGGTGTGGTGATTATACCAATTCCCCCCCCCCCCCCCCCCCCCCCCTCTTTATTGGAGAGAGACCTATGTCCAGCAATGGACGTGTTGAGTGGATGGATGGACTATAATATTCATTATTAAACTTACACTGCAGTCTTAAGATGCCATTAAACCAGTTTTGAACTTTCCTAACAAGAAGAGCTAAAACTCGGTTAAACTACTTAAGCGGCTTCTAATTCACCGACGGGTCTTTTACCCAACTTTATGAAGTTATAACCTAAATTAGGTACATTTATTGATAATCCTCCGGTGCTAATGTGCAGTTTTTTAGCTGCAAAAACCTGCAAAAAACTATATCAAATTCGCATTACTTGTGATTGAAGTTAAATTTTACATTTTACTGTAAGATATTTTATAAGTTACTATGGCAACGTAAAACTAAAGTAATTACCCGGTAATCACTTACAAGTGTTATCCATTACCACGGTTACATGTCACTAGAAAAAACTATTATTGTCAAATATAGTCCATTTATTGTCTTCCTGTATTTTATCGAGTATGTTCGAATTACAATGTAAGGGAAAGAAAAACGTTTCTTTTCATACCTGAGAACTATATATTCTTTATTATATTAACAAGAAAATATTTTTTTTTGTTCTATTATATTATCACTATGAAACACTTGAGCGAGACGCGTAATTTATTTGTATGTGAGAGTAAAAGAGAGGACATCAAGCCGCGCCGCGAGCGACAATGTCGAGAACGGTTGAGGGTAAGTTTTATTATTTGCAAGTAAAGTTTGCACTATTTACTTGAAAGATTACACTTGTTACACATGAGAATGAAACTAATAATTGAAATACACAAATTTATATTAATGATATTGGTTTTCAGTCGTGGATCCTTCCGGTTATTCCAATTGATGCCAAACGCCTCGGTAACGGCGCCGTCGAAACCTTCGATCGTTTGATACTTCGTCTTCGGGTTTAATTTCAGTATGCTTGAAGTCTTTGATGCTGTACTTACATAATACGTGTTAACATCACAACAAGTTACCGTTTTCCGAAAGTGGCATACGTTAAAGATTTCATTCCATTCAACCGAAAGACGTCCATTGCTGGACTTAGGTCTCCCCCAAAGATCTCCATCTAGCGGATTCCCTCGACCTACACCAGGTAATCAGTGTACTTTATGGGGGGGGGGGGGGTGTTAATTAAAGATTAATTTATTAATAATATAATAAAACTGAACTAGGCCAAATCTGTACATAAAATATTCTTTGAAAATTATAGTCGGAGTGGACTTTGTTATCGATATCGATACGAAACACATGGAATTGTGAATTAAATCCGTTTCTATACACAGTTTTACTGGCAGGTGTTTAAATTTGTAATAATTATCTTTGCTTTGTCTTAATAACACTAAATTTTTAGGAAAATAATTCGGGTTCTGTTTGAAAATAATGAAAACTCAAGTAACTGTAAACGAAGTACAGTTCAATGGGCAGCGACATGAAAACCTTATTTATCAATGATGATTTTAAAACTATACAACGCAGTGAAGAATATATGAAATGCGGGCGAAAGCCTCGGGCACACAGCTAGTTATTAATAAGAATATATTACCTCGGATGATGCATGTGACATGAAAATCCCCGGTTTTGGTAATTCTGTGATGATGGTGTTACAGTATGTAGCATTGCAAACGCAAATTACAGAGCGGTTGTAGTATTCTTTAACGACACACAGTATGTCTAAACTAGAAATCAAACCAAATCTTACGTATTATCTTACACCCGTACGCGATGATGCATAGCCACAACTCTCTGGCTTAAACTGGCAGTCAGATTGAACCATCAGGCATGCCGCATGAAGACCCAGGTCCACACACGAGGACGGCCGATACAACACTGCTTCTCGATAAATTTTTCTTTTTTTTTTTTCAATCTATCTAATGCTGTTGACCGGAAGGGCCTTTACATCTTTACCGAACTTTGTGGGCGAGTGGCTTCAGTACTCGCCACAAAAGGTAACTAGCTCAAGGCTTCGAACTTCGGCTTGGCCGTTACCTATGTGTAAAAATTCACACAGCATTTTAAACCTAGCTAATCCCTACATTTTTAATTTAATAATAATAATAATAAAAAGGTTCCTTACAGGACCTATGTACCTGCGTTTTGTGTACAAGAGTGTGTGTGTGTGCAGTGTTGTGCGTGTGATGCACATTGCATGCAGGCAGTGTCACTGTATCGCGCTGGCGGCGACGTCAAGAGCCACCCCAGTTGGGGAAAGAGACACGTTTTGGGTTGGATTCGGAGAGTGTGCGGGAGTAAAGTTAGCCGCCTGTCCCCGGCAGCGGGAAAGGCGGTTTCGTAGGCGTGGACGCTGGCACCCACATTTTCTCGGGTGATGGAGAAATATCCTATTTGCGGCGGTGATTTTATCGTCGGAGTCGGTAAGGACGTTTCACGGTTTCCGATGCGATTTCTGAGCTAACGGATCGGTGGGCTTATCGATACCCGTTGCAGTCCTTTTTTACAGGGATTTCGTTAGTGGGTATTTAATTTTGTTAGAATGGTTATTGTCTCCTAACAATAGGTATTTGGCGACAGGTTTTCAAACTTGAAGATGGTAACCAACCACACAGGTATTAGAAAATAACCAACTCCCATGCTATGATTTCATCAGAAAGTATTTCTTCACAAAAAACTAAGACTCCTTAGAATAGGATACATTAATACATCCATTAAAAGCTTCAATCCAATTATTAAAGAAATATCTATACTTATAATAAAACGCTAACGAGACAAAATCTATACATTGAAGAGATTTAAGAAAATATCCAACGCGGGTCGTCAGAATTTAAAAAAAAGTTAGTTAAAAAGTGAGGGGTGAATTCGAAATCGAAATTCGAGTTCGTACTCGTGTTTTTAGAGAATAGCCTAGCAGAACACATTTCGATTGTGTAAAAATTTTTTGCCTTTCTATTTATAAAGTTCTTTGTCATTCACGCAAAAAATTACTAAGCCGAATTCGATGAAAATGTTGTAATGGCATATATTGCATTACAGGGTGCAAATCACCTGAATTCCAAACGGGTGAAGCCGCGGGTACAGCTCGTATATAAATATAAAGGAAAAAAAAAGAAAACAAATGTATAAAAATAAATTAGAAATTAATTAATAGTGTTCTTATTTTCTTACCATTAAAAGCAAAAACAATTAATAGTGGAAAACTAATAAATGTAATTGAAAACATTTTCGAAATGTATTTCTAATTTCTATTCAACAGGTTGTATTGTTTGAAACTAAATAAGTAATATTTGAAATCCAGATAACGTATATCTTTATAAAATAGTTATTTTGAAATCGAATGTTTATTTATTTATTTATTTATTTGTAATCCACAACTCAAATTCACAGATTCATCCACAACTACATATATTAGTAGTTGCTGCAACAATAATGCACATACACAAAGTATCAAGTTATTCCAACCGTAAACGCAATCTCCTCGAAAAAAATATATAAACCCCAGAGAAAGATTTTCCAATATATCGAAATACTTTTTAAGATAATAAGTGACAGAAGGAAAGAAAGCGTGAGTGAGGTACAAAGAAAAGAAAATATACGTCTTAAATGATTATTATATTACCAGGCCATATTATTTTAGTACCATAGAAAGCCAAGATCATCAATCAATCAACCAACTCACAGAGATGTCCATTGTTGGATATAGGTCTCCCCAATAAGGATGATATTGCGATAATCGCCATTCAGGTGTTTGTGGCACTCAGAGGATGCTGTGGCCATCCCCTGGTTTATCCCTTAGCCGATTAACGACGTCCACGAGAACGATACGGGCTGGTATTATTCTTGGCCCGGGCCACATGCCAGAGACATTTCTCACAAATTCAAACACTTGCCAGTAAAATTGTCCATCGTATCGGGTATGTTACACAATTTCATGAGTTTTCATTTTTTTATTCGGAACCATAATTACTTTTAAAAAATAAAAGTAGCCTAAGTTGTGCCGGAGATTGGCCGGAACAAACAAGCAGAGAGACAAATAAAATTAAAATTGTGTTTTTTTAATATTTACATGTATTTAGTAAAAAGTTGTTATTTTGATATAAATTTATATTTATTTATATTTTGTTATTACAAACAGTCATCCATATTACAAACATCCCTTCAATTTTAATTATTTGTATAGATTAAGTAATTAAAAAAAGATATAACGTCGACAATTAAGTGGCGAAATAGGTGGCGTATTAGCTAGTGTCAACGCTCTCATATCTATTACATAAATATTATGAACATAATTAAAGTCTTGAATGAGATTACAAAGTAATTAATGAAATACACTCAATATAACTTACTAAAATGAATTCAATTGTTTATTTAATAGATGATAATAATTAAAGTTTGTAATGAAACAATTTTAATATTGTTTTAAGCAATGTTCATTTAAAAAAATTAATACACACAGAGGAAGATGGTGTCCTCCAACATTGATTCACTCATTATGCATCTCTACTGTGGTGATGGATTTGGACTGAAGAATAAATTCGGCTTGTTTTTCATTGATCTTCAAAGTTAAATCTCTCACAACGTTTTTACTGTGGAAATATGTACAGGAATACTTTTTAAGCAAGCAACTAAAATAATATTATTATAATCTAGCTGTCCCACGGCTCCGTTTGCGTGTTTTATAAAATTATAGGCAGCGGTTATTTCTTGAAATAACATTCTATATAATGTGAGGTTATAATATATGAAAAAGTTATCTAATAAATATGTAATATAATATTAAGTTATTTTATTAGATAGCTATTAATTTAAAAAAGCCATTGAAGATATTGAGTAAATAGCAAAAAGTAAGACTTCACTTCTTGACGAATGTCCATAGCAAGCGAATCGCTCCTGTTCCTCGTAATATTGTTCCTTTTTATGTTCTTTGCTAGCTGTGTGGACGCGGTTAGCATGTGTTTCATATATTTATCACTGCGTAATTTGGTTTTTATTTTTTATACGGAATCCTAGTTATTTTCTAAAATCTTTTTTGGTACTAACATTAAGCAACAATATTTCTCACAAATTCAAGCACTTGCCGTAAAAACTGTGCTCTGAATCGGATTTCATTCAATTGTTTATGAGTTTTAATTTTTTTTACGCGGAACCCTAATTATTTTTGAAATCAGCTATCTACCAAAAAGGCTCGTCAAAATCCGTCTCCGTCTCTGTTCCGGAGATTATCCGTAACAAACAGACAGGCAAAATAAGAAAAAATTGTATTTGTGGTATAGGTAACGTATTCATATGTATATTTAGTTTAAAAAAATCGTATTGACATTACAAACAGACACTTCAAATTTATTTATCAGTATAGATAATTAGAATTGATACGTTAGCGATTCTGTACTTACTAGTATCTACCTATGTTATTTTAACGAGATTCAACTTTGGTTATGATTCTGAACGCTAGTGTTACAGGAATAAACGCAAAGGCGTTTATGTAATCAAATAAATGTTGCCATTCTTTACACAGGTGGTATAATTTCTACATAAATTAATAAATATAATATCATTCGAAACAATCTGGGACAAAAGTAAATAAGGTAAATCTATAAAATCACGTGTAGTAGATATCAAAGGCATATAAGATTAAATTGGAAAAATAGATTTTGGCACCTACAATGTAAACATAAATTATTATCTCTTGACGTAGATATAATTATCTACCGAAACCTTTCACCGATTAATACGATAATCCGACGGGTCAAATTGTAAAACGAAAAAAAAAAAAAATAATTTTATTAATAAGATCTTCATCACAAGTACACGCTCTGAACGGATGGAAGCGACAACGAAAAAAGTGTAATAAAACTTTTTTCCGAAACTTTTATACAATGGATCAAAATAATAAAAAACTCTTTAATTAAAAACAAAGCCGATTTCAAAAGAACAAACTATGAAACATGCACTAAAAAGTAAATAAATAATTACTTTATTAATCTGCTTCTGTTTACTTCATTATTATCTATAATATTCGAAAATTACATACTTAAATATAATTTTGGGTATAGACTTGAAGCCTATTTATTTAATAGCTTTGGAAACGAATATATGAAACACGTGTATCTATAACATTCAAGGGCTTTTCTCGATTTCCCTGAGTTACATTGGTCAGATCCTGATTGGGTGGACCACATCGGGAGTACACACCTTTGATTTAAAAAAGAAATTCTATACCGTACAATTAACTGAGAAATCGCGTAACAAACAGACAAGAAAAAATATATAGACTAATTGATAACCTCCTACTTTTTGAAGTCTGTTAAAAACTGCCACCTATCGTAAGGGTAAAGAAACATAAGCACTATGTTATGACATTGCACTAAAACATCTTGCACCTAGAGGGTAAAAATGTTGTATATTCAGTTAATGGCAAAGCCGAGGTCCGTACTACTTTCCTAACCCTTGTGCTTGTTACCTTTTTGCGTCTGAGTCCCTTCAGCACTCACCCCTAAAGCCACAGTGAAGCTGTAAAGGCTCTTTCTGTCAACGGTAACAGCTAGTTAAAAAAAGCTTTTGTAATTAAAAACAAAACCTCAAAAGAATAAACTATAAAAGTGCACTAAAAAGTAAATAAATGTACGTAAATGAAAAAAAGAAAAAATAGACTAAATAGAGAAAGTCGAATGAATGAAGATAGTGTTATAAAGCGTGACGAAAATAAAATCAATAGAAATCTACATATTAAATTGAGTTCAAAGTTGCAAAAATGACGTAAGGAACTTCATTCTCAGCAAAACTAATAATAGTTTTTTAGGTAATAGTGTTAGGTTTTACAATAAAATCCCGGAGCATATTACCGATATACGGGACAACAAGTTCAAGCACCATGTCAAGCAGGTTTTGATTTATAAGGGTTATTATAGGGTGGATTATTACGTGAACGATGCTGATGTCTGGAAGTGACAGCTTTCTCTGTGCATGTACTAATAAACTTTGTAACTGATAGTTGTAAAGTTCCAAAAAAAAACAGAGTTTCTTACCGGTTCTTCTCGATGACTGAGTTGTTTTCCGAACCCGTGTTAGTATTTTGACGTTCATTAGCCACTTAACAGAGTCTAAAATGAATAAAGTATTTTTTAATTTGAATTCCTGAAGGTAGCCTTCTGACCGCGCAATTTGAATTTTTTCCAGAGTTAATATTTAAAATTTCATTCACATAGGATTTTTTAACTTTTTATATTTTCCGATATTGTAATGTAACTAAACTATATTATAGTTATATTGTTGTTATTATAGATAGACATATCGTCAGGCTTTTCTCCGGTGTGAGTAGGCAAAAACTACGTTCTTCCACTTGCTACGATCTTGACTCACCACATTCGGTTCCTCTACTTTCATGAGCGCTTTCATACATGCTCGTCGGTTGTAGGTACTTTTCACCTGGCCTTCCTTTAAGACGTATTCGATCTGGTCGGGATACTTTCGCCTAGGTCGACCCTTACCGACATCCCCACCCCTACAAATATATTATATTAGACATCATATCTTTAATAACATTATTTTACATTGACTGCAAATGTACGCTCTGCTTCATTTTCAAATGCGCTACCATTTCGTTTTCTTCTGTAATAGGATAGGATTATTTTTATGTTAATTTTTGATGTTCAACGAATGTACCTGCTGGAGTTTGAAGTTTTTGAGACTGAAAACTGAAAATATTGGCGAAATAAAGCGAACTGTAAGCGAACTAAATTTAACTTATACAAAGTTGTGAAACGAAACGAGAGAAATACTTAAATTTTTCTCAATAAACTTTTCTCAGTTCAAAGTACGTTACTAGATATATTAAGATGAGGTACACTTAGAGAAGTGTCCTAACGCGTAGAATATTGGTTGCTTATAGAATAAACCTTTTTTCTTGTTCTAATCAATCCACCTTATCACAATATACGTTGGGTTTTTTAAAATAATGTATATGCTCAGAGCTTTAACCAGACGCTAAGTCCGTGGGTACTAGTTCTGAAGTGAATTTGCTGGTTCTTGTCGATTGTTTTACAAAATTTAAGATGGTAGTTACCTAAACGGGCATTATTAAAATAAAATTATCACCACGCTATGGTTTTATCAGGATTGCTTCCTTCAACGAAAGCAAAGGTTCATTATAAATTAGTACAAACTTATCTCCCACGATGCGGGGTCAGACTAAACTAACACTGAGTCATCACCGCTTCAAGATAATAACATTGGTAGATATGGGGACACATAGTATGTGTTAAATGGTATTCATGAAGACTGATGTCTTAATAGTAACTTATTTAAACAGAATGGTGCATTAGTAATTAAAGTACATAATTTACTAACCCGTGACTTCACCTATGTGTCTGCATCTTGATTTTCTTTTGTTTTTCATAGACTATCAGTTACCGAACGACAAATGCTGCTAGTACAACAAATTTTACTCAAATCAATGAAGCCTTTTGTTTAGTTTTTGATTTTTTTTTATAATTTCCTTAATTTTTTTGCTTATCAGTCGTTTGTTAAAAACAAAGTTTCTTCAAAATCGGACAACTCATTTTTTGTGTTAAAGTCGAAAAGATTTTTTTACGTCTAAAATATTTAAAACATAAATATCATATTAACAGCTCGTTGATAGACTTTCTGCGTATAAAGTTTAATCAAAACAAGCTAAGCCTTTTTAGCGTTAAATCCAAACATACAGATAGATAGTCAGACTTTTTCAATATCGGATTGGACATGGGTAACATTTAAAGTAGACATGTATCATAATGTATTTGCCTAAAAAAAATTAAACATTCAGACAAACCTTCAGATAGATCAGTATATATAATGTAATATGTTTTAGTGACAGTAGCAATCGATGTTATATTTATTCTTATTCAAGATGGTCAAATCGGTAACACTAATAATTGTATTATTTACTTAATGTAAACGGTAACTACACTAAATTCACTTGGAACGGTAAATTCTCGCCTTCGCTAATTTGATTTTATTATTCAAGTTTAGTGCAAGTCGACCGGCGAGTGCGAAGGTTCTGTGTGACCTTAAGGTATCATCAAACAATTCGACAGTTCAGGACAGTCCGGAACTGCAGCGGGATGCTGACGCGACGTGCACAGTTGTAATGAACTATAGAAAATGTTACGCCGCCATCACACTCGGCGGGTATATAACATGAAACGCGATGGGTCGGACCGCGCACAACACCCAGTTTTTTATAACGCCCAGGTAATATATTCAATTATAAAAATACCTTATTAGTATCACTACAATTTAGGAAAGTTACATATTATGACTCGGTCCATAATAAAGAGAGATAGGCCAAAAAGTTCAAGCTTGAAAAAAATTACTTAGGTGACGGTTTGATTGTTCTATGTTCAAAATCATTTAAGCCTCCATTTTTTTTTTGTTCAGCAGCTTTAAGCTTCAAGGTTTATGAATAAAAATAAAAAACGTGTTTCCCTAAAATTCATACCTATTTTATTTCTGAACCTTGACCCCTGTTATAGCAAACACGCGCATTAATAAAATTTCTGAATGATTTTACAATGTAATTAACGAAAAAAAAATTTGTAAAATTATTTATCTAATCAGTGACGATAAGAAAGCTGGCAATAAAACAAATGTTGTATATTTAAATATATATTAAAAAACAGTACAGTATAAAACGAAGCTAATGTTTTCAAATATCGGAATCACTCATTACAAAGTTCTACCGTAGTGATGGACTTTGCCTGAAGAATAACTTCCGCTTGTTTCCCATTGACCTTCAAAGTTACATCTTTCTCAACGTTTTTGCTGGAAATACACATAAATGTTTTAAATATAACGATGTTATTTTACATATTGATATTTGAAAAAAAATAAAGGCTCGATCACTACCATTACAGATTTCTTAATAGATTAATGAATGACTGGAAAGAATGAATGCTCTTCTCAACTGAGTTATTTTCCGAACACTACCATGTTTTGACTTCCATAAGCGCCTTCTTAGGGCCTAAATTGAATAAAGCTTTTTTTGATTTTTGATTTTGAATAAAAAAAAATCATGAAAGAAAATAAGTTATATAGAGACCGATTAACGATTTTTTTTTTATCAATGCCGATAGATACAATATCCAATTGGCCTAATAATACTTACTCATTAAATAAAACAATCACGATTGTATTGTGTGGTGTCAAAAACGCAACGTGTTGGACTGTCACAGAACAACTGTTCTCCTCCTCTGATTTGATCCTCACAGATCCTCGCGGTATGAACTTGGAGAAGTGTCCCATAATATAGAACATCGGCTGTTTGTAAAACACTCCTTCGTCAGCTTTAACTATAACTGCAGCGTCTAAACCGGTCTTAGTCCAATAAGGACCACCATCCTCATTTAAGCATAAGTTCCAGTCTATCCAACCTATAATATTGTAATTTAGATCCTGAAATAATGGAGACGAAATTGCCATCACAAGTTTAATATACCATTATTTGTTAAAATCACAAAACTGTAGAGCTTACTTCGATGATATCTCTTGCATATTTTTCAGCTCTCTCCCAAGAACCTAAATCAACTGGGTGCTCAAGTCTTAGACCTGAAAATAAAACATTTTTTTTGTTATTGGATATTTATTTACTTTGTTTTTCTTCTAGTTCTCGGTTCGTTAGTTTTCTTTGTACGACAATACTGTACAGTATCTTGATAGTTGTGTAAATTAGACGAAGCGATGATGACGCAGTGGATAGTGCAGACGGATTCCGTGTAAATGCACGTGGGTTCGAGCCCACCTATCCAACACTAAAATCAGCCTGAGCTCAGTGAAGGAAGACATCATGAGGAAACCATAGCATGGTGATAGGGTATTTTCTAATATTGCCCGCCTGGGCAGCTAACATCCTCAAGTTTGAAAACCTGCTGCCAAACATCAATAGATGTGTTCCGGCAGCATCACTTAAGAACCAGAAACTCTAGGCTTAGTGTATTTACCATCATGGAACACATCGTTACTTAACATCAGGTGAGATTGTAGTCAAAGCACTGAGCCTATACCGTGTAAAAAATACTAGTCTTTTTAATTCTACAATTGTATCAAATGCAATGATATAGACAACTATTTGAATCAGTAAATATAAATAAATATTAATACCTACTGATGCTTCCGTTGATATTACAAACAAATCTGGATGGTTGGCCATCGTTCTAGTAATGATTTCAGGTGGTGTCACATCATCGAAGTAGAAATGTACGGCTATGCCGTCAAGAGCTTTAGCAACTTCAGGACGTCTATCTACCATCTATCATTTGAAATATAAACAATAAATATTTAAAAAATCCCATTAATTATTTTCATAACCAGCTGTGTGCCCGCGGCTTTGCCTGCGTTTCAAAAATATTCTTCATTGCGTAATATAGCTTTTAAATAATCTTTGGAAAATAATATTTTGATGATGCTGTCTATTTAATCGTGTTTCGTTCACAATTTCATGAGTTTTTATTTTTTTTTTTACACTAAACCTTAGTTATTTTCCTAAAACTTTTTTGATAGGTACTGAGATAAAGTAAAAATATTTCTCATAAATTCGAGCACTTGCCCGTAAAACTGACCATTGAATCGTGTTTGTTTTTCTTTTTTGTGTTTTTTTTCATGCATAACTCTAATAATTGTCCTGAAATTATTTTTGGTACTAACAGAAAGCAAACATACTGATCACAAATTTACACACCTGCCACTAAAACTGCACATTGAATTGGATTTTATTCACAATTTCATGAGTTTTAATTTTCTTTCGTGGAACCCTAATTGTTTCAAAAAATTAAAATAGCCTAAATAACGCGGAGTATCGTCAGCTATGTACCAAAAAAAATCCATTAAAATCGGTCCAGCCGTTTCGAATATTAGCCGGTACAAACAGATGGATAGACGAAAAAAAAAAAATGTTTTTGGTACCGTTTATATCTATTTAGTAAAAAAAAACAATGTTGATATTACAGACACCTTTATTTTTTAGTATAGATAGACAAGCCCCTGTTAAGTTTTTTTTTTTTTTTGACCTAGCTAATGCTGTTGACCGGAAGGGCCTTTACAGCTTCACCGAACTTTGGGGGCGAGTGCTGAAGGCACTCGCCGCAATAAGGTGACTAGCTCAAGGGCTACCAAAGTGGTACGAACCTCGGCTTGGCCGTCACCTGAGTACTCAAGACTCACTCGCGAGTTGTATCCTAGCTAATCTTTATTTTTATTTACATAAAAAAAAAAAAAAAAAAAAAAAAAAAAAAAATGTTCCTTACAGGACGTTAAGTTTTGTAAAATCTCTAAACGTTTATTAAAACTTGAACAAGTAGTCACTATTTGTTAATTTTTAGTTAATCCTCTTGTTCTCTCTTCGGAGTTAGTCCTCTTGATACTTTAGTCACTCCTGATAATATTGGGTCATTAATGCGCCCATTTCTGACAGCGGCCCAAGACAATCCGACCCCCAACTAGGAAGGCTCCAGTACCCACCCCCAACTCGACATACTAACACTGCATGCATAAGAATATCACGTGTTACACGTAAAGCACTAAATATAAATGCTTACAAACCACACACGAGGTAAACAGATTTTGTAAAGGAATCTTTTTTTTCCTTTTTTGTAAACAGGTTTTGCTACAGCAAACTCTGCTGAATTTTTTACACGCCAGGCCAAAATTTGTACCACTCTCACTCTTGAGCTAGCAACCATTTTTCACCTCAAAACCCGTTGAAGCTATCAAAGTACTAAGGTCAATAGTATTAAGTCAGTGGAAAGCTAAATTAACGACAATGACTGTTGAAAAATTTGCCTCTCAAACTGTGTATCGTTGAACCATATTTGATGGATCAATTTCTTATTGTTCTTACCTCACATTAAATCCACTTACTATTTTAAACAAGAAGGGTAGAGTGTAACGTTGGTCGTCAACACCGATCAACTTGATTGACGGATCATATTCTCTCATCGTGGGTTCCCAGTAGTTGACTATCCATTCAGCCTGAAAATAATGCGTATATATTTTATTTTACTCCTCAAAATACGGATTAGATCACTTTTATAATGTTTACAAATATGTAATTTTTTGAGAAACTTAAAAAACGAAAATTTGTATTCCAACATAATAAATTTAAATTAATCCATTTCAACATGGATTAAGTTTCAACATAGAAGGCGATAATTAATAATAAATATCGACGAGTAGAAAGACAGAAAGGCTTTTAAAATTTTGGATGCTCTATACTCTTTAATCTAGGCATGTGATTAAATAGAATTGTTTAATTATTGGGATTCTATTGTATTGCACATGTATATTTAGTTAGGATAAAAATTAAGAGGGCATACGTTCGGCGACAGATTTGTAAAGCAGGTATTTTAGAAATCTATTGCTATCGCGTTGCGCCCCAAAGAAAGTTATAAAACACGCAAGGCACAACTCGGCAGCGCGGGCTGATTTTACCGTTTGCAAAATAGATGAAAACATCACTTCGTAGTACCTCTTTCCTCCTTAAAAACGGAACCGATTTTTAATTTACTTTCAGTTATAGAATTAAAAAACTTTAGCTATGCCTGCCTCTACGTTTTTTTTTTAATTTTATTCATCAAACTTATTTGCGAACGTCTGTAAGTGACGGTAAAATCGAGGTTTTTTTGAAGTGAAAACTTCTTTAGAGTCGTTGTGATTTGAAAGTCGATGAAACAAAAAAGCGACAGTACGTTTCCGATGGAGGTTGGATTTTTTCATCACATTTTGAAAGCGTGGTTCGCCCGGCGGATTAATCCGCGTGTCTAATAGATATTACGATTGAAAGGTCGGAGGTTCGAATCCAGGGTGGGGGTAAATCATTGTTTTTTTTAAGGTTTCACTTCTACCACGTGTGAATTAGACACATTCATTTTTTCATTTTCAAAGTTTCTACAATAACTAATTTATGAAGAAAATCAAAACGTACAGGCATGGCGGTGGTTGATATATATTTTTTGTTAGAAAAATATTTACCATAATGCTATTATCCAGGGTGGCAACAGGGGACTACGTTTGTATGGAATAAATGCCTCTAGCATATCCTCTTAAACAAGAGTGAAAACATTAATTCAATAATAAAATGATAAAACGATAAAAAAAATGCTACTAACTACTTACTACGTTGGTTTAGTGATAGTGTCATACAGTGTCTATGGACGTAGGTTTTTTATACACTTCATAGCTTCGGTGCTATGACCAAAATCTTACTGATATTACGACGTGATCTAGGGTGGTAAATACACTGGGTCTGGTTCTGGCTCTCATTGGGGGCTACTGGAATAAATCTATTGGTGCTTGGCGATAGGTTTTCAAACTTGAAGGTAGTAGCTACCCAGGCGGGCATCCGATTCAATGGTCAGTTCTATTGACAAGAATTTTGAATTATTTTTGAAAATAAAATTAAGTGTACAGAGCCTACAGAGTTATTATTAGTAGGGTTTTTTAGCTCAATTCAAATTCATATGCTCATTTGAGATGAATTTTGGTCTTTGCCCAGAAATTTTCATTACTGATTATAACTTAACTAATAAAACCAATAAACTTAAGTACCATAAAACTTGTTGATTATAACGGAAATTCATATCATCTACGATAATGGCGATAAATTGAAACAACGATGATGCAGTGGTTAGCGCGGCCGGATTCCGCGTCAACTCTAAAATCAGCCTGAGCTTTTAATGAAGGAAAACATTGTGAGGAAACCATCGCATGGTGATAGGGCATTTTCTAATAATGCCCGCTTGGGTAGATACCACCCTCAAATTTGAAAACCTGTCGCCAAATACCAATAGGTGTGTTCCGGCAGCATCACTTAAGAACCAGTACCTCTAGGCTTAGTGTGTTTACCATCCTGAAACATAGCGTTACTTTACATTAGGTGAGCTTCTGATCAAATCACTGAGCCTATACCGTGTAAAATAATAATAATTTACAACCTATCATAAAACATTATTCATCATAAATTGTATTTTTATAATAAGTTTTGAATTTTTGTAATTTAGGTCTGTAAGTAGCTCAAGTTCGATTTCCGGCAATGTGAGACATTGATGTTTCGAAGCACTAGATGCGGTCATGATGGGGTCAGGAGGGAGTTGCTGTAGATCTATTAAAGGCTTTCTGGACTTACAATATAAAAATGAATTTTCAATATAGATATCTAACTTACCATACCTGGTACCGTCCAACCAAGGTCATCGTTAGTATTCAAATACAAAATACTAAATGTAGGCTCATTTGTAACGGTCATACCCCATATAGGCACACCTTCTTTTTTGTACTCTTGAACAAATCTAAATAGTAAAACAATCAATTTATATCTATGCCGCAAATCTTTAGAATAATTAGGTAGTATTTTAGCTAAAATGCTAACTTGATAACATGAACAAATAGAAGAATATTCAAGTAATATTCAATACATAGCTGCCGGTAACACAAAAATAAACTGCAACCAACAAAACAGTCCTAGACATAGTGATAGAGTTTAATTACAAAAAACATTACTAACTTCTTAAAATAAATAGCCAAGGTTTTAAAAAACTCCTCTTTTATATAGCTGATCCCAACAAAGTCGTGGTTAGTCTTCATCCATGCGGGTGAGGACCACATACTGGATATAATGTTTACGGGTACCCTAGATGCTTGAAAACAAGCCTTTATGAATGGAAGCTGTAAATCAAATATTTTAATGAAATTACCTTTTAATGAAATAACAAATATGTCTTGCATGGAGTTAGATAATTCCTTATATTATTAGTCCGAGATTGCCGAAGACCCGACCTCCATAAAAACTGTAACCTGAACGGTAGTGCGGTCTTACGACTGTCTGTATGTGAGTGTGTATTACCGAATGGACCCATAGCTTGCATTGTTCAAGGTTTCTGGAAGAATGCCTGAGTTCAAAACTTCCCCGGATCTCATTTCAAAAAGCATGTCAACTCACTCTCGAGAACTTTAGTCAGTTGATTATTATATTTTATAACAACTTCGCATAATTTAGCTCACCCTCTTTAAGGATGCGGTAATCCGTTTACAGATCCTTCTAGATTGAAAAAAACATGTGTACAGAGTAAACGTGTCAGAAGTGAAACTACTCTCATTTAAGTTTGTAAGTTTTTTTTCAAGTATAAGAGAGATAGAACACAGAGACCGAGAAAGGAATAAAAGTATGTTAATATGTATACTCAGTGGCGGTCCGAGGGGGGACGTAGGTGTCATGACCCCCCAAAGACAAATCTCTTCAAAATAGACAATTTACAAAAGTTTTAATAAATTACTAACTTCCTGCTTAAAAATGCTTAAACACTGAAATCAAAAATTGGTGGGTATTGAAACTAATTTTAAAAAATGCATGAAATACGATAATTAACTAAAAATGGCAAAACAACAAATATTCTCATATATGATAACCACCTTCCCCTATTTGACAGCGATCGCGCGTGTACCCAGTTTCATAACGTCAATACAATCATGCACACGCTATTTCAACTGCGAAAATAGCACAAGAAGAATATAATAATATACGTACGTAACAAAAAACTAATATTCTAATACGTCACATATAGTCAGCTAATTTATTACCATAATAAATAGGGTAGGGTATGGTGTAAATAGAAAATGGGGACTGCTACAAAATTTTAAAAAAAAAGCGCAAAGTGTACAAAAAATTATTTCGGTTATTAAAATTCTGAAATTTAAATGTTTAAAGTTTTCGGTCAGCATCGAAAGCTTTATTGGATGCTTTATTATTTACCACGATTTATAATAATATAGAACTTATACGTAACATGTAAAATGTGAAGTCATATCGTAGTATAAGACACTATTTCTCTATCTCTCTCTCTCTCTCTTTTGGGTAAAATTGAAATGTTTATACGTTCCTTATTTTGAATCAATTTTAATTTTATTTTCAGTGGTACATCTTATTTATGGTATGTTTTAACCGACTTCAAAAAGTCTGTTATAAAAAGTAAAAAGTAATGTTATCAATTCGTCTGTATGTTTTTTTTTTTTGGGTGTTTGTTACGCGATTTCTCCGTCATTTGTGGACCGATTTGCAAAATTTTTCGAAGGAATAATTTCATAAACTTCTGAGGTGGCCCCATTTCCACCAGATCAGGATCTGATCAGTGGAACTCAAGTAAATTGAGAAAAAACTCGAAAATTATAGACACGTGTTTCATATATTCGTTTCCAAAGCTATGAACTTCACAACTACACCTAAAATTACATACTTAAACTAAAAAGTAGAAAAAGAACTTTTTTAATTAAAACAAAACCGACTTCCAAAGATAAACTATACAAATGCACTAAAAAGTCAATAAATAATTACTTTATTAATCTGCTTCGTTAATTATGGAGTCGGTGCCGGCCAGAGTTAAACAACATATTCATTTAGAAATGGAAATAACTACCTAAACTTTATCACAATTAAATATAAGCTAAATCCTTTATTTAGATGTGATTTAGATTTATTTAGGGTGATTTTAAAGATCAATTAATCAAAATAGAATATAATTAGCGACGTACATTTACACCACTCTGTTATCTCTAAACTGACACAGATTTCAAAATTAACGAAGCAAATTATTAAAGTAATTATCAATTGACTTTTTAGTGCATTTTTATAGTTTATTCTTTTGAAGTCGGTTTTGTTTTTAATTAAAACAGTTTTTTTCTTCATTGAATAAATAAAAAATAATCACTATTGAAACGATAACATAATGTAAATTATAAATACATATGCTAAAATCTGGCAGAATAACATACAAAAAACCTTTATACAAAACACACAAACCAGACAAATGTTTTTCGAATGGTAAAACAAACAAAGTGATCTTTTATTATGTATATAACATAATACACGGCATAGAGGACAAACAGATCAATTTCAAAGGCTCACTTAGCCTATTGTATTTCCATCACTTATTATTATAGTGATTACACGTATTGTTCTTTAAAACGTACTATACTTCAAAAGAAAGAAAAATACTACTATAATTATGATTATTTTAATCTATGTCTGTCTGTCGACTAATTTGGTAGTACCCAGATCGCTGTAATTTTTTCAACTTACCTTATATTGATAATCCTCCGGTGCTAATGTGAAGTTCGTTAGCTCCATATCGTCTTCAGGTAGATCGTTGTACGTATAGTTACGCAGTGAAAAGTCACAAGCTCCCATCGGGACACGCATCATGTTATATTCCAAACCAGTAATACCGTAGTACGAACTGAAAATTCAAAATTATTTTTGTACTACATAAAAACCCGGCTTCGCTCAGGTGAACTGTGACTCTTAATACGCAATCTCTTACAAAATGTAGATAGTAGGAACTGTAACTTCATCGATACATGTGAATCGGCCTTAACGAACTCAAGATGGCATCCGAGTAGCCAATATGGCGGCTGGCATTTGCACCATTAGAATTTAACAAAATACTCGATAATCCGAATTTTGTGTATCCACGTTGTCAACTCGAAATCATTATTTTTTATGTTTTATTATTCAAGTAAGCTTCAATAGAGTCTACCATACCCCTTGACCGAATTATTAAAATAGATAACTTGCTAATAAAAATTAAAAATACTTTATCCAATTTAGGTCCTGATAAGGCGCAAAATACTAACATCGGTTCGAGGTAAACTCGAACCCAGTCATCGAGATAAACCGGCAAGAAACTCGATCTGGGTTTTTTTTCATAAATAAGAACGGAAGATCTTTAGTCATAATTACATTACATAAAGAAACTTCCCAAAAATGCTTTTTTTTGCTTGTTGGTTGCGTATTAACAGACTCGTTAAGATTTCGATTAATCTTTGTGCCTATTTCCAGAATTTCGATGGAGATAGCTAATGGAAAGTAAGACATAAATACCACACAATTTACCTTAGGTAATCCTACGGTGGTTAAGGAAAACTACGGTCCAACGTTTCTAAAAGGTCTACACAAGATCTCTTACGGATACCATGTACCTGTGCGTAGTGTGTAAGGAGTGTAGTGTACAGTAAACAACAAAAATACAAAAATTGCAAAGGGTACAGGAGCCTCCGCAGTTGGAAATCATAGTACATCCCGGGTCGCTGCAGGAAAGAAACGCTTAGTGTTTGATGTTTCTTTCACTATCCACCTTCTGTATGCACAACTTGCTCGTAACACAAAGTGACGGCGCTCTATTCGGCCTATCTAAAGACCGAACCACAGCCCGAACATGTTTCGACTCTTCGGTTTTACATTATTTTAGGACCTAGTTGTCACGATTTTATGATTACTATATATTACATAATGTTATAAAACATATCATCATATTATGTTAAACTGTAATTTAATGACCTTCAAAACTAAAAAACAACACACAAAAAAAAACAAGAAATTTGTCTGTTTTCTAATTAATACCAGAAATATTTTCAGGAAAATTTTAAGTTTCCGCATAAAAAAAATAAAACACAAGAAATTATGAAAAAAGAAATGAACAGACAGTTTTACTGGTAAGTATTTCAGAAAATATCTTTGCTTTCTTTTAGTACCAAAAAAACACTTAGGAAAACGAATTAGGGTTCCCTGTAAAAAAATTAAAACTCATCAACTTGTAAACGATTTCTTTCAACAATTCAATTAGGTACAAATTAGGTACTTTCCAATGATTTTTTTAAAACTATATTACGCAGTGAAGGATATATGAAACGCGGGCGGAGCCGCGGGCACGCAGCTATTGTCAATATAAGCTTTTATTACTAAAACAAGTAAAATAAAAATAGTGCTCGTGTGCCACTACTATTATGGCGCCCTTTGAGAGTGTTGGTGCCCCGAGCGACGCATCTTAGTAGTTGTCGCACACCCTACACTATAGGTAAATCCGGCTCTGAATCCATGTATAAATAAAATAAATAAATAATAATTACTTAATCAGATGTTGCTTTAACTGGGGATCCTTGAGATTGTTCCAATTCATGCCGACTGAATCAGTGATAGCGCCGCCGAATCCTTGGATGGTTTGATATGTTATCATAGGATCAAATCCCAGTACGGTTGAAGAATCAGACCCAGACCCTGTATATATAATTAATAAAATATATCCATCCATCCATCCATTCAACCGAAAGACGTCCACCGCTGGACATAGGTCTCTCCAAAGATCTCCACGACAACCGGTCTTGCGCCATCCGCATCCAGCGGATTCCCGCGAACTTCGCCAGGTCGTCGGTCCACCTTGTGGGGGGGCCTACTCATGCTACGTCTTCCGGTGCGTGGTAGCCATTCAAGAACCCGTTGGATAATGGGGCATCGATACTACGGATAATGTGCCCAGCCCACTACCACATAAATTTAGCAATTTTTTGGGCAATGTCGGTTACTTTGGTTCTTCTGCGGATCTCCTCATTCCTGATTCGATCACACAGTGAAACTCCAAGCATAGCCCTCTCCATTGCCCTTTGACCAACTTTAATCTTTTTTATTAGGCCCATTGTGAGCGACCACGTCTCAGTGCCGTATGTCATCACTGGCAACACACACTGGTCGAAGACTTTCGTCTTGAGACTGCGGTAAAATATATATTTATTATTATTTATTATATTATCTAATATTATTATCTTTATTTATTATTATTTTCTCATATTATTAGTGCCAATCAATCAGCTATTAATAAACGTGACAGCTGAAAATCATTTGAAACGGACTTAGCAAGGTAACCAACTACATTACTCACAATAGGTTTAGGCAAAGTAACGCTTTCATTAGATGAAAACATATCATATTAAGAAAGACAAAAATAATGTAATTTTTTTTTAGTGAACTGTATATGTAAAACTTCGTACACATATAATTAATAGATTATAATTAAATAAAGAAAAACTTACCATCACTGCATGATTTTAATAACCCCGATTCTTTTTTGAATCTTAGGCCAGCCTTACATGAAAAAAGAAATTAATATTTGGTATGAATACTTACTAGATAAATATCAATTTACACTTTAATAACATCAATTACCTAGTCATTTTAAATCACAGAGTACATTATAGATACTGTGTCTTTCAAGTGAAGTGAACAGAGACAAAATGGAGGTTCTAAGATTCTCTCGTATACTTAAGGACTAGTAGTCTAATTGTATATCTATGGGGAGTAAATGTGAAGACACAATTTTTATTTCTTTTGTTATTTACATGTAAAGTTATGGACTTCTGAAAATTGTCTCGCGTGAATATTAACTCAAAAACGAAACCTAGTGTTTTATAGTGAAAATATGATGATAACAAAAAAAATGTACATACTACACCGGAAGTAAACTTTTCAAAGTAAAATTTAATTTAATTTTTTTTTACATATTAATTGAAATAAAAACTATTGATTAAAATATATTTATAATAGCCTTGGAATCTAGAATACTTTAGAAAACGATCTACATTAAATATAACCTTTGAATAATAACGTTTTGAAGGTCGCGATCCATGAATAGTATTTTTTTACAAGGTCATGAAATTTAATTTTTACACGGAACCCTAGTTATTTTCGAAAAATGAAGCCTCTGTTACGCGGAGTAACTTGACCTTTCTACCAAAAAAGTCCCGTGAAAATAGATTCATCCGCTCCATAACGCACAGACAAAAAAATTTAAAATTGTAATTTAGTAAAAAAATAATTCATATGTATTTAGAAAAAAAATGTTATTTGGTATTACAAACAGACGCTTCAATTTTATTTATTCTATAGATTTTTACTCTTAAGATAATCAACGAAAGAATTATTGGTTCTATTTATAAGAATGCCTTCAGTTGTTCGAATATGGCGTTCGAAACTCGAACAGTCGCTACTGAATGAAATCGGGGTTATGAAACAATTCTTCGTCGTTGAATATCCTATGATTTTATTGTAATGATTGATTTCATGAAGAAATCCAATCATACTACCATTGAATCATCATCATTGTTTCAAATAAGTGTATGAATCAAATATCCCATAGAGTAAAAGATTATTAATACACAAAATACTGACAATTTTGTTTGTCTTGCATTTTCAATTGTTATAAGTGCTTGACCTTCTGGAAAGTAAACATTCTGTCTACGTGGTTTATTAATATTAAGTATGACGATGGATATATGATTGAAATTGCAATCGTAAGGGATAACTATGTTGATATAGACATTATGAACGTAAGAAATAAATTATTTTACTTGAAATATTATGTAATTACATTTCAATATTTGTAACACTTTTCGCCATATAAGTATTAGTCATGCCTAATTTTATACTCATTTAATCGCACAGTATTTTTGAACGGGGATTCATTACTGTCCATTATTAATTACAGTATTAATACATAGATTACTAGCCGGTGCCGGCGGTTCCGTCCGCGTCACATAATTATGTTGTTTGGGTGTGAGTGAAAAAGTGCATATAACATTTCAAAAACAAATGAATGAAGAAAAATGAGAATCTTTTGTTTTTATTAGGGTAAAAATGTACATAAAAGTAAATAGAAAAAAAATGAAAGAGTCGATGAAACCCAAAATATAATCTTATAACCATCTACGAAAATTCGCGTCGAATGGTAGTAGACGATAGAGCGTCAAAGGCCCCCCATTTGCCTTTTAAATGAATACATTTTTTTTTATTAAATTGGTTTGGCCCCATGGCAAGGATAGATGTAAGAAGATTGACGAAACGAATTTATAAGGCGAGGGTGACTGGGCAAGCCGATAAAGGTCGACCTAGGCGAACGTATCTAGACCAGATCGAAAAGCCATGATCAAAAGCACTTGTAACCGAAAAACGTGTGTCAGGATCGTAGCAGGGGATAGAAAGTACTAGTCTCTGCCTACACTTATGGGAGAGAGGCGTGATGTTATATCTGTTGTTATTAGTATTAAAATATATATTACCTCAGAAGATACGTATGACATAAAACTTCCTGAATTAGGCGCCTCCCTGATGATGGTATCACAATATGTAGCATTACATACACACACCACGGAACGGTTGTAGATGTCTTTAGCAGCACATGGAACGTCTGAATTTAAAATGCGAATACAAAATAGAGAAGTCGATTTCTCAATGTTTTAACATCGGTTAACGGTGAGAAAGCATTGTAAAGAAGTATCCTCTTAAATCAATTAACTCATTCCATCCCTCATAAAAAAGGGAACAAATTGTCAAATGATTTTGCAGGTTGTTAGAACTTGTTTTTTATTATTTATATTATTTATTTTTTATTAGGTCCCAACCCGTACACACACTGAAAAAACCCGCTACAGTCGCACGTTAAAGCGCATGCGCTTTCAGGAGTCAATAAATTATTGTACAACTTAGCCTTGCGATTAGGAAATAATCACATTTTATTAAAATGTAAAAATCTCTATAAACATATTTTTATTAAGTAATTCGTCAATAGTAATTGCGTGAAAACTAGAGAAAATAAAACTATGTATGTGTAAAGCTGTTAACACACATACGGACCGGACCGCGGACATGGTATGGCGAGCAGGCGTGGTCATCAGTCGCCTAAGTAGGTATAGATAATAAGTTTTAAAAAAAGATAGATTTTTTAATCGATTCACAATACATCATATCAACTAAACAAAAAAGAAAAACGCCTAACTTACTAAGGAAAGATGACGCTGAACTGTTTTATTTTTACCTATTTACAGATAATCATAATAAATACCATAGGAAACAAATAGAATACTCTAATAATCGATACCTGCTTTTATTAGTTTGAAGTATTAATCTTTTGGAGCTCGATGTATTGTTAATCGATATATCAAGCTTATATTCGAATCGATTTATAAATTGATCTTATTCTGAAAGGATTCCCATGCTTAGTTAGGCGATAACCTCGACCGCTCGCCGTAGCGTGTCCGCAGTCCGGTCCATACGTGTGTTAAAAGGACATGCGGTCGGCAACAGATTTGAAAAGTAGGTATTTCAGAAATCTATTGCTATCGCGTTGCGCCCCTAAAGAAAGAGTTATAAAATACGAAAGGGACAACTGCAGCTATTTATTACTTATGCAAAATAGACGAAAACATCACTTCGTAGTACCTGTTTCCTCCTCCAAAAACTGAACCGATTTTTCATTTTCTTTCAGTTATAGAGTAAAAATTACTTTGGCTAATTATTTTCGAAAGTTAAATTACCCTAACTTTCCCGGAGTAATTTCAACTATCTACCAAAAAAAGACCCTTCAAAAGCGGTCCAGCTGTTCCGGAGGATTACCCATTACAAACAGACAGACAGAGAAAAATTTTAAAAATTGTATTTTATTTATTAGTATAGATAACACCAAAGAAAATCAGTTGACAAACAGAGAAGAAAAAGGTATTTTTTTATCTATCCTCATTTTTATATAATAATAAATCTTACCATTAAACCCCATAACGATTTCAAACATAATAATAATTATAAAGATTATTGATGTTGAGATTTTATTAAATATTACAGTAAATGAAGACATTATCACTGAACTGCAATGAAGAAACGCCAGATGTTCCTTTTATAAATTTGTATTCGTTTCAAGTTTGTAAATAAATATTGTTTAAGAATAAATACATGACGAAACGCTTTGTTGTACAACTAATAATAACACACTCGGCAGTACATTAGTAATTTGGTTAATTGAATTACTTACAAAAAACACCCATTTTGTCTTGCATTATGCATAATCTATATTAATAAATAAAATTGAAAGTCTGTTTGTTATGTTTAAACACTCATATATATATATATATATATATATATATATATGGCCTTGATCAACTACGAAAGATGCTTTAGGCAGCGTCGCGGTAACACTTTTTCTGGTCGCATACCAAGCCGATACGGAATGACATCGACAACCATACTCAGCACACCCAAACAGACCACCTCCAGCTCTAAGATTTGCAGAGCGTTCATGCCGTAATACACGCTTCACAGAGAGCCTCTTAATAGGATATGCGGTCGGCGACCAATTTCAAAAAAGGTATTTCTGAGAAAGAGTTGCAAAACATAAATGGTGCAACTGCAGCTCGGGTTGATTTTACCTATGCAAAATAGACGAAAAGACTTCGTAGTACCGTTTTCAACATTCAAAACTAAACCGATTTTTATGTTTCCTTCAGTTATAAAATAATGAATATTTTGGCTATGCCTTCACGTTTTGCTTTTTTTGTTTTTATTTATCAAATTTGTTAACGAACGTCTGAAAATGACGGTAAAAGTAGAACATCTTTTTTTTTCATTTTCAAATGCCCCTAGTTTCTTCAATAACTAATTTATGAAAAAATCCAAAACGTACGGGCATGGTGGTGGTGATATAATATATTATTTGATATAAAAATATTAACCATACAGCTATCTTTAGGGAGGAAACCGGGAACTACGTTTTTATGGAATAAACGCCTCTAACATATCCTCTTAAACCAGACGTAGTCCTGGAATTCTAAATAGATATGAATGTATTTACGAGATCTATCAGATTTCAGGTGTACAGTTTTACTTGCAAATTTTTAAATTTGTGAGTAATATCTTTGCTTTCTGTTAGTACAAAAATGTTCAGTATGTACGACAAATATGTTTAATTCTTTTCCAATAGTTATTTATAAAAACGATTTTACACAGCGAAAAGTTTTGCGGGATAGAAAAAATAATACGCGGGCGGAGCCGCGGGAACAACTAGTGAGTCATATAATAATACGAACCCACCGTTAATAAATAATAATAAATTATAGTTTAAGGCAACTAAAAAAACACGTTTTAATAACTAGAAGTTTTAATACAAAAAGAATATATATTTTTAATATGGACAGTTCGTTATATGACAATTGAATTTGAAAAAAAAAGTGCGAGATTATTTACATCAAATTTTACAAAAATTGTTCATTACTTATAAGGATTATTATTGTTATTATTAAATTATAGTAAAAAAGTATCTCATGTTTTTTTTTTTATAATCAAATTCAATCGCTATAGAAAGAACTTTCCATATTTAGAAATTGTTTTCTATTTACTATACTTTTCTTTTCTCCGTTCCATTAAATTGTATTTTGTTTACAATTTACATCAGCGGAGGATCTCAAGCGGCGCAAATATGCTACCCTTGGTGAGAGTTACATATTTGTCCCGTTTGGGGTCGAAACTCTGGGACCGTGGGGCCCGAGTGCTCATTGCCTTTTTAAGGATCTCGCGGGTCGTCTAGTCGACAAGTCTCGCGACCAGAGGGCTGGCCAATATTTGGCACAGCGAATTAGCATTGCCATCCAACGTGGCAATATGGCCAGCCTCCTGGGAACCTTCCCGTCTGGCGGCGAGCTGGACGGCATTCATTATTTATAGTATTTTATTTTATTTTTAAATTTTTGTGTAAAAATTTATGTAATTTTTGAATAAATGACATCAGTATCTAAAAAAAAAAAAAATTCAAAGTATATGCATTTTATTAATAAAAGGTTCTTTCTTGTATTTTGTTTGCGATACAAATGTAGGTACCTTACCTAATAAATAAACCCGACAATATTACAAAATTTTATTTTAATAACCAAATTAATACCCACAAATAAAAATCACTACGTATTCTCTTTAGATATTTTTATAACTATATATATTTAATGAAATATACATCCATTTTGATGATTTTTAGTAGCAATTTCTCCTCCAATATAGACAGGCTAAAAGACATATGTCCATACTGTTTATTCTGAAGTTCAAACTTGTATTATACCCCAGCAAGACTACGGCAATCCCTTTAGAATGTTCCTTGGAAATTTCACGGCACCTCAGAATAACATTCCGTGCCACTATTTTCAATACAGTTGTACACAATAACCAAGCTATATTACGTAAAATGCCATTAAAATCATATCATATAAGGAGCGATAAAACAAGTTATTGAATTAAAATAATAACTACATGACACAATCAGTTGCCCCCAAAAACTACTTGATATATTTTTTTAATTATTTATTATTTTATAAATTATTATGGCCATGAATAAAAGCTTTATGGTCGCAATTTTGTTTTGTTGAATAATCTTCCAACAATATTCCATCTTTTGTTATATCTTTTCAAGGAGTTTTTATGACGACTCGGAATTCACGCTCCGTGTCATTATTTCCTATACACTTGAGCACAATAATCAAACAAAACAAATGAAATGACAAAACATAACAAAGTCCGAAATTATTCAAGTCCAATGAACGCAATAAATAATGACAAAATAAAATCCAGCGAAAACTCCATTTTAGAATGAACGAAATACAGTGCTACCTACCATTTTAACCACTATTTTAAGAAATATTTTAATACATCATTTATATTCCGTTCAAATTTGCTTGTGTAAGTAAATGTTGAGACATTTTCAACCCCCATTCAGTAAACCTCTTAACCACCCATTGATAACGTAAGTATTCGTATAATTTTAAAAACGAAAAGTAAGTAATTGAACGTAATTTAAAACGGTGATAGCGCAGTTGATAGTGCGGTCGGTTTCCGCGTCAATGGACGTAGGTTCGAGTCCACCTATCCAACTCTAAAATGAGCCTGAGCTTTCGGTGAAAAAACAGGATGCCATAGAATAGTGGTAGAGCATTTACCAACAATGCCCGCCTGAGTAACTACCACCCTTGAGTTTGAAAACCTGTCGCCAACTACCGAATAAATGTGTTCCAGCAGTTTTAATCGACAAGTAACTCTAGGCTTAGTGTTTTTAGCATCCTTTTTTTTATTCAGACACCCCGTCTTCCGTGTCATCAAAATAAGCAAAGAATAGACACACCAACCCCCGATTTTTTTTACACAGTATAGGCTCAGTGCTTTAACCACAATCTCACGTGATGTTAAGTGCCGATGTGGTCCAGGATAGTAAACACACTAAGCCTAGATGTACTGATTCTCAAGTGGTCCTGCCGGAACACATCTGTTGGTATTTGGCGACAGGTTTTCAAACTTGAGGGTGGTAGCTACCCAGGCGGCTAATATTAGAAAATGCCCTACTACCAATGCTATGGTTTCCTTACGATGATTTTCTTCACTGAAAGCTCAGGCTGATTTTAGAGTTGGATAGGTCGGATCGGATCCGCGTCCATTGACGCGAAATCCGGCAGCACTATCATAACTTCAATAAATGGCACTAAATATTAATTAATAATTAAATTGATATTTGATATCATCTATTAATACTATCAGAGTATGAAATAATAACAAATAGAACAAAGTAAATACAGATACAAAAAAAAAAGCATATTGCAGTAAAATAAAAATATATTTTGTTTCTAATATTTAAAGGGTTTTATATATTTATTATTTGTTTATTTATTATTAGTCATAATATTTATTCCTATTTTATCATATGCATATATTTTTTAATTCCATTGTTGTAATCGATTTTGGCTTCATGGCTACCTTGGCTTGATTGTCACATAGTTTGACGTTCACGCGTATTTCCTTGTCTTTGCTGAAATAAAGAACGATATATTAAATTCTTATGCCGTGTGATGCCTGCTTAAGAATAGTACTACCCCATATCTACCCGTGGGTGTCGTAAAAGTCGATTAAGGGATGATGGGTGATGGGGGGTCCACCAGGAGATGGGCAGCAGCACCCTCTGAGGACAACAAACAACTACTGCGATCGCCAACCCGCCTGCCAAGCGTGGAGATTATGGCAAATTGTAATATAATACTTGTAATGTAATAAAATATTGTCAATAAAATCCAATTCATTCAATAGTCAGTTTTACGCGCAAATGCTTGAATTTATTAGAAATATTTTTACATTAACTTTGTGCAGGACAGCGCCCTCAAGAGAGAGAGCGCATATCATTCAGAGATTCAGACAGATTTTACATAGAATTAGATCCCGCATGAATAATTGTAAATTACGAAATAATCAAATAATATTGAATTAGATAGAATATAATTGCAAAATAGATACGTAATTGAGAAATATTACGTTGAACGTACGCGCCGAAGCACGTCGCGTCTTTGAAAGAGCGAGACAAAAACACCTCGCGACACCACCGCCGGGCGGTGCGCTCTGATTCGCCGAACGCGACCGGCCTACCTCGATCCGTAGGAACGGGGTCGCGCACATGCCGGGAGCTTAATTATCCGCCCGGGACGGTGCCAATCATGCGAGGAGGTCTCGTTTGGTAAGCCGAGGTGTGTGCACGCATGCCTGGGTCGCTCGCTCCAAGTCGTACTTGTTTTCGCTTACGTTACGTACCGTAGTTGTGTGTCTCCGTGACGTCGGTTACTGGATTCCAGAAGTCGGGGTCACGAAGACTTGCTTCGCGTGTCGAATTGTAGCGAGTTTTCGAATACTCGTTCTTATAATTTATTTATAACTTCGAGTATTCTCGAAAAACGTACTTTTCAGTACGCGCGCGTTTAACGTATACTCACCCTTAAGGTGAGGATACGTCTCGCTTCACGACGTTGCTGAAACCCACTCTCTCTTGATTGTGGTCATCACCGGAGACCTAACGGTGCCAACCTAAGGTGGTGCAGGGTTTAGCAGGTTCCCTGGAGACCCCCTTCTGGGGTCACCGAATACCGGAATCTGGTGTGTGATCACACCGGGTTTCCTTCTTTCTTAACCGATTTCCGCTCCTGCGACAAATTCCATCCCCTGGGTGCTGTTTGGGCGTCTGACCCACGTCCTCGGCCCTAGGGCTTGTTAGGGCCTCCCCCTAGGCTCCGTAGGCTCCCATTT
This sequence comes from Samia ricini, assembly GCA_014132275.2. Taxonomy (NCBI): domain Eukaryota; kingdom Metazoa; phylum Arthropoda; class Insecta; order Lepidoptera; family Saturniidae; genus Samia; species Samia ricini. Next base: position 20,598,568 of record AP028168.1, read on the forward strand.
ACCTTGAGTCATTGCACTTTGACTCAACGGTCACTTGCGAGACTCGCGTAGTCTCATAGATTTTTGGCGCGCCCCCCTGCCCCTCAGGCAGGGAGGTAGTTCACCCCCCCTGCCCTCTTGCCATCGCGGGATGGCCGACGCAAATGTTGTGGAGCGAAAGGAGCCACTGATCCTCGACGGGGAGCATCGGGCCACGCAGCTGTGGATCGACCACATCCACCGGCAGCTGCACCACGCGGGCGTCGAGACCACCGTCAACGAGTGCCGCCAACAGTTCTGGGTGATCCGCCTACGACCGATCACAAAGGCGGTCATCAGGCGCTGCCTGACGTGCCGCATCCGAGCCGCCGCACCGCCGCAGCCTGCGACAGGGGACTTGCCTCCCTGTCGACTCGCCCACCACCGAAGGCCATTCTCCTACGTGGGCCTAGATTACTTCGGGCCTCTCTCCATCACCGTGGGGCGGACCCACCAGAAGAGGTACGGCGTCATGTTCACGTGCCTAACTACCAGGGCCGTGCATCTCGAGCTGGCAGCGAACCTCAGCGCGGACTCAGCGATCATGGCGCTGAGAAGGATGATGGCGAGACGCGGTTGTCCGGCCCAAATATGGTCGGACAACGACACTAACTTTCACGGGGCGGACAAGGAGCTGCGACGCGCCGTGTACGAAGCCACGGCGGTCGAGGCGTCGCGACGGAGCATCGACTGGCGGTTCATTCCGCCGGGCGCGCCCTTCATGGGAGGGGCATGGGAGCGCATGGTGCGCTCTATCAAGGTGGCTCTCGCGACGACCTTACGCGAGAGACACCCCACCGAGGAGGTCCTACACACCCTCCTACTGGAAGCGGAACACACCGTGAACAGCCGACCGCTGACTCACGTATCGGTCGACCCGGACGACCCTGAGGCGCTGACACCGAACCACTTCCTCCTGGGCGACTCTGGGAGAGTCAACGCGCCCGGGGACTTCGGCGACCGGGACTTGGACCTTCGCAAGAGCTGGCGCAGCTCACAACGCCTGGCTGATCTGTTCTGGGCCCGCTGGCTCCGGGAGTACCTGCCGTCCTGCCTGCCTGCCTGCCTGCCTTCGTGTCTCGTATTGTACTCTTTTATTGTATTTTATATTGTTGTTTCTATTCTGTGTGTATCTCTGTTACTGTAAGTCTATATTGTGTCTGTGTTTATATTGTGTGTTGTAACCATATATTGTACGTGTCTGTTTGTAATATACTGTTGAAACTGTCTATCTGGTATTATTTACTACACCTCTCGCAATCCAGCAACAACGGTGTGATCTCGTGGACTGCCTAAACGACATCTCAGGCTATCCCGCACAAACTTAGTGCTAAAAAAACTATAGGAAAATAATTAGGGTTCTGTATAAAAATATTAGAATACAGTGAAGAATATATTAAACGCGAGCGCAACCGCTAGTACTAAGCTAGTTTTTTTTAAATAATTATTTTGCATTAGCCAAGCATTTCCCTTGGCTATTCTCGCTGCAATTAGTAGTCTTCAAAACTAGATAATTAGATTACATTTCTTATTACGCTTCGGAAAAGTATTTAATATTGGTGGCTATTTTTATCGGCTCATTTCACTAATACTTTCTCAAATTACTTGATAATTAAATAAATAAATAATATTAATATATATATACGCGCAGTGAAGAAGTTATGTAATCACCGGCACGTAACGAAAAGCGTACGTGACTTTTTAGGACCGACTTGAAATGGATTCACTTCGCGTCTGTGACTACTGGCGTTCTTTGTTTTATTTCCATGAATTGATCTGAACAAATACTTACTCGTTATAAATAACCACAACTATAGTGTCATGAGGTGTTGTAAACGCGACGTGCTTCACTGTAGACGAACCGTTTATTTTCACTACAGACTTGATCCGTCGCGAACCCCTCGGTATGAACTTAGAGAAGTGTCCCAGAGCGTAGTACATCGGTTGCTTGTAGAATATTCCTTCTTCCGCGTTTACAATAATCGGGGCGTCTAAACCGTCCACAGTCCAGTGCGGTCCGACATCTTCGTTTAAACACATGTTCCAATCCATCCACCCTATCATATTGTAACTTAGATCCTATAATTAATAAGAGTAACTAATGCATATATTATTTTAAAACTGATAATAAACATCATTATCATTTTGTTATACTTACGCTAAATTTTGAAAAGGTTACTAATAAAGGGCTGCAATAAATCATATACTGGTAATATGGTTTTATATATATTTTAGTATTTACAATATTATAATCATAGACATAGACAAACGTGAGTGATTTCAAAAGTTTTGAAATATAGGCAAGCCTTAATTTGAAAAGCTTATTAGGTGGATTATTACGTGAACGATAATAATGTCTGGAATTTACACCACTCTCTGTGCTTCCGCTAACAATAGTTGTAACTATGATTTGTATCGTTTTTATTTTAAAATGTTTGTTCAATCCAATTAATAAAAAATTAAACCAGGTCGAGTTATTTTCCGAACCGGTGGTAGTTTTTTGGCGTTCATAAGCACTGGCTTAGGGCTTAAATTGAATAAAGAAGATATTGATTTTGATTTTTGATAGGTATTTCAAATAGGGTATCGAAAAAAGAAATAGAAAATCAGTTGAACAACAAAGAAGGTTGTTTTATCAAAACTATTATATAATTAGAGGTAAAATAGTTTTTTTGGTTATAATTTATTAACCGATTGTAAAAATTATGTCACCGGCAGAAAATTCACCTATATTGTAGTATCGCTTAGTATATATATATTAGAGATCCCTATGACAATAATAAGACAGAACAAAGTATCAAGTATCATAAATTTGTTTATAAAATAATTATTTGGTGTGCTACAGGGAAAAAAAAACCTTGATTTATGTACCCGTGCGAAGTCGCTAGTCTTAGATAGATGAAAATCTATCGACAGTCACCATCATACCAAGCTATATCTATCACAGCTAAAGCCTGTAGGTAGCTGATACCGGAATCCTTGAAAATACTGGCAAGAAAGATGTAAATAGCTCGTCAAACTTTAATTTACGCCAGGCAAAGCGAACAGCTATTAGCTGGTATAATATATATAAAACAATATGTAACTATTACCTACCTCGATGATATCCTTTATGTATGTATCCGCTCTATCCCAGGAACCAAGATCAACTGTCACACCAGTCGTGTCACCTGAAATTAATTTTTATACTCAACAGCAAGTACTTCCAAAACTATTTTGGGCAAGAGATCCCGTTTGCAAAATGAACTGATACATCAGACCCCCATAGCCAAATTGTTGCCAGTCATAAATTGTCCACGCTTACTGACCTGCTGAGTTTTTCATCCTGTACGAACTTGTGCACTCTTATCGACTTGTTGAGTTCATTAAAGGTACAGCAATAATGTACCGCCTACTAAAATATTTGTCATTCTTATAAAAATTCGGTACACGTAACATTACTTACACAGAACCTATCTTGAAAGTTTCAAATAAGAATTGGGATCTATTTTAGACTTCGTCGAATCCCCAAATTAGTTTTCGTTTATATCGTCCACCAGTGAATTCTATTAAATGACTATGGATCCTGTCGCAATATTGCAAATTGTCCCTCATCACCTACTAGGAATTGGACCTTATTTGAACATTGTGTCGATCGATTTAAGCTTCTCCGATAGCCATAAAGATAGAATATAGTTTAGAAAGTTATGTAACTTTGTTATCTCCACAAGAAAATGTTTGGTTTATATATATCTATAAGTTTATCTGTTGCGCTACTTATGTAAATATTCAGTCAATAAATAAAAAAAAAGTGTGTTTGTACTTATGTATGCACGTAATACTTCTTTGGCGTAATAATAGAAAACACTAAATCGTTGACAGCTAACTTCAGGGTGTTGATTTTTAGTCAGGGTTGCGCGCGCGTCGTATATTGACTAGCTAACTTCAGGGTGTCGTTTTATCGTTACGGTTGCGCGCGCATCGTATGTTGACTAGCTAACTACAGGTGTCGTTTTTTCGTGACGGTGTGCGCGCGCATCGTATTTTGATTAGCTAACTTCAGGATGTCGTTTATCGTGACGGTTGCGCACGCATGGTATGTTGACTAGCTAACTTCAGGGTGTTGTTTTTTTTTCGTGACGGTTGCGCGCGCATCGTAAAAATTTACTCTCATCATTTTTCCCTAACGTGTTAAAAGCTGTATAACTTCAAAAATCTTTCTCTAATACACCTCTAGCTAACTGTCACTATCAAGTGAGAAAATTTTCTGATTTGCACTTATACCAACCTACCTATAGCCTATAGCAACCTCTAGGTTTACTAGCTTCACTCTCTTGGAGCACATCGTTACTTTACATCAGTTGAGATTCTGTTCAAATTGCTGACCGTATAAAATACAGTACAGAAAAATTTGAATGTGATGAAACTTTTGTTGTGTTCTTCTATAAGATATATAAATAAAGAAATACCCAGCGATGCTTCCGTAGCGAGGACGAACAAATCGGGATAATCAGCCATTATATTAGTAATGGTTTCTGGTGGAGTCTCTGTGTCGAAATAGAAATGTAGCCCGACGCCGTCCAATATTTTTGCCACCTCAGGACGATTTGTTATTACCTTTAAAAAAAACTTAGCTATTTCATAATTGTTATTATTATTATTTAAAATGATAGTTATACATAATTATCGTAGTTTTAAATGTGACAAAACAGAATATCAGTGAGTCCAGTTTTTAATAAAACATATCATATCTTTTACATACTTTAATTGGTAATCTAAAATTAATCAAAAATTGATTTCAATTAAAAGAAAACCCGAACACGTACCATACCAAACCATAACGCTAGTGTGAACCGCTGATCGTCGACTCCAATTAATTTCACGGATGGATCATATTTCTTCATCGTTGGTCCTAAATTATCAGCTATCCAATCAGCCTGAAATATTATATAAACGATTTAAACTCTTTATAATTATTGCCCTTCTCTTTACTCAAGTATTGTTATTTGGAGTACAATGCTTTCTTTGAAATGTTTATCTTCCTATATCTTATAGGATGAGAGAAATTTCGTACCCAAGTGAATCTAAAAAAAGAAAAGATATTTCTCGCAAATCCCAACACTTACGCCAAAGAAACTGTACCTTGAATCCATTTTTATACAAAATTTCTTGAGTTTTAATTTTCTTACTAGAAACCCTAATTATTAAAAAAAAAAATAGACTAAATTACGCGGTGTTACTTTAGCTATCTTTCTGAAAAACTCCCATCAAAATCAGCCCTTCCGGAGATTTGAGCGGAACAAACAGTCTGCACAAACAGGCAAAAAATTAAAAAAATATGTTTTATGTACATGTACGATACATTCATGTGTATTTAGTAAAAAGTTGTTATGTTAATATTACAAACAGACACTTCAATTTTATTTGTTTGTATAGATGTTTTAATTCAACGTCTTAAATACCAGCAATGAAAATATCATCATTAAATGTTTATAATTACAATCAATCACGTTGTAATTTCAAAATTAAGTCAAATTTCTCGAATAATGTTTTTTTTCATACTATATTAGTTGAGTGCTTTGATCACAGTATCAACTGATGTTAAATGACCACGTAGGCCGTCATGGTAAACACACAATCCCTAGAGGTACTGGCTCTTAATTGATGCTGTCGGAACACCTATAATTACTTGGCGACGGATTTTCAAACTTGAGGATGGTAATTACCCAGGCGGGCATCATTAGAAAATGCCCTATTACCATGCAAATACGATGATGGCATTAGTAACAATCGTATATTTACCATATCATTCACTGTCCAACCAAGGTCATTGATTTCAGCTAAATTGACAGCACCATTTATGGGTTCGTTCGTAGTGGTGATACCCCATATCGGAACACCTTCACTTTTATACGCTTCCACAAACCTGACAATTATTTAATTCCATTAAAAAAACTAATCCATTTATAAAGTAATAAAACTACTATAATATAAGTATATCTATTTGTTTAACGAAACCAATTCGTAACAAATTTGTTAAATATTGTTCATAATCCTGTCGACTTCTTTACATTCCCGTCACATAATATTTTGTGTGACAATAAATATACGCATCTCAGTAATAGCCAAGTATAGCGTAAACAAAATCAATGCCATTTCTGACTCCCCGCTCCACATGTCAGCAATAGTAAGCAAAGATCTTACACCCCCACCCCCTCTTAGTAACGTAAGTATTGACATAATGTTTCCAAAATCTCCTTAAGAAAATAAAATAAACATTACTTACGAGTTCTCTATTGTCCTATCCCTACTGTTTACAGAAATAAACAAAGAATAGACCCTCTCGGCCCCGTTGGTGCTAACGTAACACTTGAATAATCCGTAAAGAACTCAGTAGTTTAAGCACAAAACGTCACAATCAGTCAGATTTCATAAAGGAACTATATGCTTAAAAAGAGCTATTTAGTTTCGATGCACAAACAACTCTACCTAACTACTGATCGCTTCAACAAGCCAATTTTTAGTGATTTATTCAACCGAAAAACGTCCACTGTAAGACATAGATCTCCCCCAAAAAGGGAGGAATTGCCATAACCGCCACGCTTGGCAAACGTATTGGCGATCGCAGTAGGTATTCGTGGTACTCAGAGGGTGCTGCTGTCCATCCCCTGGTTTATCCCTTAGTCGCCTTTTACGACACTCACGGGTAGATATGGGGTGGTACTATTCTAAGCCAACACCACAGGGCTTCTAAGCTGGCACCACACGGCTTCAACATTTAAATAAACCAAAGAAATGTGACAATTTTTCTAAAAATAATCATAATAATTTCTAATACTAACTTCCTATAGTAATCAGCATAAGTCTGAAAGTATTTTTTCTTTAAATAACCAATACCGGAGAAATCGTTGTTTGTTTTCATCCATATAGGAGGAGACCAGGTACTGCCTATGATATGAATCGGCACATTTGCTGTTTCCATGCACGCTTTGATCATAGGGATCTGTAACATTTATTATTTATTACAAGTTTATTGTGATACTCGCGATTAGTTACATCATAGGTTCTCGACGTGACAAGTAACGCCCCCTTGTGAAAGTAGAAGACTCAAAGAAAATCAGGGGGCATTGAGATATCACAAAGGGGGCGTGGTCAAATTGAAAATACAGTCTAGAAAAGGCAAAAAATTAAAATGAGGTTCTAAAAAGGCAAAATAAGTTTGAGAAACTTTGAGTTACTTAATACGTATACAGTCGTTCATATATATTTCGTAATAATTCTTCAAGTAAAGTGAAAGTTTTATTTAATATTCAAACGAATTTATAAATACTATAAAAAATAATACACAGGGCAAGTTACAAACATTGATAATTAAAATTAAAAAAAGTATTTTTCACTATTATTAACTCTATTTAATCTCACTAAAATATTCAACATTTTAGACGATTGTGAAATATTCTACTGCTATCAATTTCTTATCGACGTCAATTTAGTGATAATCTCAATCACTCTAATTATAATTTATTATAGCTTGTTTCATACAAAACAAAATATATGCTAAAACCTGCTTAAATAATACATCATACAAAGGTTGACACAGAGTAATTTCACGTTAAGGATGAAATCATACAAGGCGTCGTACCGCGGATTAGAGGATATAGGCGTTCATTACTACATTCGTTATTTTATTACGTTTACTTTGTATACGTTTTAAATACTTTTACAACTATACGAATATTATCATTTTCATTTAACGTAACCATCGAAACCAACATTGCCTTTTATGTAAAATGAAGGCTTTCAATAAATCCATTCGACTTTGAAATGTTTTTAAATTTTCAATTTACTACATACCTTTGTTTTTGCTTAAAAAAAGATGATTTATACTAATAGTTATAGTAAATACCTTATATTCATAGTCTTCAAAGGCCAAAGAAAAGTTTTTAAGTTCTGTATCGCCTTCTGGATGATCGCAGTATGTGTAGTTTCGTATTGAGAAGTCACAAGCACCCATTGGGACACGGATCATGGTGTATTGTATTCCCTCGTGACCACAGTATGACCTATATAGTTCACGTAAACGTATAAAATAATAGAATAATTTGACTTTAACAATTAAAATATGTATAGTAATTAGATTATGACATAGCTGTGTCTTGAGAAACGGTACAAAAAAACGCATGTCAGATAGATAGATTGTATGATGGTATTTTACCTGACACATTTTCACGTACCCATAAGGAAGACGAAGTTTTAGATGAAAGAGAAGAGTAAGTGTAATTAGCACTTATTTATCTTATTTACATACACCACGTAAGGGGCCGTTCACCTATTATGCAAGCAATATTTGAACACTGTTTACTTTTTTTCTGCAATAGTAAGCAAAGCTCTTTCGCCTCCCCCCATAATTGCGTAGGCATTGCCACAATTTTAAAGAAAATTAAAGACAATTAGTTAGTGAATATCGCTTACGTTATCACCATTCAGACTTCCCTCTCAACGGCCATATCTTAATAAATAAACAAATCATATACCCTCTCGCCCCCATTAATGCTTACGTAATATTATACTTGAACGGTTCCTAATACAGTCTAATTTAAACAAAAGTTTGAGTGTGTACACGCGGTAGAAATAAAACATCGGTTTAGTGACATCTAGTTTGTTTATTTTGTACTAACAAACAAACGTGTTGCAGCTATTATGCATATTATTTAGTGTCATCTATTGGTTAATGATGAAACTGAAATTCGTTACATATTTTCGTTTCATAAAATCCAATTCACACCGTCCCATAAGAAGTTTCACTTTAAAAATTTAGCGGGCATGGGGAATGCCATTAGAAGTAAAACTCGAATCGTTAGAAATTCATAACAAATTCAAAACAATTATGGGAAAATATTTTAGATCAGACAACATCTCTGAAGGCCATCCCATACTTTATATACGTACGAGTATGTAGTATGTTGATCACTAACGGATAAGTATTGGTAATGCAAATATATAAGTTTTTCCCTTACCGAAAATAGCAGAACTTCAAAATTAGTATGTGGTTTAGACGCCGGAACACAAAAGTTTTCTACATAATAAATAGCACCTAGCCATTTTAGTATCTCTGGAATAAGTTTAGTAATACAGTTTTTTCAATATAATTGAAATTAGTTAAAAACATAATAGAGCAACACTTACTCGATAAGATGGTTTTTAAGCTGCGGATTTTTCATATTATTCCAATTAATTCCCGCTGCATCAGTGATGGCGCCACCGAATCCGTTAATTGTCTGAAACTGCATTGTTGCGTCCAATTCCAACGTTATAGAAGCTTGCGATACTAAAATTGTTTTTTATTTTTTTAAGCTGCGTTACATAAATTATACCTACTGGCCCAAACGATACTATTATAATACCACTACCTACAATACAATAAATTCAATCAATAATTAAATCTATTTCCATTTTAAATATTTTCTTTGTTATCATGTTTGGAGCGATGATAGCGCTGTTGAATTCCTCGTCAATGGACGCGGTTCGAGCTCACTGGATCCAAATCTAAACTCGGCCTGAGCTTTCGCTAAAGAAAAACATTATGAGGAAACTCTAACGCATTGTGGTAGGGCAATAATGCCTGTTAGCTATCACCCTTATGTTTGAAAACCTGTTGCCAAATACCAAACAGGTACCTCTAGGTTTAGTGTGTTTGCCGTCCTAGGTCACATCGTTAGTTTCCATCAGGTGAGATTGTAGTAGATTTCTTTACGCTAAGCCTATACAGTGTAAAGAAATAATCTATTTTTGCTCATGTTCTAAATCCTTTGTTTTATTTGCGATTTTGATAAATCTTTTAACTGATCAACAACTATGGAATAGCCAGCTGTTTAACAAATTGAACTACAATAAATGGAGTAAATTTTTAATAGATAAAAATTATTCTTATACTATTTAGTGAAATAAAATACTCACTGTCTTCGTCACATTTTTCCAGTGTTGAAAACTCTTTCTTAAATCGTAAACCAGACTGAAAAACGCATAAAAGTGACAAATAAACATAATCAATAAATATAATATTCCTAATATCGTTATTAGTACAACATTTTGTAAAGTACAAAAATATGCAATTCTATGACAATATTATAACGGATTTAAATGATGAAAAATATATTAGGGGTTATGCAAATATTACACATATGAAATTTTGGTCATTTTAACTCAGTCTCCTTCTTGACACCAATACGTAGGCATTAGGAAATTTTTAAATAAATAAAAAAAAGACGATTATTAACTAAATATTCCTTATGGAATCACCATTCACACATCCCCAACCTCCCCCATGTCATTCAATCATCAGTTAGCAATGCATGTTCTTAATATGTCGCTTACCCATAAAAATGAGATCATAGGAAGACAATAAGAAAACAATAGAAATGTGGCGTAAACGGTTAGTGCTTAAGGGGTTTAGTATGTTTAGTAAACTAAACTAAAACATATTCATGTATATTTTTTTAAATATCTAGACAAAAGCATAGGAAAGCCAAAATAGCAATATTTAAGCAATATTTAAAAAAAATCTAACAGATGGCAATCAGATCAGTTACGAATAGTTTAAAAATGGACATTAAAATTATTTTTCTTGTATTCCCTTTAATTTAGATATTGTTTTATATAAACGTAAGTAATAACAAACCTCAGAAGATGTGTAGGTAACAACTTGTTTGTTAATAGGTGCATCCCTTGTGATCGTATCGCAGTAGGTCGAGTTGCACACACAGACTACTGAACTACTATTGAATCGCTTCGCCACACACGGCTTATCTTTACAAAAACAATATAAATAAATCTAATAAGTTCGGTTTTAATATTAAATACTTTAATTTATAATAAAATAACAAGTCAAACTAATTATTGATTTAAAAATATGTAAACACGCATTATATTGTTAATTATATACACATCGATTAAGTTAATAATGTATTTCGTGCCAACTTTTTCAAACATTTCTTTGAGATTTACTCAAAAACTTGATGTATTTTTTTCATCAAAGGCCTCAATAGCCTGATAATGGAAATTAAATAATACTCGATGTATTTCTGCTTATTGCAATTATTAATTTTTCTATAAAGTTACATTTTCGAACAGTAATTTTTTTTTCGGAAAAATATTGCATAAATTTTCAATTATTTAGATCAGATTCTGATACATTGATACAAAATTTCTAATGTGAGACTAATTTATTATCTATTTGTAGCTGCCAACAGAAGGAACCCTATACAACTACACGCAATTGTAAACTAGTTAAAAATTGAATACCTACGCGTCTTACCAGTTGTTAGCCTTTAATTAGTGATCAGAAACTATAGTATCAACATTAGATAATGGGTAATTTATGGGTTATAAGAATGTATTGTGGTAGTCTGGTCGAATTACGTGAGTCTAGAAACCACCCAATTTATTTTGAATGAGTCTAAGATTTCCGCGAAGGAAATACCATGACGAAGCCAAAGCACGATGGTAGCTGATACCATATAGGTGTGTTAGGTAGCTGTGGTATGTGCATAACATGTTGGATCACATCATTATTTCATATCACTGATGGACCAGTTGGTAGTGCGGTTGGATTCCGCGTCGATTTACTCAGATTCGAACCCACCTATAGCCTGGGCTTTCGGTGAAGGAAAACATCATATGGAATATAACGCAGTGGTAGGGCATCTTCTAATAATGCCCTCCTGATTAGCTACCACCTTCAGGTTTGATAACCTGCCGCCAAACACTCGTAGGTGTGTTCCGGAACCGTCACTTGAGAACTAGTGCCTCCACGAAGCATAGCATACATCATGAAACACATAATCATTGGACATCCTATGTGATATTAGTCAAAGCTCTGAAGCAAATACATTATATGAAGCTAATCATTATGGTCAGTAATCTCATTTAGAGCGATACGGTAAGTAGACTATTCTATACATTTTATTGATATATGTAAACATTAAACTAAGAAATATATCTAATGAGTTATGTGGTTGAGGTAATAAGTATTTATCGAAACAAAAATCTTTGTAGTTGCTCTGTAATAAAGAGAAAAACATTTAAAGCTATTGCTTCATTTTATTTCTTTATACTATATTTTTATATTTATTTATTTCTTATTAGGTAGGTTTTCAATCTAATGACATCTCATAAATCATTTGTTACATATACATTGTTTCTTAGTTGACCATCGATAAAATAGAGTTTAAAAAGAAATTACATATTCTAAATAAAAGGAGTTTATAAGCGGGAAATTGAAATGAAGGTTTAAATGACCTTCATTTACATATATACTAAAATGCCTACATATATCATAAGACTTACCTATATTTAATGCAGTCGTGACCCCCAACAGAATTAAAATACAAGTGCAAAACACTGCTGACGTGAGTTTTTGTGTATTTATGGCCATTATTATGGTGTATATATAATTTTTTACAGTATCTTTCTTAAGTGCTCACGCGCTATCGTCCCATGCTGAACGATATTATAACAAAAATTTTACGACGTTTAGGTATTTTATAATTTTTTCCATCTGTTATCGTCATAAACAAATATTTGAATGTAATTTTTCTAACGATTTTTTTATTACATAATATGCTATTTGTTTTATTCGAGCTCTGCAAAAAAGAGTCTTCATCTAATGAAAATTAAAGTACAGTAAAATAATAGTGGTTTCTCCAAGCAAGTGAGAATCGTTCAAGACACGTATACGTCATGGGTCACCTCTAATGTTGCGAAACGTTTCTAATCTCACCTCTATCAGAATCGTCCTCCAAACTTATAACACGCGACAAGATAATCAGCAGAAATAAATAAACATTACACCCAATTAGAAGTTTTCTTTTACTAACCTGCAAAGTCTTTAGAACTATGGAGAGTAAAGGCAAAAAGAACCATCTATTACATACCTGTCCAAAATGGAAAAGATTAGTAATGTATATAATGGTTACTCTTGGCACGTAATATTTTAGTGTTCCAAAAAGTTTTTATTATATTTGAATTAAATCAAACGTCTACAAACTCTATTATTACCAGTTCCCATTCGCTCCCAAAACTCTTCCCGCTGCTTTAATGTATTTCACATTATTGTTTGCAGGAATTGATTCAATAAAAGTCAAATGAAATTTGAAACACAAAAGAAAAATTACATAATTAATTTTTCACCATGGTTTTTCATGTTTTATGTCAAAAACGTGTCCATATCATTAATAAAATATTGTAAATAGTCTATAAGTTATATCACCATAATAAAACTACGTAATTTTCGTTTGTGTAAAGTGATATAAACTTAATAACAGCGCGAACCTTTAGAACAATATATCTCGATAACTGATGTTTGCATAGATATTACAGAAAAAATAGTATGTTATAAAAAAGACTCGCGTATGGGATTAATGGAACTTGTATCATGCTGTAGCTTTGCAATAAAACAGTGTCTAGGTAAACCTAAACCCTCATATGTATGGAGATAATAATTTATACACACAGTTATCAATACAAACTAATCATGAAAATTTTTGACTGAACCTGCGACACGTAGGGGAATTTAGTTTAAAAAAAATAGTTTAATATTTATAATAACAACTACTTATTTGAAATGATGACAAAATTAAATAAAAATAAACATGGTATAAAGTATTTAGGATTTTTTATAAGGATAGGGTCGTGGTATATGTGACAAATTTGAAGAATCTGGAATGTTTAAAAAAAAAATCATCGTCTTTATCATGTCAACCGAATGACGTCCTCTGTTGGACATAGGTCTCTCTTTAAGATCTCCACAACGGCAACGCCACTACATCCAGCGGAATCCCGCGTCCTTTACCAGGTTGGGAGTCCACCTGATTATGTGGCCTATGGGGTCTTTCGGTACGAGAAAACAAATTTCGATTTTTTTACAACCTATTTGTTTATTACTTTATATAACTTTTGCATATTTAACAATGCATTTTTATTCTTTATTTTTCTAAGTACATACAATGTTATACTTTATAATTCGTACACATACTATTAGACGTGCTATTAGACATTACTTCCGCCAGAAAAAATGATCAGAATAGAAGAATCAAGAATAGTTTCAAGTAAAGGCTTAGTTCTCTATGCTTTCAAGTCGTGCCCGAGGAAGTTTTTACTTAAAAAAAAAATTAGAGGGTTTATACATTTATATTCTGCATATAAAAAATAAAATTAAAAATACTATAATCTATCTTTAATAACAACAACAATAAAAATCTATTTAGAATGTATTCCCTAGACACGTGTTGTGGTCACAGCATTAATGGCAAAGCTATTAGCACTGATTTAGGATCTCCACTGTTACTATAGATCTAGCCTCTACATCGACTATCGCTTGCTTGATATATATCTGTATTCCCACTGTTGTAGCTTCATCTCTGTAACATAAAACGCTAATATTGTTTCTATATAACAAAAGTAGTAAAACACATTTTTTTTTGCTATCCTAACCAGCGCTATTGACCGGAAGGGCTTTTACAGCTTCACCGTGACTTTGAGGGCGAGTACTGAAGGCACTCCGCCACAAAAAGGTAACTAGCACAAGAGTTACCAAAATGGTACGAACCTCGGCTTGGCCGTTAACCGAGTGTGAAAACTCTCTCGCGAATTTGATCCTAGTTAAACCCTATATTTTTTATTTAACATAAAAAGTAGGTTCCTTACAGTAGAAAGGTTTCTTACAGAAAAAGGTTCCTTACAGGTAAAACACAAAGAGATTAAAGTTATCACAAACACACAATCAACCAATCATAAACAAGAACGCAGTTACTACATGCGAGGACAAAATGTTTTGTGTATCAACGCATGGTACCCAACTCTTGACGTCGCCGCCAGCGCGATACAGTGACACTGCCCATGCATTGAGCATTACACGCACAACACTGCATACACACTCCTGCACATAACACGCAGGTACATAGGTTCTGTAAGGAACCTTTTTTTTCATTATTAAATAAAAAATGTAGGGAATAGCTAGGTTTAAACTCGCGAGAGAGTTTTACACTCAGGTGACGGCCACGCCGAGGTTCGTACCACTTTGATAGCCCTTGTGCTAGTCACCTTTTTGCGGCGGAGTGCCTTCAGCAGTGTCCATTGTCAGCGCAATACACCTTCATGTATTATACACGCTACACGCAGGTACATGGGTTCTGTAATGGACCCTAATATCAGTTTATTCCCTCAACTACCGTGAGTTTATCGCGAAGCAAATACCGCGGAATTTAAAACTCAGGTAGTAGTAACCCAGGCCGAGTTCCGTAGGTGCCATTTTGATTGCATTACAGCCTTTATTTTATACATGTACGTATTCCTTTGTTTCATCCCTGGATAATAGCATTATAGTAAATATTTTTCTAAGGATTATTCTAAAGGAAATATTGGGCTCCCCACTTTTATAGGAATTGCTTTTAAATTAATACTACTAAATCATACAATATATTATGAAAAGTATTCACTTGAAAGAACGTTCAGGCTTAAAACGAAATCTCTCTCTTTAAATTTAGATAAAATCACTCACTTATTATAAATCACGACAACAGTTGTATTCTTCGGTGTCATGAATGCAACGTGACTAATCTTCGAATCCCTGTCTAGATTCTTCACGATTTCCACGTCGATTCTCACAGAATCCCTCGGTATGAACTTAGAGAAGTGTCCCATTATGTAGAACATTGGTTGTTTGTAAAATTCACCCTTAGTTGCGGCGACGATAACTGGTGAATCGACATAATTCTTGTTCCAAGTCGGTCCGCCTTGCTCGTTCAGACAAATATTCCAATCCAACCAGCCTGTTACGTTGTAATTTAAATCCTGTAATAAATGTCGTAAATATCGTATGTGCTTCAACAATATAGTATGTTCCTATTTAATTGTGTATCTTACTTCGTTATTTTTATGTATTTTTTTGGTGTTAATATGCATTAATATATTTTACTTTATTATTTCGTTTTAACTTGTATGTAGGACTTCAGAATCTATTACACGACACATTTCAACAGCTTAATTTTTTTTATTTTTATTTGTTTATTAATTTTTTTTCGCCAATGACGTAAAATCTACTGAACCGATTTCGATGAAATTTGATATGTTCGTAGTTTATACTCTATAGTAACGTCATTTTACACATATATATGTTTTTATAATATATAATGTATGAATAGCGTTTATTTAGATTCATTGAAAACACCATAAGTGTATGCGTAAGAACAACTACACTATTATTATACAGAGGTAAAGTTTGTGAGTTTGGATGTTCGGGTAATCTTCGGTACCACTGATCCGATTTTGGAAATTCTTTCACTGTTAGCAAGCTATATAATATATAGGGTAGGGTAGTAGTACAGAACGGGACGTCACGGGAAGCCTGAATTCCACGCTAACAAAGTTGCGGGCACAGCTAGTCATAAATAAATACCTACTCACTACAATAATATCCAGTGCGTAATTCTGCGCTCTATCCCAAGAACCTAATATAACCTTCGGATAATCCCATAGAAATGCACCTAAAAAAAATACATATTTTAGTATGTCTATATTTCTATTATTATTATAACTCTTATATTATTGTTTAACAAATTACAAATAACCAATTGTCCCATTATAATTTTTTTTTTAAGAAATTTACTATATTATATGTTGTGGTATGCAAGTTCTTACATAATTATATAATATACCTTTATTATAAACCAAATAACTGCCTATAAATAAATGTTAGTTATTGACAACTGTTGTTGCCTAGCAACTGTCGACAATTTGTAAAAATATAACAGTGTAGCTCACTGTCCTCTGTTATTACGTAATTAAATCAAACAAAAATGTTAAATACAAATGTGTATAAAATGCAATTTTCAAAAAAAAGTAAGTATCCAGATAATCTTTGAAAACAAAGCTTTAGTTATACGCAAATTTTCATCTCAATTGATCCAGTGGATTCCGAGAAACCTATTTTGAGTAGGTAAACCACTTTTTTTTAGTAAATAGTAAACATGACGATAAGTAAAGTCAAATTGACCAGAACCAAAGACTATATAATATCTAGAACTTTGATTTTGACCTCGAATAACTTTTGAACCAGTCAAGTTAGCAAAAAATAACGGTCCTTTTTTGTAGAGCATTAAATTTACTACAAGAATATTTGTGTGTCGTTATAATACGTATAAACGTATAACTAATAATAGTTCATGACTTAAAAAAAGGTAATAAAAGAAATTTGACACTAATTTTCTTTTATACATTTAGCACCTGTTAAGGTCTATCCTGAAGAAAAATTCGAACATACCCTAAATAAGTACCATCCTTATATATATATATATACAAGAGTTGCTCTCTTAAAATAGTACAATAAGACCAATTATTTGAAAGTATTGTTGGGTATACACACACACATACATACCTTCGCAAGCTTCTGTTGCTATCATGAATTTCGTAGGATGGACTTGACTTACTGTAAATAGGAGTTGCGGTGGAGTCATCGCGTCACCATAGTAATGTAACGCAACACCGTCTATGTAATACGACGCTATTGGGTGGTCTTCTAACATCTGAATTATAATTTACGCAAATTTAGTACAGGAGCCGTATAAGTAGGGTGATCAGAATAGTGATTGCGTAAATAATATTTCCTTATTAATTTTAGTTTGCTTTTTTTTAAATTAAAGCAACACTTGCGTAATTATGGGAGGGGGGGTACTATAACTAACAAAGGAGGATTTTAAAATTTCCCAAGTCTTGTACATAGAATGCTCGAACTGCTGGCCCTACAACTAATTGAATGTAATATTTTATTTTGTATTGAACCAGTTGGTAACTAGGTCAGAGATACAGTAAGAAGACCTCGAGTTATTTAGCTAGGATTATTCCAAAGAACTGTTTATTATTGTTTGAATTTCATAATTCGTACACCGGTAAAGCACCAACCTGGCGTTTGCGCCAGCTTCCAATTGTTTTCCCATAGTCAAATTTTTATTAAATTATTAACATGTCCTAACACTTAACATGCGTCATTTGTCTAGTTTTTACATGTATTGACGATCCGAGTAATAATCATGTATTATTCTCATATAGTTTATTCATAATGTGACGGGCAGAGAGGAAGACCATGTTGTTAGAAAGATATTTGCCATAGTCATGTGGACGGTTATATGGGAAAAGAAAGACCAAAGAAAAGATGAATGAATTGTGTGAAAGATAATATATTTAAGAAGACAGTGAATGCGGAGATGACTGCAAATAGAGCGAAATGAAAGAGGAAGACATATTGCGCCGACCCCAAATGAAAATGGGATGCGGGTAGGGAGATGATGATGAGTTTATTCATAATCAAAACATATGATAGACTGCGTATATATAAAAATTGTATTATTTAAATCTGAGCGCCAACACTTAAACGCCATCTTATACTTGACATACTGTAGCATGTTGAGGGCTGACGTCATAACATTGGCAACGCGAGTCTATATGTTTTTCCCATACCGAGAATCGCTTACCGCCGCTGAAGAAGTTATCACTTCAAAAAATGGATAAAACTCTATGTCGGTCTGTTCGTCAATTGGCTTATAACTCCAAAACCAGTGAAACTGTTTAAATAATTGTTATTTTTATCTATGTACATTAATAGCAACTACCCTCACTAACAAAATCCCTATAAAAGCGCTCTGTAATTGCGAACGTAAAGTTTTGCGGCGAGTTCCTTCAGCACTCGCCCCCAAAGTTACGGTGAACCTGTAAAGGCCTTTCCGGTCAACAGCATTAACTAGATTAGAAAAAAAAACAAACGTAAAGCAGTGCTGTATCGTTCGTCGTCGCGTGCGGATTTTGGTTCTCAAGTCGCTCGTGCCGGAGTGTCATACTGCGTACGAGTGTGAAACACTCAGTGCGGTGTTGATCACGCTTGGTAGTTTATTTACTTCATGATCGTTTCCTGTCTATCTCAACTGATCCAACATTAACTTATTTTATTTTTTTACTTAACTTTTATTTCGTACCTAACAATGTATGTATTTTTTTTCTTTAAAGCTCCTTAAAGTCATGAGATTAAATTGATTACCTCGTTGAAAAATAGTGGTAGGTTATAACGCTGGTCATCGACAGCCAAAATTTTGACATTTCTAAATCTAGAACCGCGGATCTTAGGTCCTAAGTGATTACTAATCCAGAGACCCTGAAACATGACAACATCTAAATGAAGCTATCCATACATACATATTGAAAAAGGTTCTCTGTCCGTCTGACCGTTGATACACTCCGTGTTGACAGATGTTTAAAAATAGACAATTTACGAAAGCTTTAAATGAATTAGTTAGTAACCTAATCCTGTTTAAAACCTCTATGTAATGAAACCAAAAAGAGATTTTTTTTTTTAAATGGGTGAAACTCGATAATGTTATTTTATTTATTTTATTAGTTTTGGAAAAGTTTACAGACTAATGTTACATTACATAAAAATATACAATTGGGGACTATTGCTAATAAAAAGCTTCCACAGATAATTTCTCCAAATATGACACAACACCCCTGTCTCCCTTTGAGTCTTGGCTGCACCGTGCCTGGATACGCTTATAGTTATAAAACCACTGAACCGATTTACATGAAACATTTTCTAAAACATATCAATCATCATCAAAATCGTTGAATACTGTAAAGTATGGAAAGAGAAAACAGTAACGTTCTATGAAGAAAAAAAGAGATAGCACATTTATTACGTAACGGGAATTCATAAACACATCGTAAAAAAATTAAGTGTCCTTGAAACTATAAACAAAACATTGACCTTTCGACTTTGTAACTGTTCTGGAATTCCTTGATTTTTCGAGTTGACTGAATGCTGAAGGGCCTTAACGGCTTTTGTGGCGTCGATCAGCCAAGTGTGTGTTCAAACCATAAGACGGTTCTGTAGCCGAAGTCGCGGTCATCCGCTAGTATAACCTATTATTAATTGTTTTGTTAATAAACTCATCTCACCATACGATACGCCGACCAACCGAGGCAATTAAACTTTTTGATAGGCAAAAACCCCGTTCGTTGGCTCGTTTGTGGTTGTTATTGCCCACACCGGTATCCCGTGACGATCGTATTCCTCTAAAAATCTAAAACATATTTATTTATTTATTAAGGAAACCATGGCAAAGAAAGGTTAAGGTGGAACGTCTCATATGGGGAGAAAAGTTGAAAAAGTGCCCCGTTATAAGCAGTAAATAACAGTTCAAATACCATTCAATATGGCGCTAGCGTACGCAAAGGCATGGAATTAAATTAGCCGTTATTGACGGATTGAAGTGTGCAAAATGCGCAGTATGCAAAATGTCTACTCTTTGACGTAGGTAGCACAAAGTTATTTTTAGGTAATATAACCTAAAAAAAAACTGCTGTTACATTTAACCTCATTCTACAGTAGGTGCCACTTTAATTTAACAGTTATTGACGAACACTTTTTCTACACATGACGGTCCTTCCTCCTCTCTATATTATCCATTAGGGAAATCAACAAACAGTGCAGACTTAACAACAAATTACCAAATTTACCAGTTTGTCACATTCTTCTGACCAGAATTTTTAGGAAAACAACGCTGATATCTTCTACATTAAGTATTCAAGTGGATTAATTAATATATTATACATTTGATGCTTAAACAAGGAGAAAATAAGTTATAGTTAAAAAAGCGTTTCAACAACTAGTCTAATTAACAAGTACAAAATGTTTTTAAATACACAGATTTTTTTTTCGTTTTTTAAACTATAATTTATTAGAGGCTATTTAAAAATCTTTACGTAGATAACCATTACATTGTTCAAAATGCGTTAGGGGTCAGGATCGAAACGGTAACTTACTTGTAATAGTATTCTGCGTACGTAGGAAAGAATCGCGTTTTAAGTCGTCCACAAACAGAATAGTTGGTTTTTTTCTTTCATCCAATCAGGAGGTGACCACACCGTACCGATGATATATACAGGCACGCTGGATGCCTTGAAGCTAGACTTAATCATCGGAATCTGTAGGAACGGGAAATAAACTACCTTCTAAAATCCTTACTTAATCCTTCTCAGTAAAACAGTGTTTCCAATTTGTAACATCATTAATTCAATCATGATATTATAAGGAGAAAAAAAATGGAGTTTTTGGCGGAACCTCAGTTTGTCACGTAGTAGTTATTAATATCTTTCATTAATTAAAATTAAAATTAAAATTACGTATTTGACTTGTTATTGTGTCGTTTTGGTTTTTTTTTTTTTTTTTTTTTTTTTTTTTTTTTAAGTCCCCCTGACATGATCAGGGACTTTGTTATTACTTAGGTCTATAATAAATAAAATTCTTTCCCCCATTCCCCTTTTTATTATCTTTAATTGGGCACGTTCTTTTGCCAATTATTCTTTTGATTTTGATTGTGCTCTTTTCATTCATTCTTTCTTTTCGTTCATTTTATTCTTATTCTTATACTTATGCATAATGTCATTTACGAATACAAATCTTATACTTAATGTCATCTAAAAATAACAAAAACAAAAACGAATTTAATAATAAATGTGATTGTGACGCAAGCTTCAGTCACTCTCCAACGGTCAGTGTCAACAATTCCTTTATCCCCCAGTCAAGATTCCCCGAGCCACCAGCTTAAAAGACCACCGCTATTTATTCCTTGTTCCAGCACCCCTTGCTATACGGTCCATGTACTGCAAGAGGGCTGGGCGGTGGTCATCGTCCAGCAGCATGGCCGCCAAGGCGTCCGCTCTCACCCTGGCCCCCGTCCTGCACTCGAGATCGTACCTGGACGAGCCGAACCTAGGACAGTCCTCTAAAAGATGTAGGACTGTCTCGGCGGTATCCGGATCACAGGCACACGCGGGACTGTCTTTAATTTTGAATCGGTGCAGGTACGCCTCTGCAGAATACATGTATAATGTGCTCCGGAGGCCCTGGCATCTTTGCGCCGGTTAGGGACGTGGAGTGTTTAGTCAGTCGGCTGCGGCCAACCTGACACACGGACACCTAAGTCAATTGACTCGGTGTCTATGGTCTGTCGCGAGGATCACACGTGTGCGAAAAACTGGGTTTTTCCGCGCACGTCCGAGCGTTCAACGAGCAGATTTAAACCACGTTAAAAAAAAAAAAAAAAGGTACGCTGCGAAGCCCCCGTGACCCGTTAGGATCTGCACGTGGGCTGGTGACAAACAAGTCTTCTTCAACACCCGATGGGCCCCCTCTACCTCTGGGAAGAAGACTCGCGTCACCGCCCCCGTGTCGGAGGCCTCGTAGCGTGCCTGCCATTTCCTAATAGTGTCCCGACGTATGACCTGTTTCGCGTAGGATCTCGGATACCGATCGTAGTCGGCCGCGGTCTTCTTGTGTGCGGCCCGTTTTGCCAGTTCATCGGCACGCTCATTACCTGGCGTGCCGACGTGTGCCCTCACCCAGTGTAGACGAACCGAGCGTCCCTCTGCACGCATTTCCCGGAGCATCTGTTGCGCTCCCAGGGCCAGGCGGTGTGGGGGTGCCGGGTTTGCCAGCATCTCCAGCGACGACTTAGAGTCGCTGAAGATGCCGACTTCCCGGTCCCGTGATTTTTGAACCGCCTGTACCGCCCTATAGAGCGCAAACAGTTCAGCCTGGAATACCGTGCAGAAACGCTCTAGGCGAAGCGTAGAGTACCTGAATTCCTTGCCCCCCTTCCACCATGTAAAAGCTGCTCCCACTCCACCGTCGATCTTTGAACCGTCGGTGAAGATTTGGGAGCCGCCCTGTTCCAGGGGGGTTTCTAGGCTCTCATACGTCTCGCCCTCGCATATCGCTGGGTGAGGATACTGACCAAACGAGACGGGCCGCTCCAACCCACGATCAACCACGATCTCGTCCAGTTGCCCTTCCCGTTTTGCACGGTACAGTATCTCCACCTCCCGTGCCCGGAGGTCCAGCGGGAGCAAGTCTGCCAGCACGATTCCCGCCGTCAGAGAGACCGTGCGGTACGCCCTACAAATCTTCTGGGCAAAACCCCTCTGCAGCGAGTCTAGCTTCTTGCGAATCGAGAGCTTCGTCGCAGAGGGGCCCCATACATTTGCGGCGTACAGCACGATCGGCTCGATGACGGCGACGTATATCGTTCTGATGATATCCGAGTTCAAGCCCCAGCTCACTCTCGCAGCACATGCCAGTTGTTTGTAAATATCCGCAGCCCTTTTACAGGCTGCGGTGACATGTGCCTGGAAAGTGAGCTTGCTATCGAGGGTCAGACCAAGCAGGCGGATCTCACTTTCCAGCGAAATCCGGACTCCGCCCATGATAAGGACTGGTGTGTTAAACTTAAGCTTCCTCGTCAGCACCATCGCCTTTGTTTTGCGTGGTGCGAAAGAAAGCTTAAACTTGACACCCCAGTCCATCACGGTCTGCAGAGTCCGGTTCGCGAACTCCTGCATTGGTCCGACCTCCTTCCCGGAGAACACCAGAACGACATCGTCGGCAAAAGCCTGGCAGTACACTCCCGCGGATTCGAGCTCCACCAAAAGGGAGTCTAGGATAACGTTCCAGAAGGACGGTCCAGCTATGGAACCCTGGACACATCCCTTGGAACTTTCCCGACTCACCTTTATTCCGGCATAACTGAGCTCTACTCTCCGGTCTTCCAGGTATGAAGAGACCATACCGTACAAATTCCTCGGACACCCTTTAGCTACGAGCTGGGACTTCAAGCCAGGCCACCAAGCGTTATCGAAGGCTCCCTCTATGTCCAGTGATACCAGGGTTACGACCTCCTTGGCCACCACACGGGTCCTGATATGGGTCACCAGATCATAGAGTGAGTCCTCCGTCCCACGCTGGGGCATGAACCCATATTGACGCACGCTGAGTTTTGGCAGCAGATGCCAGCGTAAACGTCGGACGAAGAGCTTTTCCTAGTTTAGCTAGCTTAGTTTAGCTTTTCCTAAAGCTAGTTTTGGTTTATTGGATTTAATTATCTGAAAGGTTTATTTTGAGGTGCCATGAAAACTCCATGTTCTGGTAAGATGAGCTACACGTTTTGCTGGATAACTTATCACATAATGCTGCCAGAATTATGTATGTAAATTGAAGATTGCCATTAACCAAGAAGAAGGGGAAAAAATGTTTGGTAAACGATTATCTGTTATTATCAGTTAAAGAATAACTAATTAAATTATGTTATGGAAAATTCTTCGAATACCTTTTGCCCGATTTTTCATTAGTAAAACTTTACAAAGAATTGAGATTAAAGGCTAATAACAAACAGAAAACGAACCCTTCCCAGATTCCCAAAATTTACCGTCCCTATTTTTTTTTCTAACTAGCTAACGCTGTTGATCAGAAGGCCCTTTACAGCTTCACCGTCACTTTGGGGGCGAGTGCTGAAGGCACACCCGCAAAAAAGTAACACAATTGTTACCAAAGGGGCACGGACCTCAGGTCGGTCATAAAAAATTTCGCGGAATTTTGAACCTATCTAAGCTCTACGTTTTTTATTGAATTATAATAAAACAAAAAAAAGGTTCCTTGCAGGGCCTGCGTGTTATGTGCAGGAGTGTGTTAGCAGTGTTGTGCGTGTAATGCTTAATGCATTTATAGTGTCACTGTATCGTGCTGGCAGCGGCGTCAAGAACCTCCCCAGTTGAGGAAAGAAGCACGTCTTAGGCCGCCACCGTAGGGTCCCTAAAATCTAGCTCTTAGGCTCAAGACTACTCAGCCTGTTATTAAACTCTGCAATGCAATCTTATAATTGTATGCTTAATGTGTTTCCAATATACATCCATCCATCCATTCAACCGAAAGACGTCCACTGCTGAGCATAGGTCTTCGGTCCACCTTGTGAGGGGCCTACCCACGCTATGTCTTCCGGTGCGTGGTACCCATTCGAGAAACCGTTGGCCCCATCGGGCATCGGTTCTGCGAGCAATGTGCCCAGCCCACTGCCACTTAAGTTTGGCCATTCTTCGAGCAATGTCGGTTACGTCGGTTCTTCTGCGGATCTCCTCATTCCTGATTCGACCACGCAGTGAAACTCTAAGCATAGCCCTCTTCATTGCCCTTAAATTCCGACGGTTTATATTGTCCACAACTTCTTACAAATTATTATAATCTGTGGGTGTGAGCTGTAACTTATCCAAATAGGTAATAATTTTTTTAAACTTTATATCGTTAGGTGAGAAATTTCATGTTCCTTACTATACCGTATAATAGTTTAAGAAAAATATATATTTAATATTTACCTTGTAATTTATATCTTCAAAAGACAAACTATAGTTTGATAAGAAATCATCGTTTTCAGGTAGTTCATTATATGCGTATAGACGAGTGGAAAAATCTGTACCACCGATTGGAACCCGAATTATGTTGTACTCCAACCCCTTATTACTGAAGTAAGAACTGTAAAACAAAATTTCCGTATATAATATTGGCAACTTTATGAAAGCCGAATAAATTATACATATATATGAAATTCAAACAATGAGGTTTTTATATGTTGTTATCGTAATAAAACTTTATTACAAAATTCCTCCCTTAAACCGTCAACAGAATTATTTACTTTTATAATTTTTTTTCGGTATTCAAATAGAACATTTGCCATATTATGAAGTTTATCTTAGCTCCATTTTACAACTGAATTGTAAGGTATTTCGGACTTCTGAATTCCGAAGCTGACGACCAATAGTCGGAAATCATTCCTTGTATGTATTATAGGTACAACTTCAACATACTGAAGTGACCTTAGTCACGCAGAGTAACTTCAGCTATCTGCCAGAAAAAGTCCTGTCAAAGCCAATCTACCCGTTATGGAGATCAGCTGGAACTAACAGACAAACAACAATTATTAAAATTATGTTTAGGTTTAGGTATCGCATATGTATGTATTTAGTAAAAAAAAAATGTTAATTTATATTATAATAATTAATATATATTTATAATAAACAACAAACTTAATAGACAGAACATTTTAATTAGAAATATAGATGGAGGAATATTCCTTGAATCTTCAGGGAAACTAGATATGAATGTTATTCATTGATTTACATTGGTCTCGATTTAGACCTGACCGTTAACCAGAGTTCGTCAAAACATTTTATGTACTCGTAAAAATGATGACAGTACATTATAGTAAATATTTTAAAGTAAGACTTTTGATACATTTTATTTGAAAAAAATAAATCTTAGTATATATACTTACTCTATGAGATATTGCTTAAGTGCTCGATTAGACAAAGTCAACCAGTTCAGTGCTGCAGAATCGGTTATAGCGGCCCCAAATCCTTTTATCTTCTGATTTAATTTATCCGTGAGCAGTTTTATTGTTGTATCCGCCAATATATCTAAAAACAGTTATAATTGAATCATTTACATTAGGCATATTCATCCATCCATCCATCCATCCATTCAACCGAAAGACTTCCACTGCTGGACATATGTAGGTCTCCACCAAAGATCTCCACGATAGTTGAAAGGGATCCGCGGCTATATTCATCATTATTCTTTCATTGAATTCACTTGTTTGTTATATATACGAATTTATAGTTAATTTAAAGAAAAATGTGATAATGAAACAATGAATACTGACGATTATTGCTACTTTTAAATAGTTGTATCTTGGGTCACATTAGAGATAGATCATGCCGTTTTTTAATGTATCTGAGAATATGAAGGAACCGTCGAAACTGTATTTCTGTTCTGTAAAAACATACTGAAATGTACTGTATAACATTTAATGGTAATTCACTATGTGACATATATAAAAATCAGCTTTTATACTGTAATGAAAGTACATTTACAATTTACCATAGTTTAAGGTTGTCTGGCAGGGTGTAGCAACCATGCTAAGTGTCTGATAATGATCAACGTGATTTTTAATATTATTCCAAATAAAATATTATAACGAATTTAAGGACATTTTTTTTACACCTTTAGTACATGTTATCTGCCAAAGCCACTACTTCTCAAATTTCATATTATGGAATCTTTCTTACCTGTGTTGGGAATATACGTAGAGAAACGTTCAGCCTTTATGAAATAACAAAGGTCTGGCTGTCGCGGGTAATGTCGGGACACATACGAGAGACATAAAATTTAATATTTAAATTTACATATATTTTTTTAATTTAAAGTTTAAAAAAAAAAAACATGTTTATTTCGATTTATTCAAATTGAATATTGTTTAAATCTCTTATCGCTTAAAAATTCGTTTACAACTTACCTAAAGAGTTATTTAGAACACCGACAAACTTTTTAAATCTACTTCCAGCCTGTAATATATATAATTTATATTCACACACAGTTTGAAAACTTGGCATAGTTGTAAGCTGAGATTTACATTTCTATTATGAGACAAGAATATTTTTGTTTTAGAAATCATTTTTGTTCTTAATGTTTTCATATCTAAATACTAATAATAAATCTGAAATTTTGTCTAAATTTTTTTTTTGTCTACAAATTTTGTGACAGACGTCTATTTTATCCCTTAACTGATCTCAGATAAGGCATTTTTTTCAGTTGTCTGTTAGTCTGTTGTATGTCAAAAAGCAGTTGATAGGCTATCAAGTGCCTTCAAATTCAGGGCATTTGAATTTCAATTAAGAAATTAGGATTAGGATAAGAAATTATTAGTACTATCATTTAAATATTGCAAAACTGTTTTTACAAAGATTTCACTTCTGTCGGTAGTCTTCTTGGTTGCCTAGACTTTTTTGTTTAGTATCTATTGGCGAAATTTAGTGTAATTTTTTCCTCAAATGATGACTATATTATGGTTAAATCTCAACAAGTGGTAAAAAACTTTACCTTCGAAGAAGTATAACTGACGTAGTATCCCTCAGCTGGTGGTAGTCTTGTAATTTCATCGCAGTAGGTCGCATTGCATACACACACGACAGAGCTGTTCGTAATCAATCTGGGCGCACAAGGCTTGTCTGTACAAACAATCAAAATAATTTAATTTTGATTCAACAATGCCACAGATTTATGATACATTATATTGCTCTTTTCAGCGTTTGCCTTATTTAGTAACATCGGCTCGCAGTTGTATTACATACGACTGTCGTTCTGAGGTCTCTGGTTCGATCCTCGGGTCGGGTCAAGTGATATTGGTTGTTTCTACTCAGTATCATGCCGAGGTTCGGAATTTGTGCCCGATATTGCGACAGGCTCGCCTCGTATGACATATGGGACGGAACTAAGCTCGGCGAAATGTGGGTGGTGTAGTTCGCTATTTCACCTCTGCCTAGCCCTTCGGGGATAACAGGCGTGAGCTTATGTTATGTCATTGAAAAAATACGCTAATGTGTTCATTATTATTCTCATGCCCCCCCGTTACCAACTCACTTGTAGTTTTTTTCCGTCATCTCTTTATTTTACTTTTTTTTAAACTAACAAGTAGGCGCTTGACCACAATCTCACCTGATGGTAGGTGACGATGTGGCCTATGATGGAACGCGTTTACTCAGCAAGAACCTGTTCACTCTCTGTTTGAGGACTCCCCGATTGTAGGATAAAGGAAACACAGACGCCGGGAGTGAATTTCATTCCCTTGCAGTACGCATTATGTAAGAAGCTGCAAAACGCTTCGTGCGGATCAGGGGAATATCAACCATGTGTGGGTGAAAACCTCGCGGCGTCTGGACACCCTGAGATAGATTGGAGTTGGTGGAATCATATGTTGCGATTCCTGGGCGCACTCTTCAAAGTGCATTCTGTAAAACAGGAGAGGCATGCCACCTTACGGCGAGGCTCATAAGTGAGCATATTGGCCTTCTTCAGTGCTTGTTCGCCATTTAACCGAAATGCAGCAAGCTGGCATGTAGCTGTTCCACCCCAGGGGTGGCTACACATGATCGAACTTGCGCCCGATATAGGCTGAGAAGCTGATCAGGTGTGAAATACCCTCTGACATTAAAAAGGATCCCTAGTTTTATAACCATTGTTTTTACTTTGGTCTCAATCGAACTCCCGAAGTTGGGGTTTGCTGTTAGTTGCATTCCCAACAGCCCAAGGCTATCAGCGATTTGAAAGGAAACACTTTGGAAAGTAGGAGGACGAATGATATCATTCGTTGACGTTATTAAAAAAATTTAATAATAAGGTGTATTTTAATTTTTCTTACCTAATATGGCTTCTCTTGGGACCCATACTATGAATAGAATGCTAAACACTTTTAATCTCATCAATAAGTCCATTATGGACTATTTCTTTTGCTATTTTTGAAGTAAAAATTTACAAATTACTTCAGTTTAAATCAAATAAAGAATTGTTTAAGTACAACGACTAATTCCAATGCACATAAAGTTAAAAATAAGTAAGTTTGCAATATGTAATCAATACGAGTATAATATAGCCTTGTACAAAGCGTTTGCATTCAATTCAATGTATTAAAACATGATATCAAGGTTGAAAAATATAACAACTAAGTACACATGGCATTTTATAAACTGCATCACTTTCGCTACACCTGTGCCTACAATTTTGAACGAAATCAAAACGAATCAGATTTTTCTTTAAATGAAACATAGGTATTATTTTATATTATTTATATGTCTCGATGATCGAATAAATTCATATAAATGATTACACAGACACACAATAAAAAACTGGAACTGTCCAGACACTTTGCACATCATTTCCCATGGTTCTCGACCTGCTGATTCCGAATCCGGGGTCAAAAAAAACTTATAGATAGTCATTATTTTTTAAATCGCGAAAAAAGGTGAAAAACAAAAATTACAAGAAAAGTCAATACATCATGGGATCAAAGTTTAGAATCGGTTTAAAAATGACGGCCAGCGCAAATATGTGTATAAATCAGAGATATATGAAGGATCAATTTCGTTACCACTGTCGACAATCAAAAAAATTTACATTTTTTTTTTTTTTTGGGAGTCGCATTTGGTAAGCTGAGGCGTGCCTACGCATGTCTGTCCGCTTGCTTCAAATCGAGATCGATCGTTTTTTCGCGCCTTCCGTTCCGTGTCGTGGTCGTGTCTTCGTGACGTCAGTTACTGAAACTTGTTTTAGTAATCGAGGTCACGCAGATTTGCTTCGCGTCGCGCATACGAGTTGAAGCAAGTTTATAATATTCGGTTTTATAAATTATTTATAACTCCGTATATTATCGAAAAGCGTACTTTTCAGTACGCGAGCGTTGTACTTATACTCACCCTTAAGGTGGGCATACGTGGTCGCTTTTTAGACATTTTAAACCCATTTTCTCTTGATTGTGGTCACCACTGGAGACCTAAAGGTGCCAACGTAAGGTGGTGCGGGGTTCATCAGGTTCCCCGGGGACCCCCTTCTGGGATCTCCTCATATCGAGTTAGATTCGGCGCGTAGTCGCGCCGAATATCCTCCGTCACACCTTTTCCGCTCCTGCTTCAGTTCCATTCTCTGGATGCTGTTTGGGCGTAAGGTCAGATCAGCTGACTCGGGCTTGTTAGGGCGTCCCCCTAGGCCTAGTAGGTACCAACTCCTTTGGGTCATTGCACCTCGACTCAAAGGTCCCTTGCGAGGCTCGCGTAGCCTCTTTAGATTTTAGGCGCGCCCCCTGCCCCTCAGGTAGGGAGGTAGTTCACCCCCCCCCCCTCGCCGACTCGCCATCTCCGGATGGCCGCAGCTATGTTGTCGGAGCACGAGCTCCTTAGTTTCTGTAAATGTATCCCCCAGGAGACCCAGATCTGATCAGGAAGTTCAAATCAATCACACGCGTTCCCTCTAACCCATTAGAAACGCGAGTCCGCGCACCACCCGCGCGCGTTAATGCTCTTGACCGGTCGGGGCTCCGCACTCCGCCGCCGGAGTACCTAAGTAGACATGACCGTTCACGATCTCCGGCGCGGTCATGTTCCAGGCCGCACTCAGTGGAGACAATTAACGTCCCCATCTCAAACTCATACTCTCCACTATCCCCAGACCCGGTAGACAGGCGTCCGTGCCTGATGACGAAATTCCTGGCACCGAGTGCCCCCTCCGTCCAGTTGTCCGGATCAGATTCGGACGACATGGACGTAGAGTTCCCCCGCTGGGTGATGGTGACTCCACCGTCACTAAGCGGAAGACGAAGAGGAAGGCGACGGCCTCTCCGCCACCTTCCCTAGCTGGCCTGAAAGTCCTCGCTGCAGAGGACGCAGCTAAACAGCCCACCCCGGTGCCCATCACGGCACCAGCAGTGCCCAAACCGTTAATAAAAAAAGGCTCCTTATAGGACCTATGTACCTGCGTGTTAGGTGCAGGAGTATGTATGCAGTGTAGTGCGTGTAATGCTTGAAGCATGAGCAGTGTCACTGTATCGCACTGGCGGCGACGTCAAGAGCCTTCCCAGTTGGGGAACGAGGCACGTCTTGGTTCGCCGCCTGAGGGGGACCCAAAGAGTGTGCTGGAGCTATGGTAGCCGAGCCGCCTGTCCCCTGCTGCGTGCTGCGGGAACGGCGGTTTCGTGGACGTGGGCACTGACACGCAAGTAAACGAGGTTTATATAGAAAGATCCTATTCATACGAGTGATGTTCACGTCGCAGTAGGTCAAGATGTTACTCGGTCGTCGCATCTTGGGAGGGCATTCGGATCGGGCACGTACGAGACGGCTCGTACTATGATTGAAGCTTGGACTATTTCGAAACATATATGGCAGGTATAATGGCAGACAACAGAACGATAGTGCAGTGTAGAATCGTTCAAAGAAAATAATTTTATGTTGTCGTTAATAAATAAAATTGAAGTATCTGTTTTTTTTATTAAATACATATGGATATATACGATACCTATACCAAATAAATATATTTTTAAATTTTTGTCTGTCTGCTTGTTCTGTTGCCTTCAGCACTCGCCCCCAAAGTTACGGTGAAGCTGTAAAAGGCCTTCCGGTCAACAGCATTGGTTATGTTAGAAAAAAAAACCAAGCTTCAATTTTATTTATTAGTTTAGATATATATTTATTTATAGAACTTTACGTATTAAATATACTATAATAAATGTATTTACAATATGTTTAATCTCTCTTTTATCAATATTTCTATTCATAACAAAAGGGTGTCCGTGATTTCATCTACGTGTCTTATCTTGATTGACTGTGGGATGTCGTGTGTTTAATTCTGTTTTTCATAAGCAATAGGTTACCGCACGACACATTTCCCGTGTACAAAGTGTCATCCGGAATGAATCCGGAAACATACGAACAGCCAGACAGACAAAAAAAAATTTAATGTCATATTCGCCATTAGTAACAGTAAGTATTTAGTTTAGTAACTAAAATAGATATCTGTTACCTAATTTAAAAAAAAAATGTACAACAAAGCTTCAGTTTTGGCGACACGTCTTTATTTATTACTACAAATACAATGATATACTCGTACAACCCTTTTTACATTGACAACTAAAATGTAATGTTTTTTCCTGTAGAAACGTCTTAACAAATGACATAGGAATTTTATCAACATTGATGAAATTAGCAGTTCGGCATGAAGTGACTTAGTACACTATATTATAACTTAATTCATGATTCTGACATTCCAGTCTTAGATTTTTATTATAACGTAAAGTTTATATTTCGTCAGTGATGTCAACTTTAGATTTACTAGGATTAACTTACTTTACATTAACAGATTTCCTGTAATTTTACTTAAACTTTAGCGTTTACTGTTTCCTGTTGTACAAAAATACAGAGCACGAAAACTACGGCCATAAAATAAATGTTAAAAATGAAGGATTCTTTCAGATGGAACCTAAGACTTTACGCTCCATGTAATACTTAATTTAATTATAATATATTTTGTTTCTGTTAAAAGTTGCTTCATTTTAGTCAAATATACATCTAGGTATCCACTATGAAAGGATAGCATAGAATGTACAAATTTGTGTCAATATACCATTTCAGACAATATTTTGTTTACAGTAAGATCACAAAAAAAATTAAAATTAACTGTGTTTTTGTGCCCATCAACTGTAAAGAACGGACTCCGATTTGGTAACACACTGTATTTCGTATAAATAGCATCTTATGCACATTGTAAAATCTATGCCACGTTTACAAAATTTACCAAAGAGTATTTGTATTACGTAGAATTAAAATATTGCATAACAAGTACATATTATAAAGTAGGTATTTACTATTAATCTATCGATTATTTTATTTAATCATAGCACATTAATTTTTATGTTTATCATTTATTAAAGTGAAAACTTCTTTAGCAGCGTTGAGCGGTTCTCGGCAGGAGAATAACTTATAGATTCGCGTTACCAATGCTATGACGTCATCCGTCAAGATGCTACAGTTTGTCAAGTATTACGTTTGAGAGATAAAATAATGAAATTTATCTACGCAACGTATCGTTTTGGTTATGAATAAACTATATGAAAATGTACAAAATTATTGCTCGGAACGCCAATAGACGTAAAAAGCAGATAATTGATTTAAGTTAGGTTATGTTAACAATACCAATTAACAAATTATTAACAAATAAATTTAAACATTACAAAAACAAAGTTTCGTTTCGTTTCGTTTTCCAAAGTTTCGAGTTTTCATTTCTGTCGGCAGTCTCCATGGTTGCCTGTTTTTTTATGAATAATATTTGTACACACAACCTAGATAAAATATTACGTATAAGTATAGGTATATACCTATACTAAGAGCTTGCGTTACATTTCATCCAAACATACTATTGTAATATGATATCTAATATTTACAATAGAAATTTAAAACACTCAGATAGCTTTCTATTTACACATTTTCAGTCTTCATGTTTCTTTTGTGCATACCATCTTGCATTTATATGAAACATTTTCTTTCAACGATTCACTAACAACAGCCACGTCAGTACTTTCTGTTCCTGCTCTCTCCGTGTCTGATATTATTTCACCATTTTTATTATCTTTAATTGTTTTTGCTAGACTGAGGCTCGGTGCTCGAGCTTTTACAGCATCTCTCACTTTTGATAAAAATGATGTATCTGTTATCTCAGGCCAAGGATTTCTTTCCTTCTTCGGCGGAAGGTTGACACTCCCTGATTTTAATACATCTGGAGGAGCTTCTGTCACAGCTTTTTTTCTATCAGATATATCTAATGGAAGCGTTTTCGATGTATATCTTTGTTTTAACAACGACTGTATAGATTTCCTTGCTGTTAACCCTTCTGGTACTTTAAGATCACTTTTTAATTTTATGTCTTTGTTCCCCGCCGAGTCCACTGTTCTAGGATTCGACAATTGTGATGTATTTGTTTTAAATTCTGGATCTTGTTTATTTTTAGATTGACTTCTACTTAGTTTGAATTCTGGTTTTGCTTGGGTATTATCCTTTTTCGGTTTAAATACAAAATTACTAGATTTTAGTGATTTTAATGCAGATAAAGGTGAGGGAGTAGTGGAAGCAATCATAACTGTAAATTTCTTATCTTTCAAAGAAATTTTTGGTTTATTTCTTATTGGCTCGTTACTCGATGATTTAAATTGTGATGGCATTCTAATGAGTGGTTGATTTTCATTACCTACCCGTATCATACTCTGTGCTACATGCTTAACGTTCGGATTTCTACTTTCTAAATCAGATGAAGCTGTTTTTGTGCCTGTTTGTCTTAAATAAGGTACTGCAACACTTTTTGGTATCGGAACACTAGCACTAGAAGGCATTTTAAACCTCTTTAATTTCCCTTTTTCATTTGTATTTACTCTCTCTTTTTCTTTAGGAAATCGTGCCAAATGTGTTTTAGACAGAGTTCTACGTTGTATTGGATTTATAATACTTTCTTTTGCTTTTATATCGTCAAACAATAGGTTATTTGCCGATGCCAATTTTGTTTTATCAAGTATATTTTCATGTAATGATAAAAGCCTATCATTTAAATCATGATGTAAACCTTTGAACTTATCATTTAAGTCATCTGTAAGATCGGCAACTTTTTCTAAGAAAACATCATGTTGTTTTTGTAAACCCGAAAGCGAATTACTATTCTGGTCAATTTTTAAAGGGTTTCCAATATTTTCTTGAATTCCTTTAATCACATTTAATGTTTGAGATTTTAAATCTCCTGTAAACATATTAATATCTGTACTAGATTGAAAATCTTGTAACGTATCAAGAGGACTATTTAAAAATGATTCTACTTTATTTCTTAACTGAGATGTCACATCCTCTATCGTAGATGATTTTCCTAAAGGACTACTTAAAATATTTTTTTATTATCAGATTCTGGACCAATTCTAAAAATGGCACCAAGTAACCCTCCGTTTTTACTCAAAGTTGACTCTATGTTCATTGGTGTCAGTTGAAAATCATTTGGGATTGGCAACTTAGCTTTATAAGATTTTAGCTTTAATCTAGGTAATTCTGATAATAAATTTGATTTACCAATTTGAAACGGTTTCACCTGGAAAATGTCGATATCTACATCTTCTAATGGTTTCAAGGGTGATCTTGATTGAAAAATGGTGTCACTTGGTTCTGAAGACATTATGGGACTGTCACTTTCACAATCAATTCCTTCTGGTTCTGATTCTCTTTCATTGGTATCAAACAGGTTTGTAAGTCGTTCATTAATGTCATCGAGTGTTGGAATCTTTAACAAATCACTCAAATCCAATCCAGATCGATCCGAAAACGGATTCAGATCATCACGTGTAAGTGATGATGGCTGAACAATTATGTCCTGCAGTAACGGTGACTTCAGTTTACTTAGAAAATTGAAAGGGTCTTGATGTATAGCATTTATAATAGGATCGCTTGCTTCAGCTGTCATTTCATTTGGATCAACGCCTTTACCAAGATGACTTAGTTGATTATTTTCTTTGTCTGTATTTTGAAAAGATGAATCTTGGATAAGACAGTCATACTCTGATTGACCAGAAATAATGTGAGTTTTATTTTCTTGATCATTTGAAAGTTTATTTTGAAGAATACCTTTATTAATTTTCTCAACTTTTAAATTTTGTAATTTTTTTGTTATTGTTGAGGGCTGTGAACGGGAATTAAGTAATTCTTTACTATCAGTTTCTATTGATAGATTTTCTGCACTCTGCAAATTAGAGTTTTCCGACGGTTTTGATGCTGTATTTCCATAATTAACTGGTTTTTTTTTTAAATTCATTTATTTTTAATAAAGAATCAGACATTTTCTGCAGATCTTCTATACTAAGGTTATCTAATATTTTCTTTCCATCTTCAACCGGAATGTTTTGTTTTGATAATTCTAATTCTGGTAAGGAAGTAACATTCTGACATTCTTTATCAGGAACTTTTTTTGGTTCACTCTGTTTATTAATATCAGTGATTGCCTTAAGAGTTTTCTCTGTAGATGATTTTTTAAATTCCTGAATTTTCTTTTGTATATTTTCTTTAATTGATGTTAAACTTTTACTTAATGGAAACGATATATTTTGATTTACTAACTTTTTCAAACCTTTTAAATTAACACTTTCCAATGAAGTCGCCTTTTTATCATTACCTGAGTTGAGCGACTCATTTGTAACTACAGATGTAGTTTCTGAATCAAGATTATCATTATTGTCAAACACTTCTGCACTGCTACCATTTTTTTTCTCGATCATCATCAATAAATTCAAAGCAGTAGTTATCACTTAACTCATCACTTGCTTCATTTTCTATATCAGATATATGATCCTTGTTATTTTCATTATTTGTAACTGATATATCTTGGTCACCTTCTGTTCCATCTGATATTAAATCAGAAAGGTTTTCATTCATTTCATAGCTTATATTATCAACTTCTTCATATGTTTGATCAATATTCGTACATACATCTTCATTTTCTTTTATTACATCACGAGCCAAACCAAAACTTTTTTTCTCATCATTGGTATTTAAATTTACAATAACATTATTTTCTGAAGGGCTGGATACTATGTCTATGAAGTCTTTTTTCGTAGGAACTGTATTAAGATTTGACATATGATGTATTTTCTTTAATTTGTGATTTTTTTCCTTATTTTTATTAAAAGTTGAAGTTGGTAGTATTTCTAGTATACTTGTCTTCATACCAGATTCATTATCCTCTAAAGTATTGTCAAAGGTTCTAATATTGCTCCACATATTATTGTTTTTGAAATTACTGTTATTACGCAGGCTGTCAGATATATCTGGTAGTTCTAGTCGACGCTGAAAAATTGAAGATAGCTTAAGTAAAGGGATATCCAATTTTTTATTGGGTAAAAGGAATTCTGTATCTCTGAGTTTTAATAAACTTTTAACTTTGAATCGATCTTTGTTGGATAGTAACAATGGCTTTAAGCTTAAAGGTGGAACTTGTAATTTATCCCCTAAGTTTTTAGATTCTTCTTTATTATTTTCATTAGTTTGTTCAGCCAATGAAAACGATTGACCTGGCTTGGAGTTTATCTTAGAATCAATAAGACAACTATTTTGTTCTATTCTTTCTACTGGTATATTTCTTAGTTCAAGGCCTGGTTCAAGTTTTTGTGAAAAACTTTCTTGAACGTTACTGGCCTGTACAGTATTATCCTTGTCTAAAAGATTTTTATGAATAAGACCATCAAATTTTACATTAGATAACTTTTCTAGCAAATTATTTGGTATTGGTTTTCTAATTTTACTAAGTGAACTACCAACTGGTTGTATGCATCTTGATTCATGAGCTTGGGTAGCTTCTGATAATAATACGTCATCGTTATCTCTATTCTGACTTGGTAGTATTATAGTAACTATATTCGGGGCGCACTTTCATTTGCGATAACATCATCGACATCTCTAGTTTTTGCAGCTTCTCTCGCTAATGCATCTTGATATTCTACTTCCGTTGCTTCACGTATTGTTTCCAAAACAGAAGACGCAAGACCAACTTCTGGCTCGAGAAGATTTTTCTGTTCTTCTTTTTGGTTTGAAGATCTGTAAAAAGGTTTTTAATGTAATATTGAGTTTATAAATGTCAACATTAGCCGTGCGCCTTTTTTTATCATTGTATTTAGTCTATTGGTTATCCATATTACTGTGCACATATATAAATAAAGTGAATGTTAATTTTTTATATGTATATTATTTTAGCATTTTACTTATTGAGTCCAGAAAGATGAAAAATTTACCTCGAAGAGGGTCCATTATTACGCACTGCCGTAGGAAACAAAATAGATGAAGATCCGTCAGAATCAGCACTTCGAGACTGATGTGAACAATTGTCTAAATTCGTAGAGCTAGGAACTTTTCCCGTACTTTTCATTATGTTGGCCGGAAACCTGTCATCTGTGTTTCTATTGGCACTGTCAGGACAAGGACAACAAGTTTCAAAATCAACTTGCCTGGGATGCCTAATATTATTGATTCCATCATTTGTAATCGGCTGTGAAAATATCTGTAAAAAAACCATTACCAGTGAAGAAGATGAATGAAGTCTGGGTGATTTACTATAATATATACCACTACATATCAATATTATAATTTTTATTAAAGGTATTTTACGGTATCATAAAATTACCTTCTGAACGGCTTTGAGATATAAGAGTACTTATTACAAAGAGAAATATTTTTTTTGATTTCTATTAAAGGGGTTTGGTTTTCTTTTATTACATAAGTATCGGTCTTCCTGAACGTTCTGTCCGACAATTTCATTTCATGTTTAGATATGGTACCTACTTGGTTCTTTTGAATCATATGACTGTATGACTTCATAACTTGACGTGTTCACTCGTGCACTTTAAAATTAACTAGAGTCAATACCTAAACGTTTACCATTCTTAAAATAGACGTGATGGCATAGACATGGGTACCTACTGATAAAGTTTATTTGTGGCACTGTAATTTGTATGAATTTTAACAAGCTAGAAATGCTACTAAAACAGTTTTTTTGTGCATTTACAAACATTAGGAGACTGTATAAAAAATTATAAAGCAGTTGAATTTAGTGACAAGGCATGCTTTGGACGGCCATCTTTGATTTAATTTTGACGGCCTACTCCTCTACCTGTAAACTGAGTTTGAGACTGAACAAGAGAATACTGTATTTTTTGGAGGAACCTCCAAGAATCCAATCGATTATGAATATCAAGAGAGATTACCGAAAGAGTTTAGCAATGTTCAATCTGAAGTAAATAATGCTGCATCAAGACAATGCCAGACTACATGCAAATTTGGCGACTCCGCAGAAAATTGCAGAGCTAGGCTGGGAAATTCTTTCGCATCCACCACACTCCTCACATTTAGCGTTCTCCGATATTCACTTAAAAACTGCAAAACTTTTTAGCGTAAAAAAATCAGAAATGAAGAACTTTCAAAACAACACTTCATGAGTTTTGTCGTCTTAAAAGGCAAGACTTTTTTCAAAATGGGGTTTGTAAATCGTCATCACGCCGACAGAAACGTTGTAAATGGATATCATAAAATAAATAAAGTTAATATGTCGATTACCCATAAAAATAAGACAATGGTAAGACAATAGAAAAACAATGAAAAGCTGGCGTAAACGCCAGGTTAATTGCTCAATGGGTTCAATGTATATAGAAATTGCATAATTTTCTTCCTGTTCATTAACTAAGAAAACTTTCCTGTAGCCCTATTTGATATACATATGGAAATATAACGTTTATTATATCGTAATTAAGTGACTAGTTTTTAAATATGATTAAAAACATCTAAAAACGAATGTACCAAGAGTGCTTGAGTCAAACACTCCGTAATTCGGCGCGAACCATTTTCAATAAAGCCATTTCGGGGTTTTAAGGATAAAATTTCTCTAGTTTTTTAATTTAAGTTCATCCAAATTTAAATAAGTAATACAATTTTCCCAAAAATCCCGTAAAGATATGTATGGTTCATTCTAAAAGTGATGTAAATCCATAATTATATTATTTTGAGTACAATAGTGTTGCATTTAAACATATCTATAAATACAAAAGTGAATAAATACTATTTCACCATATATGGAGTTATTAGTTTAGTGAGATGATTGAAATCGCTAAATAATAATTATATAAACGAAATAAATGAGTAAGTGTTCCGAATTATTGAATTAGAAACTAATAATTCAATATTACTTTCCTTTTGTACGTTGTAAAAAAGTGTGGAGTGCTTGACATCAAATTTAATATTTTTACAGGTAGTTTAAAATCTAAAATTCTTTACACAATTTCGGTCCTAAAAAGGCGCTTACGAACGTCAAAAAAAACTACCATCGGTTCGTAAAATGAATCAGTCTCAAAGAACTGTCAAGAAACTCTATCTTGTTTTATATATACATATAAATGTATTTATGTATAAATTATTCAGTTCAGCGTAATGGAAGCACAAAGAGGAGTGTCATTTCCAGACATACTATCTATCATTCACGTAATGATCCCTACAATAACCTTTGGACATTAAAACCTGTTGGACATAGTGCTTGAACTTATTATTAGTTAAATCGGTAATGGATGTTGGTCAAGATAAAGGGACAAACTTATTTTTGTATAATTGTGTCACCGGTCTTTGATAAGTGTGCCGAATTTGAATTTCATCTGATGTTTAGAACTTAGTGACGTCACATAGATAGATAAATGTATGTGCATAGACAAACAAGTGAAGTTAATAAAACCGTGTTAAAAATAATAGATACTCACATCATTATAGACTAATAGTATAACAAACACAACGAACTCTGTTCTAACCAGCATCTTTTTTAAGTCACATGAGGTCAAATATGAAATGAATACTATTAACATATATCTCTTAATTTAAAACCTATGCTATTAGATTATATCTTTGAGATAAACAGAAAGACCGTGAAGGCACGCGTCTCGAGACGGACGTGACAAAATCATTGCTATAGTCAGCAGATTTTATGATAAGATTATCTAGTTTAATTTAGCTCGAAACTATATCAAAATTATGACCTCTATTATTATTAAATGTATCAAGAATTCGTTTTGATTGACTTATTTATTATCTATAGAAATACAATAACTGTTAAAGTAATTCAAGTCACCTACTGCTCTATAATTAGCCTTGATGCAAGGCCGTAGCTATAGTTCAATTTAAGCTAGGGCCTTAAGGTCAATTTTAGGTACTGAAAGTAGTCCACTGCTGGACATAGGCCTTCCTCAAATACATACACATCAGGCATGAAAGTAAAAAAAAAGTTTTCAAAAACAAATTATGGAATATTTGATTTATTCTATAGATTCTGTTGTTAAGAGGATATGCGAGCGACATTTATTCCATACAAACATAGTCCCCTATTTCCTCCCTGGATTAATAGCATTATGGCAAATATTTTTAAACCTAAAAATAAATATCCACCACAGACATGCCATAAGTTTTAATTTTTTGCACAAATCAGTTTCTCGATTTTTACCGTCATTTTTAGACGTTTGTGAAACAAATTGGATGAATAAAAGCAAAAAATTGTTTTATATAGGTATTAAGTTAAATTAGCTCAAACTGCGGTTGTTCCTTTCGTGTTTTATAACTATTTATTTGAGGCGCAACACGATAGCAATATATTTCTGAACCTACTTTTCCAATTTGTCGCCGACCGCAAATCCTCTTTAGTGATTACTTATGTACGGAGACTAGGTACCACAGACAAACCAGCAATACGGTTTTGTGGAACTAGGAATTACTTATAAAAGATGTTACTGAATAAAGAAAAAAAAACGGGCCAATGGCCATGGGCCCAACTTGTTGTGCGTCTTTCGGTACGCGGTAGTCATTGGAGAACCTGTTGGCTCCATCGGGCATCGGCTTTACGAATAATGTGCCCAACCCACTGCCACTTTAGTTTGGCAATTCTTCGCGTAATGTCTGGTTACTTTGGATCTCATCGAATCTCTTTATTCGTGATTCGAACACGCAGTGAAACTCCGAGCATAGCTCTCTTCATAGCCTATTCAGTAACTTTGAGTTTTATTAGCCCCAATATCAGCGACCACATCTCAGCATCTCCCGTTAAGGGTGATATCTGATCGTTTAGCCCAAAAAATACAGAACAGAAAACCTTAATCACACATAGTATTGCCACCTACAAAAATTGCACAAATGGCACTTGTAAAAATGTTATATTGCAATTATAGAGCAGAATAAAAATTTTACTCAGTCGAGGAGAGGATTGCGGTTTGGAGAGTGATCTTGAGTAGAGTTTTGATTTTGGGTATAACACCATTATATCCTTATCGGGTGCCAGCCATGTTAGCTACACCATTGCATACAAAAAATAACAATCCTTTTTTTTTCGAACCTAGCGAAAGCTGTTAACCGGAAGGGCCTTTACAGCTTCACCGTGACTTTGGGGGCGAGTGCTGAAGGCACTCATCCGCAAAAGGTGACTAGCACAAGGGTTACTTTGTGCTACCAAAATGGTACGAACTTCGGCTTGGCAGTCACCTGAGTGTAAAAAGTCTGTCGCGAGTTTGATCCTAGCTAATCACTACATTTTTTTATTTAGCATAAAAAAAAGATTTCTTACAGGATCTATGTGCCTGCGTGTCATGTGCAGGAGTGTGTATGTGTGCAGTTCAAAATCCTGCAATATAGGGACGTTAAGGCGTATCGCGCTCCGGAATCATTCAGTAAGTGTATAACCATACCTATCTAGAGACTTTTGTTGTTGT
Organism: Samia ricini; assembly: GCA_014132275.2. Classification (NCBI taxonomy): domain Eukaryota; kingdom Metazoa; phylum Arthropoda; class Insecta; order Lepidoptera; family Saturniidae; genus Samia; species Samia ricini. The sequence goes on from AP028168.1 coordinate 20,641,113, forward strand.
AGATATAGGCCGGAATGACGATGCCAACTGTCGATATATTTTAATCTATCGGGCGTGGTGACCACTCTTGAACTTTATTTAACATCAGTTGAAGTGCAGTCATATTGCTAAGCTCGAATAAAAAAATACACAAATTTATCATTTTATTAAAATGTAGTAAAGAAGATAGCAGAAAAAAAATCGTTTTTTTAACAGATTCTTCATTAAAAAAAATAGGGATAGGAATTCTTAGCGCAATTTTGGTGTTTCGCGTAGTATATCTTGTTTTTTCATTAATAAACTTACAGTACCCGTTTACACGTAAGAAGTATTCTATAAAAAAAATTTCATGAAAAACAACCAACTTCAAAATAATCTATACTTATAGTAAAACGCTAAAGGGACGAAATCTGTACATTGAAGATATTTCAGAAAATATACCTTGAGGGGTTTCAGGATCGACAACGGAACACATTTCAATGGTTTTAAAAAATTTTGTCTGTCTGTATATTAGTTTGTTCGCCAATCACGCAAAAACTACTTGACCGAATTGGATAAAATTTGATATAGTTGTAGTCAATACTTAGTAATAACATCAAAGATACTTTTTGACACATATATGTATTTGCATAATGTACAAAGAGCGTAATAACAATATCAATAAATAGTGAAATTAACAAAAATAGAATAAAATTAGACCTACTTAAATTGTTTTCATATAATTTCAAATGAAAAATCTAAAATAAATCTATTTCATGTTTTCAACGACTATTCATAGATGGCGTTATAACTAATTTGTAATTGTTAAATTGATTTGAACAATAAACTTGTATTAATAAATTATAAATTATAAAATATAATAATTATAAATAATAAATTATAAATATAATACAATAAATTTGTATTTATTGGTATATATATTCTTCAGTGCGTAATTCAGTTTTTAAATAATCATAGGAAAATAATGTTTTGATGGTGCTGTCCATTTAATCATATTTTGTTCAAAATTCCATGGGTTTTATTTTTTTCTACGTAATAGCATAGATAAAATTGTCTAGTCTTTGGTAATAATAATTATTTTTCTAATAAAAAAATTGTTACTAAGATAAACTAGAAATATTTCTCAAAAATTCAAGTACTTGCCTGTACATCTAATAATTGAATTATTTTTTTCCCAAATTGTTTGTTTTATTTCTTTTACGCGGAATCCTAATAATTTTCGAATAATTAAAGTAGCCTAAGTTACGCGAAGTAACTTTAACTATCGATTAAAAAAAGTCGTTCCGGATATTAGCTGGCACAAACAGTCAGACATAAATTTAAAAAAAATGTGTTTTTTGTATAGGTGCCGCATATAAATTCATATTTATTTAGTAAAAAATTGTTATTTTGATATTACAAACAGACAATTCAAATTTATTTATTATTATAGATGAATGCTGAATGTAGAATTTCACCGATTTGTTTGATTGTTTAAAGTTTACAAGAATTTATTTTATGCGGTCAAGATTTTGTGTTTCATAGTATAAAGACAGTATATTATTTACACTATATAACAGATATAGTACAATGCACTGCATTGCCACATTATCACAATACTAAATATATCGCCCTGATCATGAGCTTCGAAACTCCTATGGGATTTCTTGGCAGCTATAGATATATATTTTTTACTGTCATTCTTATTAAAATACAACAGAATAATCTTTATTTTTATTTGTTTATAACTGTTTGGTGTGCCATATAAATAAACCAATATTTTCTTTCTGGGTACCTTTTGTTTGTATTAATGAAAGTTTACTATAACACTGAGTAGATGGAAACTTATGACGGGCTTCCTTTTTGACGGGTAGAGATATATCGTTTTTAAGTTCTTTGGCATGTGTAGTAATGAGAGTTTACCACAGAATCAACCTGATAATGGACTTCGTACATCCTATGAAACTTTTTGAAAGGAAGAGATATATATTTCATTTTTGAGTTCCTGTTGTTTGTAGTAATGAAAGTTTACTACAGCACTGACTAGATCGAAACTAATGACGGGCTTCCAAGCTCCTATGGAACTTCTTGACGGTTAGAGATAGATATTTCGTTTTTAAGTTTCTTTGGTATGTGTAGTAATGAGAACTTATCACAACATTGAATATATCAACCTGATGATGGACTGCGAAGTTTCTATGAAACGTTATATTTTTGTTTTTAACTTTATCGAACGCTTAGGCTCATTGTAGAATAGGAAAGGTGAATTTTTAACTACGTCCATCGGCGAAGTATCCGACCACATTACCTGCTATTATCGCTTTAGTTTTAGTTTAACGTATTGTAAAAATACAAAACACCTGCACTAAATGTATTTTAGTATATAGGATTTACAAAAATAAAAACTAATTTGAAAATGGTCAAAAAAGGGTTGGAAATTTTTTTAAACTGAAATAGGCCCAGCGCTTTGACCACTATCTTACTTGATGTTTAATCTAACGATGTAGTCGAATGTTATAAAGAACCTGTGAACTTATACTTTATTAAAATCATCGTTTTACAATCACAGTTACTACAAAAATGCACTAAAAATTTGAATAAATAATTACTTTAGTAATCTTCTTCTGCTAACTTCGATATATCTTTTGTTTTAATACCATTACTAATTTTAAAATCGGTGCTAGCTCACGGATAACAAAGTGATGTAAATGTACGTTGCTAATTATATTCGATTTTGATTAATTATTTCTTAAAATCACCTTAGTTCTTAAGATAAGTTTATTGTACCTCATATGTAATTATGATAAAGTTTAGGCAGGTATTTCCATTTATTAATGAGTACATTGGTTATCTCTAGCTAGCATATCGATATTTAATCATTTTAAAATAATGCTACTTCCATTATTTTAAAATGATTCGCCATTATGTTATAACGTTTATGAGTAGTATTCCTAACGTCAAAATTAGCCGCATAGTCTAGTACTTTTGCGTTTTATTTAGAAAATAATAAATAAAAACAAAAAAAAATAAAGTTCATCGAAAAAATTACACACAATGCAAATTAATGTCACCAAAATTCCCTTGAAAGTTAGCATTTTATTAGAGAAAAGGATCACATTATTTTGCAAGATCAATACTTGAAGTTTAGAAAATAAAAATTTGGCTTATGGAACTTTATAAGTTTGCAACAAAATTATAAATTAAAACAATTCCAATTCCCTTTAAATATATTGTCCTAATTTTTATAAAACGCTAAGAAATTGCTAGTTATTTTGCTAGAGCTATCCACGAATTTTTTATGGCATTTTGTGCACAGTAACCAAATATATCACGTAAAACCATCTTCTTCTTCTTCTTCTTCGGCACCAGTGTAATCATTCCTCGACTATGCGCATCCAACCGCTCTTAGCAAATTTTATAATATCGTCGGCAGTCGCTCGATCTAGCAGATGGGCATATAATACTAAATGTTATCAAAATTATAAAAAAACGCAGGTTGGTTGATATAAAATAAAAACTATTGCACGATAGATTGAAATTCAGCATCCATCAAAAATTCAATTATGAAATCTTTTTTATTTATTTTTTCTCAGAGTTTACCTATATAGGTACATGTTATTAATCATTCTAATAAACTTTCTTTGTACACAATAACCAAAACTATAATTAATATCATCCATATTATGCAAATACTGTTTTCCTGCCGAATAAAAATATCTTGCAACGTGACAGTCAAAGGTAAAACTAAAAACTCCTTTAGTAACCTGCAATGTAATGTCTATGTCTATCTAATATGTTTCATAATTAGTATTCTAAAAAAATGCAATTTCAGCTATGTAAAAGATAATACTGTAGGGTGCTAGGCGCGATTTTTGTCTGTCATGTTGTCGTCGTTGTTTTTAATTCATTATTTTGCAGTATTTGACTATATATGATGTAATTTTGGTGGTATTTTACATGATATAGTGTAGTTATGATACACAAGTGTAGTGAAGTAAAAATAATGACACAGAGCGTCAATTTTGAAATGTCCTAAACATTCCCGTTATGGTCGTAACAGAAGGCCACCATTTTGTAACCATTTATAATTAGTGTCTAACTTGGCTGCATAATCTACTAGTATCTTTGCCTTATCCTTAAAAAGAATAATTGAAACAAAAAAAATGATATTGTTCTGGCAACATTACAAGTGTTTGAAAATTTTACGTTTGAAAAACGTTACTATCATGAATTATTGCTAATTCTATCAAACAAAACATAACAAGGCTTTCTTTTATTGTCTTTTATATTATCGTGCAATTTTCCATTAATGTTTTAAATGATTTTATATTGAGTCCTTCGAAGTAATAATAGAACAAAGTGCAAAAAACACATCTTACCTCGTTTCGTTTCGTCTTTGTAAACTTTCAAAATTTACTATAAAATGGATGATTTCTTGAAAATAGAGAAAATTGGTGAAGGTACTTACGGTGTAGTTTATAAGGGTAAAAACAAAATAACCGGTCAGTTTGTTGCAATGAAGAAAATTCGCCTAGAATCTGACGATGAAGGGATACCGTCAACTGCTATCAGGTAATCTGTGTATTATAAAAACAATAAAACACTAAAATAACGTTATGGACATTATTTGTGTAAATTTTGCAAAAATGTTAAATGCCAGATATACATAACCTAAATTTTAATTTGGTATATTTTATTGCGATTTCCAGAGAGATATCTCTGTTGAAGGAGTTAAACCCATCCAAACATTGTCAAACTCGAAGACGTACTTATGGAAGAATCTCGTTTATACCTTATATTTGAGTTTCTCTCAATGGATTTGAAGAAATACATGGATTCACTTGGTTCAGGAAAAGTATGTATTGTTATATTTCTTGGAACTTTGTCACTGACTTTCTAAAGATATTCCCCTTGTGTTACTTCCATTCTGAGGATCATAACCTGTTAGTGCTAATTTGGCTTGAATTGTTTGCCATTACATATTGCAAATATCTGCTTAGCTATTCTGGCATAATCAAATGCAGCCTACTATTGTATACAGCATTTGTTGCCGGCACAGCATCTTAAAAGCATTTATGCACTTCTCGTCTGCGGGGTTTGTGGTCTAGCCTGTTAAATGTCAGAAAAATATATGAAGTGTGTGAAGGTCGAGTGTTATTTTGGTCAGACCTCTGTAAACTATGGTTAAACTATAATTTGTTATTTGAAAATATATATGTATATAATATATATTTATAAAGTAAAAGAAATCATATTGAGTTTCTTACCAGTTATCTTGACTGTGTTGTTTTGCTGAACTGGTGGTAGTATTTTGACATTCATAGGTGCCTTCACAGGTCCTAAATTGAATAAATATTTTTTAAATATTCTAGCTATGGACGAAAAATCGAATCCGCTTAATTTTTTGTTATTTGCTTTACCACATGAGAATTTTATAATGATGGCTTAATATTTTACTTGAATAATTTCAATGTTCACTCTGTTTTGGTAAACTTACCATGCATATTTTAATTTTCTGCTATTTAGTCTAAAATTCATTTACAATTTAACACAAACCTTTATGATGATAAAATACAAATTATTTTATTTATGTTTTATATCATGTTTTTTTTTTTTTTTTTTGCTGCAGTACATGGACCCAGCAGTGGTGAAAAGTTACCTGTACCAGATAAATAATGCTATCCTGTACTGTCATCAGAGACGCATCCTACACAGGGATCTCAAGCCTCAGAACCTGCTTATTGACAAAACTGGAATTATTAAAGTATAAAACTTTATATATAGCTTGGAAGGAATGATGATTTGGGTAGTTTTGTCAGGTATTATGTGGATGGAAATAGATTAGCGAATCCGATTATTCTGTAATAAACTAGAACTCTTGAGTGAAAGATTTGTATGATAAGATGATTTTAGGGCAATTTTTAATGGCAGCGTAACTAGCTATCACCTTTATCTGTAGGTCTATTTTGGCAAAACAACAATTAATATCCAATACCTCTACACTTATTATGTTAATCATCCTATTTTTACACTGTATAGGCTTATTACTCTGACTACAATCTCAACTGATATTAAGTGATGATTTGTTTTAAAGCTGAATATGCTAATTCATTTTAAACAATAAAGTTATAAATTATACTAATAAACCATTCAAATTGAAAGTGACCCTGACATGAGCTGAAGTTAAAAAATATATTTAGATTATATAATAGAATATAAAAAAAACAAGAAAATTGACTTAACACTTATTTAAACATTAGCCAATAGTACCTACATATATCTGATGTTTTGCCTATATATTTATTGATTTTATTACAAATTTTGTACAAATGTCGATTATAGCTTTTATTATACTATAACCTGACATAAAAAAAAATGTTTGTCCGTGTATATATCCAGATAATGGCTTAACCAGTTTTGATGAAACTTTGTACATGGGTGTATATGTAGAGGGGCAATTCATAAACTATTTATAATTATTTAAATAATATTGTTAGATTGTGTATGAAAAATAATTAATTATAAAATCCTTCAGCTTTAACTCAACACTTTTGATAAAATTTTGTGTGTATAAAATATATGTATTTATTAATAGACTATGAAAAGTTTCCATAGAATTTTTAGAAACTATGAATAAAAATTTATAATTAAAAACTCAAAATGTCTTCATCGATTTGAATACAATTTGGTGTATGCTTAGGTTATGAAAATCAATAAGGAAATGTCCAAGTATTCAATCAAGATAAGAAATGTAAAGGCAGTTGTGGGCACCTGTTAGATGGTAATAATAAAATACAAGAGAATTTTTGTGTAGACAGAATAATAAAGACCTAGGAAACAATCTTTATTGAATTAACGTGGTATGGACATGTTATGAGAAGAGAGGAAGCGCATGTGGATAAAATATGAAAGTGGAAGACGGAAAAGTAGAGGTAAGCCAAAGAAAGTGTGAATGGAGTGTGTAAGAAATGAAGAAATGAAAGAAAAAGGAGTAAATGAAGAGAGGGCAGCTGATAGGGGCATATGGAAGAAGAAAGCATACTGCGCCGACCCCAAGTGAGTAGGGAACAGGAAATGAAAACGATGATTGAATAAACTCAAGAATTAGTTTTTTTTCTTAAAATAATCAACATGTATTGTACTTTAATGGTGTTAATACACGTACGAACCCGACCGCGGACATGGTATGTCGAGCGGCCGAGGTCATCAGTCGCCTAAGTAGGGATGGGGAATAAGATTTTTCAAAAAGATCGATTTTTTTTTTTTTATCAAATCACATAACATCGATTTCCAAGAGATCAATCTTTTTTTATATTTGTTTTATTTGGCCTTTTAGTCGTAAATAGTATTCTTCCAGTGGTCGGATTTAGGCTATAATCATTATTTATTGTAAAAACTGTTTCCAATTATTTTTTTATTAACAGTATTAAAGGTCATCAGTAGCAACTAAACAAAAAAGAAGAATACCTAACCGACTAAGGAAAAAATGACATTGAACTGTTTTATTTTTAAAGATAGATGATCATCATACTAGAGACAAAAAAAGGACACTAATAATCAATACTAGTTTGAAAGACCAATATTTTGGGTCTCGATGTTTTGTGATTCAATTCATCAAACTTAGATTCGGTTAGATTCTAAAATCGATCTTTTTCGGAAAGGACTCCCATCCCTACTTAGGGTACTGATAACATCGGCCGCCCCCGCTGTACTATGTCCGCGGTCCGGTCCGTACGTGTGTTAACACCATAATATTATTGTTTTAATTATGGTAATGATTTGCAGGTAGCGGATTTTGGTTTGGGCCGAGCTTTTGGAGTGCCAGTCCGCACCTACACACATGAAGTGGTCACACTGTGGTACAGAGCACCAGAAGTCCTATTAGGAAGTCAGAGGTAAGGTTAAGATGACTTATTAATATGTACAAATTCCCTATATCTATCTATTTATGTCAAATAACGTGATACCCGTTAAAAGTTATTTATAATGTTGTTAAAACATTGTAAATTTGTTTGATCCATCTTCTCTACATGTCCAAACCAATTAAGAATCCCTTTCTCTATCTTTCTTATTCCATCCTCTACCGCACCACAACATTCCCTTGTCCCTTACTTTATCTATCTGTATAAATTGTATGAATAAGATTTTTGTTTCTTTTTCGATTAGTTTTATTATTTTATTATTTATTAATAAGTTCAAGTATTATGTCAAGCAAGTTTTAATCTCAAAAGGTTATTACAGGGTGGATCATTACGTGAACGATAGTGATGTCTGGAATTAACCCACATCTCTGTACTTCCGCTAACATTATTAAGACTATGATTTGTATAGTTTTGTTATATGACAAAAAAAAATGATATATATTATATTTATTAAAAAAAAGAACCAGATCGAGTTTCTTGCCTGCGATCTTCTCGACTGGGTTGTTTCCGAACCGGTGGTAGTGTTTTAGACGTTCATAAGCGCCTTCTTAGGGCCTAAATTGAATAAATAAATTTTGATTTTTGATTTGAATTAAATTTGACATGTGAATAATTATAACTATTGGACTAAAAATCTATAACAAAGAATAATAATTTTAATAAATAAAATCATAAATTTGATCCTTAGTAAATATATTGCATAAATCGAGAATATTATAAATAAAAAGTGTGCATTTGTTTAACTTCAGATAAGCTTAGGTTATTACTTCAATTTTATGTGTGTTTAATATAATAATGTAAGGAAAGGTTATTTGTTTATTCTTAGTTACAGTTCTTGAATATGTAAATTAGAATTTTTCTGTATGTACATTATTGAATCATCAGTATATGTCTATCGCACACTAAACACTGAGTGTAGAGAGAGAGGGAAGCGTCTGTCCGAAATACGGCTAGCGCTGTGGGTTAGAGTGAGAGAGGAGGAGTCTGCCTACCGTATGCGTGAGAAAGAAGGAAAGCCAGAGAGACTGGCGCCGTAATGCGTTACATAAGAAAGCGGGTTCACCCTCTCATAACAAGTTATCACTTCAAACATAAACTCATGAAAACTAAAGCTAAAATATTAACAAAATAGAAATTATGAGATTTGATAATTTTCAAGGTTTGCCAGATTTATTTAACTACATAGTCTTTTAAAAAGGACATTCTTAGTGTTACTAATTAGAATCAAGGGTATTATAAATTAATGAGATGTTATACTTATGTATATATATATATATATATATATATATATATATATATATATATTTTAATAGATTATAAACCTCTTACATAATCAGAGATCGTGAGACTAGGTTTTGTTCCTATCTGTTCTCACTATAAGAATGACTACAACTACTGCTATAATACATTCGATTTATATATATGTAAGTTTTACTTTTTAATTATGGTTTTCTTATGTTACAGATACTCTTGTCCCATAGACATCTGGTCCATTGGTTGCATATTCTCGGAGATGTCATCTAAGAAACCGTTATTTCAAGGGGATTCAGAAATCGATCAACTCTTCCGTATATTCAGGTATCTGTTAAATCAAAACGATTAAAATTAATCCACTCACTATACCAGGGGCTGGCAACCTTTTGAGTCGGAAGAATAAAAAATTGCAATTTGCATAAATTTCAAAGTTTTTAAAAAGCCACAACATTTTTCTTGCCCACAATAAACAGTACTTGCATAAATAAAGTTTTCATTGATAAAACAAAACATAATCTATATCTAATTATACTTACTATGCGTTTCAAATAAGAATGTCCACGTTAATGGCCTTGATCTGTCAAAGATCAATAATAAATTATTATTAAAAAAAATCTGTGAATTATTTGCCTAAATATGAAGACTATTAATACGCGTGGGTTTTAATGAACCATACACAGACATATATATATTTTTTTTCGTTAGTTATGACGTCACAATATGGCGCATGTCCCTGCACATTCTTATTTGAAACGCATTTTATGTAATATATATATACACGCATGATTAGGGGACTAGATTAAATTTTTAAAAAGCAGTCATCGGGACTCGTGACAGAAGTGAAAAAAGTACAAAAGTGAAAAAGTACAAAGCAAAAAAAATAATACAGTAAAAAAGAAGAATTTAAATAAATAAAATATAATTGAAGTATCAAAACCGTACGATGCGTATTCGGCGAACGATGTTTACCCCTCCCCCCCCCCCCACTCGCGCTCGCGCACATCAGCTGATGACCACATGGTTACCGGGTCACTGACCGTTACAAAAAAAAAAAACGGTTACGCGATTTTGATACTTTCATTGGTTTTGTAAATGCATGTTTTATTTTAATCGATTGACGGAGTGGGTCGTAGAGGACATTAATCAACACCCCTCCCCCCTCTAGTACAACATACACACACACAAAAATGATAAATTACTAACTTCCTGCTTAAAACGACTAAACTACTGTTTCTCAGCTTTATTTTGAGAATATTTTTATTTTCTGGAATTTCACATTCTTAATTTTTTGCCCTTTTGTAGGCTATATTTTAACTCGCGCACGATGTTTCTGGGCTATCTCAATGCCTCTTAATTTCCTCTGGATCTCCGACTTCCACAGGGTATTACGCCCACGTTGAGGACCTAGACAATGATTTTTTTTTTTTTGTTTCAACTTGTACAATTTTATTCAGAATATTTTTTTTACACGGTATAGGCTCAGCGCTTTGACCACAATCTCACCTGATGCTAAGTGACGATGTGGTCCAGGATGGTAAATACACTAAGCCTAGAGGTATTGGGTTCGCAATGAATGCTGCCGAAACACACCTATTGACATTTGGCGACAGGTTTTCAAACTTGAGAGTGGTCGCTACCCAGGCGGGCATCATTAGAAAATGCCCAACCACCATGCTATGGTTTTCTCGCGATGTTTTCCTTCTCCGAAAGTTCAGGGCGATTTTAGAGTTGGATAGATGGAAATCGAAACCGCGTCGATTGACCTGGAGGTATCCGTCCGCACTACCCGCTGCGCCATCATCGCTTCAATATTGTAATATTTTAGAATTCTCCGCACACCAACTGACGACATCTGGCCGGACGTGTCTAAACTGCCCGACTACAAACCCACGTTCCCCAACTGGAACACTCTGAATTTACACAACCACGTGAGTAATTTAAAGACAGTGTGTTAAAACGATAATTTCTAAAACATAACACAACATAAGCTCACGCATGTTATCCCCGAAGGGTTAGGCAGAGGTGATGTAGCGAACTACACCGCCCACATTCCGCCGAGCTTAGTTCCGTCTTAGATGTGACAGGGGGCGAGCCTGTCGCCATATCGGGCACAAACCCAATATCACTTGACCCGACCCGGGGATCGAACCCGAGACCTCAGAACGACAGTCGTACCGTAATACAACTGCGCCACTGAGGCAGTCATAATATAATTTCTAAATGAATGAATAAATCTTAAGTTTATTAATATACTAGCTGTGTGCCCGCGTTTCATATATACACGTCACTGCGTTTTAATTTTTTTTTTATACGGAACGCTATTTATTTTCCTAGACAAAATTTTAGTGCTAAGATAGAGTAAAAATATTTCTCATAAATTATAGCGCTTGTCCTTAAAACTATGCATTGATTCGTATTTTGTTCCATGTTTTTATGAGTTTTATTTTGTTTACGCGGAACCCTTTTTATTTTCGAAAATTAAAAGTACTTTCAAGTTACCCGAAGTAACTTCAGCTATCTACCGAAAAAAAACTCTCCTCATATCGGTCCAGCCGTTCCGGAGATTACCCGTTACAAATAGACCGACAAAAATTTTCAAAATTGTATTTTAGGTATAGGTATTGTATATACTTTAATATCCATTTAGTAAAAAAAATTGACATTACAAACAGATAATCCAATTTTATTTCTTAGTATATTAATTAGTAAGTTAATTGCATACCGAATCGGAATCTAATAAAAAGAAATCACGTTAAGTAACCGTCAATTAGTTTTTTGATAATTTCCTAATTTTGAGCTAGAAGACGCAACGTAGAATAATTGTCACATGATCAAATCGTAATATTGAAAGTTAACAGTATTTAATATTAAAAAAAAAACCGCTCGTAATAAAAACAATACTCTCTTTAAGTTACTAATTAATAAATCTCCATATTATTAATTAACCTTTTTCTTTTTTGACGAGGGGAATGCATTTACGCACTACCCTTACCTATTGCATTAGTGAGACCGAAGTCCCATATTATGAATTAACCTAACGTTTTAATATGAATAAATGGTTACTTACATAAACTAATATATGGTCTAAAAACCAGAAATTTTGCAATCAAGGTCAGGACCAATACAGTCACTTTGCCGTGATAAGATAAAAAAAAACTAGACAGCCATGGGCACTGCCGACAGAAGTGAAACCATGAAACTTTCGAAAAACTGTTTTTTTTTTTAATTTAAATTTCATAATTTGTTAATTGGAATTATTAACATATAAACATTTCTCTAGTTGTTACATCTATTGACGCTCAGAGCAATAATTATATACATTTATACACACGATATGCTGTGTAAGTGTATCAATTTTATTATTTATCTCTGAGCACCAGCACTTAAACGCCATCTTATACTTGACATATTGTGGCATGTTGACGGCTGACGTCATAGCATTGGTAACGCGGATCTATAAGTTTTTCCCCAGTCGAGAATCGCTCAGCACCGCTAAAGAAGTTTTTTCCCTTCGAATGAATATAAATTCGTAATACATATAATTTAAAATCTGAAACTAATTAAGTTTGTTTTAATTTAGCTCATAATTCAAACTGTTTTTATATAATACTTTGTTCATTTTGATTTTTATATTTATAAATAGTATCAAAAATGTTTATTATTCGTAACTTTTTGGTTTGTTACAAACCTGTTCATAAAATGTAATTCAACGTACTCACTTATAATTAATAAGGTTGCATTTGTTACGCGTCCTTTAAATTATTAATAGCATGTAAAACAGTATGTGTAAACCTTGTTAGTGTTTCAAACAAATAAAAAATATTTAAAAAAAATGGTAATAGGTGCAAAATCTAGATGACCTTGGAATGGATCTTCTAAAGAAGATGCTAGTATACGATCCGACGAAACGTATTTCTGCTAAGGATATCAGAAGGCATCGGTACTTCCGCAACGTTAAGATCCCGCCGGGACTCACCACACACTCGGCTTACATACGAACCACCTCGACGGACAGTACGAACGGCGTGCACAACGATTAGTGTTCAAATTATGCATTAGTTTAACTATAATGTAATGTTTGCTTCTAATAATAATAATAGCAACTAAGATCATCCAACACACGAAAATTAAAAGAAAAACAACGAGATTTCTGTATAAATTTTTACAAAATAATTGTTGTGTGTCTAATATTGTAATATATTTCTATTTTAGTAAAAAAAATAATTAAAAAGGTTAAAATGAATCGAGTTTCCGATCAAATATAAATAATAAAAAAAAATTAAATACAAAAAAATCTTCCTTAAATTAATTCAAGAAAAAAATATTCTAAATTCTGGCATGTTCTTTAGTTGTCCAGTTGAACTGTAAACCGTTGAGAGTTGTGTGTGTGAAAATAGTTGAAATGATATAATTAATGCATATTCATATTAGATATATTGGTAAAAATGTCTACATTGAATCTAATAGTTCTAAAAACAGCTATGTCTAGTTTTGAAAAATAATCATAATCAAATAAACTATACAGGGACAATAATAGGCGAATACAATAATAATTAGAACTAGAATAAATATTAAATAATTATTATAATATCTGTAGAATATTGGATTATCCTTCATTTTTCTTAAAATTTAAACATTTGCTGTTTTTAAAACTAGTAAACTCAAAGAGTCACCACACCCCGTGTTACCATATGGTTTAAATTCAATTATAATGCATACTCATATTTGACATGTTAATTAATAAATGTTTCTACATATCCCACTTAATAACCCTCTAAAGTAAATTTATTTCTGCCTAGGTTTATTATAAAAGCCGGTAAGTATATATATAGTATAGAATAAAATATGCAAATTAAAAAAAATGGTAAACTTAAAAATTGGGGGGATTATTGATAAATTCACCAATTTATGGCTTCATACAAAAACAAGTAAAAAAAAAAATGTTCTATACCCGTACAATGAAATAGTAGAGTAATTTAATTTTGAAGTTTGCTTCTGAACATTTTCGAGACTAATGTATGGATTTTAGACTGTTTTTGTTAGTGAATTCACTGATTCTGTGACTATTTGAAATTCGAGCAAGGACCATCAAAGAAATTAGTAATATTAATTAATATGAGTATAAAAGAGGTCGTCATTGAAAAAGATGACCGTGGCTAGCCTTAGTCTATTTAAACTCTCACTCCAGATTGGTTGAATGAATTTGACATCGTGGAGTGATTGGCTGAAAGTTTTTGACATCCCAATGTTGATTGGCTGAAAGGATATGACATTTTACTTTTTATTGGCTGGTTTATGTGACATTCCATTGTTTATTGGCTGTAACCTATTATCATCCCACTGTGTTGACTGTAACGATTTGATGTTTTTGTCCAGATGGAATTAACATTTCTTTATTAAAAGTCATTCATAATAGTATTTTATTGTTTTTTGGAGATGAACGAATTTGGTTCTAATCGATGCGTCCATACTAAATGCAAAAAGGGTGTACCACAGCAGAACCGTGTGCGGTATTATTTCAAAAAGGGCCTATTAATAAAACAAAACGAGTTTTAGATTGTGGAGTAACAGCTCAAATGATCATCGCCTCAAATTGACCTTTATGAACCAATAAATGCTTTCCAAATATCGACGTATGAATAAATAAAATACATATTTGAATGTTTATTTTAAAAAATATTGTTCAAAAATGTACTAATTTTGAGACCTGGATTTGATTTTCCTTCCTTCTCTGGCTACGACTCCGCATTTGGAAAACTGGTCTACAATAAATTTATATTGGAAGTAATGTCATTATTTGTTTTTTTTCCTATGCGTCTTTGAACGATATTGTAATTATCATATGAAAAAGTGTTACAACATTAAATTTAATTTTCATTATAAAAAAATGATTTTAGTTGATTTTTAAGTACTATGTAGCTTAGTAGTTTATGAATTATTACTTTAATTATAAATAAATTTAAGAAATAAATTACGATTCGATTACAACAATGAAATCGTTTTATTTGAGTATTCAAACAACCACTAGGTATATTTTATCACTTTATTATATAAAATCAATATACAACTAAACATTAATTAACATAATATATTACAATACACAAAAAGGACCATTTAAGTATATTTACAAGGATTTACTAATAAAATTAGTGTTGTTTTTTATTCTTGGCTCAAAGTATCAACATTGGACATCAATAAAAATCTACAAGAGTTTTAATTGTACAAAGAGCCTCATCTTCTACTGAAGGAAAATACCATGATAGCATTGTGTAGCAATACAGAAAAATGGCCACCGTCTTGATAAATTAGAAAAATATTATTTCCATGTGACATTGGCAGAATTGTGTATGAAGCTTAAATTAATTTATCATTCAATGCCATTTTGCTGGTTACTTTTACGAATGATTTTTTTCATGAGGCTATGACATGGTTTGGCGTATGTTTAAGAGATTCGTGTTGGATGCATTGAAATAACCGGTATCATTCTGACCACATCAATAATTAGTACGCATATACATGAGAAAACCAATCAAAGACGATAATGGTGACTAATGTGGGCCAATCACCGACGACGATATAACCGTAGCGGACCAATCACACGCTCGAGTGATATCAAATCAAGTTCGTACTCATGACGGGAATTATAATGAAATACTTTTAACGTATAATTTAGTTTTAATGGTGGATAGTATAGACGTGAGGGTGATGCGTGGGCTGCGGCTGGAGGATAATGCGATGCGGTACCGCACTCAGCTCCTGTTGGCCCAGGCCGGACACGGCAACCGTGGTCGGCTGTAGCTGGAATAAAATAATAATAATTTATCAGGCCAAAATTACAATATCTTATGTCTACACTAGTTTTGCTCGTGGCTTCAACCGCGTGAAATTCAGAAAATTTGCAGCATATATTCTCCCTTTAGATGCGATCTATCTAATTACCAAATTTTATCTATTTTTTTTAGTGGTTTAGATGTAAAAAGGTAACAGGCAGACAGAGCCATCTGGTGCCCGCGACTTCACCAGTGCAACATTAAAAACCATAAAACTGTAGCCAAATATTATTTACCTTTTTTCGTCATATTAAAAATACCTACATATAACTAAAATAACTAAGGAGCCACTAACTTGTAAAATGTTTGGCAGCATCGTTTGGCAAGTAGATGTCGCCACGTGTAGTTGCTGCTGCTGGACTTGTTGTACTCCTACCGCCTGAATTAATAAAATACATAACTATATAGCATTATTTATTTTTATTATTTATACTGCATGATTGAAACCTTTATTGATTTTTTTTTATTCCATTTCCGATATGGCAAAGGTCTAGTACCTTTCTAGACCATGCAGCCAAGTCAGACATTAGGATCACTGTCAATAAATGGTGATAACAAAATGTAGGCCTTCTGTTATAACCACAACGGGAATGATTGAGACATTTCATAATTCACGCTCCGTGTCAATATTTTCACTTCACTACACTATATCACGTAATATTCCAGCAAAATATATATATCGTCAAATACTGCAAGGTAATGACTTAAAAATAAGGACGACAACATTCTCCTGTTGAGTTTATAATTTTACTATATTGTATGAAGCTTTGCAATGTGTATGTTATTTGTATTTTTGTTTCGTAAAAATCTTTACTGGCAATACTAAGTCATCCCAGCAACAAATTTGTGGGGTTAATAAGATTAGTGTATTTTTACAGCTTAATCTTTTATCTATTCCTACCATAGACCTAAGACACGATATGCTTGTCTATGGATATGAACAATATCACGACAGTAAAAAATAATCATTAAAACATTAAATAATTATTTTACACGGCTTAATTCTTTGCACTATGATGCTACAGATTTTATATTTGTCCATTGCAGGCACGGTCAAAGGCAAATACTTTGGGACGGATTATATTTCGAGGATTTTTTTATTTTTATTGAATAGTTGGCAAACGAGCAAGCGTGTGTCACCTGATGGTAAGTGATCACAGTCGTCCATGGACACTAGAAGAATCGCAGTTGCATTGCCGGCCTTAATTATTTGAGTTTCGAGCATTTTTAAAAATTATATTAAATATTATTATAAGAAATTGGTCTTTCTAAAAATACACTTTTAATGTCGTTTATTTATTCATAAAGGAACGCAATGTTTATTTTAATTGTCTTTTAATAACGACAATCTTATATATGGTGGTGGAATTATCTAGAAGGATGATGTTATCTTTATTAGCTACCTTCGTTCTATCTGGTTCAGAGTTAACTTTCCACCTCACTTCACTTTATGATTGTTCTATATTCTCGTAATTTAGTAATATAAACGGATAATTAATGTGCACTTTTAAATATTATTACGAGAGATAGCGGCGGCGGTTGCGTTTTGCCGTTCCGTTTTTGAATAGGAATGGATTATGAATACATAGACTAAATGGCGTATAGACAATATTGATAAGACATAACTTAGAATAAGTAGAATATATATATAAGCTATCAGAGTATATACTTACGTGTATCTGTATGGGTTGATGCTGCGGGTGGGTGTATTTGTATTTGTATGTCTGCACTTGCAGTTGTTGGGGTTGTTGCTGTTTACAACAAAAATCACACTTTTTATACTCTTATTACAAGTTCGTCGATAAATAAATAACAACTGCCATCGGCCTATTTATGTCGTAACTAGTTCCGTGCCCGCGGCTCCGCCCGCGTTTAATATATCCTTCAAAGCGTAATATAATTTAAAAAAAAATGGTGCTTGTCCCTTGAATCGGATTTTGCTCACAATTTCATGAGTTGTAATTTTGTAATACACGTGGACCATATTTATTTTTCAAAAATAAAAGTACCAAGCCTAAGTTACGCGGAGTAGACAAATAAACTCCGGTCAAAATCGGTGAAGTCGTTTAGGAGATTAATAGGAACAAGCAGACAGACAAAAAATAATTTAACAAAAAAAAAAAACGGGAATTTACCAAATTATAGGATATAGCAAACAATGTTGGCTTGAAAACGTCATAATCATTAATGACACAAACTAGCTATGTGCCCGCGGCCGCGCCCGCGTTTCATGTGATTCTCACTGCGTTTTTAATTTATTTTTATACAGGACTGTAATTATTTTCCAAAAATTTATTCGCTACAAACATTAAGCAAAGATATTTCTCACTAATTCAAACACCTGCCAGTAAAACTGTCTATTGAATCGGGATATTTTTCAATTTTTTTTATGAGTTTTATTTGTTTACGCGGAACTCTAATGATTTTCGTCAATTAAAATGTGCCCTTAGTTACCCGGTGTAACTTCAGCTATCTTACAAAAAGAAAGTCTCGTCCAAATCGGTCGAGATTACCCGTCACAAACAGACAAAAAATTTAAAAATTGTATTTTTTTATATAGGCATCTTATATACCGTTCATGTCTATTAAGTAAATAATAATAATTTTGACATTACAAACAGACACTTCAATTTTATTTATTAGTATAGATGATTATTGATGTACCGTGTTAACCTGTTGTGTTTGCTGCAACTGCAGTGATTGCACTGAGGATATAACCGGGTACGAATGCTGACCGGACTGCGGATCAACGATAACGATACTTTAACGTTAACGTTCACAAAGACGACGATAACTTAAATCATTAGGGGTTGCTTAAATATTACTTAAGGAAAATTAACATCATTTCGACCCTTGTTAGCAATTGTAAGCAAAGTTCTACCCCCCGTCCATGAAAACGTAAGCATTGATATAATTAAAATAAACAAAAAGATTAATAAGTACATCTATTGTTTGTGTAATCACCATTCAGACCTTCCGTCCCCCATGTAATCAAAAATAAGCATAACATAAACATTGGTTACGTAATCATCAAACGTACCTCCTCGTCACCAAATTAAACATAACATAAACACCTTCCATGATTACGTAAGCATCGGCACAAAAGTAAACATTGTTTGCGTAATCATCAAACAGTCTTCCCCCCCCCCCCCCCCCCCATGTAATAAAAAATAAGCATAGCATAAACGCCTTCCATGATTACGTAAGCATCGTCATAAAAGTAAACATTGGCTACATAATCATCAAACGTACCTCACCCGTCATCAAAAATAAGCATATCATAAACACCTGCCATGATTACGTAAGCATCGGCACAAAAGTAAACGTTGGTTACGTAATCATCAAACAGACCCCCCCCCCTCCCATGATTATGTAAGCATCGGCACAAAAGTCAATATTGGTTACGTAATCATCAAACGGACCGCTCTACCCCATGTCATAAAAATTGAATGCCCTCACTGCATAAAGCGGAAATATATGAAACACTGTATATTATATTCTGTCTCATTTTCTCGTACGTTAACTCCTATATAGACGTATATGTTTTGTCTCATTTTTACCAGTTTCATAGAGTTAAATCACAACAGAGCTACAGAAGGTTTTCAGTTCGAATATGTAGTTTTATACCTGAACGATTCCCTGTTGGACGTGATGCGCGTGTATAGGGACCGCTAGTTGTTGTACGCCCCCCACTTGTAGCACCGCTTGCTGTTGTAATTGTTGTTGCTGCTGCTGCTGTTGTTGTTGCACTTGCTGTACTTGTTGTTGCAATTGTTGTTGTTGTTGTTGTTGCTGCTGCTGCTGCTGCTGTTGCTGTTGTTGCTGCTGCTGTTGTTGTTGATTTTGTTGCTGCTGCTGTTTGCTGTATTGGCATTGTGGTAACAATTGGGAAATTAACTAACAAATGACGCAAATCAACGTAAATATTACACCGTCGGACATTCTAAAATGTGTATAATTAGTATCGGGCTACCACAGTCCAAATTTAGTAATTAGCGAAATGGAAATTGAACTTGACTGGACAGCGACCACCGTACATTAGTGAAAAAACAGTTAGAATTACATCAAGGCGTGTCACGTATCGGGTATCAGCAGGGGCGTAGCTACTGCCCGTATCAATTATATGAGACCAACGCGCTATCAGGGCTCTGGACTTATGGATGTAAAAATTAATATCTCAGTTAAATTTATTATACTATTCGTATGATAATGTATTAAAATTCTATCAAATTTTTCATTGTCTATAGAGGCAGATTATCTGGAAAAACTAAAATCGACTATAACTATGAATGATTTAGGAAAGATTACAATATTCCTTACTTATTCAAAATAAATTAATATTTATTTTAATTAGTTGCAAGCGTTTTTGTTTTTATTTGTACAAAGAAACCCTTTGCTCTTTATTTGGGCTACACAACTGAGGATAAACAGATAGATATAAATGTATATATCTATATATAGATATATACATAGAGTGAGTCCGTAGGATTGCTGTGGTAAGCTCCGTAGTGAACGGACGTGATTTTCGCTGCGCCCGCTCGCACAAATACGTTAGCGCTAACCGTCTTCGCTTTCGCTGCCGTCACCGATCGACCGTTCGCTTGCGTAGCAACGGCCGTTGGAGTTTTCAACGGTTGAGGTGACGCAAGCGCGCGTTTCGCGTCGTGTACCCGGTGTGGGTTTCCCGCACTGCGGTATTTTTGCGAGCGTTAAATACTCGATTTTATAAATCTTATTTATAACTTCGTGTATTTTCGAAAAACGTACTTTTCAGTACGCGCGCGTTTTACGTATACTCACCCTTAAGGTGAGGATACGTGTCGCTTCACGACTTAGATAAAACCCACTCTCTCTCGATTGTGGTCACCACCGGAGACCTAACGGTACCAACCTAAGGTGGTGCAGGGTCAGCAGGTTCCCTGGGGACCCCCTTCTGGGGTCGCCGAATATCGGAATTCGGCGTGTAATCACGCCGAGTTTCCTTCTGTCTCACCCGATATCCGCTCCTGCGACAAATCCATCCCCTGGGTGCTGTTTGGGCGTCTGACCCACATCCTCGGCCCTAGAGCTTGTTAGGGCTTCCCCCTAGGCTCCGTAGGCTCCCAATTACCTTGAGTCATTGCACTTTGACTCAACGGTCTTTTGCGAGACTCGCGTAGTCTCATAGATTTTTGGCGCGCTCCCCTGCCCCGCAGGCAGGGAGGTAGTTCACCCCCCCTGCCCTCTGCCATCGCGGGATGGCCGATTTTGTAACAACGGAGCGTCAGCTCCTTGGTTTCGTAAAAGTTTTGTTATCGAAGTCTCCCGAACTCGCTTGGGAGTTCGCGACATTCAAAAATAATTTGCCGAGTACATCCGCCGCGCTCCCTCAACGCGTCCGTAAATCAGTCGCGAACATCAACGCTCCGGAGCGTTCTCGCGCGCGTTCTCCACTCGCGTCTCACTCGGGAAGGGACTCCTCCTTCTCCGACTGTAGGTCTAGGTCGCGCTCCCGCTCGCGTTCGCCGTACCATCCGTGTTCAGCGGACGTTATCAATGTCTCCACGGGGAATAGTTTTTCCCCCTTGTCTCCCCAAAACTCGGCTGACAGGCGTCCTAGCCTAATGCCGAATTTCGCCACCACCTCCGCCCAGCTGTCCGGGTCAGACTCGGACAACATGGAGCTGGAGTACCCGCCGCTCGGCAGTGACGGTTTTGTTGCTGCAAGGCGAAAAACTAAAAGGAAGGCGACGGCTTCTCCACCGCTTTCACCACCACTCTCTAGTCCCAAGATCCTCGCTGCTGAGGATTCGGCTAAACAGCCCACTCCGGTGCCAGTAGCGGCACCGAGAGTTCCCAAACCCGCGGGTAACTCTTCCCAGGCTCAGCCTAGGAAGGTTCGTCCGCCTCCTCCCGTCACGATCCAGGACAAGGCGTCCTGGACCAAAATCTCTGCGGTATTAGTGAGCCGCAAGATCCATTTCACCACCGCGACGAATGTTCGCGATGGAATCATGGTGAAGGTGTCGTCCACGAACACCTTCCGCGACCTCACGCGGTTTCTTCGTGAGGCGAAATATGCCTTTTTTACTCATGCGCTGGAGGAGGAGAAGTCCCTCTGCGGCGATGACATCCTTGTCTCCCTTAAGGAGCAAGGTATCCCTGTGACGGACGTACACAGGATGTACGCCCAGATGGATAGGAGACCATATAACATGGTCTTGGTGTCTCTCCCAGCCACTGAAGAGGGTAAGAAGGTATTCGACCTGAAGACCCTCTGTGGCCTCTCACGGATCTCGGTAGAGATCCCACACAAGAAATCATACCCCTCGCAATGTCACCGTTGCCAGGGGTACGGTCACAGTTCTCAGAACTGTTTCATGGCTCCGAGATGCGTCAAGTGTCTCGGGGACCATCTCACCCCCGACTGTCCCCGTCCTAGGGATACCGTAGACCCTCCCAGCTGCGTCTTGTGCAGACAGGAGGGTCATCCAGCGAATTACCGTGGGTGCCCATGCGCACCCAAGGATACTGATGGATGAGCTCGATTTTGAGGTCATCGCTCCTTTAGAGCCTACCCACTTCACGCCGCACTGCCGCCCGACAGTGCTAGACGTAACTATTTTCAAAGGAGTCCGGCTTCCTGTGCGTCTCATACAAGTCGTACACGAACTCGACTCCGACCACCGCCCAGTCATATTACAGTTAGGTCATTCGGATGACTCTAGCCCGCCAGTTGTAAAGGTCGCGGACTTCGTATTACAAACTCGGCAGATATCTCAAGGACCATCAGTCCTCCCCCCCACTCGACATGATCCCCGACGTACTGGATACGCCTGCGGACACGGATCTCGCGATCGCTTCTCTGGTTGAGCATCTCAACACCGGAATCAGGGAGACCTCGAAAGAGGTACAAGCGGCGAACGATCGTCGCTTTATACTCCCTGATGACGTGAGAGCTTTGCTCACCCAGAAGAACGCCGCGACCCGTGCCCACAACGCGTATCCGACTGAGGAAAATCGTGCACGCTTACGTTCCTTGCGTAGAGCGGTGAAAGACCGCATAGATCAGCTCCGTGATAACAGGTGAAACAGTTTCCTCGAGGAGCTGGTACTCTCTCACCTCGCGTACTGGAAGCTTGCACGATCGATGAAGACGGACCGCTCCGTCGCTAGTATGCCTCCCCTGGACAGAAACACTCAGGGTCTTCCACCCGCATTTGACGATGACGACAAAGTCGAGTGCTTAGCCGATAGCCTCGAGCAGCAATGTTCCCCCGTCACTGACAACGTTGACGTCCTCCACGTCTCCGATGTAGAGTTCTCGGTACAGGACCTAGACGTTCTTTCCCCGGTTGTTCCCCTCACACCTGTCACCTGTGATGAGGTCGTTAAATCTATTAAGGGCCTTAAGCCTAGAAAATCTCCCGGTCCGGACGGGATCAGGAATAAAGTGCTTAAGCTTCTTCCGGCCCGTCTCATCGCGCTACTGGTATGCATCTTCAATGCGGCCATAAAAAACCACCCTTTTCCAACCGCCTGGAAAGAAGCGATTGTGATAGGTATACATAAGCCTGGCAAAGATGCCAAGTCACCCGATAGTTACCGTCCAATTAGCTTGCTAAGCTCAATAGGTAAACTCTACGAGCGGATCTTTCTGAACCGACTCCTCGTAGTGATAGAGGACAAAAATCTCTTGCCTCCCGAACAGTTTGGTTTCAGAGCCAGACACTCTTGCGCGCATCAAGTGCAACGCCTCACGGAGCACATCTTGTCACAGTTTCATCGTAGCCCTGACTCACCCTGGCGTACGCTCGCTGTCTTCTTCAACGTCGCTAAGGCATTCGACAAGGTCTGGCATGCCGGCCTTGTATTTAAACTAGTTAGGTTAGGCGTCCCTGACACGTTAGTACACATCCTACGCGATTACCTTTCGAATCGTAGTTTCCGCTTTAGAGATGAGTCCGCTCTCTCTTCAGCCCGCCCGATCCGCGCAGGAGTCCCCCAGGGCTCCATTCTGGCGCCTGTCCTCTTCAACCTTTATATAGCGAACTTACCAGACCTAAATCCGAACCCGAAAGACGACCCGCTCGAAGGAGTGGCGGCTAGTAAGGTTCATTTAGGTCTCTATGCCGATGACACGGTCATTTATTTTTCGTAGAGACGTTCTCAGATCCTGCGTCCAAAAGGCTGTTAACATCTTAGTACAAGAAGTGGCGCATAGCGATTAACCCGGGAAAGAGCACCGCGATTATGTCTCCGTAGAGAAATCTGACTCTCCTCGTCCAGTCACTTACCTAGGAGTAGAGATCCCATGGGCGACCGAGGTCAAATACCTCGGTGTCACACTAGACGCCCACATGACTTTCAAACCTCACGTTTTGAAAGTCAGAAACCGTGCCAACATGGTTATGGGACGTCTTTTCCCCCTTTATAACGCTCGTAGTAAGATGGCCGTCCGCCATAAAATTACATTATATAAAACGGTAGTTAGGCCCATTCTCACCTATTGCGCCCCTGCCTTCGCTTACACAGATCTGGCCTCCTTCCAAGTGGTTCAGAACCGCTTCACCAGGAGAGCCGTAGGTGCCCGGTGGTATGAGAGGAATGTGGACATCCACAGAGACCTCAACCTACCATCCATTCACTCTGTTATCAAGTCCCAGTGTCGCGCATTTTTCGATCGCGCAGAGACACAGCCGAATCCGCTCATAGCGAAATCCGTCGCGTACTCCTCCGACCCGCTAGCTCCGAAACCGTTTCGGAGACCGCGTAACGTTCTCACCGATCCCGAAGATGATATCTCGTGCGAAAATAGGATCTTTCCTTTTCAACCGATTCAGTATGCGTGCCAGCGCCCACGCCCGCGTAACCGCTGTTCCCGCCGCCGGGGACAGGCGGCTAACTTTGCTCCCGCACACACTCCGGGTCCCCCTCAGGCGGCGACCCAAGACGTGTCTCGTTCCCCAACTGGGGAGGCTCTTGACGTCGCCGCCAGCGCGATACAGTAACACTGCCCATGCATTGAGCAATTACACGCACAACACTCCATACACACTCATGCATAACATGCAAGGTACATAGGTCCTGTAAGGAACCTTTTTTTATATATATATATTAATATAAAAAATGTAGGGATAGCTAGGATACAACTCGCGAGTGAGTCTTGAGTACTCAGGTGACGGACAAGCCGAGGTTCGTACCACTTTGGTAACCCTTGAGCTAGTCACCTTATTGCGGCTGAGTGCCTTCAGCAGCACTCGCCCCCAAAGTTCGGTGAAGCTGTAAAGGCCCTTCCGGTCAACAGCATTAGGTAGGTAAAAAAAAAAAAAAGATATATACATAGAACATGAAATCTAAATTGAAGCCGGTGGCATTGTTGAAGAACCCCCCCCCCCCCCTCCCCACAGGGAAGTCGAGGTTCTTACCAGTTTGGTAACCCTTGTGCTAGTTTTATTTTTTTTAAGCGGAACCCTAATTATTTTCGAAAACTAAAGGTTCCCGAAGTTACCCGGAGTAACTTCAGCTATCTACCAAAAAAATACCCGTCAAAATCCGTCTAACCGTTCCGGAGATTACCCACCAAACGGAAAGACAGACAAAAAATTGTAAAATTGCATTTTTGATATGGGTATCGTGTATACATTCATACCTATTTAGTAAAAAAAAATGTTGACATTATAAACAGACACTACAATTTTATTTATTAGTATAGACTATTTTTTTTTCTTTAACTATATAGGTAAGTATAGAAGTTATGTATTCCATTTTGACCGCTCTCCTACTATAGCCCTCCCCTCCCCACTGTTCTTCATCGAATTCACTGTCGCTATGCTGAAAGGGAAGGGAAATTATTTCAATATAATTCGCTACCTGTACGTGCGTCAACATATGTTTCCTAAGACTGTGCAGGTACATGTAAGTCTTGACGCACAGTCCGCACTTGTAGCGGCGCTGCTGTTGGGGGGAGCTCTCCGCCTGGGTTTGAACCTGCAACGCTTGGGTCTCGGTCACTTGAGCTTGTTGTACGGAAGCCACCACTGGAAAGAAAATCAGAAATTCCTTATTCAATTTAGGCCATAATAGAAATATTGTGTTCCATCGTTGTAATTTCTAAACGAGGTATTCTTCCTCGATCATTTTTATACGAGGTATTCTTCCGTGTTCCGTGTCTAACTGTCCCAAATTCACGTCCTGTGATTTTTTTAAAAAGGATTTATTCCTCTTTATTTTTAAAGGAGGTTTTATTCTTCGGTGATGTTTTTGAGAGGTTTTATCCGTATATCCTTGTGTTCTTAATTATGTTATAGTTCCTCACCTTGATTTTGTTGCTCGGGCTGTTCGTCCAAAGTCGGTAAACTGGGTTGCGGTTCAGTGAGACACTCTGTCTCATGCGGTACGGAGGTTTGAGTCTCCGCGCCAGTTTCAGAGTTCGACGATTCCGTTTCAGATTTATTAGACTCGTGCGTTTTCATGTGTTTCTTATACGAACTCGACTCTATGTAACCTGACAAGGTAAATAATAAAAAAATAAATATAAATGGGCTGAAGTTCAGCCTTGTTTAAGTATTATACCACGATTTGTCACTTTTTAATAAATTGTTATCAAACAAAAATTAGTTCGCTAATAACGTATTTAATAAAGCTCAGAATTCCGTCTTAATATGTCATTACCCTTAAAAATTAGACAATAGGAAAACAATGGAAAGCTGGCGTAAACGCCAGGTTAGTACTCGAGGGGTTAATATAAGTGGACTACAAATACATCAAAGTGTTGAAGGATTTGTACGAGAACGGCACCATGTCAGTCCGATTACAAGGTTAATGTTCGCACGAGTTGGCATGAAAATCAACATGGAGAAGATATCCTCACCTTTCCCGCAAACCTGGCACTGGTACTTCCTCTCGCCGGTGTGGTAGCGCCGATGTACGGCGAGGTACGACGCGGAGCTGAACCGCTGCGAGCAGTGCGTACACTCGAACAGCTTCTCGCCCGTGTGTTTGCTCGAGTGTACGCGCAGCTCCGTACGCGACGTACAACCCTTGAAGCACACCGGACAGACGAACCTGCGTCACACTTTTTATTATTACACAATTCCCCACCCTCACCACGCCCACGCTCCTTACTGTACTTATACCGTATTGACATTTTAGTTTTATCATCTCGACCTTTATCAAAAACTTAAAGTATGGCCATAAAAGTGGAGCTTGATTAAAATGACAGCTGTCATTAATATCAAGTATTAGTCAGTCTACACGAATAGTGAATTGCATTTATTTAACCAAAGAAAACAATAATATGAATCTTTCAAATGAATATAACGAACCAACTGATTTTTTTTTATTCTTGATAACGTTTTAATAATCAAGAACACTTTTCAACACTGGCCATATTAGTTTGACAACTGTCATTCTTGTCGAACGTATATTCTAAAGATAAAAAAAATCAGAAAAGTTTGAATCTGTGAAAATCTTCAACCTCTAGTACGAAAATGACCAGTTATGTCGGTCAATTTTTTTTTAATATGTTGTACTCCTTATTCTTATTAAGTTACCTTATAAGTATTGAGTTAAAATTTGACAGGCAGGATCTGACATAAGAAGAAAACATTAATTTATTGATTCTGAGGCGCTGTCAATGGACGTGGGTTCAAACCCACCTATCCAACACTAAAATCGGCCTGAGCTTTCGTTGAAGGAAAACACAGTGCGGAAACCATAGCATAGTGATAAGATATTTTCTAATATTGCCCGCCTGCCTGGGTACCAGCCACCCTTAAGTTTGGAAACCTGTCACCAAATACCAATAGGTGTTCCGGCGGTATCACTTGACAACAAGCATCTCAAGGTTAGTCAAAGAAGAAAGAAAGTATTTATTTGTACCACACAACACAGACAACACAACACAATACAGAAACATTATATAATATCACTAACAGGCTCAACTTCAGTATTATTGGTGCACTTAAACCGCGGGTTTTCAGCACAGCACTGGTATTCTGGCTGTGCCCCTAACCCGACGTCACGGACAAAATAATAATAATGTATATTCATAATATACATCCCAATTATATATACGTATATATCTAACCATATGTTCATACATATAAGCATATTTATATACATCCACATACAAACATACATATGATATTAGTTAGAAAATTTGAGTATAGTTTGCGGGGGTAATAAACGCATTAAAGTTTCATGGAAATGGCGATGCAACAACATTTAAGGACGAGAAGAAAGAAAAACTGCGAGGAGGGAGAGAAACCAAGATATGGATAGAAAAATCTAGATATGTAAGAAGCGCAGGATAACAAATAACTTGAATTTAAGATCAATGAGAGTCATTTTAACTAACTGTATATCTGATTTAGTAACAACAACTTTTTAAACGTAGCTTTAAAATGACCCTCGTAAAGCCATATTTCGGTGCTTTGGAGTACTTAGTATCTAAATTTGTAAACATTCTATTTGGAATATCTATTAGATAGTTTGGTGTTTGTGTATAACTATGTATGGTAACTATCCTGGACCACATCGTCGCCTTAACATCCAAGTAAGATTGTGGTGAAAAATTAAGCAAAAAACAGGGTTTAAAAAAAAACTAGCCAGGCAACAAGAGATATTAACAGGAAGTTGTACATACTTCTTGTTACCGGTGTGCGTGACCATGTGGTTGTTCCTGGCTGAGGATGTGGTGAACCGAGCTGAGCATAGCTTGCAACTGTAAGGTTTCTCGCCGGTGTGCGTCCGCCGGTGGTATATCAATGCGGACTGCTGAGCGAAACGACGCTCGCAGTACTGACATTCGTAAGGACGCTCGCCTGCGCCCACCGTAAATGTATATATTATTGTGACCACTGAGAACTATCCCATTTTCGCACAATTTTAACCCTCACAAAGAATGAATTTTCAGTAAATCCGTTCATTCAAACGAAAGACGTCCACTGCTGGACATAGGTCTCCCACAAAGATCTCCACAACTTCCGGCATTGCACCACCCGCATCCAGCAGATTTACACGACCTTCACCAGGTTTTCTGATATTCCATCTTGTGGGGACCTACCCACGCTGGTCCATTAACCCCATCGGGCATCGGTTCTACGAGCAATGTGCCCAGTCAGTATTCTTCGGGCAATATCGGTTACTTTGGCTCTACTGCGGATCTCCTTATTTCTGATTCGATCACGCAGAGAAACTCCGAGCATAGACCTTACACAAAACTTAAAAAACAACAGTAAATTGACAAATCTCTTCAAAATAAACAATTTACGATAGCTTTTAATAAATTACTAACTTCCTGTTTAAACAATTAAATCGCGAAATACAATTCACAGCAAAGCCCCCTACTCCGAATAAGACCCCCACCCCAAATGTGACCACCGATCACAACTTCCCCCTTTCAAATATGACACTCTACCTCAAATAGGACCCCCATCCCAAAACACAACACCCCACATTATATGTGACCACCCCCCATTCCAAATATAACAACCCACTCAAGTCTTTGGCTGCGACCGCGCCTGCCTTCTAGGGTTATAAATTAAAATTACTATTTTTGTTTTGTCTATAGCCGTTAGCAAATGGTTAAACGTCTTACCTGTGTGCACTCTCATATGTGCATTCAGTTTGGAGACCTCATAGAATCCCTTGTTACAGATTGTGCAGACGTGATTCCGTATGCCGCGGTGTTTCTTCATGTGTTGGCATAAAGTCGAATGCCGCCGGAACGTTTTGTTGCATTCAGAACACTTCAGTGGCTTTTCACCGGTGTGCAATCGAAAATGGACCTATCAAAAGTCATAACATCATCATCATTGTCGTGCTTCCAATTTATCATTTAAGGTCGACGCAGTATGTCTTCTTCTTCCATACATCTCTATCGGCAACATCATCCTACTTAAATAATCCATCTTAGTCTATCTTTTCAGTCAATTCGTTAGTCTTTCTATAACTATTTAAGAATTATAGATATGAATAAAAGCAACTCATAGCTTCTTTTTTACTGAAACACAATAAAGTAACCCTTCTGCGTATTAAAACAAACCTTTTGAAACATTCAAAACTATTTACACAATAACCTAAAAAGCAAATTAAAAATACAAAACAACTGTCAATGAAACATCCACAGAGTTGTTTTTTTTTTTACATTAGACAATGGGCTTCGATTACTACGGTATACTAGGAGTGAAACGTTCATGCAGTCAGCTCGAAGTAAAACAGGCTTACAGAAGATTAGCTCTCAAATACAATCCCGAAAGGCATGACACACGATGAAAATATCAAAAAGATCTTTGCACTCATTGGCGAGACTTACGAAGTGCTTGTTGACCACAAACATAGAGCAGTGTACGACCAATACGGAGAAGAGGGACTCAAAAGGGGTGTTCCAGGCCCCACCGAGTACATACAACCTTACACCTACCATGGAGAACCATTAAGGACATTTCACGAATTCTTCGGCACCGAGAACCCTTACGCTGATTTACTAGATTACTATGAAAATCCTCCACCAATGTATGACTCTCCTTTAGGCAAAGGTTACAAGCAGAAAGACGCAAGTATAGTTCGACCATTGGCACTATCATTGGAGGAGGTATACAGAGGTGGTCTCAAGAAAATGAAAATACAAAGACTAGTATTTACTGATGAAACGTGTTCAGAGCTCAAGTTAAGGGAAAAAGTTTTATCCATCCCTATAAAACCAGGAATTTATCAGAATACAGAAGTTAGATTCAAAGAGGAAGGCGATCAAGGGCCGACGCGAATCATCCTGCCGACGTTATATTCATAACAGAGGATCGACCACACGATACTTTCGTCAGATCAGGTTTGAGCGATTTACTCTCTACTCATACTGTATCTTTGGAGGAAGCTTTATGTGGAATCACAGTTACGTTGAAAACCCTGGACGATAGAGTCATGAGGATTAAGATCAGTGACGTAATAACGCCGACGTATGAGAAGGTAATTGAAGACGAAGGTCTTCCTGTGCCGGCTTGTCCGAATAAAGCGAAGGGTAATCTCATTTTACGGTTTCGTATCGAATTCCCGGACTATTTGTCAAAGAGAAGTAAAACGGCATTTCGTGAAGCGTTCAAAATAAAAAGAGACGAGGATGAGAAGTTCAAGAAATTAAAATGCGGGACATTATCTACTACCTCAATATATAATTAGATTTACTTAGACAAAATAAATGTTCAAATTGGTCTTATAACATCAAATTTTGGTTCATATTTGAGATGACAATTGTTATGTATATTTATAAATAATAATAATCCCCTGTGTCTATTTTTCGTACTTAAAAATAATGAAATAACGAAGTGAGAACACATCACTATCATCGTAGTTTAGTAACTCCGTATGTTAATCAAATTGATAAATAGAATGAGGGGGTAACAACAGCTTCATTATTTCTAAAATTTTAGTATCTAGTATTGAACAAGAAACATTTATTATTATAAACTAATTATTAATTGGACTAGAGAATAAAAGTATTATTTACTAAATGATTGCTGTATACAGTAAAATAACTAACCATGTACTGGTCTCTTTGGTATCGAGCCTTCAAAACTTATCAGAGCAATATGATGTTCTATAATTCCAGTCATATTTTACGAGTAATATGGAAATTTTATGTCAAATAATTAGCATATGTAGTTCTATGATGTTGGACTAATATTGGACAAGCATCTCAAGCAGATATCTATATATCTCCAATACTATTACTTTATGATAATATGTACACAACAATTTTTTCCAATCCAATAGTGACTGAATCTCAAGACCCGTCTAAATTACTATCACTTGCACTAGGTAGACAACAAATAATTTGTGCTTTGAACAATTTTCCGTAACAAACCAATTTAGCTTAACTGCATGGCAGTCGTTCGTGTATGTGTACGATATACCTGTTCATTTTTAGATAGATAAAAGATAATATCGCGTGCTTAATCCAAGAAGGGCACATTTTTTTTTATATATCGCCAATTGCCTATGCTTTTCAGATCTTTAAGTTTTAAGTCATGAAACTCTATCCAACTACTTTGATACGCCCTTTTCGCATTTGGCACGCAATATATACCGACTATATCAATCCATCCATTCAATTGCAAAACGTCCACTGCTGGACATAGGTCTCCTCCAAAGATTTCCACAACGTCTGATCATGCGGCACCCGCATCAAGCGGATTCCCGCGACCTTCACTAGGTCGTCGGCTCCCCTTGTCCCCCACTCTGCGTCTTCCGGTAGGTGGTAGCCATTCGAGACCTCCTTGGCATCATCGGGCATGTGCCCAGCCCATTA
This sequence comes from Samia ricini, assembly GCA_014132275.2. NCBI lineage: Eukaryota > Metazoa > Arthropoda > Insecta > Lepidoptera > Saturniidae > Samia > Samia ricini. The sequence continues at coordinate 20,673,365 of AP028168.1, forward strand.
CCATTTTAGTTTGGCAATTCTTCTGGCAATCTCGGTTACTTTGGTTTTTCGAAACTCCGAACAAACTCGAACGAGAGCGTTGCCGTTTGTGCAATATTGAGCAATCTGATTAGACTATAAATATGCAAAAAATTATAATACCTTCAAATCGGTCGGATTGTAGAAACTCTTGTTGCAATTCGAACAAATGTAAGGGCGCTCGCCCCTGTGCCTGGCCATGTGAGACCTCAGCGCGTATCCGCTATAGAATCTCTTGTCGCAGACCGTGCACTGGTGTGTTTTCTGCTCGAAATGGGTCTGCCTGTGCCGGTACAGTAACGTTTTCGTCGTGAACGTTCTCTGGCAGACCGAGCAGGTCGGCTGCTTCGGTGGCCTCTGTTCGTGTGTACGCATATGCATCTTTAACATCCCGGGACCCTGTGTACGATTACCGACAGTAATTTAAACACGGCATGGTCCAATTTGACGATGAGCTACAGGAGCACTACAACCCCATAATCGTTAAGAATTATGTTGACCGTCCCCAAAGTCAAGAAAAAATAAGCAAAACATAACCCTCGAATGCTTACATAATATTTGTACACACCCTTAACTAAAAAGAAAAGTTAATATAAATGTTATATTACAGTTTACGAGGACCGGTTCTCACCTTGAATGTTCTTTCGCATATCGGGCACATTGGAGGCTTCTTGCAGTTAGCCTTGATCCAATTCGAATGCGACCTCATGTGCTGTTTCAACCAGCGTGAGTGTTTGAACTCCTTATGGCAGAGATTGCAGACGTGCCTCCCGGGCAGTACCGTCGACGTGGCTTGAAACACTACCAATTGCAAGTAATTCTCCTCGTCTGAATTCAAACCTTCTTCCTTTGCCGCTGGAGTCGATACTGTCTCGATCTTATCATATTTTAATTAAAAAAAAAAAACAACTTATGTTTAAAGTAAGTTATAAACCCTATACCAAAAAAATCAACAAGCAATCTACAATTTATTTACATTTAAGAGACAGACAATATTTAATTTTATAGTATAAAACGATAGCAAATACTTTGAAAAATAATTTACAGCTTAACGTACAGCGAAATCTTAAAGACTGAGTGACCAATGCAACCTGTATTCAGCTGAAGGTCAAGGTCAAACTGCTTCCTACTATCCCTAACTGGCCACACAACTATTTTAGCAACGTTTACAACCCGGCTAGGCTTACCTTTTCAACTTCAAAGTTACCCTTGACGTTATCACCATTTCCGTTTTGCAAGGCATCCGGTGTCGTGAAGAACCCCTCCAAGATATTACCAGGGTTAGATAGCGGCACTTCCATGTACTGCATGTACGATGTGTCCGCAGCCATGTTAAGTAACTTTTCTTTCTGTTTAAATGGGAACGCATAGGATAAAACCCTGGATATATGCGGAAGCTTCGTTTAAAAAAAAAAACATCTTACTAACTCCTCAGAGTCGCAACAAAAGATTAATCTATATGTTACAAATCTATATCAGTAAAAAAGTGTCTGTTTGTGATATCAAAATAACAACTTTTTAGTACATATCACATCAAAACAACTCAAAAAAATTCTTGATTTAATTTGGGCCCTTAGAAGGCGCTTATGAACGTTAAAAAACTACCACCGGTTCGGAAAATAGCCCAGTCGACAAGAGCCGGCAAAAAAAAAACTCGATTTGGTTTTTTTTTTTTAACTTATTATAATACAATTATACAATTCATAATAACAATAAACGGTTTTAGCAGAAGCACAAAGAGGGGTATAAATATGAGCGACATGGCCTATACTAAAAACACAATTTTTAAAATTTTGTTTATCGGTTTGTTCCAGTTAATCTCCGGAATGGCTGGATTCTGACAGCACTTTTTTGGCAGATAGCTAAAGTTATAAGGTCTTCATATGTAATTAGTACAAACGTTGTTTAATTTTATTTATTTGCATTAAGACTAAGTACGCATCTGGTTGTCAATAAGAGCTTTATTTAGTTTAGTTAATAAAATAAAAGCGCATCTGACTAGAACAAAAATAATGGTCTGATTTTTCACAGTATCACTAAATACCCTTAGGGGCATCTAATTGCCCTATGTCAATACCCATAATATGTTAACCTTTAGATACTATGTATATTTAAACCTTAAAAAATCTATTATAAAATTAAAATAATCAGTTCATGCGGACATAAAAGATAATCGTTCTAGATCCTGGCGAACCTTGTGACCTTCTTTTTAATTTTAATGACAAACTCTGCCTGATGCCTCATACGTATTTTCCACTACGATTCCCCTATTAGAGCTAGTCTATAGAAGAGAAATTATAGTATATAGGAAACACGCCAAAATAAAACTCCGCTAAACAGAGACGGATTTAGGCTTGCTGCTGCCCTAAACTCGTTTGATATACCGTCCTTTTCGACAATATAGATATGATTATCAGTAAAAATATCTAGTTTGTATATAATAAAATTTCTGTGTAATAAATATTGTTACTTTGAATTTCGTTTTTGAATAGTTTTTATAGTAATATAAAAGAAAATTAAAGAAATTTTTGTTTCTTCTATGTATAGTATTACAATTCTATTCCAATAAAAAGGAGTCCACTGTTGGCCATAGGTCTCCTCCAAAAAGGGGGGTTTTGCCATATTTGGCGATCGCAGTAAGTGATTGTGGCTATTAATTATAATTCATATTTTTTTAAATTATTTTGATTATAAAAAAAATCTAATATGGAATAATAAAAAGTTTCAAATTTTATATATATATATCTATATATTGTAATTTAATTGCATTAAAAATATAAAGATTAAAAAAAGCTTTTCAGTTCGAGTTTTTAATATGCATATCATATAATATGTTTTGATAAAGGCAGTTATTAATAATGTAATGATAAATTAAAATATTAATTTGATAATTGAACTTTTTCATTAAATTTTTTTGTTTTTTTATATATTCATGGAAATGTTGCCGCCCTAGGTCCGGGCTTCCCGAGCCTATGCCTAAATCCAGCGCTGCCTCTAAATACGGCGCCGACTCCATTAGATAAAGAACCTCCTACTTCTTCGATCGATACTACGATTTTAGTCTAAATAAGATTAAAAAGAAATATTTTCATACTATGTGTCTTACTTATTTTATTCATTGGGCATCTATCCTTCATAGTATTTTATGGTGAGGCATCTATCCATATAGATAAGGCATCTATCCATATAGATAAGGCATCTATCCTCAAAAAAAAATGGTTCTGCAAAAACTCAATTTCTGCTCAATGTGTAAGTAATTATAAACTAAACAAAGCAACAAGTCCTAACGCAATATGAATGATTATACTAGGCTATTTTCGTAGGAATTATTAATTCAATTAATAATTTGAATTCAGGTTTTACATTATTTCATTGTTATCTATCATCAATACCCTAATTATTCAACTACCTAGGTAAATATAACAATGGCACGAAACATTTCAAGATAATCCAATCCATGCAAACAGTTCATACAGTTTCACCTACATATAAGTACCACACAAAACAATAATTTTGTCTGCTTGCCTATCTGTTTGTTTCAGATAATCTTCGAAGAGGCTTCACTAATTTTAACAAGACGGGATTTACTGGTAGGGATAGAGAACTCTAAGGCGTTGATGCTCTAAAGTCTAAACCAAGGAAACCCAAACTATTTTGGGCAAGAGAACCCTGTTCAAAAATGAACCTCAGACTTTCGTAGCTAAATTGTTGTCAGTCAAAAAACAATAATACTTCCTACGAAAATATTAGTCATTCTTATAGAAAGTGAGTACACGTAACACAGCTTATAAAGTATCTTGAAAATTTCAAATAAAAATTAACACGATTTCTTTTAAATTTATTTAAATAGGGGTCGTTTTTTAAACCTCGTCGACGACCAAAAGCCGTTTTCGTTCCCCTGGGAAACCACTTTGCGAGTCCGGGCGTATACCTTTCCCACAAAACCGAGTGTCAGTTGAGAGTTTGTACGAAATATATTAGTGTATTGTGACGTCATACTGAAATAAGCGCCGCTTACTCTCTCTAGTATGAAAATTAAAATGATGCTTGATAAGTTATTTTTGATCAGATTCTAACTCTATTTTCATTCATTAGTGTTATTATAACATATAGTTGGCATTGTAGTTCAAATAAATAATTAATACATATAAAAAATTACTTCTTCCTGTTCCAACTTGAGTGTCTCTTCCGCTAGGAATTTTGCGTGGTCACGTAAAATAACATCGTTCTTCTCGACGATTTCTTTGAACGCATGGCAACGGGATATCTGGTGTACGCATTGTAAACACAGCTGTGCCGGTAAGCCGTCCCCGACAGCCACCTGCGTTGAAATGTGAATTGATTTTAATACCTTCGAACAATGAAAATAATACACCACCCAGAACCCATAAATTTTAAAATCGTTTGCAACAAAATATTCATTAAAATATGAAATTGAACTCGGCTTTCTCAGTATAGCAAGCAAACATGAGACAATAATATTAGTAACTACCTGTGGGCTCGCGGCTGCGCCCGCCTTTTGTATATTCTTCGGAACCCTAATCAAAAAAAAATTATACTAAGATAAATTAAAAATTTTCCTTATAAATTTAAACAGTTGCCCGTAAAACTGTGCATTGAATCGAAATTTTATTCAAACTCGAATTATTTTCGAAAATTAAAGTTGCGCAGAGTATCTTCAGCTATCTACCAAAAAAGTCCCGTCAAAATCCGTCCAGCCGTTCCGGAGATTAACCGGAACAAACAAACAGACAAAAATGTATTTTTGGTACAGGTATATTTAGTAAACAAAATTATTTTGACATTACAAACAGACACTTCAATTTTATTTATTAATATAGATATAGCCGCGAAAATTCTATAATTGCATACTATCAGGAATTTGTTAAACCTAACAAAGCGAATTTAAAATTTAACATTATTAAGATTAAAAAAGTTACAAGATTGTCGCCTATTATCAGTAGTAACAAAACTTCTTAAAAATATTAATTAAACGTTATTTTAAAGTTTTACAATGATTATTAGAATTCAATAAAAACTCATGAGTTATTTTCACTTAATGGTTCTTTTCTTTTTTCTTTTCGCGCCAAATTATTCAATTTGAAAAAGCAGATACAGGACAACACTATAAAATTAGTACAATGTCCATATCTGTCTCGGTCATCCGCACGCATCAGTTAAAAATCTTTACATCTCAACAAGTGTGCGTATATTGCGTGAGCGCGACAAAGACAAAAACACTTTTCCCAACCATATTCTAGAATACGCTTGGCACCTCAGGAATTTCGAAATTGTCCATATTGAATGACTTCTAAACAAAGATGACCCGATGTTAAGGACGATTGCTGTCGACCTGTAATGCCCTTGCTTTACGCTAGTGTGAAAAGAGACAGAAACACATTCCCAAAATATCTTCACAATTCGTCATCTCACCTGCACTTTTGAGATTCCCATCAACATGGTAGCGGTCAGCTGCTCATATAAAGGCCTCATGTCCTTTTTTATTTGAAGACAAGCACGACAAATTTTGTCGAACTTTAAAGTCAGGGATTTATTTGCAGCAGCCATTTTGGGCTGCACTATCGAGCTGTTTTTGTCCTTGTTCTGATAATTCACCTTTTATATTGTTAACATAAATATCACAATCATATTTATTATCACTCAGTTAATGTCTTCACAGAAAAATAATGTATCACAAAAATAGTCTTTAACATCCGAATACAAATATAATACGGAAAACAATAACATAAACGCAGCTCACTTGCAAAACCAAATTCAAAAGAAAGAAAGACAACTACTTACTATGATGCTATGGGTGGGGTTGGTTACATGTTAGAGCAAGTAAGCTAATTCTACGATTGACGTGTATTTTAACTTGTGCGAAGAAGATAGATAATCGTCGATTATGTTCGATAAATTGAACCATGTTACTTTTACAATCAACTCGTTCTTAACTCTCAGCAATAAAGACTATTACTGTTCACCGCATAATTTCGAAACAAAGAGCGTTTTGCAATAACCATGAGCTATTTTACCTAAACTTCATTTGACGTCTATAGAAATTTGTTCCATTCTAACGTCCCATTGATATACTTGTATACTAATCAAATATATATTAGACCTACGAATTACTAATTATTATTACACCTAAGCTACAAAATCGCTACGATAGAAAAAAAGGTTATATAAACACGTCAAGAATGTTGTTATCTCATTCACTCTTTACAGCTTTCCATAAATAAAAAGAAGATGGCGATAGTATCAATAAAAAAATAAGATTTTTATATATTAATAAATTAATAATTTTAACATGTTTATGTAGTTTTAATTTTTTATTGACTTTCAACAACATTGCTGCTGTTAATTTTTAGGTAATATAAATAATTAAACTGTTTTAACGTCATACATAGCAAAAGTGTAAGAGGCCTTATCAGTTATACTTAAATTATAATTTTTTTTAAGTTATTTACAACGCTGGTATGGTGTCGTTAGACTTCTCAACCAGAGATATTGTCAACGTTGATATATTTCGCATATAATTGTTTTTTATGAAGATTCTGTTTTTGTAGGTATCTCAGTCTGTCATGTAGTAATTGTTATCTTAATTTTTTAAGAGTTATCTTAAACTAAGAAATTATCAAATATAACTAATAATAATTAAATATAAAAACATTAAATCATAGTTGATTAGAACTTAGTAAAACCGAAACATAATTTACAAATCATGTCCTTAGTTAAGTAAATTTATTTTCAAACAGGAGTGCACTATTACCTTAAACACAGCCCGTGATTTTGTAACTACCTACCAGAGATAAATAGTAAAATTACCACCTACATAAATTTAGTATAAAAGATTTTATTTAGACCGAGTAGTATTATTTTGCTGAATGTTGACAGCAGAGATAAATAATAAAAGATAATAGGGTAGTTTTTAGCGGTATCACAGTATGTCATACAGCAGCTGTTATCTTTAATTCAATAACTTGAATTACTGGACTCTATATTGTGTGATTTTGGTGGCGATTTACGTAATATAGTTTGGTTATTGTGTACAAGTGAAGTGAATTGCAAATAATTACACGTTGCATTTATTCTCAGGTGCTACAAGAATCCCATGGAACATTTAAGAGAGATTACCTTTGTCTTGCTAGAGTCTTGATAAAAGTTTGAATTTCTTAATAGGCAGTATGGACAAAATGTCTCTAAGTCTGTCTTATCGGACGAATTTTTGACATTTCTACTACTACTGAATGTTGACAATTGACACATGTCATTCATTTCTTTGATGTAGTTCCGTGAAGTGATATTAAGAAAACTAATTTGATAAACAAAAAATTGTCGTATTTATTACTTTATACATAATTTCTTGTTAAAGCCTTTACCTAACTTTTTAGTACATGAAATGTCTACAATGGCAGGTTCATCATGGGAAGGTAAGTTAACATTTATCTAACAAAAACACCGGTTGCAATGAAATACATATGACGTTTAAGAAAATCTAGACAGTATAACGGGAGTTATAAAAGTATAATTATTTTGGTTCTTGCGGAAATATTATGAATTTTATGATAATATTAATAGAGCGTCAAATCAACTAAAGCCATCAATCCAAATATGCGATTCTAAGATCACTAGAACATGAAACATTTCGGTCATTGAGTCATTATCCAAAGAAAATTAATAAATCACCATGGCAAATAATGCCATTAGGAAGGTAGTTTTAAAAGGATAAACTTGGCATATAAAAATCAATGTATTAAATTAATGTGGAGTGATCTTTTTATAAATGTATTTTATATGTATATAGCTTACAAGCTCTTGACCATCTGATTTTAAATATGAAATCCTCTTTTAGTAAAGACACAGATGTGTTAGTAATCTCAAGCTACAATTAAAACTTAACTCATGTAACTTTGTACTTTTTAAATCTATGTTAGGTTGTATATATATAATATAGGGAATAACAATTCTATTCCAATTGCTCGAATATAGTATCTATGAAACATGTAGATATGTATTCCAATAAACAAAAGTCTTGTAGTATATATTAACCCCTTGAGCACTTACCTGACGTTTACGCCAGTTTTCCATTGTTTTCCTATTATCTTATTTTTATGGATACTCGACACATTAACAATAAAATCCACATTGCCTGGTACTTCAATGCATGCATTTAATTTTTTATTCAATATAACCTGGGTAATATTATATTTTTAATACTTGTCTGGCAGTATCTGCAGTAAAATGTTTATTTCTCATTCATCAGCACATTTAATACTTTGCATACTTAATTATTTTTATTTGAAAATATAAATTTCAGAACTCAGAAAACAAGCCCGGCTTTTAGAGAATGATATAGACATAAAATTGGTAGCATTTAGTAAGTTGGGAATGAGTTCTGGAGCATCAGGCCTCAGTTCAGAAACAGTACCACTGATCAACAGTGATGATATGTTTGACACTTTGTCTATGGAATTACAGCAGTTATTGTATAAGGTGAGTTAACATATATATTAAAAGTTTAAATTGTATAATTCCTTATGTAAACTTTAATATCCAACTATTACATAACAGGAACCAATCCATTGAACTCTATGAATAGCTTTCCTAAAATTCACGTAATAAAAAACCCACTTACTGAATTAAAACATTGATCAGCATGAGTCTATCGAGTATGTATATAGTGAAAATTATTTGATGACATAACAATTCTTATTTTCTCTGTCAAATTCTTAATGTCAGTGGAAATTCAAGGACTTCTTTCATTAAATTTTGTATTGTATTAATAATTATCTATATTAATGAATAAAATTGGTGTTTGTTTGTAATGTCAAAATATTTTTTTTTTACTAAATAGATATGAATGCATATACAATGCCTATTACAAAAATACAATTTTTAAAATTTTTGTCTGTCTGTATGTTTGCTCAGGGTAATCTGCAGAACGGCTGGATGGATTTTGATGGGACTTTTTTGGTAGATAGCTGAAGTTACTCCTGATAACTTAGGGTACTTTTAATTTTCGAAATAATTAAGGTTTCGCGTAAAAAAATTAAAACTCATAATAAATTGAGTAAAATCCAATTCAAATTGATTCAATGCATAATTTTATGTGCAAGTTCTTGAATTTATGAGAAATAACTAAACTTTACTTTACTTAACTATATATTTTAACTTTTTATTACTAAAAAAAAATTAGGGTTCCGGATAATAAAATTAAAATGCAGTAAAGAATATATGAAACATGATCACAGCCGGGGACGCATAGCTAATAACAAATACAATTAGAGTAACTGTAATGATGATTGTATTCCATGTGATTTTACTTTTCCATTTTATTTAACATTATAGTTTGCATAATACCAAGTCATCTTTTAATTGAATTCTGTAAAATGTTTACGTTCTATAAATTATACTATTTTCAGCTATCGGCGATAAATGATAAAATGGCAGATATAGCACCTAGTGGAACTGCAACCATGCACACAATCAAACGACATAGGGAAATATTAATGGTATGGAATTATTTATATATGCATGGAACTTAAAAAATCTTACTTCCATCGAAAAATATTCAAAACATTACATTATTTTTTGTTAATTAACAATAAAATTACTTTATTATTTCTACTTTATAATTAATTACTTTATTAAATGACACTAAATACTAGACAAGCAAAAGCTTGTTCAGTTTAATAATCCAATTTATATATTATAGTTTAAAGAATAGTATAAAGTTTATGTTTTCTTTTGTTGTAACTGGGTTCTAGTTCTTTGTCTGGGAAAAGCAACTCTTGTTTGAACGTCCATTAACCCCTTAAGTATTTAACTGGCGTTTACGCCAGCTTTCCATTGTTTTACTATTGTCTTTTTTTATGGGTACTCGACACATTAATACCCATACCTAACCAAATTCTGAGTAAGCATGCATAGATTCCGGAGGAGGTGCAAACAATCACTGCCAAATAGATCCTACAGTATATCCAAGTTATAGGTCTTAATAGATCTAACTAGGTTGCATTGATACAGGACTGTTTTAGCCTGCATAGCCCCTTTTCGAATAAAAAAAAACTCTTTATCAATTTAAAATAATTTATTCTTAACCAAAATCAGTGATACCCAGCTCTAATTGAGTCAATATGTAATTATTGGCTCTTTGGCCTTTTTTAACATGTCGATTACCCTTAAAAATGAGACAATAGGAAAACAATGAAAAGCTGGCGTAAACACCAAGTTAGTGCTCAAGGGGTTAAATGGTCACAGCAAAATGGACTTCATGTGATGGTTAATAATGTACAGTCCAAGAACAATGATGAAATGTCAATAGATGAGTATCTATAGACCAGCGGTCGTCATACCGCGGCCCGCGTAATCAATTTGAGTACGTGAGATTAACAACAATTCACATTTTATTGCAACAATAATATGGTGTGTTTAAATATAAAAATTAAAAAATATAAAAAGTTACTATCTTTTTCCAATATACATTCTCATAAAATTTGGTAGTAATTTGGTAATTCTATCTTAACATTATTTTTCTTAGTCCTGAAAATGTTTAGTTAAATTCACATTACATTTTTTGTTACTTTGAAATCAATGGTTCGTTAATTGGGTAGGCAAATAAAATAGTGCACCAGTTCATAGTGCTATATATCACTATGAGGAAACCTAATCTACGTAATCCATAAATACGCGGCCCGCAGTCATACTTCACATTGTCCTATGTGGTTCTTGACAAAAAAAGTTTGATGACCACTACTATAGATGGTTAGCATCATCATTTACTATGGTCAAAACCTCTAAGTAGTTCTTGAATCTACACTGGGTGATTCTCGTTTATGACTTGCTTTAACTGTGTTTATGACTTCCATCTGTGTACTACAATGATCACAATCCAGTTGGAATCAATTGTCCACTTGTTTAGTTCTGTTGCTGTACTTACATTGGCTGATCCCTGAATATGTCTTTATAGCAAGTTTTTCTTCGCGACCAAGGCGGGCACGAAAGCAATAGAACCTTCTAGAAGTTCTACCCAATTATTTTTTTAATACAGCCATTTATACAAATACTTTAGGCCCAACTAGATATTTCTAATAGGTGTTAAAAAAAAATTGCGGGCTTCTGTTAGAACTTTCCAGGGAATTTTTATGCTTTCACTAATGAGTTCATGTCATTATTTTGAATACACTTCACTTTTCTACAGTAACCAAACTAAATCACCTAAAATTATATAACTTAGGGTATAATACTGCACTTTCACTTTCTAACACTCTAAAACTTATGGCCCATATTCTTATCAGTATAGCGTTCTATACTACTGTCAAATTATTTTTATAAATCTAGGATTATCAACAAGAATTTTCAAAAACATCAGCTCGCGTGAACGCACGTCGCGAACGCGAAGAACTATTACGTGGTGGTAGTCCTCCCCCGTCCGCCACAGTTGGTCTCAGCCGAAGAGATCAATACGCTAAGGAAGCCAACCATTTGCACAGGTAAACATTATATTACAATTTTTTTTTACACAGGTAGTACTGTTATTGAACTGTAAATTCATTCATGTTTTCTTCGAATTTTGTATAGTGATTATAGTAATTTCTCGACTACTTGTTTAATGTTAATCTATGTTAATAATTCGGTCAAGGGGTACGGTAGACTCGATGGAAACCTTACCTGAATAAGAAAATATAAAAAAAAATGATTTCGAGTCGACAACATATATACGCAAAATTCGGATTGTCGAATATTTTGTTAAATTCTAATGGTGCAAATGACAGTCACCATATTGCCGACTCGGATGCCATCTTGAGTTCGTTAAGGCCGATTCACACGTGTATACCTACATTTTGTAAAAGATTGTGTATTATGAGTCACATTTCACCCGAGCGAAGCTGGGTTTTCATATAGTATTAAAAATTTCAGTTCACATATACTAGTGGATGAACAGATAAACATAGCAATGGAGGCACGCGAACATTTAACATCACAGCGGCAAACTTTTAAACGTATGCAGACCAGATTCAACGACATCACTAACAAGTAAGAAAAATATATATCATTTCATATCATATAAGGCAATATCTCCGCCTAGGAAGTTCTTGCCGCGATTTTGGTTTGTCTTACTATATATGTAAGTTACAGTAAGTTATATATATATATATATATATATATATATATATATATATATATATGGGATTTAATATTACATACATTACAATATTACATAACAGGTGGCATTTTACGTGGTATAGCTTGGTTATTATGCACGTGTGAAGTATTTAAATAACATGGAACATGAATTCCCACAATAATTCCCTTGGAATAGCTTTAACAAAAAAGGTTGCTCAAAGGGCAATGGAGAGGGCTATGCTTGGAGTTTTACTACGGGATCGAATCAGGAATGAAGAGATCCGCAGAAGAACCAAAGTAACCGACTGTGTTTTTTCCATATTTATTATTTTCAGGCACTTTTATTATTACGGTCGCCACGTTGTGGGGCTTTGGGAACGTTTACTATTTAAAATATTTACGGTCATTTTACATTATTAATAAAAAGCTTCTTATAATTGCATTGTATATTTTATTACTTCTTTTATTTTAGATTGACATAGAATGTACTATTTTTAAAATTAGAAGTTACATATTTTTAACATATCAAGTAAAACCTTGGTCTTTTTGCAACATCCTCCAAACCAGGCACGAAACAACAAACATACACAAAAATTAAATTAAAATTATTTGCGACAATTTCTCTGCCATATTTCCAAATAAAGCCGTATGAAATAAATTATATATAAACATCGTATTTACTCGGCATTTTTACGTTTCTACTACTGCAAGTAAATTGTTCAGGTCTAACATTCTGCTCTGGTGTTTGCTTTATATAAAAACATGTATAAAATAATTAAAAATTAGTTTCTACAACAATAAACCAATACAAAACATTCATATTTATAGATTTCAATTCTGTTATTATACATTATTATTAATTTTCCTATTTTCATTTTGTAATTCAGTTCAAAAAATCTGTTACATAATTTTATGACTACCATATTTGATACTAGTAGAGGACAGCTATGGATAGTCTGACAATATTTGTGCTAGGATCATATTCACCATTATTAGTTTCAGACGCGTCTTATGTACCTGTACCTGTCAATCTTTATTTTATAATAGCTCAACACTCCATAGACCAGAGAGATTTATTATTTATTTATTTATTTAGATTCAAATCTCTCAACTTCTTTAATAACTAGTCATTCTTAACTTTTGGTAGGTGCCCAACATCATAAATCAGACTGTTTTACCACAGACTGTTTTACACCTCCAAAATAATATATATATATATATATATATATGACCTTTTTTTTTTCTCCTGTGCCACTCTGCTGCATCCCCCAACACCGTGGTGAGTGCAGCTTTTACTGCGACCTTTAAAACCCGCTGTCTAAAAAAAAACTTTCATTTACCTACTTAATCTTATATTTGTAGGTGACATTAAGAATCAGCGTCTATAACAAAGTAGCAGTATATATTCTGACACAGAGGACACATTTCATTTCAGATTATCCCACTATATTCATTATCATAGATATCTGAATTATATAACTATATTTATGTGCCCTTTTCTTAAATATATGTAGCAAAAACCACGTTTTTCTTTATTCACTCTATTTTCTAGAAGAGACATCTTGTTGGCTTTGCTACACCAAAGTGTTGAGTCTATTTTACAGAATTGACATATGGTCTACCAAGCTACGTCTGTTTACAGTTAGTATCCCTGTGAATCATATTAATAATACTTTTATTACATATAAGTCAGACTTGCCATATCAATACGGTCCTCTGTTTCTACCTTCCATTTTTAATAACTCTGATAGTCAAATCTACTTCAACGGAAAATATTTCTTCTTTGAACACTTTTTATCTTTTATATTTTCTTTTAATAGGGAATTATATTTCTCAACTAAGAGGAACCATCTACACTCATATTTTTCAATTTCGTCAAATTCTTTTTCAATTAAACTCTCGTCTTCTTCGAGTAATATTTTATTTTTAATTTCCTCATCTAATTTATCAATTATTCTTTAATATTGATGAGTCCTTTATATGTTGCTTTCAATTCAAATTCAGTTGGAGAATTTTTTTCTGCGTTTAATAATGTCGCCAATATATTTGCTTTGTCCTCTTAAAACTGACCTGTGTTTTTCCTTGTTTAATATTTTCAGGCACTTTTAATTATCACGGTCGCCACGTTGTGTTTTTTCCATATTTGTTATTTTCAGGAACTTTTATTATCACGGTCGCCACGTTGTGGGGCTTTGGGAACATTTATTTATTTAAATATTTACGGTCATTTTACATTATTAATAAAAAGCTTCTTACTATTGAATTGTATATTTTATTTCTTCATTTATTTTAGATTGACATAGAATGTACTATTTTTAAAATTAGAAGTTACATATTTTTAACATATCAAGTAAAACCTTGGTCTTTTTGCAACACCGACATTGCCCGAAGAATTGCTAAACTTAAGTGATAGTGGGCTCGGCTCATTGCTCGCAGAACCGAAGCCAGATGGGGCCAACGGGTTCTCGAATGGGTACCACGCACCGGAAGACGTAGCATGGGTAAGCCCCTCACAAGGTGGACCGAGTCCGCTGGATGCGGGTGGCGCAAGACCAGTCGTCGTGGAGATCTTTGGGGGAGACCTATGTCCAGCAGTGGACGTCTTTCGATTGAATAGATAAATAGAGATAGATAATAGCTTTAACGAAAGGCCACTATTTTGTTGGAGCGTTGTATGAAAAGTGTTCCTAACGTCAGACAAACTTGGCTGCATGGTACTTGACCTTTACCCATTTCTATTTTTTTTTAATAAAGTTCTTAAACTTTAAAAACTTTTCAAGTAAACAAGTTATTGTTTACTTATTTTAGTTACCATAGAATATTTTAAAACACACGAATACCGCGGAGCACTTGCACGAATGAGTGAGAATATAATTGCTACACGATTAGCTGATGCGAGCCGCCATATTGGACTTGGCTGCTCCGCCGAACGCCTTTCACTTTCCCCCAACACCGCGGCCGGATGTATTGCGACATGCGATAGACGGACGAAAAAATTTGAGGCATTGACAAAAAGTTTCACTTTAAAAGAGAGAAAATAAACGTGTACTTGGCAACTGGGGCTAGGGTTGTCAACTAGGATTCCAATCTTTATGTAATAAAAAATAAAATTTGTCACCAGGTTTCCACTATTGAACAGCCTTATGTATCGGATAAACGCACGTAAACGACGCGACTCCCTCATAATAGGACTGGTTGTAGCCGTCTGTACATTCCTGCTCCTTATGTACGCTTTCCATTAATTATATATTCTATATCTGTGTGTAAAATAATTATATTTGTAAAATTTTTAAAAGAACGTTATTAGTTATTAAGGTGCCGAAAGTATATGTATTAATTTTTTTTATTATAAAGCAATATTTTAGAAATATATAAATTCGTAATTATTTTTATTACTTTGCCTATAGAGTTGTATAGATAGAAATATATTATTACATATACCAATGAAAAAAGGTTATTTAGTAGATCATTGATGAGGAATGTCTGCAGAATACGCCATGGAAATTAAAGGGGAGAAGTTGGATTGGTGTATGTATGTCTGGGGCTATGTTTATGTATTGAGTGAATATTAATTGACAAAAATTTCTCCTAAATAAGTTATGTATAGTCCCGAATAAATAATTAACGAAAGATATGCACGACATGTTTCTTTATATTAAAATTTGTTAGATTTTTTTTAAATCAATCAATACAGTTTTAGAATGTCCATAGCGTAGGTATACAATATGTTTTTTTTTATCTGATTTTAAATTATCCAAAAAAGTATAATAATTTATAAAAGAATAATAAAAAAAAATTTAATCAGAGAGGCACCTTACTCGTTCTTAAACACTCCTCAAACTAAACAATTTTATATTTCATGTGACTTAGAAAAAACACATTTTTGAACGAAAAAAAAAATCCTACATTTAATTATATTTATTGCGATGAAATAATTCAGGCAACATTTAAGTCCTTATCGTTTATGCATTCTTGTGTTGATCAAATGCAACGTCATGTATATGTGAATATAATATAATGTACGCCGTTATTTAAACATATTAATTATTTAAAAATATTTTAAAGTGTATTTTATCTTTATAATCAGTTTTTAAAAAACGCAAAAAATTCGATATTTATCTCTTCAATTGATCATCACAAGAAGGCATCACGTATTTAAAAACCTATACTGATTTTTATGAACACCATTTTTATTAACACCAGACTCTTTTGTTGTGAATTATTTATGAAATAAAATTTGAATGATTTAGTTATTTTTTTAATAACTTATACATCGCACTTCTGTTAGCTATTATAAAATATATATGAATAGGAGACGTATAACAATCTACACTAATATATAAAATTGAAGTGTTTGTTTGTAATGTCAATTTTTTTTACGAAATAGATATTAATGTATATACGACACCTATAACAAAAATACAATTTTTAAAATTTTTGTCTCTGTCTGTTTGTTCCGAGTAATCTCCGGAACGGCTGGACGGATTTTGACGGGACTTTTCTTGGTATACAGCTGAAGTTTTTCCGGGTAACTTAGGGTACTTTTAGGTTTTGGAAAATAATTAGGGTTCCGCGTAAAAAAAATAAAACTTATAAAAAATTGAATAAAATTCTATTCAATGCACAGTTCTACGGGCAAGTGCTCGAAGTTATTAGAAACATTTGTACTTTATCTTATTACAGACAAAAAATAGGGTTCCGTATAAAAAAATTAAATCGCAGTAAAGAACATGAAACGCGGGTGCAGCCGCTAGTATGTAATAAATTATTAAAGGACCCAATATCATTATATAACCAATGGAGACAGCATGTAGGTAGAAATAGTGACCAGACTTCGTTGACAAACGTTCCGATTTTATTTATATATTTACTAAGAAAATGATTGGTAATTATAATCGTCATTGTGTATGAGCCGCTTAAATTTGATAATACAGTGACTTAGGAACGCTATTACTTTCTAGCAATTATTTAAAAAAAAAAACATCTAGTTGTGATGAACACCTGGAACGATATCAATAAACTTGACAAATATTTTCCAGTAATGCATTTATTGATATTTCGTATTCACTGAGGTAGGAGGTCGGAACGACCTCCCGTGCACTTGTTATTCTATGAATAATCAAAAGTAATTTCGTTTCATAAGTGATGCGAGAGTGAGTAAAATTTGAATATTAAAAACAGATTTCGATTTTACTATAATACATTATGTAAAGATAAATGAATTATATTCAATCGTATACTCTATAATTTTTCACTTCGTGCATGGAAACTAGCTGAAGTAATTGTAACGTATAAGGTCCTTTAGACCTCTTATTGGTGCGACACGTTAATTATGTCGTATTTGCATTTCGACTTTCTGTAACGATTATTGAATTTAACTATTTCTATCTACAGCTGTATTATAGTTTATATAATGAAAATCATTATTTTATGTATAAATTTAAGTTTTATAGTGATTATGTAAATAATTATAGAAATGTGATTAAAGATTTTTATTATCGACATGTATTTTTGATTTTTATTTTTTACCTAAATAAACGATATACGATTGAGATTGTAAACATCGAGGTGGTAAATACCGCATGTAAGTACCCTATAAACACTAGAAATAAAACACTCGGACCGGTAGTAGTCAGAAGCGGAGTGAAGCCATTTTCAAGTTAGCCTTAAAAGACCATGTACTCCTTTCGTTACGCTCCGGTTAAACAGAAGAGAAAAAAGTACTGCACTAAATTATCGTAGCCCAAGCATTAGACGAGTAGTTTGTAAATTTTATTGAGTATTATATCCTTTTTACAAACACGAAAAGCCACGCAGACGGAGTCACGGGCACAGCTAGTATTCACATTTTAGAGATGATATAATGTGGTGAATAATTTTAATATGCCGATTACCCATAAAAATGAGACAATAGGAAAACATTGGAAAGCTGGCGTAAACGCAAGGTTAGTGCTCAATGGGTTAAATAATTACAATTCAACAACTTAATCTCGACAACAGTTTTAAAATAAAACGAGTATTAATATGCAAAACATTTATTCGATTTATGCATTAAACAGTTATTATTGAATTTGCTCATAATTGTTTATCGATTTGCAAATACAGTAATACCCCGCTTTACGCGAGGGGTACGTTCCGAAAAAAAATCGCGTTAACTGAAAATCGCTTATATCGAGGTTTATGATTAAACATGGTCAAAATTTAATACAAAAAAATACAAATCATTTTAACCCTTAATTTGGCAGAGGTTCAATGTGTTATATATATGTAAAATTTATGTATATTTATAAGTTTAGGGTAGTAAGAAATCCAGAAAAAATTTAAAAAAAATGTTGCGACCTTCAGGTTTCCAGGAAACCAATGTTCATCGGAGTGAACATTGCCAAATCTGTCGAGTAATACCACTTTATTGTAATGTTTACTGTGATGAACATAATCAAATTAGGGTACACATTCAAACAGGTAGTGCGGTTTACAAAATATTTTTATTTATATAAAAAACAAAACAAAGACATAACAAAATATCTTTTATAACATAATAGAGCCTCTTCTAGCATTTCACAAAAAAACTTAGTATTATTTTGTATGAAAATTGAGAAAACAATTACGAGATTTTTTTCCGGTAACAAAACAGAGTCTTATATTACATTTCATGCAGTACACAGTAGTATTTTTTAGGCAATATTTGCACCTCCCCATGTCTTCTTTTGTATTAGGAAAGTGGCAAATATTGTCGAAACGTATGGGGCTAATGGGCCTGGGTAACTTAGGGTTCCTTATTGTTGAATTTTCAACGATAGAGTGAGAACGTACGGACCGGTTCTTTTTTGTTAAATTTAGATATAAATCTTGCCGAAATATTTTCAAAGACATTTTTTTTCTGTCGTTAGTATTTTTTTTATATAAAATCCATGAATTATTTATACATATATCTAACAACTGGCAAAATATACCTATATACCATCTTCTAGACTTGAATGGTATTTTATAAAGAGATACTAACATATCACCCAGGTCTACACCCCCCATATGTTTATTGTACTCCCTTACTATTTGAGGACAGTCAACATCTAACTTTCGCTTTTCTACCTTACAATATCTCTTTATTTTATGCACAGGTGTGCATCCAACAAATGAACTTATCAGGGTGACAGGTTTATTGTCGTTCCAGCGAACGAGAGCCAGCTTGGTTTTGTCACATACGACCTGTGAATAAGCTCCTCTCTTTTTCTTTTTCATTGCCTTTTCACTAGGCAAAATAGATCCAGCTCCCCTGGTTCTATTGTTACGAATCGTACCTAAACCAAATACGCCATAATTTTCTTTTAAAATATAAAAACTCGGGCGATGAAAAAAAATTGTCACAAAATATGGTGGCTGGCTTTCTTTGAATAGATTGACACAGAACTATTACAATTTGTGCCCCAAACCCAATTGAAATTTCTTGTTCAGTTAATTTATGAAAACGGAATGTATCTTCTCCTCCATATAGGATAAAGTCATAAATCATGCCACTTACTCCAGCTCGCACGTAATTTTTGAAGCCCCACTTGTTGGGTTTATCTTTCATGTACTGCTTTCTGTTGCCTGCCTTTCTTCCTTTAAAAGCAATCATCATCTCATCTATACTATATTTGTTTTCATTTTCTTGCAGCAAACAGTTTTTTCTTATTTTTTCTGCTATTGGTCTTACTTTGTAATACCTATCAGTATCTTCTAAGCTATTATCAGCAAAGTGTAGAAATCTACGAATCTGTTGATAGCGTTTTAAACTCATTAGATCTGCTATCGGAGCATACCGGAATCTACTGCTCCAATAGTCTAGGTAACTAGGCATTGAGACAATACCCATAAGTATATGGATAGCTATAAAATCACGCATTTCGTCTTCTGTCACTTGAATAGATTTGCCAGTTTTTTGAACAGAGTATAGATTTGACTGTACGGTAATATCGGTCACAATGTCTGAAGAAAAAAACAAATTAAAATATTCTAGGGAATCTGCAGTGGGCAGGAAAGAGGCATTCATTATATTGTGGTCTTGGTTTTCTTCAATTGTAGCTTGGTGACGGAAGGTGACGCTTTTTTTCCATTTATAGGTTAGTACAAATTTCGGAACTTTCTTTCGTCTTTTAGCCAGCACTGGAGTAACGTGGGCTATAGTTTTCCTGGTAGCACTTTCAGGAGTTGATAAAGGGGCTTCAGATGGAAGAGATGGTATAGAAGATAAGGAAGGTATGTTCTCGTAGTTCGGTTCTCTAGTCGGCGTAGCTGGGCAAATTTGACGTAGAACTGGAGTCAATTGCAATGATGTTTCTGTAAAATCAAATTCAGGTGGATCGTCCCCAGTGTCATGATCTTCAGCATCAGGTTCAGGACTGCTTAAAATATGCATTCGCTCTAAAGATGAATCTAGAGATGGTGATGATGATGAAGCTAAACTTGGAGTATGCAGATCTGCCAATTCATTGTCCATGTCGGACCTATCACTGGTATCTGAGGGAGCATGCTGTATAGGCACAAGCGCCAATATTTTTGCCGTGCGTCCATGCAAAGTATGCTGTTGGCAACAGAAAATACCGAAATAAGCAAAATAAAACCCATAACTTCAAAATGTTAAAAAAAAAGACATAACTATTTTGGATTAATTTATCATTAGGTATTTGGCATCGTTTACCGTGATGAACATAACAAATTGTAGGTACTTTATAGGTTATTTGGCAATGTTCATCACAATAAACATAAGCTTTTGGCGGGTCATAAAACTTGAGGATTCACATAAAGGCACATAATTCACACACCAAAATATAACAAATAGTCTAGATAAGTTAGTGAAAGCATTAAAATACTTGAAATAATAGAAAATCAAGTGAAATCTTTATATTTACCTTGCGGAACATAGACGACCTGCGAGGCGCCGACATTTTGCTTTGACAATGACAAGTAAAAGTGTTGCCAGGTGCGTAGACTATTTTTTTATTATTAAAAAATATTATATACGGTATGATAATATTACAAAAAATACGAATTTGGTGTAAAAATATAACGAAATCATTTTTTTTCTCATATGTTTCTCACAGTGAACACAATCAAATTAAGGGTTCAATCACTTTAATTCTAAGGACACTTTATGCAATATATACTCTTATTTTTTTTACGGAAAAATACATCTATTGTCTTTACATTATGTTTATACGCACTCTTTCGCGTAATGCGAGGCATTTGAGTGCGAAATTTGACATTCGCGTTATAGTGAAACCGCGCGTAACGGGGTCGCGCTAAGCGGGGTATTATTGTAATCATAATACACATAAAAGTTTTTACATTGTCGCAATTTGTCTACAGATTTTTTTTTTTCAAAAGCCATAGCCACACAGTTGTTTCAACTGTACCCTCAAAATGTTAAAATTAATTATTTGCCAATTCAAAATTGGTTAGGTATCTTTTTAAATGGTTTTGTACTAAGAGACGTGTAAACTTTTTAGCCACGTCATTTACAATAAAAGAATAATATAATAGTAATATATTTCATAATCAAATCAATCGAAAAGAAAAAAATTAAATACTAAATAATTACAAGTTATGACTAGAGAGTTAGTCTAGAAACAAACTATCAATAATATTCCATACTCGATTAAAATATGTTTTGTTTTGTTCATTGTAAAAATCATATTGGATTAAATTGTAAAATGGCAAATGCTAAATACCGATGCCGAAAGTTAAATATCAATACCGAATGTTAAATATTGATGCCAAATGATAAATACGAATGTCGAATGCCAAATATTGATACCGAATGCTAAATAGTGATATTGAATGCCAAATATCGAAGTGATGGCTATATGAAATTACTTTATTACAACAAAACTTTCATAATAATTCACCGGGACCGACCACAATTGCAGATTTCATATTATTTCCCAATAATGAGTAAATCATCCCCATGTAAGGATTCTCTGTGCGCTTTGAGCGTTCCCCGTTGTGTAAAGCTTTTGTCGCACACCTCACATTTATATGGTTTCTCGCCCGTATGTGTCCTTATATGTCTCTCGACGTCTCCCTTCGTGGCAAACTTCTTCCCGCACCCGTCCAACGGGCAATATAGCTTCTTGTCATGATTACGCATATGAATGTGAAATTTCTTTTTAGTTTCAAACGTTTTCTGACAAACCTGAGAAATATAATTACAAAAGTATAGGTCAATAATATAACCCACTTTGAATTTTAACAGACTTCAAAAAGGAGGAAGTTCTCCCATTCGTTTGTATGTTTTTTTTTTTATTTATTTGTATATTTGTTACGCTATTTATCGTCAATTGTGGACCTATTTGTTTTTTTTTTTCAAAAGAGTACACTCTCGAGGTTGTCCCATTGTCACCAAGTCAGGATCTGATCAGTGGATCTTAGGGAATATTATAGTCACTGACACGTGTTTCATATGTGTATTAAAGCTATACAGGTATTGCCCATTGCAGTCACAATCTTATTTTACTTATGTGATAATGGAAGGTGCATCATTTTAACGGCAAGTTGTTTTTTTTTTGAGGATATTTTGATGTAAACAGAAGTAGATTAATAAAGTAATTATGTATTTATTTACTTTATAGTGTATTCTTTTGAAGTCGGTTTTGTGTTTAATTAATAATGTTTTGTTACACCTTTATGTTAAGTTTGTAAAATTTACAAAATATTAGTGTCAACTTAATAGTGTGAGGAAGTCGTCCGAGTATTACATAGACAAAATTATAGAGATTTGATCTCCCCCATATTTTTTCAGCAATAATGAGCAAAGTACTAATACACACGTAATTTTGGGTTAGTGTAAAATCTCGCCACGTATTACCAGAGAGAAGGGAGTAAAATGTTTTTAAGAACATTACACGCTTAATGGAACCACTCCTTGATACTTCTGAACGTTTTCAACAATCTATCTATTGATAAGCATTTGCATATCAGCCTTTAAATAACTCGTTATATCGTAACTATGGAGGTTTTCATATATGTATTAACTATTAACTTTTTAATTTTTATATATATTATTTATGCAAAAACGATTCTCCCCCAGGAATAAATAAAGATTGCTAGCTTGTCCCCCCAGATTTTAGTTATCAATAAATGTGAAATTTATTTAAAAGAACATAAGTTACTGTCTAGATATGTATAACTGTAGATGCGTTATTCTAAATGACCTTCGAACAATACAACTAACATATTATATAATATTATAATGAATAACTTCATTAAAAATATAGATGGGAAGAATTATCGTTTCATTTTTGATATTCGACAGTTTTACTGTATACTAGCTGTGTGCCCGCGGCTCCACTGTGCTTTAATTTTTTTTTTACGGAACCCTTATATTTTTTTTTGTAATAAGATAATGTCTAAATATTTCTAATAACTTCAAGCACTTGTCCGTAAAACTACATGGAATCGGATTTTCTTCAATTTTTTAAAAGTTTCAATTTTATTTACACGGAACCCTAATTATTTTTGAAAATTAAAAGTACCCTTTGTTACCTGTAGTAACTTCAGCTATCTACTAAAAAAAATCTCGTGAAAATCCGTCCAGCCGTTCCGGAAATTAAGCGAAACAAACAGACCGAGAGACAAAAAATTATATCTATTTATAAATATATATCTATTTATTAAAAAAAAAATTGACATTAGAAACAGACACGTTAAGTTTTTTTTTATTAGTATAGATTCGCCTAAATTTCCGAATATTCGATGAAGTAGTAATTACTGTTTTCACTGTACTAAGTTATATATATTTGAGAATGAATAATAAAATAACTGATTTGGGAAAGTTGAAAAGCATGTTGTTTTGTATTTAATTAAACAATTAGAAAAAGCTCAATGTAACAAAAAGTCAAATAAAAAGTAAACAAAGCGAAAGCGCACGTATGTATAACAAATTATAATCTTTAATGTTTGATGCAATACATGATAACGTGAGGCTTTCCTTATGAAATTGTACCTTTATTATTTAAGGAATCAATTATAACTAATATTCGGCCGAATGTTCAGTTCGGTTATGGTTTTGACAAACATTCGGCCAAATATTCGTATACAGTAAAATCCATGTTCAGAATGTGTGTAGACAGGTTAAAAAATATACTCAAAAAAGAAACCTTAATATGGGGGAATCTAGAAAAAACATATTCTTAAAGCGTGAGCAAAATAAGGTTGTGAAAGTGTGATCTAGAATTAAGAGTGGTAAAATCTGTCTGTGGTCGGATTCCACGACGAATACACTTACCTTATAATATGATACTGCAAAGTGTAAAAATACTGTAAATAAAAATATAAACTCACAGAGCATTTCAATTTATTATCATCTACTGATAGACGGTTTGATGACTCTTGTGAACATTGAGTATCTGAAATCACTGTATCATCTTCAGGGCCTGTCGATGAAATCTGAAACGATGAATAAACATTACTGCAATTTTTTATCAACTCTATAGGCTCAGCATTTCAACCACGATCTTCAAATGTTACGTAAGCATCCATGGAGGCGGAGGAGACGTTATGCTCTGATTTTTTTTCTGGTATGGGAGACGGGCTGTCCGAATGGTGATAACATAAGCAATATTTACTTATTAACCATCGTGTTTTGTTCAAAATTATAATTTACGTAATCATAACGGGGAAGGGGGGAGGGTGGTTCAAAAATGACCAAAATAACTTACGTAATATTTGGACGGACACTGTCAAGTAACAATGTGGCTGAAAGTGGTAAATATGTGACTGACTCTTAGTGATGCTGCCGAAAAAACCTATAGGATTCTTGGAGTAGTATGGTGTTCGTATTCGTCTGTGTCGCGACCGTCGTGGTGAAAATGGCCATCATAGGATCAGAAAGTATTTATCCAATCCAACCTAGAGTTTTGGGCCGCAGAAGACCATTGATAGATCTCCATCGAGCTCCATCAGAAACGTACTGTCGCTTTTTCGTTTCATCGACTTTGAAAACACAACGATGCTTAGTTTTCACTCCAAAAATATGCCTATGTACACCACATAAGATGGTTTATGTAATGTTAATTTGAGGTTTACCATTATAAAGGTACAATTTCAGTATGGGAATCAAGTACGTCGTATATTCGGCCCGAATGTGGTATCGCTAACGATGGTTGTTACTATAACTTGTATGGTTTCAAAAATAATATGTATATTTATATTTTGAACTAGCTGTGTGCCCACGACTGCGCTGCGTTTCATATGTTCTTCACTGCATTATATTTTTTTTATATGGAACCCTAATTTTTGTTCAGTACTAAGATAAAGTAAAATTATTTCTCACAAATTCAACCACTTGCCCGTAAAAACTGTGCATTGAATCGGATTTTCTTCAATTTTTTATGAGTTTAAATTTGTATACGCGGTAACCTATTTTTTCCGAAAATGAAAAGTACCCTAAGTTATTCGAAGTAACTTCAGCTAACTACCAAAAAAGTCCCGTCAAATTCCGTCCAGCCTTTCCGGAGAGTACTCGCAACAAACAGACAGACACAAAATTTAAACATTGCATTTTTGGTAAGTATAGGTATCGAAGATACATTCATAATTATGTAGTAAAAAAAATATATTTTTGACATTACAAACGCACTTCAATATTATTTAGATATAGATTTATAAAAAAAAAGGAACCAGATCGAGTTTCCTGCCGGTTTTTCTCGACCGTTATTTTTCGAACGTTCATACGTCCATAAGCGCCTTATTAGGGCCTAAATTCAATAAAGAATTTTTTGATTTGATTTGTTTATTATGGTTTTGCTGAACATTCGGCCGATTATTCGTTTTCAGTCAGATCAATGTTCAGCCAATCTCGAATTAAGAGTAGTAGTAAAAATCTGTGAAAGGTCTAATACCGACGGATACCACGTCGATTCCACTCACCCTAAACTATAAAGAACAAATATTTTACACCTTAATATAAAGGTAAAATAATAAATTAATAATGCAGGGTCTAAAAATACTGTAGTAAATAAAAAAACACAAACTCACAGAACGTTTCAATTTGTTATATATATCTGATTGTGATAGACGCCGCTTTGATGACTCTTGTGAACTTTTAATATCTGAAATTACTGCATCGTCTTTTGGGCACGTCGATGACCTCTGAAACGATGAATCACCATAAATGCAAAATGTTTTCGTCAACTCTATAAGTCTCTATCTCTATCTATCTCACATCATCATGCCTTCAAATGTTACGTAAGCATCCATCTAGGGGGAGGGGGGCATAAGCAATATTCACTCTCCATTTATCTCGCGTTGTTCACAATTATACCAATGCTTCCGTGATCAAGGGGCGGGGGGAGGGGGGGGGGGGGTCAAAAGGACCATAATTTTTTTTACAAGGTATAGGCTTCGCGCTTTGACAACAATATCACCTGATGTTAAGTAACGACGTGACCCAGGATGGCAAACGCCAAGCCTAGAGATACTGGTTCTCAAGTTATGCTACCGGAACACACCTATTAGTATTTGGCGACAGGTTTTCGAACTTGAGGGAGGTAGCTACCCAGGCGGGCATTGTTAGAAAATGCCATACCACCATGCTATGGTTTCCTTATGATGTGTTTCTTCACTGAAAGCTCAGGCCGATTTTAGAGTTCGATAGGTGGGGATCGAACCCGCGTCGATTGACGCGGAATCCGGCCGCACTACCCACTGCGCCACCATCGCTTTCGCAATGTTTGAACGGCTCTCTGTTACTTGACAATGTAGCTCAAGGTAGTACATGGTACTGACTCTGAAGTCTAGGAACAACCTATAGGTGGTTGGAGTAGTAATGCGTTAGTGCCCATCTGGGTCACGACCACCATTCACATGGTGAAGAACCCACCATAGTGATACGTTTGGACGCGTCTTGGTCCGGTAACGCCAGTGCAGATCCCGCAGTTAACGGTATGGTAAGGCAATTGACCCTGACTGGATCGCAACTAGCATACACTATGCGATCACAATGCTTGGACTACACTTTATTTGTGAACACATCATGTCCATACGTATTAACTGACGCAGAGGACTAATTAAATAGGAACTTAAGAATATAATTAATTTTACCTAAAAACATTCATATTAACCTGTCGAAATGTTTAAAATATAAGCCACTACCACCGAGAGGATATGAATGCGGTTGCAGCAAAGAAACTCACGAACAAATAGTCAATCCTATTCTATTAGTTCCCTAAAATCACAACTTCGTTCAGAAGGTGTCAAATATTTTGTCGTGTCGGTATAAAAATTTTGTCCCAAACACGCAAGAACTTGAAAATTAAAATATACCTGTTCACACCTCTTATTATGGTCCTTAAATGTGAAGGACAGATATAATATAATATTTTTGAATCGATGATTGTGCAGTGGGTAGTTAGGCCTGATTCCTTGTTAATGGACGCGGCTTTGGGGCCACCTATCCAACTTTTAAACCGGTCAGAGCTTTCGGTGAAGGAAGTCATCGTGAGGAAACCAACAGCATGGTGGTAGTGGATTTTATAATAATGCCACCCTCCAACCACCAACTTTCAACCACCCTCAAGTTTGAAAACCAGTCGCCAAATATCAATAGGTGTGTTCCGGTAGCATCACTTGAGAACTAACACCCTAGGCTTAGTGTGTTTACCATCCTAGACCTCATCGTCACTTAATGTCAGGTGAGATTATGGTCAAAGCACTAAGCCTATAAAAAGCGTATAAAAAAGAAACATAATAATCTTGAGTTTTTGGCGGGATCTCAGTCTGTCATGGACTCATGTAGCAGTTATTTTCTATTATTCAGTAAACTTGTCTATTTGATTCTATATCATGTAATCTTGGTGATATTTTCTGTGATATAGTTTTGGTTTATTGTTTTCAAGTTAATTTTATTATAGAAGATAACATTTATTCTGAGGTGCAAAGAAAGCAGGATGAGCCACCGTTTTACTGGAGCTTGGTAATGCTGATACAAGATTGAAAATATGTCTTACTCACATGACTCTGGCATAAATTGTGTACACAAATTTCCATTATCTAAGAAGAAAAAGAATAATCTTCTTTGCTTATATAACTGTACAAATAATATGAAACTGGACTTGTTAACACCTTGCTTGGAGTGGTTTGAAGCAAGATAATATAAAGATTGATCAATACCAGATGGAGTTTCTTGCTGACTCTTCTTCACTGGGCTTTTTTCTGTACCGGTGGCAATTTTTGATGTTCATAAGAACTTTCCAGGGCCCAAATTGAATAAAGAATTTTTATTTGACTTGAAGTAAAATACAATTTATGTCAATTTACTAACCACTGTTATAGTCGACTCAAATAAATCCTTCCTTACTGATATTGTTTTTGCCACATTTAGAACAGACTGGAATCAAAATAAATGGCTATTTACCTTTTATCTCATATACAACATAACATTCTCACATGAATAAGATGTTCCAAAGAAAGAAGTTATTATTTCTGTATAAAGTAGTCTAATCATACTGAATACAAATAAGAAAACAAACACAAATGTTATAGATTCAGTGGCAAAATTTAGTTCTTATCAGACTTGTCAGTACTGTCTAAAGACACAGAAAAACTAAACGGTCTTAAGCATTGAATAATTCATTACTTAAGTTTAGTGAAATAAAGTTAAAAAAGTCTATGTTTTATCTGTTTATTTTAAATTGATTCTTAATAGCAGTAAATAGAAGTGCATAATCACTTATTTATATAAATAAAATTATTTACTTTTTTACATATTTTCTTTTTAATATATAATCATTTAATATTTATTGTTATCAATGAGTGAAGTTTTGTTTTTTTTGTGTATAATATCTTTGTTCTCCATTTGGTTATAAGGGCTCCTGGACAAATTTTGATATAGGGCCCCTCTAGACCAAACTATGCTACTGTATAACCATGACAATGTTTCTTTGTGATGTAATAAATTTCAAGTAAAATTTTACTATAAAGTTTATACTCACACTATTAAGGCTATATTGAGTTGGATTCTTCCTGTCTTTATTCTGTTTTCCATCTTTCTTTTCATGATTATAATCTTCCTCAAAAATGAATCTTTTTTTAAACTCTCTTACATTTTTATTCGGTGTATTTTCAACAGTTTCATGACTCTGTAAGTAATTATAAAATTAAAAAGAAACATAACTTTTATGTTACAGTAATTTTAAGTACAATTGATCAGTGTTAGATATTTGATTTCTATTAAATATTACTAATTAATAAAATATGTATAGATTATTACAATTAGCATTAATATGTGTCTAATTATAAGCTTAACAAATAGACAATTAGAGCAAAAATTGATTTACTATAATCCTTATATTATATAGTCACTAATATAACTCAGAATGTATATTAAGAATACCTCATTTGTGCTGTCCTCATCTTCCTCTCCAAACAATGAATACAAGTGAAAGTTGTTTTTTAAAGCTATGTTCTTCAATTTCTTGGCATTGTATATAGTTTCTAGACATTTTATGCATATCTTTGTTGGTAATTTATCTGTGACAGACACCTAAAATTAAATAGATCAATCAATATCATTTGTTATAAATAAACATCTGTAAAATTTATCAAAATTTTTAAATCAGTTAAATTTTAAGTTTATTATAGTTTATTTAAAAAGAGCCAGTTTGAGTTTCTTGCCGGCTCTTCTCGACTGGGTTGTTTTCTGAACCAGTGGTAGTGTTTTAGACGTTCATAAACGCCTTCTTAGAGCCTAAATTGAATAACGATTTTTTTATTTTGATTATTTAATGTAGGTAGTATTGTAAAGCAATAAGTCAAAACAAATGTTATACTGCTTGTAAGCTATTTGGGTCTTAATTTTAAAACAAGCTGTAAACATAAAATACTTTCACTGATGTAAAATGGAATATATCTTCTACCAAATCTTCTGTATTAAATATATTAATTTCTCCAGCGTTTTCTAGACATAATCTACATAGTTCAAAAAACATTACAGGTATTCCAGAACCCATATGTGTGAATAAATATTTACATTTGTACTGTTTGAAAAAAAACAATTTTTCTGGAATTCTGCCTTGTAGGGAAGGCACCAACTTTCGATATTTCGAAATGTCTAAATTTTTTTTAGAACGACGATATTTTAATTTATAAAAATCGATTTTGAATGTTAAGTGCTTTATTATATGTTATAATAATTAATATGTATTCCACTTATGATTATAATATTTTTATTACTTTCATGTAAATGTACATAAATGTTAACTGAAGCGCGTGAGTTTTGGTATAAGTGCTACCTCTATCTTGAAATGAATTCGTTCTGAACGTAATTATCTGTGGTATCTGTGGGAACTATAGACTTGTTATATCCAAATAGTGCCATATAGTCTTCTTCTTCTTGTGTTTTTTATGGCTCTGCACGGCTTGTGTCTTAGCCAGTGTCAAGTAAATTTTCCCATGTGTCAATTTATGGCTTGACAAGGTTTGAGAATAAAATCGGTTTCAAACATTATGTACCTATTTACAACAAAACGCGGGAAACATAACGCGGAAAACAAAACCGCGGGATCGAACCCGCGTCGATTGACGCGGAATCCGGCCGCACTACCCACTGCGCCACCATCGCTTTCGCAATGTTTGAACGGCTCTCTGTTACTTGACAATGTAGCTCAAGGTAGTACATGGTACTGACTCTGAAGTCTAGGAACAACCTATAGGTGGTTGGAGTAGTAATGCGTTAGTGCCCATCTGGGTCACGACCACCATTCACATGGTGAAGAACCCACCATAGTGATACGTTTGGACGCGTCTTGGTCCGGTAACGCCAGTGCAGATCCCGCAGTTAACGGTATGGTAAGGCAATTGACCCTGACTGGATCGCAACTAGCATACACTATGCGATCACAATGCTTGGACTACACTTTATTTGTGAACACATCATGTCCATACGTATTAACTGACGCAGAGGACTAATTAAATAGGAACTTAAGAATATAATTAATTTTACCTAAAAACATTCATATTAACCTGTCGAAATGTTTAAAATATAAGCCACTACCACCGAGAGGATATGAATGCGGTTGCAGCAAAGAAACTCACGAACAAATAGTCAATCCTATTCTATTAGTTCCCTAAAATCACAACTTCGTTCAGAAGGTGTCAAATATTTTGTCGTGTCGGTATAAAAATTTTGTCCCAAACACGCAAGAACTTGAAAATTAAAATATACCTGTTCACACCTCTTATTATGGTCCTTAAATGTGAAGGACAGATATAATATAATATTTTTGAATCGATGATTGTGCAGTGGGTAGTTAGGCCTGATTCCTTGTTAATGGACGCGGCTTTGGGGCCACCTATCCAACTTTTAAACCGGTCAGAGCTTTCGGTGAAGGAAGTCATCGTGAGGAAACCAACAGCATGGTGGTAGTGGATTTTATAATAATGCCACCCTCCAACCACCAACTTTCAACCACCCTCAAGTTTGAAAACCAGTCGCCAAATATCAATAGGTGTGTTCCGGTAGCATCACTTGAGAACTAACACCCTAGGCTTAGTGTGTTTACCATCCTAGACCTCATCGTCACTTAATGTCAGGTGAGATTATGGTCAAAGCACTAAGCCTATAAAAAGCGTATAAAAAAGAAACATAATAATCTTGAGTTTTTGGCGGGATCTCAGTCTGTCATGGACTCATGTAGCAGTTATTTTCTATTATTCAGTAAACTTGTCTATTTGATTCTATATCATGTAATCTTGGTGATATTTTCTGTGATATAGTTTGGTTTATTGTTTTCAAGTTAATTTTATTATAGAAGATAACATTTATTCTGAGGTGCAAAGAAAGCAGGATGAGCCACCGTTTTACTGGAGCTTGGTAATGCTGATACAAGATTGAAAATATGTCTTACTCACATGACTCTGGCATAAATTGTGTACACAAATTTCCATTATCTAAGAAGAAAAAGAATAATCTTCTTTGCTTATATAACTGTACAAATAATATGAAACTGGACTTGTTAACACCTTGCTTGGAGTGGTTTGAAGCAAGATAATATAAAGATTGATCAATACCAGATGGAGTTTCTTGCTGACTCTTCTTCACTGGGCTTTTTTCTGTACCGGTGGCAATTTTTGATGTTCATAAGAACTTTCCAGGGCCCAAATTGAATAAAGAATTTTTATTTGACTTGAAGTAAAATACAATTTATGTCAATTTACTAACCACTGTTATAGTCGACTCA
Organism: Samia ricini; assembly: GCA_014132275.2. Taxonomy (NCBI): domain Eukaryota; kingdom Metazoa; phylum Arthropoda; class Insecta; order Lepidoptera; family Saturniidae; genus Samia; species Samia ricini. Next base: position 20,705,725 of record AP028168.1, read on the forward strand.
AATAAATCCTTCCTTACTGATATTGTTTTTGCCACATTTAGAACAGACTGGAATCAAAATAAATGGCTATTTACCTTTTATCTCATATACAACATAACATTCTCACATGAATAAGATGTTCCAAAGAAAGAAGTTATTATTTCTGTATAAAGTAGTCTAATCATACTGAATACAAATAAGAAAACAAACACAAATGTTATAGATTCAGTGGCAAAATTTAGTTCTTATCAGACTTGTCAGTACTGTCTAAAGACACAGAAAAACTAAACGGTCTTAAGCATTGAATAATTCATTACTTAAGTTTAGTGAAATAAAGTTAAAAAAGTCTATGTTTTATCTGTTTATTTTAAATTGATTCTTAATAGCAGTAAATAGAAGTGCATAATCACTTATTTATATAAATAAAATTATTTACTTTTTTACATATTTTCTTTTTAATATATAATCATTTAATATTTATTGTTATCAATGAGTGAAGTTTTGTTTTTTGTGTATAATATCTTTGTTCTCCATTTGGTTATAAGGGCTCCTGGACAAATTTTGATATAGGGCCCCTCTAGACCAAACTATGCTACTGTATAACCATGACAATGTTTCTTTGTGATGTAATAAATTTCAAGTAAAATTTTACTATAAAGTTTATACTCACACTATTAAGGCTATATTGAGTTGGATTCTTCCTGTCTTTATTCTGTTTTCCATCTTTCTTTTCATGATTATAATCTTCCTCAAAAATGAATCTTTTTTTAAACTCTCTTACATTTTTATTCGGTGTATTTTCAACAGTTTCATGACTCTGTAAGTAATTATAAAATTAAAAAGAAACATAACTTTTATGTTACAGTAATTTTAAGTACAATTGATCAGTGTTAGATATTTGATTTCTATTAAATATTACTAATTAATAAAATATGTATAGATTATTACAATTAGCATTAATATGTGTCTAATTATAAGCTTAACAAATAGACAATTAGAGCAAAAATTGATTTACTATAATCCTTATATTATATAGTCACTAATATAACTCAGAATGTATATTAAGAATACCTCATTTGTGCTGTCCTCATCTTCCTCTCCAAACAATGAATACAAGTGAAAGTTGTTTTTTAAAGCTATGTTCTTCAATTTCTTGGCATTGTATATAGTTTCTAGACATTTTATGCATATCTTTGTTGGTAATTTATCTGTGACAGACACCTAAAATTAAATAGATCAATCAATATCATTTGTTATAAATAAACATCTGTAAAATTTATCAAAATTTTTAAATCAGTTAAATTTTAAGTTTATTATAGTTTATTTAAAAAGAGCCAGTTTGAGTTTCTTGCCGGCTCTTCTCGACTGGGTTGTTTTCTGAACCAGTGGTAGTGTTTTAGACGTTCATAAACGCCTTCTTAGAGCCTAAATTGAATAACGATTTTTTTATTTTGATTATTTAATGTAGGTAGTATTGTAAAGCAATAAGTCAAAACAAATGTTATACTGCTTGTAAGCTATTTGGGTCTTAATTTTAAAACAAGCTGTAAACATAAAATTACTTTCACTGATGTAAAATGGAATATATCTTCTACCAAATCTTCTGTATTAAATATATTAATTTCTCCAGCGTTTTCTAGACATAATCTACATAGTTCAAAAAAACATTACAGGTATTCCAGAACCCATATGTGTGAATAAATATTTACATTTGTACTGTTTGAAAAAAAACAATTTTTCTGGAATTCTGCCTTGTAGGGAAGGCACCAACTTTCGATATTTCGAAATGTCTAAATTTTTTTTAGAACGACGATATTTTAATTTATAAAAATCGATTTTGAATGTTAAGTGCTTTATTATATGTTATAATAATTAATATGTATTCCACTTATGATTATAATATTTTTATTACTTTCATGTAAATGTACATAAATGTTAACTGAAGCGCGTGAGTTTTGGTATAAGTGCTACCTCTATCTTGAAATGAATTCGTTCTGAACGTAATTATCTGTGGTATCTGTGGGAACTATAGACTTGTTATATCCAAATAGTGCCATATAGTCTTCTTCTTCTTGTGTTTTTTTATGGCTCTGCACGGCTTGTGTCTTAGCCAGTGTCAAGTAAATTTTCCCATGTGTCAATTTATGGCTTGACAAGGTTTGAGAATAAAATCGGTTTCAAACATTATGTACCTATTTACAACAAAAAACGCGGGAAACATAACGCGGAAAACAAAACCGCGAATAAAATAAGAATAAAAAAAAATCAGAATAATAATAACTAAAACATATTCAAGTAACTAGTCCTACAGTTTAATGCTATTATATACAATAAATTTATTTATTACATTATATACAGAAGGTTCACAAGTACTAAGTAGTAAGGAAATGTTAGTAGGGAAAGGAATACAAAGAGAGACTAAAGACTCATAGAGAGAAGAATGGTCATACAAGGGACAAGAAAGGAAAACATGATTCATGTCACAATAGTTCTCACCACACTCACAGGCAGCACTATCTACTATGCCAAGTTTATGTAAATGTACGGGAAGACAAACATGGCCGAGACGCATACGGATTAACACAGAGGTGACAGTTTTACCAAAGGACATTTTAGCAAACCATGGCTTCCTGGGAACTAACGATTGCATAGCATACAGAAAACGTCCCTTGATCTGACCACTCTCTCTCCAGTACATATTCCATGAATCATGGAGATATGCGCTAGGTAGGGCAGTAAGATCATGGCCGAAAATCCTGTAAGGATACATATCGCCGGTCACAGTAGCATCATTTGCCAGAGTGTCAGCTTTCACATTTCCAATAATGCCGCAATGGCCAGGTATCCAGCAGAAAGTAACAAAATAGTTATTCATTTCGCATTGCAACAGCTTTCTTTTACATTCAAATAATATATGAAAAAATGGGTTTAATTTAACTGAGAATTTTGCTAAGGTCTGTAAGGAGCTTAACGAGTCCGTAAATATCACACTATTCCTGAGTTTGAAAGTTATTATATATTCAATAGCCTTCAAAAGACCAAAGCATTCTGCCGTAAAAACAGTGGTTTCTGGGGGTAACTTGATTTTTTGAATGATATTGTACTGTTTGTGAAAGACTCCCACGCCAACACAGCCAGTAGAATGTTTAGAAGCATCAGTAAAAATATGGTGCCAATTTGGCCATTTACTATTTACAATGTGATTAAAGTTAGCATTCGCACTAGTATCAGACCTTTCAATATTAAGTGAAAAACAAATGTTCGGAGATAAAAGAAGGCAATCAAAGGGAGAATTAAATAACGGCAGTAAACGAAAGGTATGTGTCGGAGCTTGTATCGATTTAAATTTATTTAAACTTTTTAACAGGCAGGGTAAAGGCTTGTGAGATGAAATAATTTTTTGTGAAAGTAATTCAAGTTTGGAGATTAAGGGATGATTAGAAAATTGTACAATACGGAAAACAAATCTATCAGAAAGATATTGTCGTCTTAAGTTAAGAGGAGGGTCACAACATTCTGTTTGGAGGGCATTTATGGGAGTGGATTTCATTGTACCAGATATAATTCTTAAAGCCTTAGATTGAATCAGGTCTAACTTTTTAAAACCGGCTGCACTTCCCGGATCTAAGAAAAAGGTACCAAACTCCAGCACGCTTCTTATAGCCGCGCGTTATACACCAATCTCATTGTGGCAGGGTGAGCACCCCACCAGACTCCACTAAGGCATCTTAGCATATTTAAATTCCGCTCGCATTTAGTAACAACATATTCACAATGAGCGAGGCCTGTAAGTTTACGGTCAAGAACAACTCCCAAAAACTTTACTTGATTTCTATCCGGTAGTTGTATATTATCATATATAACAGTAGGGGGGTGATGATTTCGAGACTTAGTAAAAACAACAACTGTACTCTTTGAAGGGGATAAATCTAGGCCATTAGTATCCATCCAGATTTTTAAAGAAGATAAAGACGATGATACGTTCTCTCCGGCAGCGATTATAGACTTATCAGAAGCGTATAAGACCAAGTCATCCGCATACTGTAGGATACTAGTTGTATCACCCACGGAACTTTCTAAGTCATATGTATATATGTTATATAACAAAGGACTCAGCACAGACCCTTGAGGTAAGCCCTTCCAAACCAGTCTACTCGGTGTGTAAGGGTCCCCGACATCTAAAATAATTTTTCTTTCTGAGAGAAGATTAAAGATAAAGTTAGTTAAAATATATGGAACGTTTAAAGTGTCTAATTTTTTTTTAAGAATAGGAAGAAGAACATTATCATATGCGCAGTTAATGTCCAAGAATGCCGCAACTACAGATTTTTTGTCTGAAAAAGCGTATCGAATATCAGTAGTGAAAATTCCTAAATTGTTAGCCACGCTTTTTCCTTTTCTAAACCCAAACTGCGTTTGAGAAAGGTGTTCACTGTTTTCAATAAACCATTCGAGTCGATTTTTGACTAAATGTTCAGCAACTTTAGTAATAACCGATGACAAAACAATCGGTCGATATGATTCAACATTACACTGTGCTTTGTTTGGTTTTAAAAATGGCAACACCATTTGACTGCGCCAAGATAAGGGAATGTCGCCAGATGTCACAATTTTATTTATTAAATCTAAAAAGTAATGCATTCCATTTTCACCAATATGTGACAAAAAGGAATATGGAATACCGTCTTCCCCAGGAGCACTGTCCTTGACATAGTCTAAGACTCCTTTTAACTCAACTAAAGTAAAAGGGAAATTTAAAGATGAAGAATCATTGATATTACTTGGTGAGGATGCGATAATATTTTCTTTATGTGGAACGGAAGCAGGAGCCAGACGATCTAGGAATTGATCAGCTAATACAATAGGAAGAAGAGAGGTACTAGAGGAGTTTATTGCTGATCTAAATCTCTTAATATTTTGCCAAATAACCGACGATTGAGTCTCAGGCGTTAGAGAGCTACAAAAACGCCTCCAACCCTCAAATTTCTTTTTCTTAAATAGTTTCCTTGTTTCTTGCATTATATCTTCAAGGGCTTGATAATTTTCGAATGTCATGTTATTACGATAATTCCTCTCAGCTGTTTTCCGTCTAGATATAGCACTAGTGCATTCATGATCCCACCACGGAGGTGATAACAATTTATTGTTACGTGCCATTTTTTTAGGAGGAAAAACACTGTCAGCAGCTTCTATCAAAATAGATTTAAAATAATTTGTATCAATGGTATTTTCACTGTGGACAAATTTTCCTTCCACTAAAGTTGTGTATTTGTGCCAATTGGAATCTATGATTTTATATTTTAAACGAGGTTTTGAAATAAATGATTTGTTTATTTTATTACAGGGGAAAGAAATAATTAGAGGATAATGATCACTATTGAATGTTGAAGGTAAAGTAGACCAAGATACAGAAGATGCTAAATTGGAAGTGCATATTGACAAATCTATAGCACTAGTCGCTTCATCAGGCTTAGAAAGACGAGTAGGGCAGCCAGAATTTAATATACACAAATTATATGAGTCTAAAATGTCTAATAATTCACAGCCATAACAATTGGAGATTGAACTTCCCCAAGATGTGTGATGAGAGTTAAAGTCACCTAAAATCATAAATGGATGAGGCAGAAGTGATATTATATTTCTAATTTCACTGAAAATTTGTGAAGAAGAAGGGTGTGGAATATAGATAGAGACATAACAAATATGGTTTACAACAGCAGCAATGATAGAGAAGTTATCACTGTGTGCAGGAAGAGGGAAAGGAGATATAATACAAGAGTTTTTGATAAGTAGGCACACACCAGCATACCCATCAGCCCTATCATTCCTTAAACAGGAATAACCAGGGATTTTAAATGTAAAATTTGGCTTAAGCCAAGTTTCTGATAAAGCAAGAATAAAAGGTTTAAAAGTATTTATGATGTGTATGATTTCATGTTTTTTGTTCAGTATGCTCCGACAGTTCCATTGAACTATTGTATCCATTGTGATTATTATTAATGTATGTGTTTAATAAGGGGGCAGCGTTGGTCGGTATTTTAATATTAGACTGTGAAAGTAAATTAATTAATGTGGTTATTAAATCAACTATTGTCTGTCCAGTCTGTGTGTCAATGTTTGGAGGTGTTTGTAATGCACAACCATTAGATGGTTGTGGCATATTGTAGTCTCTAATAAGAGAATTGTGAGCTATACGATCATAGCCTTTATTTTGTTTTGGAGGGGTTCTGGGTTTAGAGAAAACTGTTTTTTTATAAGATATAGTGCGTGGAGGTGGAGAACCGAGTACTATAGTATTTCCTTGCTGAGATCTGCAAGGTGTAGACACCAACACATCTGCATACGATTTTGTGATTGGAGGGTGTAATTTTAATGCCTCGACATAAGAGATGCTATTTTCTGCCATAGAGATTTTTATTTGCTTTTGTCTGGAGTACTCCGGGCAACTTTTGCTTGTGGCAAAATGGAGCCCAGAACACAAACAGCAAGAGCCACGATCTTCTTCAGTATCACAACTATCACCAGTGTGGCCCTGACCACACTTTTAACACCTGGGCTTTGATCTGCATTTGGCCTTGGTGTAACCAAATCGACAGCAGTTGTAGCACTGTATTGTAGGATATGTGTATAATTCTACTGGCAATGAGTTAAAACACATAAAAATGCGTTTAGGGAGGACTTGGCCATCGAAGGTCAAAACAACTGTTTGCGAGGGTTTCCAGGTCGGTGTGTTATCTACTATGACTTTATAATTCAGTCTCCTAGCTTTTATAATTTCACCACATCCAATGGGTACATTAGTATTCTCTTTAATGTCCTCAGGAGACCACTCTGCAGGGACTCCCCTAACTAAACCCATTCTGGTAATATTGAATGTTGGTATATAAGCTTTCAGTCCATTATTTGTTAAACAACTTGAATTAACAAAGCTGTTGGCATCGGAATAATTACTAAAAGAAAGTGTCATTTTATTTCGGCCTATTCTTTTCAAGCTACCATTTACAATGTTGTTAAAAGCGTTTTTCTTTAAAAATTTACCGAACATTACTGGATGCAAAGTGGTACCATCATCCTCCGCTAACTGTATTTTGTGTACATGTACAATGTAGGGACCATGATCATTGCTATCATAGCTAGCCCTGCCAATTTGTGTCGGAACTTGGGAAGGAGAAATATAATTAGAAGGGATAGATGAAGGTAGAGAACTAACGGGTGACTCCATAGATTCTTTAATATAACAATGACAGTCCGTGCTTTTAAGCGAATCAGAATCATGTTTTCTTTTACGTTTGTTACAATTTTTACAAACTTTATGAGTATTTACTTTTGTACGTTTCAATTTTCTGTTACATAACGATGAACAGTCGGAATCCATACCCGATTCGTTAGATACGGTCACAAAAGCACCCGCGGGAGGCACAATACCTCCCCCTGGGTCTGGTGGTTCATTCATATTTACAACAAAAAAAGACTTACCTTATGTAGAAAATACAAGAAATAAAGAAACAAAATACACTAATCTAATATTATTTACAAACTATCACTATTCTGATCACAAATTACAATAATACAAAATTTATAATAAAAAATTCAAAAAAAAAACCACGTCCGTCAAGTTCGAAGGTTTCCCGCGCTTTCTAAAACTATTCATTATTCTGTTAAATTGTATTTACAGATCCTGTAACATAAATGTAAAACAATAAATTATGATGATGAATTGTTTATAATTTATTTCGAATAGAATATTGTTCAATTAATATGTTTCAAAAATTAACATTCAAAGCAAAGTAATCGATATTTCAGTAAGTTCCTATTGTAAAACTTCGTATATTTAAAATCCAAGGCAACAAATTATGATGTATGGTTTATAATTGGTATAAGATTGATTTCTTCAATACTTTATTTACATTACGCTCCGAAAGCGCTGAGATGTAGGAAAGGAGACCAAAATAGAGAAAGGTATGTTTAGTTGGTTCGGAGATGTAGAGAGAATGGATGACAGGAAATTAATGAAATTTATGAACCCACGTCGATCGATGCAGAATCCGGTCGCATTATCCGCTGCGCCTTCATTGCTTGATCGATGCATCGCACACGTATCGATGATATGTATGTATGTTTTTACATTATTTTGTAATGTAGAAAAAATAGTGCGCTATTATTGGTTTTATGTAGACACCAATTGATTTCCGTTTTAATTTATTAAGGATTGAGAAATAATTAAGATAACTAAGACATATAAGGGCTTTTCGGTATGATATATTGTTGTTTTAAAATGTTTATGTAATTCTAAAATATAGGAATCACTTTTAAAAAGTTATAAATATGGTCTCTGTATCTTATATAATTACTGTTTTTAATGTAATCATGTCGTTAAACCCCTCAAGAAAATACTAGGATAGTGATAATGCTTGAAGATGGGCACAGTCAGCGAAATACAGATAGAACTGTTGGTGCAACGCTTTCTACAGTTCAGTGTGTTTCCATAAAACTGGATCCAATCTTTGAAGACCAGGAACAGTCCAAACAAGGTGCACGACGGCGTGGGAAAATCACTATATGGTGTCAATAATTTTGAGAAATCGCTTTCTTACGGGTGTTGAAATAAAGAATCATCATTTACGAGATGGAGGAAACAATCTAAGTACAAATACAGTAAAGCGTCTGGCTAATGCAAATGCGAAGCCATTAAGACCTGCAAATGGCCCAAACTAGGAAGACACCATATAAACTCAAGGTTGAGTTATAGTAGAGAACACGAGAATTGGACTTGTCAATGACTGTCAAGAGTAATGAATCAGACGAGTCTAAATGCTGTTTATATAAACAGAACGGGAAGAAAGAGTGTACAGTAGACCGGGAGAGTGCTATAGCCAAGCCTGTATAGAAGAAAATTACAATACGGCGGAGGTTCTCTCCACGTGTGGGCTGGGATTTTTTCCGCAAGCCGCATTGAGCTAGTGGTGATATCAAAAAATCAAAATCAAAATTTATTTATTCAATTTAGGCCCTAAGAAGGCGCTTATGAACGTCTAAAACACTACCACCGGTTCGGAAAAACAACCCAGTCGAGAAGAGCCGGCAAGAAACTCGATCTGGTTCTTTTTTTTTTATAAATATAATATATATCATTTTTTTTGTCATATAAAAAACTATACAAATCGTAGTTTTAATAATTTTAGGGGAAGCACAGAGATGTGGGTTAATAAAGATAGAGAATGAAACTGTAACTGCGGAAAAGTATGTCACTGAAATTTTGAATGACTACCATATTTAGTGGAAATATGTAGTGGCCAGCACGTAGCCCCGACTTTAAACCCTATTAATCATGCATAGGGTGAACTGGGACAACGTGTACGTCAGTGGAATCTGCTCCTAATCACGCTACGTGAAATAAAAACAAGCTCTAATAGAGAAATGACAGACTATTTCGCGGCATCGCCTCAAAGACCTAGTAGAAAGTATGCCAAATTACATAACAGCTATATTGCCTATTATAAATAAAACATTTATAAACTACAAGTTATATATTTCATGTTACACAATAGTAGACAAATTATGAAGTGCAAAAATATGACAGATGTTGTTTTAATAATAGATAAATATATACATTTTAAATAAAGAACATTTAAGATTAACAATTAAGGTTTTATAACATTCCTCCGGGCAATGATAAACGTTCACATTTCTTCAATAAGTCGACGAGGGGGTCGTATTGTGCGACGTCTTCGTTCTATTTCAGGTTGTGATTGTAGATGTTGTGCATTGTTAAGTGGAGCTTCTAAAATGTTGTTAGATGGTAAATGTGGTGTACTAGTTTCGGTTTGTAATGCTGATGTTTGTTGAATGGGTAGTGTTCGTAAAGGTTGTGATGACAGTGGGGAAGAAGTAACGAGATGTTGGTCAGGGTTATGTGGTGTAGTACTGTTTGTTTGGCACTGGGGTGTGAACATAGGTCTAATGTGATCAGCATGTCTTCGTTTTTGTGTTCCTTGAGGAGTGCGTACAACGTAGGAGTATAGTTGTTTCCTTTCCAATACAGTAGCTGGTTGCCAATTCTTTTCGAGTTTTGTTTTAATATAAACATTATTCCCTTCCACATAATTAGGTATTTTCGTTATATTTTCTATATTAGCCCTTAATTGTCGATGAGCTATAGATCTCATGTGATTCGGTCGCACATTGTCCAAAACACAAGATGGTTGACGTCCAAACATCATCTGTGCTGGTGATTTGCCTGTTGTGTTGTGTGGAGTTATTCTATATGTAAATATAAATTCTCGAAGTCGTTCTTTAAAGGTTTTATTATCAGCTGTACTAGCCGAAAATCTTGTTTTAAAAGTTCTCACTAAGCGTTCAGCAAGTCCATTTGTACGAGGATGGTACGGTGATGATGTTATGTGTAGAATTCCTAATTTTTTGCAAAACGTTTTAAATTCGTCTGACGTAAATTGAGGTCCGTTATCAGATACAATTATTTGTGGTAGTCCAAAAGTTGTAAAAATGCTACTCAGTTTGTCACATAAATTCGCTGTAGTGGTTTTATTCATTGGTTTTACTTCGATCCATTTAGACAAGGCGTCAGATATAACAAGCCATTGTTTTCCTTCGAATGGACCCGCAAAATCGATGTGAATTCTTTCCCATACTTTTTCTGGGATGGACCACGAGTAAATGGGTAGTTCTGGAATATTAGGACGATTTTCCTGACAGCTCTTGCAGCTTTTTACAAAATTATCAATGTCCTCATCAAGTGATGGCCACCAAACGTAAAATCTAGCGAGAGCCTTCATAGCAGATATACCAGGATGTCCCTTGTGAAGATATTTAAGAATTTTATTTTGTAATGAACTAGGTACTATTATTCTGCCTTGCCACATAATTATCTTGTTTTCAATAGATAACTCATTTTGTTTTCTAAAAAATGGTTTCAATTCAATTTCATTTTTATATGTGCTCCAGTTAGTACCCATGTGTTTATGTATTTGTTTAAGTAAAGGGTCTGTTTTTGTTTGTTCTCTTATGCAGTTTTCAGTGAGAGCTAAGTCCATTATTTTATTCGATCGTATGTGGCTGTTGATTTTATGTATTTTCGTTTCAATTTCAGATGGTGGCTCATGTGGATTAGGCATTCTTGATAAATAATCAGCCATTATGTTATTCTCTCCTTTTCTATATATTATGTTGTAATCATAGCTTCCTATTAGTAGTGCCCATCGTGTCAGTCGATTGTTTACTAATTTTGGTAGGTTTCTTTCTGATCCAAGTAGATGAATTAAAGGCTTATGATCAGTTATTAAATTGAATTTGGTTCCACGAAGATACTGATCAAACTTTTTGATTCCAAAAAGAATAGCTAACGCTTCGCGGTCTATAACTGAGTATTTACTTTCAGCTGGTTTTAGTTTTCGTGAGGCAAATGCTATGGGATATTCTTTGTTTCCTTTTTTGTGTAAAAGTACTGCCCCTATTCCTTTTTCTGATGCATCACAGGCTAGAAATAGTTCTTGATTCTCGTCATATGCTACTAATGGTTTTGAATTTACTATAAGCATTTTTGTTTGCTCAAATATATTGTTTTCATAATCGGTCCACTTCCAACGCTGTCGAAAACCAGTGAGGGCATGAAGATCAGCGCATAAGCTATGCAGATGTGGAATAAATCTTTCATAAAAATTTACCAATCCAAGAAATGAGCGTAACTCCTTGGCGTTTGTTGGAACTGTTGCTTTCGAAATAGCTTCTATCTTCGCATTAGT